>JANAVB010013597.1:26351526-26951526 GCA_029216955.1 Iris pallida
ACCCGTGGTTGGTAATGATCAAATTGGTACTCTAAGACTAGTTTTGACGTCGGTTGACCGTTTTTGACCAAAAGTAACAAAAGTCAACCGAAGGTCAAACTTAGCCTTTAAGCGACCCGATTTGACCGAAACCAACCCAGAGTTGACCAGTTGACTGAAAGTCAATAGTTGGTCAACATTAGACCAGTTTGACCTAGAGTTGACCAGAGTTGACCAGAGTTGACTTTTTGACCAAAAGTCAACTGTAAGTCAACCGTTGATTCCGATTGACCTAGTTTGACTTGGAATGACTCCCAGTGACTAGTATGACCTAGTATAGTAACCAGTATGGCCTAGTATGACCAAGTTTGACCTAGATTGACCTAGTTTTGACTTAGACTTGCATTCATGACTTGTATTAGTTTCCTTTTCAGTACTTAGTCCTGTTTGACTCATAGTATCATATTTTAGGTCTGTGATCACTCTGAGCGTCTGTTACCCTATTAGCTCAGGACCACAGGCGAGTACATTCACTGATAGTTTCATTGTCTTGATATCTACTATATCCGATTCAGTTGTAGTGTTTTACATGATTCCCGACACGACGGTTCACGGACTAGTATACGTCGGATCCAGTCATGAGATTATTCCTTGTCTCCCTTGGTATTGAGTATGGATATTTCTGTGTTCTTGTACTTGTATAGACATGGACTTGAGAGTGGGCTGATCACCTGCTTTTAAGTCCCGTGTCATGACGTGTTATGTCGGATCCGTGATACTATTCGGGAATGGGGGAATTATTAAGGGTTATGTGATCAAAGCCCCATGTCACTATTTTGTTAGCGCCACCCTCACCTACGTAGGGTGTAGCAGATACTCCATGTCCTTGTATCCAGGTTGGCCGGCATGACCCCTTCCAGATTTTCATGTGATTGTCGGGCCAAGTGGATAACCCTACCATGATTCCCTAGCCGATCACATATCGCTCTAATAATTCAAATCATATTTTACATTATGCTATATCTTATATTCCAGTTCAGCTTACTTACTGTACTTTTCACCATGCTAAATTCATTTCTCACATGCTCTACCTGCTTTTACTGTACCATATTTGACTAAGTTCTGTTTGAAAGAAGGGTTACAACCCCGGTCCTTGTTTGGTTTAAGGGTTGTAACTCGGCTTTCAAATGGTTTCCATGTCACTTATATCTTTGTCGTGTATCCATTATGCTGTCTCTTATAGTATTTTTCAATTCATATGGAACTGCTGTTGGTGTTTTACTTGCTATTTTCTGACAGGATATCGTTGACAAATTTTACAGATGATTTAGAGGCTGATTGCCCGACTTACTACGGGATAGAGTCTGATGGACTGGACCTAGATAGTGGCTTAGTGGTAGAGCCACTAGACTTCGCCCACCCGGAGTAGCCTAGTTAGTTAGGTTTGCCTGGCCTGCGAGCCAGCTAGTTTATTTCTGTTGTAGATCTTTATACTTATTATTATTCTGAGACTCTGGATTTTGTGTTAGCTGTGACTTGTGGATATTTCTGGACTCGTTCTTGCTATTCTATCATATCTCTTTCCATGCTTTCTACCTTAGTTTTGATTTATGTGATTGAGACAGTATTGCTTTGTTCCTCCGTTCGGAGTGTATATACTGTACAGGTACATTTATCTGTTTAGTCGTAGTATTTACAGACCCTATATACAGCGTTCTACCGCCGATACTGCGACGTAGGCTGGACGTAACCGCTTCTCGTGCCCCTAATCAGGGTGTGGGTCGTGACAGAAATCGTTCCCCCAAACCAGGAAGTCCTGCGAGAGAACCGAGCAAAAGCACCAAACCAAAAATGCCAAACACAATCGCAGAAATAAAGATTTTTGACATAGAAAATCCTTGCGGAAAAAAAACCACGGGACGATCGGAGTCCAACCCTGAAGAACCTCCACTAATGGAATAAAGAGAATACACCCTCTACAAGCTCCTCCCGATCCAACACGGATCACCCCAACTCACTTGAAAGAAATTTTTTTTGATTGTGCGGACTCCGACGAACAAGAGATGCCGAAAAATTATTCGAAGCAATCTCTCCTTCACATAGTCCTTAATCCTCTATCTCTCAAAGATTGTTAAGCACTCTTGTTTTGAGATGATTTTACAACTAACATGCATCACCCTTTTATAAGCCCTTGGTAATCCATACATGGAATGCCAATATATAATGGAAACTTCTAATATGCATCAATCATATTTAATGGAAATCCAACCATAATTGGCTTGCCATAATTGGAAGTCCAATTATATGTTAAGCTACTATATGAAGGGTCCAATCATAAATATGTGATCAAAGTAAATATGGAAATCCAATCATATATTTTCTTACCATATATGTTCCCAAAAATAGGATCCATGCACTCCCCGAGCTTCTCCGACACACGGATGACGCTCGTCGCTCTCCGGGGTATTCTCCACATAGGTTGGGAACCCCACTCACTCCAACCATATGTGGCATGCAAACGTCATACGGCGATCATGACTGTCGATAGACAAGGGGGTGTATGCTAAATTCAAGTCTCCTATGGTCACACAGAACATCTATGTCTCAACCATTCAAGCAAAAAAATATCAATTAATGAACATATAAGATAAAGCTGTAAGGCATCCCCGACCCTTCATCAAAATGATCATGGGGATCTGGCTTTATAAGTTAGCTAGTCTCAGAGAGTCAAGGTACATAATTGCACTCAGCTGCAGTCTGATTTAATTACAATTATGCAAGAGACAGAATGTCTAGATTTGCTGGCTAACAGGTGCCGGTGGCTAAATGTCAGAACATAAGTAAAGATACAAGAGTGGTGGAGAAGAAACCCACTCGAGCCTCCGCCAGCCATGCTCCTAGTATGCACCATTGACGTCAGGAAAGAAGTTCGGATCCTCAGGCTCTGCTACGTGATCTGGCCAAACAAAACCAGCGGGGTCAGCCCCGAATAGCAAGTACCACAAGGGAGCACAAAAGAGTGAGATAAATCCCAAGCAAATAATTGATTGGAATTTTGTTAGACGTTGATTGACTATCTTCATGCGGGTTTAGCAATGCTTTCATGCCAATAATTTATAGTGCTCCGTCCCTACATCGTGCCCCGTACTTGTCTACGGGGTACGCGAGAAGGAATACTGTCGCTATCGATTCGGTCGGGACCGATAGATCGGGATCGACCGAGTCGATCGAACGGGAACAGTTAAATTAAGATCCATTCCTCGTTATGGAATGTCTTCTCCGGAACCAAGTCCCATATTCAGCGGGTTGCGCCTCGAGGATTGACTCTGCGGCTGAGTCGGGAGAGACCTCCCGTTGCTCTGCTTTTCACGCCGCTTGCGTTGGTTTTGGCTTGTGTTTCTGAATGCGTTTTCGTGAATGTTTTCGATGGTTTTCATGGCTTGCATTTCGAACTCGCATTTCCTATCGAACTCCTTGAATAATGCAGTGTTCTAATTGGTTGCTTGTGTGATTTCAGGTAATCACGTAGGCGACGTCTAGCGTGACCAACAAGTTCTCTCGCCGAAGTAAACTCAAGGTGAGTGGCTGACCCTTCTCTTCTTGACCCTTCTTTGATAAATCGATAGTGTTGTTGCGGATTAAAAGATTGAATGCAAGGGTACGAGCACGGTAAAATGATTGAGTTTTTAAAGAGAATGTAGGCTATGTCTTAATAACTAAAAGAAGAAAAATGGTCTTTGCACGGTCATTGGACAACTTGTGGACAAGGTAAGTTTCTCCGCACGGCAACCCGGGGCCACGGGACCGTTGCGGCCAAGAAGGAGACATCTCATAAGCTGTGCTGGGCACAATGTTAGGCGAGGACTTGCAGTGGGGCTCGCTACTCGCGCTGAAAGGGCCTCGTCTAATAAAAGCAAAAAGGAGTCCACGATGGCTCTGGGAGCCAGTGACCAACACACGAAATTTTGTACTTGGTATGTAAATGATAACAATTGACAGGGAAGAACATGGTAAGTTTCATAAGGCACGACACGGGCCGCCGTGGGTAAGATTCAACGTAAATTTTATTATGCTTCTCATATGCTTGTTTGAAATTCTTAGGATGGTTAGAAACATTCATACTTTAAGTCAATTAAACTCTTCAACCAAATGAGAGCTTGGAACTTAAATAGCCACGCACCAGTACAAAGTGTAATATACTGATCCTCGCTCTTCACGCAGGTACCCCGAACTACGAAGGATGTGCCACTTGAAAGCTCAAGGCGAAGTGAACCCTTTTGAAGTCTCGTCCGCGTGTAAAGGCTTGTTTCTGGATTCCTTTTGAAGAAGACCCGCACTCAGTCCAAAAGAAGATGGCGGCTCGACTCGCCTCGATGGCAGGTGGAAAGATGTTATATTTTGCTTGTAAAAAGGGATGTAATGTATGAAACGACTATCTCATCGACGTTTATTTTGTAAGTCGAGTCATGTTGTAGCCGCGCGACAATAATTGTAAAGGAGTCTATGTAAAGTGTTATTATCATCAATGAAAAAGTCTATTTCTATTTCAAATGCGTCATTCAATTTCTCTGCGTACTCTAACTTGATGTTGTGTTTCGATAACCTTATGACTATGCCTTGTGCGATCGCAACTTAGGTTCGCACGGCATCACGCCCGGGGGACGATTATCGATTCTACGGAATCGGGGCGTGACATAATGGTATCAGAGCACGGCTTTACATCCTTTGGCCTCGCGTCTAGAGTTCCAAACCTTTGACCTCGCATCGATGAGATATGTTGTTCCATATAATGAGTCCGTAATAATTTGTTACTGATGCGTTTGCCTTCGTATCGCAGAAGTGATGGAACCCATGGCCGAGCAAGAACAGAGCGCTTCAAACGGCTCTAGTAGTTCGCATCGTCCGCAGGCCGGACCTTCTAACGATACCATCGAAAGGATGCTACGCATGATGGAGGCGCAGCGAAACCAGTCCGAGAACCGACATCAACAAGTAGAGGAACGACAAGCCCAGTTCGAAGCTCGCTTTGATGCACATGCCAAACTTCAGCAAAAGTAGCTAGATACCCTGCAGCAGATCGTCCAGACAATGGCGGCCAACGGGAATTCTACGACTACGCCTACCGTCACCGTGCCGGCGATCCAACCCATTGATGTCGACACGAAGGATCCCGAGCGTCAACCAGCGGCACCGAAAAAGTATAACTTTGAAGTGTCATAATTCAAAAAGGCGTGCCGCACTTCCTTCAGCGGCACCAAGGGTCCCTCCATGGCAATCGACTGGTTGGAAGAGCTGGAAGATCACTTCGAGCTGCTCGGCATTGAAGAATCCAAGCAAGTCGCCTGCGCACAACTTCAACTACGGTTGAACGCGCACGACTGGTGGACCGTGCGCAAGCGAGCGATCCGACCGGACAACAACACCGTACCGATCTCTTGGGCCATGTTCCGCAAAGCTTTCGAAGTCCAGTACCTTCCGTCAGCCGTTCGTCAAGCGAAGGAGAATGAATTCATGCAGTTGAAGCAATGGAGCAGGACGGTGGAACAGTACGCCGCAGAATTCAACAAGTTATCTAAGTTTGCTGGCCAGTTTCTGCCTACTGAAGAGTGCCGTGTGCGACGGTTCAAAGTGGGTCTGCGACACTCTATCGGTGCACATATCGGGGTCCCGGAGTACAAGACCGTGGGCGAGGCTCTGAACCACGTGCTCCGTCTTGAGAACCTGCATCCTTCCGGTGCTGACGACGTTGTGCGCTACTCCAATCACAAATGTCCTAGCTATACGGGAGGCAACAACTATGCTTCAAAGCGTCCACACACTAGCAACTACTAAGGCCGGAACCCGTTACCACGATGCAGAAATTGCCACCAGCTTGGGCATACTGATGACCACTGCTTCGCCAAGACAGAGTGCTACGCTTGCGGGCAGAAGGGTCACCTTGCTCGAGATTGCCAGAATCCTCGACCGAATCGCAACGTACCACCACAACAGTACCGCCAAGAGAATCGAGGACAGGCGCCCCGACCTCCTCCGTGCACTCAACTGCACCACAAATGGCCAAGATTGTCGCCCCAACACTCAGGGCCGTGTCTACGCCATGACTCGAGACGAAGCGCTGGCGTCAGATACCGTAGTGTTAGGTATACTAAAATTCAATAATGTGCCTGCTCGTGTGTTATTTGATTCAAGCGCTTCACATAGTTTTATATCGGCAGACTTTGTCGCCGAGCACAAATTTTCTGTAATATCATTAGATCTCGACCTTAGCGTAAGTACGCCTTCGGGCACACCAATTCTCACAAACTTAGCTTGCGCCGGCGGGATTATCTGTATCGGCGGTCAAAAGATCGATCTGGATGTGATAGTTCTAGACATGAAGGACTTTGACATCATTCTGGGAATGGACTGGCTCGGGCTGTGTAACGCAACCATAGACTGTGCTGAAAAGAAGGTCACATTCCGCATGCCTGGAGTGCCTTAATTCTGCTACTCGTGTGGTTAGGCGTCGCCGACCTGCATGGTGATCTCTGTAATTTTTGCTCGACGGATGCTGCATTCCGGGTGCGAAGGCTATCTAGCTTCCGTTCGAGACATGCGACAGGATGGTGCAAACGCTGGTCAGACCGACGTTGTGGCAGAATTCCCAGACGTGTTCCCGGACGAGCTACCCGGCATGCCGCCCGATCGAGAAATAGAGTTCACCATCGATACATTCCCCGACACCCGTCCGATCTCGAAGGTTCCGTACAGAATGGCTCCTACCGAATTGAAAGAATTGAAGGCACAACTTTAGGAATTGCTCGACAGAGGGTTTATCCGTCCGAGTGCCTCGTCGTGGGGTGCGCCCGTGCTGCTCGTAAAGAAGAAGGATGGATCGATACGACTCTGCATCGACTATCGAGAATTGAATAAAGCCACCGTCCGAAACAAATACCCCATGCCCCGTATCGATGACTTGTTCGACCAGCTCCAAGGTGCAACCGTGTTTTCAAAGATTGATCTGCGATCGGGTTATCACCAACTCAAAGTCAAGCCAGATGTGTCGAAGTCTGCCTTCCGCACTCGTTATGGCCACTATGAGTTCTTGGTAATGCCGTTCGGTCTGACAAACGCCCATGCTGTCTTCATAGATTTAATGAATCGAGTGTTCCGTCCGTTCGTTGACAAGTTCGTAGTAGTCTTCATCGACATCCTTGTCTACTCGAAGGATCGAGCGCAACATGCAGAGCATCTGCGGACGGTACTCCAAACCCTTCGAGAGAATCAGTTGTATGCGAAGATGAGCAAGTGCGAGTTCTGGCTGGACAGCGTCTTATTCCTTGGGCACATCATCTCCGCAGCGGGCATCGCAGTCGATCCGAAGAAAGTCGAGACAGTTGCTGATTGGAAACGGCCTGTCACCCTCATTTCTCGTATTTTCCGTATTTCGTATTTATACTCATATCTGGATTTTGGCATGTTTTTTTATTTTTTCTCAACTTGTGGAATTTTGGTATTTCTCGTATTTTGGGTTTTGTCATGGCTCGATTTTAATTGGTTTGGTTTGGTTTGGTTTGGTTTGGTTTAATGTATTAGAACACCTTAGCCTATACTCTACCCTCAACACACCACATCCCACCCTCTTTAAAACTCCACGAACTTTTTCTTTCTCCTCATAAACCTCCATTAATTTCTTCTTCTCCTTCCTCTACACAACACTCTTCTCCTTCTCCACAACACCCACCCATAGGCAAGTGCACCTTGCCACCACATGAGAACCCTCTTTTATTTGTCCATTTGCTAGTTTAGGACATGGTGATCAACTTTAGAACTTAGCATTTTGTGATTTGGAGTCTCCATTGCTCTAGATCTATGTTTTCCCTATTTTTGGTTTTGCATGGTTTTGATCTACTTAAGTTGGATTTTTATGGGTTTTAATGTTTCCATGTGGAAGAGAGTTCAATTTCACCCTGGTTGGAACTTTGGAAATCTGGATTTGGAGTTCGGATGGCCAAGTTGTGACGCCTTGAAGTTTTGGAGCCATTGGAGCTTCTTCTCAGCCATGGAGAAGAAGACCCAGACCCTGCGTGCGTGTTTTTACGCGTACGCAGCTCTTTACTTGCGTGCTTTTGCACGTACGCAGCTCTCTGGCGTGCGTGACTTTTCGCGTATGCTGCTCTCTTGCGTGTGTGACTTTTCGCGTACGCTGCTCTCTGCGTGCGTGACTTTTCACGTACGCAGCTCTCTTACGTGCGTGACTTTTCGCGTACGCAGCTCTCCTGCGTGCGTGACTTTTCACGTACACAGCTCTCTTGCGTGCGACTTTTCCTCTCCTGCGTGCGTGACTTTTCACGTAAGCAGCTCTGTTGCGTGCGTGACTTTTCCTCTCCTGCGTGCGTGACTTTTCACGTACGCAGCTCTCTTGCGTGCGTGACTTTTCCTCTCCTGCGTGCGTGACTTTTCACGTATGCAGCTCTCCTGCGTGCGTGTCTTGTGCGTACGCTGCACCCTGAACCCCTTGCTTAACCCATTGGCTCTTGGAGTTTTGGTCTTATTTTCTTAAGCTTGGCTCTTCTATAGCCCTGTATATTGATATTTTATTAGATATTTTACGCCCATTTTATATCCTTACGCCTTTTGTCATGAACTTGATTTTACTTAATATGTTTGGAATGACTATTGTACATGGCATAGTATGACAAGGAACTAGCATAACACGACAGTGACCCGTAGTGGTGCACTCTTGACATGACCAACCTGACATGATAGTGGTCCGTCGTGGCGCACTCCTGACAAGTACCCTACCCTGACATGATTTATCCTGATAGCTTAATGCTGTTGCGACGGCTAACTTAACTTGACCTGCCTTGACATCGTGGGTGGTTCTTCTTGCTTGCTTGTTAAATCTACTTGTCCTATCTTGCATCATGTCTAGGATGGGACTCCTGAGTACCACGGTCAGGAGTACCTACTAAAATGGATTAAGGTTAATAACTAGAATAACTCAGTAGTCATGAAGAGATGACACAGCTACAGGCAATTCCGTTACCTGGGCGCTCTTGGGATCTGTAGCCTGTCGTCGAGTAGGGCACATTTCCAGCACACCGTCGCGTGTTACACCCTCTAAGTCACCTAAGGGTACATTTGTCTTCCGGATGATGTACCCACCTGAATTCAACCCCTAATTTTTGACCTGGGTAACCTGGATGGTCTGCAGGGCTTGTGGCTGTGGAACAATCTCACTGCATCTTGTTAGTAATTAGGCCTGTGATAACCCTAGTTAGTTAAAGTAGTAAGCCGTAGTATCTGCTTGGCCGTGATTGATTGAATGAGGTATAACCAGTTTAGCCATGTCTTGATCCAGTACAAGATTCTCCCTGTCTTGATTTCTTACATTATTATCTTGTCGATAAATGGTGGAAAACCAAGTTCTGTTCAGATGAAGGGTTACAACCCCGGTCCTTGTTTGGTTTACGGGTTGTAACCTGGCTATCGGAATAGTTCCATGGTTATCTCGTCGTATATCATCCTGCCATGTTTTCGTAATTCTAGTTTTAATATTAGATTTCCTTGTGCTGATTGCTGGCTTTTGTTCTTATTTCGTGGCCCTCTTGTGGCACTTGCTCTTTCTGGGGTTGACCCAGCTGGTTTTGTGTGGCCAGATTTCGGAGCAGCTCCCGAGGATCTTTCGTACCTCCAGCCCGATGGTGGCAACTAGAAGGAACCCGGGCTACGAGTGGGTTTTCTATTTTATTTCGCTCACTCTATTGTAAAGTTATTCTTTTGAGGCGTTTAGCCGACGAGCACCTGTTAGCTCGATGCACTTTACTTACTGTCTGCCTATGGGCTGTAAATATGATTAAGAAATCCTAGGGTTGATCATGTATGACTTAACTCTTGCTAGTCCCCGTATTTTGTACGACTAGCTTCATGATCAGCTGAATATGTAATATTTGGGACGCCTTATTATTGTATATTTAATGATCATACATCTTGCGACCTTACTTACTTGCTTGTGATTGAGACATTAGGCTTGTTCATGACCATAAGAGACTGTTGGCTTATAGTAAACCCTCATATTTCTAGACAGCCGTGACCGTATATCGAGGTGGTTTCCATTTCAATATACGTAGCTGGCTATGTCTGCCCCGCTCTCCAGTTTTATGATTCTGGGGCGTGACACGGTTTAAGTGGTGGCCCATGCAGGTCTTGTCAATCAAGAAATGTGAGGGTTTACCGAATAGATGTCTCAATCAGTATTCGTCCTTGATCTCCGCCCGTATTTTCAAATCCCTGAAATTCTTGCCCTGATTACATGCTTGTATCGTTGATCTGTCCTGGTCCTTCCTTATTGTTTACCTGTGTCGTCTTCCTCAACGGCACTGTACCTGACCCTGCCAATCAGCAAGGAGGAGCACCTTTCGTGGACCAGCAGCAACCTGGAGATCAAGCCCAGCATTCCGGAGTCGCCTCCAGAGTGATACCTACTGGAGGAGAGTCACCAGTTCGGCCCGTCCAGCCCACAGAGCCAGATGATGGTACCTTAGTAGGCCTCATCAGAACCTTGATAGCTTTCCAGGATCGTCGAAGCGACGCCCTACACCAGACAGTTCAAGATGCTTTGACCCGAGGCGGACATCCAGGGAACCAGGCGGCAAACAGCTTCAAGCACTTGAACCCTCCTTTCTTCGACGGCAGCGAGGATGCGATTGCCGCGGATGCATGGCTTCAGGATACCGAGGTGATTCTGGAAGCAGCTAGGACACCCGAGAATGAGAAGGTGGCGGTGGTACGCCTGCAGTTGTTGGACTTGGCTCGCAGTTGGTGGGCGGTGCAAGCCATGGGATTAGTGGGACCCATTGCTTGGGCAGTGTTTAGAGAGAGGTTCCAGACGAAGTATTTCGATGCTGTGGCTCGGTACGACCTGCAGACCAGATTTACCAACTTGAAGCAAGGAGGCAGAACGGTCGACAGTTATGCATCTGAGTTTTCTAGACTCAGTAGGTTTGCCCCCACCTTGGTGGCGACCGAGTTTGATAGGGCCCAGCGGTTCCAGCAGGGACTGCATTTGGAGATCTTGTTGGCGGTTGAGCAGTTCGAGCACCAGACGTTCGATGCAGTCTTGAGAGCAGCTAGGAGGCATGAGTACACCTCCCAGAGGATCGTGGATAGGACCGGAGGTAGAAAGCGGTCCCACAGTCAGATGCACCAATCATCAGCTCCAACCTCGGCAGTTAGGGGATTGACCATTGGAACTCCGAGGCGGGCGGCCTCAGTAACGTCGGTTCAGCATTCGACCCCGACGTACCCGCAGCAGCAGAAGCATAAGCAGACTTCCGTGATGGGATATTCTCATTGCGGGAAGCCAGGATATGTGGTGGCAGACTGTCGCAGGGTGCAGGGATTGTGCCTGGCTTGTGGAGCAGCAGATCATAGGATAGGGGCTTGCCCGAATAGGGGTAGTTCATCAGCATCCAACCCTTCTAGCTCTTCGGTGAGAGGACCGGCCCCAGCACCAGTTCAGCAGCAGCAGTATCAGTCTTCGAGGCCCTTGTCGCCTCAGTCTCAGGCATTCCAGCAACAGCACCCCAGCAGTATGCACAAGCCCAAGCTCAGACCCAGAGTAGGCAGAGAGGTTTCCAGCAGAGGGGACCAGCAGCCAGAGGACAAGGTTAGGCCATGATGATGGCTATGGAAGAAGAAGTTGCACCAGGTGAGGTTGTGGCAGGTACTATTCTCGTCAACTCCTCTCCAGCGTCTGTATTATTGATTCTGGTACATCGCATTCATTTATGTCTGCACGATTCGCGACACGGATAGGATTGGAGCCCGAGTCATTATCAGTGAGGCTCAATATACTGGTAATGGCCTTGTGGGAGTAGATCGAGTGTTTTCCTCGTGTCGGATCGTAGTTAGCGGTAGGGAGTTCCCCGCTAGATTCATAGAGTTTCCTATGGCAGACTATGATGTAGTCCTAAGCATGGATTGGTTGAGGAACCAGTATGCTAGGATAGACTGCCATATTGGCAGAGTTGTCTTTAGTATCCCCGACGAGCCAGAGTTTTCGTTTTCCAGAGGCGCAGTGGAGCCATCTTCCCCAGCATTGCGGATGGCAGTAGCAGCAGTGCAGTTTACCCCGGACAGTTGAAGAGTTTCCAGATGTCTTTCCAGAGGAGCTTCCAGGGATGCCGCCGGAGAGGGAGATTGAGTTCACTATAGACTTGATTCCCGGGACAGCACCAGTATCAGAGCGAGTCTATAGGATGGCGCCTTCAAAGTTGGAGATTTTATATAAAATGATTGAAGAACTGAGGACCAAGGGATTCATCCGTACGAGTGGATCGCCTTGTGGAGCCCCGATGCTTCTTGTGAAAAAGAAGGATGGTACGTCCAGGCTATGTGTAGATTATCGTACCTTGAATTCGGTGATAATCAAGAACAGATACCCTCTTCCGAGGATAGATGACTTGTTTGATCAGCTCAGAGGGGCTTCAGTGTTTTCGAAGATCGACTTGCGGTCGGGATACCACCAGATCAGAGTCAGAGAGCAGGACATCCCGAAGACAGCATTCAGATCGAGGTATGGACATTGGAAGTTCCTTGTTATGCCCTTTGTAGCGACCAATACGCCGGCCGTATTCATGGACCTCATGAATCGCATTTTTATGCCTTACTTGGATCAATTTGTGATTGTGTTCCTAGATGACATCCTGGTCTATAGCAAGAGTGAAGCAGAGCATGAGCAGCATCTCAGAGTCGTCCTCTAGACGCTTAGGGAACATCAGTTATACGCCAAGTTCAGTAAGTACGAGTTCTGGCTCGATCGCATATCATACTTGGGTTACATCATTACCCGAGGAGGAGTGGAAGTGGATCCCCAGAAGATTGTGGCTATCGAGTCATGGCCGGTACCCAGCTCAGTGGCAGAGGTTCGCAGCTTCCTTGGATTGGCCGGCTACTACCGGCGGTTCGTTTCAGATTTTGTAAGGATTTCAGCGCTGATGACCCAGTTGACCCGCAAGGATGTGCCGTTTGTTTGGACAGCAGAGTGTCAGGAATTATTTGAGAAGTTGAAGCGAGGTTTGATAACGGCTTCCATTCTCACCCTTCCAGATGGGACCGGAGGATTCACAGTTTATTGCGACGCTTCAGGCAGAGGATTGGGGTGTGTCTTGATGCAGCATGGATAGGTAATATCTTATGCGTCACGTCAACTACGTGATCATGAGAAGAATTACCCGACCCACGACTTGGAATTGGCGGCGGTAGTGTTTGCTTTGAAGTTATGGAGACACTACTTGTACGGAGATAGAGTGGAGATCTTTACTGATCATAAGAGCCTGAAGTATGTTTCACCCAGAAGGACCTTAATATGCGACAGAGAAGATGGCTCGAGCTACTGGTGGACTATGATATGGATCTGCAGTATCATCCCGGGAAGGCCAACGTTGTAGCAGATGCATTGAGCAGGAGAGCCGGAGTTTATTTCCTGACGGCGCAACCAAAATTATTGGCAGATCTTCAGAAGATGGGAATTGAAGTGGTTCTTCCAACCAGCGTGGCATGATGGCCAGCCTACAGGTTCAGTCCAGCATAGTTGAGAGAATCCTGGTGGCGCAGTCAACAGATTCCAAGATCCAGCGACTCAGAGCAGAGTGTGAAGCAGGAAGAAGGCCAGAGTTATGTATCCATGAAGACGGTACACTTCGGCACGGCACTCGTCTTTGTGTACCCAGTGGAGATATCAGACAGGAAGTCATGGCAGAAGCCCACAGTTCACAATATTCTATTCATCCGGGTGGTACGAAGATGTACCGTGATATTCGTCAGCATTTCTAGTGGAATGGCATGAAGAGGGAGATAGCCCGGTTTATCTCTCCGTGTTTGGTTTGCCAACAGGTTAAAGCTGAACATCAGAGGCCCGCTGGACTTCTTCAACCCTTACCGATCCCAGAATGGAAATGGAAACATATAACCATGGATTTCGTGACCGGATTGCCCAAATCTCCGGCCGGCAGAGATGCTATTTGGGTAATTATGGACAGGCTTACCAAGGTGGCACACTTTCTCCCATTCAGAGTTGGACAGTCGATGACGCAGTTAGCAGAGATGTATCTCAGGCAGATCGTCAGGCTTCACGGTGTGCCAGTCAGCATCACCTCGGACAGGGATTCAAGATTCACTTCACACTTTTGGCGTAGCTTGCAGAAGAGTTTGGGGACTCGCCTTCAATTCAGCTCAACTTATCACCCGCAGACGGATGGTCAATCAAAGCGCACAATCCAGACCCTTGAAGATATATTGAGGTCCTGTACCCTTGACTTCGGTGGTTCATGGGAGAATCATCTGCACCTGGTGGAATTCTCGTACAACAACAGTTATCAGGCCAGTATCCAGATGGCACCCTTCGAGGCTCTTTATGACAGGAAGTGCAGATCCCCGCTAGCATGGGACGATGTCGGGGAGAGGCAGATGCTCGGACCCGAATTGATTTCCCAGACGGTTGAAGTGGTCAGGAAGGTCAGAGATCACCTCCGAGTTGCCCAGGACCGCCAGCGCCATTGGGCCGATGCTCATCGGCGTCCCTTAGAATTTGCTGTCGGCGACCATGTATTCCTTAGGATCTCGCCTAACCGCGGTGTCATTCGCTTCGGCGTGCGGGAAAAGCTTAGTCCTAAGTATATAGGGCCGTTCGATATTCTAGAGCGAGTAGGAGATGTATCCTATCGTCTCGCTCTTCCGCCGTCGTTAAGTGAGGTGCATGATGTATTCCATGTGTCCCAATTACGACGGTATATTCCGGACCCGAGCCACATCCTAGACCATTCGGAATTGGTTGTTGGTACCAACCTTTCGTATGAGGAGAGGCCCGTGTCTATATTGGACCGGAGGGAGAAGACACTCAAGAACAAGACTATTAAATTAGTCCGTGTTGCTTGGGGTCATCACTCTCTAGGTGAGTCAACGTGGGAGCGTAAGGACGACATCCGATCGCGATATCCCTACCTGTTTGACTCGTGAGGTATAATGTCTTTCTTATGCCTTACGTTTTCCCTTCCTTGCTTGCATTGTATGATTGTATGATTGAACTGCTTAGTATAACTTGCCTGTGCTTAATGTAGCTCGTCATGACAATCTCTAGCTCCTTGATTAAATTCCGAGGACGGAATTCTTTTAAGGTGGGTAAAGTTGTCACCCTCATTTTCCGTATTTCCCGTATTTCGTATTTATACTCGTATCTGGATTTTGGCATGTATTTTTATTTTTTCTCAACTTGTGAAATTTCGGTATTTTTCGTATTTTGGGTTTTGTCATGGCTCGATTTTAATTGGTTTGGTTTGGTTTGGTTTAATGTATTAGAACACCTTAGCCTATACTCCACCCTCAACACACCACATCCCACCCTCTTTAAAACTCCACCAACTTTTTCTCTCTCCTCATAAACCTCCATTAATTTCTTCTTCTCCTTCCTCTACACAACACTCTTCTCCTTCCTCTCCACAACACCCACCCATAGGCAAGTGCACCTTGCCACCACATGAGAACCCTCTTTTATTTGTCCATTTGCTAGTTTAGGACATGGTGATCAACTTTAGAACTTAGCATTTTGTGATTTGGAGTCTCCATTGCTCTAGATCTAGGTTTTTCTATTTTCGGTTTTGCATGGTTTTGATCTACTTAAGTTGGATTTTTATGGGTTTTGATGTTTCCATGTGGAAGAGAGTTCAATTCCACCCTGGTTGGAACTTTAGAAATCTGGATTTGGAGTTCGGATGGCCAAGTTGTGACGCCTTGAAGTTTTGGAGCCATTGGAGCTTCTTCTCAGCCATGGAGAAGAAGACCCAGACCCTGCATGCGTGTTTTTATGCGTACGCAGCTCTCTGCTTGCGTGCTTTTGCACGTACGCAGCTCTCTGGCGTGCGTGACTTTTCGCGTACGCTGCTCTCTTGCGTGCGTGACTTTTCGCGTACGCTGCTCTCTGGCGTGCGTGATTTTTCACGTATGCAGCTCTCTTGCGTGCGTGACTTTTCGCGTACGCAGCTCTCCTGCGTGCGTGACTTTTTACGTACGCAGCTCTCTTGCGTGCGTGACTTTTTCTCTCATGCGTGCGTGACTTTTCACGTATGCAGCTCTCTTGCGTGCGTAACTTTTCCTCTCCTGCGTGCGTGACTTTTCACGTACGCAGCTCTCTTGCGTGCGTGACTTTTTCTCTCCTGCATGCGTGACTTTTCACGTATGCAGCTCTCCTGCGTGCGTGACTTTTTACGTATGCAGCTCTCCTGCGTGCGTGTCTTGTGCGTACGCTGCACCCTGAGCCCCTTGCTTAACCCATTAGCTCTTGGAGTTTTGGTCTTATTTCCTTAAGCTTGGCTCTTATATAGCCCTGTATATTGATATTTTATTAGATATTTTACGCCCATTTTATATCCTTACGCCTTTTGTCATGAACTTGATTTTACTTAATATGTTTGGAATGACTATTGTACATGGCATAGTATGACAAGGAATTAGCATAACACGACAGTGACCCGTAGTGGTGCACTCTTGACATGACCAACCTGACATGATAGTGGCCCGTCGTGGCGCACTCCTGACAAGTACCCTGACATGATTTATCCTGATAACTTAATGCTGTTGCGACGGCTAACTTAACTTGACCTGCCTTGACACCGTGGGTGGTTCTTTCTTGCTTGCTTGTTAAATCTACTTGTCCTGTCTTGCATCATGTCTAGGATGGGACTCCTGAGTACCACGGTCAGGAGTACCTACTAAAATGGATTAAGGTTAATAACTAGAATAACTCAGTAGTCATGAAGAGATGACACAGCTACAGGCAATCCCGTTACCTGGGCGCTCTTGGGATCTGTTGCCTGCCGTCGAGTAGGGCACATTTCCAGCACACCGTCGTGTGTTGCACCCTCTAAGTCACCTAAGGGTACATTTGTCTTCCGGGCGATGTACCCACCTGAATTCAACCCCTAATTTTCGACCTGGGTAACCTGGATGGTCTGCAGGGCTTGTGGCTGTGGAACAATCTCACTGCATCTTGTTAGTAATTAGGCCTGTGATAACCCTAGTTAGTTAAAGTAGTAAGTCGTAGTATCTGCTTGGCCGTGATTGATTGAATGAGGTATAACCAGTTTAGCCATGTCTTGATCCAGTACAAGATTGCTCCATGTCTTAATTTCTTACATTATTATCTTATCGATAAATGGTGGGAAACCAAGTTCTGTTCAGATGAAGGGTTACAACCCCAGTCCTTGTTTGGTTTACGGGTTGTAACCTGGCTATCGGAATAGTTCCATGGTTATCTCGTCGTATATCATCCTGCCATGTTTTCGTAATTCTAGTTTTAATATTAGATTTCCTTGTGCTGATTGCTGGCTTTTGTTCTTATTTCGTGGCCCCCTTGTGGCACTTGCTCTTTCTGGGGTTGACCCAGCTGGTTTTGTGTGACCAGATTTTGGAGCAGCTTCCGAGGATCTTCCGTACCTCCAGCCCGATGGTGGCAACTAGAAGGAACCCGGGCTACGAGTGGGTTTTCTATTTTGTTTTGCTCACTCTATTGTAAAGTTATTCTTTTGAGGCGTTTAGCCGACGAGCACCTGTTAGCTCGATGCACTTTACTTACTGTCTGCCTACGGGCTGTAAACATGATTAACAAATCCTAGGGTTGCTCATGTATGACTTAACTCTTGCTAGTCCCCGCATTTTGTACGACTAGCTTCATGATCAGCTGAATATGTAATATTTGGGACACCTTATTATTGTATATTTAATGATCATACATCTTGTGACCTTACTTACTTGCTTGTGATTGAGACATTAGGCTTGTTCATGACCATAAGAGGCTGTTGGCTTGTAGTAAACCCTCATATTTCTAGACAGCCGTGACCGTATATCGAGGTGGTTTCCATTTCAATATACGTAGCTGGCTATGTCTGCCCCCGCTCTCCAGTATTCTGGTTCTGGGGCGTGACACGGCCCGCATCAGTTAGCGAAATTCGAAGCTTCCTAGGCTTGGCGGGATACTACCGGCGCTTCGTGAAGGACTTTGCGAAGATCGCATCGCCGTTGACTCGCCTCACCCAGAAAGGAGTCGCATTCAAGTGGTCAGACGACTGTGAAGCTTCCTTCCAGGAGCTCAAACAACGGCTTGTTTCGGCCCCGATACTTGCTCTTCCTGAAGGGACGGAGGGATTTCAAATCTTCAGCGATGCTTCTGGCCAGGGCTTGGGGTGTGTGCTCATGCAGCGGGATAAGGTGATATCTTTTGCTTCCAGGCAGTTGAAGCCGCACGAGAAGAACTACCCCACGTACGACCTAGAACTAGCGGCAATTGTGTTCGCGTTGAAGCTGTGGCGTCACTATCTTTATGGCGTGGCGTGCAGGATTTATACGGACCACAAAAGCCTCAAGTATCTCTTCACCCAGAAAGAACTGAATTTGCGGCAGAGGCGATGGCTCGAACTAATCAAAGACTATGACTTGTCAATCGACTACACGTCGGGCAAGGGAAATGTGGTAGCGGATGCGCTGAGCCGGAAGTACTTAGCTTCGTTATGCATCAACAATCGAATGCTCTGCGACTTGGAAGGAATGGGCATCGAGCTCCGAGTTCGTTTCAGAGACGTGAAGCTGGCGCAACTACGGGTAGAACCAAGCCTACTGGAGAGGATCAAGTCTGCACAGAAGGACGACCCCTACCTGGAGAAGATACGGAAGCTGATATCGACAGAGAAAGCGTCCGACTTTGCAGAGGACGAGTCGGGAGTGTTGCGCGTGAAGGGACGGCTATGCGTACCGGACGACGTAGAACTTAGAAAGGAGATAATAACGGAGGCGCACTATACAAAATATTCCTTGCATCCTGACAGCACCAAGATGTATAAGGACCTCCGCGTTGTCTTTTGGTGGCACGGCATGAAGAGGGACGTAGCGCTCTTTGTGTCAAAATGTATGGCCTGTCAGCAAGTCAAAGCCGAGCACCAGCGACCGGGCAGGAAGATGCAGAACCTTGTCATTCCAGAGTAGAAGTGGGATCACATCACTATGGACTTCGTTGTTGGCTTGTCGAGGACGCCGCGGGAAAATGACGCCATCTGGGTCATCGTCGATCGACTAACCAAGTCAGCGCACTTTATCGCCATCAAAGTTACTTAGAGCGTCGACCGCCTTGCTCAGATATATCTTGATAAAATAGTTCGGCTGCATGGGGTCCCAGTTTCTATCGTCTCGGATCGGGATGGACGGTTCGTAGCGCGCTTCTGGAGTAGTCTACATTCAGCACTGGAGACCAAGTTGAAGTTCAGCTCAGCTTATCATCCTCAGACTGACGGCCAAACAGAGCGGGTGAACCAAATTCTCAAAGACATGTTACGACTCTGTACGATCGACTTGAAGTCAAGTTGGGACGTCCATCTACCGCTGGCCGAGTTTGCATACAACAACAGCTATCAGTCCAGCATCCAAATGGCGCTGTATGAAGCTTTGTACGGCCGGAAGTATAGATCGTCCATTTGCTGGGATGAAGTCGGGGAACGGCAGATACTTGGTCCGGAGCTGGTGGAGCAGACTGTGCAGAAGGTCAAGTTGATACGAGAAAGATTGAAGATAGCACAAAGCCGACAGAAAAGCTATGTCGACACGCACTGACGCCCCCTCGAGTTCTCGGAAGGCGACCATGTATTCCTGAAGGTGATGCCTATGTGTGGAGTTTTTCGGTTCGGTGCGAAAGGAAAGTTGAGCCCAAGATTTGTTGGCCCGTTCGAAATATTGAAGCGAGTCGCCCCGGTAGCTTACCAACTCGCCTTGCCGCCTGCATTATCAGAGGTACATGACGTCTTCTACGTCTCACAATTACGGAAGTACGTGCACGATCCGGGGCATGTGGTAGAGTTGGGTAAGCTGGACCTGAAGGCGGACTTATCATATGTCGAAGAGCCGGTGCAAATCTTGGAGTGCAAGGATAAACTTCTCCGCAACCGTGCTATTCCACTCGTCCGCGTCCTCTGGAGAAACCATTCAGTCGAGGAGTCGACGTGAGAGCATGAGTCAGAAATGAAGGAGAAGTTCCCTTCATTGTTCTTGTAGAGGTAGGTTCTATTCTTAAGTTTCGAGGACGAAACTTTTTCTTAGTTGGTTATGGTGTAGTGCCCCGTCCCTACATCGTGCCCCGTACTTGTCCACGGGGTGCGCGAGAAAGGAACACTGTCGCTATCGATTCGGTCGGGACCGATAGGTCGGGATCGACCGAGTCGATCGAACGGAAACGGTTGAATTAAGATCCATTCCTCGTTATGGAATGTCTTCTTCGGAACCAAGTCCCATATTCAGCGGGTTGCGCCTCGAGGATTGACTCTGCGGCTGAGTCGGGAGAGACCTCCCGCTGCTCGGCTTTTTACGCCGCTTGCGTTGGTTTTGGCTTTGTTTTCTGAATGCGTTTTCGTGAATGTTTTCGATGGTTTTCATGGCTTGCATTTCGAACTCGCATTTTCTATCGAACTCCTTGAATAATGCAGTGTTCTAATCGGTTGCTTGTGTGATTTCAGGTAATCGCGTAGGCGACGTCTAGCGCGACCAACAAGTTCTCTCGCCGAAGTAAACTCAAGGTGAGTGGCTGACCCTTCTCTTCTTGACCCATTCTTTGGTAAATCGATAGTGTTGTTGCGGATTAAAAGATTGAATGCAAGGGCACGGACACGGTAAATTGATTGAGTTTTTAAAGAGAATGTAGGCTATGTCTTAATAACTAAAAGAAGAAAAATGGTCTTTGTACGGTCATTGGACAACTTGTCGACAAGGTAAAGTTTTCCCGTACGGTAACCCGGGGCCACGGGACCGTTGCGGCCAAGAAGGAGACATCTCATAAGTTGTGCTGGGCACAATGTTAGGCGAGGACTTGCAGCGGGGCTCGCTACTCGCGCTGAAAGGGCCTCGTCTAATAAAAGCAAAAAGGAGTCCACGATGGCTCTGGGAGCCAGTGACCAACACACGAAATATCTCACTTGGTATGTAAATGATAACAATTGACAGGGAAGAATATGGTAAGTTTCATAAGGCGCGGTACGGGCCGCCATGGGTAAGATTCAGCGTAAATTTCATTATGCTTGTCATATGCTTGTTTGAAATTCATTAGGATGGTTAGAAACATTCATACTTTAAGCCAATTAAACTCTTCAACCAAATGAGAGCTTGGAACTTAAATAGCCACGCACCAGTACAAAGTGTAATGTACTGATCCTCGCTCTCCACGCAGGTACCCCGAACTACGAAGGGCGTGCCACTTGAAAGCTCAAGGCGAAGTGAACCCTTTTGAAGCCTCGTCCGCGTGTAAAGGCTTGTTTTTGGATTCCTTTTGAAGAAGACCCGCACTCAGTCCAAAAGAAGATGGCGGCTCGACTCGCCTCGATAGCAGGTGGAAAGATGTTATATTTTGCTTGTAAAAAAGGATGTAATGTATGGAACGACTATCTCATCGACGTTCATTTTGTAAGTCGAGTCATGTTGTAGCCCGTGCGGCAATAATTGTAAAGGAGTCTATGTAAAGTGTTATTATCATCAATGAAAAAGTCTATTTCTATTTTAAATGCGTCATTCAATTTCTCTGCGTACTCTAACTTGATGTTGTGTTTCGGATAACCTTATGACTATGCCTTGTGCAATCGCAATTAGGTTCGCACGGCATCACGCCCGGGGGACGACTATCGATTCTACGGAATCGGGACGTGACACAATTGGTATCAAAACTCTCAGGTTCTCGAGAGAAAAGATGCAACCATGTCTACGGAGCAGGTGAACACACGTATGATCACCCTCACAGGGGGAACTGGACGATTTGGAAGTCAATGATCGATGGAGGATCTACATTGGTGCAAGGACTTGCATAGTCCTTTGGAAGGTGACAGCGCAAAGCCATCAGACAAACTGCTTATGACTGAAAACGACTAGATCGGAAGGCCGTTGGATTCATGTATCAATGCTTGGATAATTCAGTATTTCACCACGTATCCAAAGATAGTTCGGCAAAAGCATTGTAAGAGAAGTTGTATTCAATGTACGAACGAAAGACGGCTGGCAACAAGACGTTTATTATTCGCTAACTCATCAACTCGAAGTACACGGAGGGCGCCTCGGTGGCACAACATCTGAACGAGGTTCAGGGTACTATCAATTAGGCGCCATCGTCGATGAAGATGCATGGTGATTGAAGATGAGCTTCATGCCCTACTATTTTTGAGTTCTCTGTTGAAAAGTTGTGAGACGGTGGTGGTATCGGTGGACAACTCCGCGCCCGATGGAGTTGCCATGATAGAGTCAGTCAAAAGTAGTTTATTGAACGAGGGGGTCTGGCGTAAGCAGTTTGTTGAATCGTCACAGGAGTCCGCTTTGGTGGCCTTTTACGGAAGGGAAGACTCAGATCACATGCCCTACTGTTTTTAAGTATTAACAAGTATTATTGCCAAAAAAAATTATTAAGTAATTATAGTGTATTATTTAATATTATTATTATGTATTGTTATTTATTTTAATAATTTAATATTAGGTAAAATTTAATACTAAATATTTTAATACAATATCAAATAAAATAAAGTATAGTAATCTTTTAATAATAATTAGTAGTATTTAGTTAAATAATTAGTATAAATTTTATTATTTATTTAACATTTGTATTATTTTTTTATTTAATATTGAATAAAATTTTGCTTTGTACAAGTACTAATTATTTATTTTGTTTAATATTAGTATTAATATTAATTTAATATTATGGTTGTTTGGATGCATGAAGTGTGAAAGTATGAACTCTGAATTTTGCATATGCATATGTTTTTATTTTATTTATTTGGATGCTTTGAACAAGTGTAGCTTGGAAGTGAGTTATTTGGTTGTCAAATAGGAGGAGGTAGAAAAATGAACAGGTGCATTCCAATAATAACAAAATTTTATTATTTATCTAACTAGATTGACAATTATTTAGTAATACTAATTATTGCTTTTTTATTTAAGTATTAACATAATATCATCAAACATTTTATTAAGTAATATAATGTGTTAAACAATATAATTATTGTGCATGGGTCATAAGATTATCTTAATTGTTTAACATTAACTAATTAATATTATAAAGTATTTGACATCTATGTTGTACGCACATGAATAAATGACACTACGACGTCGTATCTTACGTATTTTGATTTGTCCTAATATATTTTTGAGTGTTCATGGTATATCCGGTAGATCAAATTTGAATGCCTGTAGCTTACTAGAAATTAATATTTGATATATCCTAACTAACTAATTATAAATTAATATCTAGCTAAATTAATTATATTTATTAAGAAATATTACTTATTATTCATTATTAGAAATTAATATTTAATAATAATGATAAAGAAGTTCAAAAAAATTAATTAGAAAGAAAGTTCACTCAAATTTTGTCGTATTACAGATTGCCATGCCAAGCCAGTACTAGTCTTATGGGAGAGATAAAACTGAAATAATGCGAACAAAACTAAAAAAAAATGCGGTGAACGTGGATCGAACACGTGACCTTCAGATCTTCAGTCTGACGCTCTCCCAACTGAGCTATCCCCGCAGCTTGAACACTTACTTTATATTTAAAGTAAACTGCCAACGGACACGAGCTCCCAGTTGTACAACTACCGTATACGTGTCGGTGTCAGGAGGCCAGTATCGGTTCTTGGCATGCACAGTAGCCGTTCTCTCTGTCTGATGGAGATTATTGCAGTAGACCAGAAAGTTGGATTTAATCAAAATCCAACATTCAACATGGAGGAATATTTTAAGCTTATTTGACCCAAGTGATAAAACTTACCAATTAGCCAAATGAGAACAAAATATTAGAATAGTCCCTAATCCTTATAGCCCGAAGTAAAGTAGTAAACTTTTAACGTCCTACAAAGTTAAGGGTCACCAAAATGGAAGGTTGAAATACTCTATTTGAGAGAGCAGCAAGACTATAGGTTGTCAAACGCTAGAAGTCAAAATTAGAAGTAGTCGAACACGAGCTATATATAACAACATTGAACTTTACATTTAGTAAATATCTCCTTGGACTTGGGTTTTTTCTTTCATTGATTACCCTTGGCAGTGGCGGAGCATAAGCAAAGCTGTCCCGGACTGTAGCCGAGACTTAAAAAATCAATAAATAGTGGGAACTACCAATACATTAACACATGTGAGTCTTAGCGCAATTTGTTGGGTAGATGGTGTGTTTATTGAAGGTCTCAGGTTCGATTCCTCGGTGGTTTGTGTGGTGTAAATTTTGATTTTGTTTTTTTTTTTTTTTAGTTATCACATGAACTTCTTCTTTTTACATTCAGTCTTTAGCCCTTCCTACAAAAAATTTCTGGCTCCGCCCTTGACCATTGGTGGATGAACTGTTCTCATGAGATTGTTATTGGGAGGTTTGAACTACATTTCATCAAACAAAGATAAACAAGGACAAAGAGCTCTTTCTTTACAAGATCTTGTAGAAGGAATTGAACCAATGGATCCATCTTCTCTTCTTGATCTTTTGTATCTACTTACTGCATGGTTCGTAGTCGTTACTTAGAGCACACTATCTATAGTTGTTTGATGATGGCATAAGTTTCTACAATTTTGATGTAAATTTCGCGACAAGTTCTCTTCTCAGAATTTTTCCTGCAGCTGATTTCGGTATGTTGTTCGCAAAAGTTATCCTCCTCAACCTCTTATATGGCGCAACCTGTAGGCAAGCAAGATATCATAGGGTCAGTTTGATGTGTACAAGCATCACAAAGGAAGCTAAAAACTTGGTTTATTCAATAATCAATGATATTATTTATTTAGTTTGAGTTAATTGTCGGTTTCTCTATTAGAACTACTGAACCCAAGTGGAAAAATTATTAGTTTGCATCCATTTCTTGGTCCAAGGTTTCCTATATTACATTCTCAATCTTCCGGAAAAAAAAAAACCAAGTTAGTATTTACAAATGTTAGCACCCAGGTATTTTCAGATATCCTTTTATCAAATGGTACAAGAAGAAGAAGAAGAAGAAGAAGAAGAAGAAGAACATCGAACCTGATCCGCAACAAATTTCTGAACAGCTTCTGTTGTGAGTGAGCTATCTGGAGATTTGACCACAAATGCAATAGGAACTTCACCAGCTTCCGCGTCAGTTAATCTGAGGTTGCAGAAGAAGACTTTATGTTGAGTAAATTGTTCGTTATTGTGCAGGTTAAGTCGAAGGACTTGAGGCTTAAAGAGTAAAATTTTGGTGGTTCCTTTCCCAACTTACGGAATGACAGCAGCATCCAATATGTCAGGATGAGAAGTAAGCAGTCCTTCAAGCTCAGCAGGCGCAACCTAATCACAATTACAGCAAAACCTTCAACAATAACTTCCAAGAATCGATCATAAAACTAAACATTTTGATGGATGTGAGGCATCCTTTTCCAACCACCAATTTCTAAGCGAAATGATGTAGCGGATCCTATGGTGCACGAATAAGGAAATGGATACGGATGTGGGATTCATACATTTTTAAGTAGGTACAAGATAAGTTCGCATAGAATATGGAAATGGATACGGATACGGACATGATAACGATACAGACACCAATTTTCTGTGTCCGTGTGTCCGTGCAAGATATGAGTTATGTGTTAGGCAACAGCTCATATGTGCTAGAATTAGTAGGTGTGACATTTTCAAATAGGTACAAGGTAAAATCACCTAGAATATGGAAATGGATACAGACATGATAAGGATACAGACACCATTTTCATGTCCGTGCAAGATATGAGTTATGTGTTAGGCAATGGTGAAGATGTGCTAGAATTAGTAAGTGACTAGAATTTTATATATATATATATATATATATATATATATATATATATATATATATATATATATATATATATAGTGAACTCAGGGGTTTCAGAGATGCAAGAACAAAAAAAAAATATAGTGAACTCAGGGGTTTCAGAGACACAAGAACAAAAAATTGATGCTGCATACTTGATATATTCTGGAACACTATATATACTAGTTCTCTCTGTGAAAGTCATAACGAAAAGCCTTACATATTTACTTCTGAAATTTCTTGTGCTGTCGTATCTTACTCATCGACATGAATCATCAAACAAGGAACATAAGACTCATAATTCAAGTAAAAGGCAAGATGGAAGAAAAATCGAGGAAAAAAGAAACAAGGTCACCTGAAAGCCTTTGTACTTGATCAACTCTTTAATTCGATCAACTACAAATAAGTACCCGTTCTCATCGATATATCCAAGATCGCCTGTGTGTAGCCACCCTTGCTCATCTATAGTCTCTTTCGTGGCTTCTAAATTGTTAAGATAACCTGGATAATGACTAGTATTAGTATTCAAGAACATGAAGCTCATAGTAGAAGGATCTACCTTTCATTATGTTTGGTCCGCGAAACCACAGCTCCCCTTGCTGATTAGGTGGAAGCAGCTTCAGCGTGTTCATGCTGACAACTTTGCACTCGACACCCGATACGAGGAAACCGGTCGAACCAAACTGGCGACTGTCTTTGTTACCGTATCCTAGAGATAGGTATCCACCAGTCTCCGTTAATCCATATCCCTGCAAAAATATTACTGAACTGTAGCCATCTTTCATCCACACGAGTTATATAAGTACATATGCAAATCCTAGGTTTATAAGTACATATACAAATCCTACTGAAGTGTAACCATCTACCATCCACATGAGGCATATAAGTACATATGCAAATTCTAGAGTATGGATCAACCATGAAAAGCATACAAGTACGTACATATGCACATCCTAGGTATGTAAGTACATATACAAATCCTAGATTATGAATCAACCATGAAAAACATATAAGTACATATGCAAATCCTAGGTATATAAGTACATGTACAGATCCTAGAGTATGGATCAACCATGAAAAGCATATAAGTATGCAAATACTAGGTATATAAGCATACATATACAAATCCTAGATTATGAATCAACCATGAAAAACATACAAGTACATATGCAAATCCTAGGGACATATGTACATGTACAAATCCTAGAGTATGGATCAACCATGAAAAACATACAAGTATATAAGCAAATCCTAGGTATATTAAGTATACAAATCCTAGATTATGAATCAACCATGAAAAGCATACAACTACATATGCAAATCCTAGGTATACAAGTACATATGCAAATCCTAGAGTATGAATCAACCATGAAAAACATACAAGTACATATGCAAATCCTAGGTATATAAGTACATATAAAATCCTAGATTATGAATCAACCATAAAAAGTATAATAATTTAGCTAAACAATGCAACTTGCTATTAGCCAAAGGTGAATTCAAGGCAATATTAAGCATAATGAACCCTTCTTTAGAAGCTCGATAGTATTTCAATTAAGGGCCAGCATTACTAAGTTTTGGAACGAAAAGCTAACTTAATCGAATAAAAGATTAGGTTCGGTTTGAAAAAAGAGAGTTCATTTTGGTTTTGAAAATAAAAAAAAATGGTTTAGGTATCATTCCAAAACAAAAAACCGAATAAGACTTATATAATTATATAAATACCCTCAATTCTATGCACATTTTATGATTAAAAATATGTATATTCTTGTGTATAATTTGAAAACAGCAATTCTATATATATATATATATGTCTGGAAGTGCAACTTTGGTAATTTAACAACCAATTCAACTTTGCACCCAACTTTGAAATACAACATATATATATAATATATATATGTCTGGAAGTGCAACTTTGGTAATTTAACAACCGATTCAACTTTGCACCCAACTTTGAAATACAACATATATATATATATATATATATATATATATATATATATATATATATATATATATATATATATATATATACAATTTCAACTTTGGCTCCGACCCATTTGTTGGGAACGAAGAGCGGAAACCGTTCCCCCCAAACCAGGAAGTCCTGCGTGAGAACCGAGCAAAAGCACACAAACCAAAAACGCCAAACACAATCGCAGAAACAAAGATTTTTGACGTGGAAAATCCTTGCGAAAAAAACCACGGGACGATCGGAGTCCAACCCTGAAGAACCTCCACTAATGGAATAAAGAGAATACACCCTCTACAAGCTCCTCCCGATCCAACACGGATCACCCCAACTCACTTGAAAGAAATTTTTTTTTGATTGTGCGGACTCCGACGAACAAGAGATGCCGAAAAATTATTCGAAGCAATCTCTCCTTCACAATAGTCCTTAATCCTCTCTCTCTCAAAGATTGTTAAGCACTCTTGTTTTGAGATGATTTTACAACTAACATGCATCACCCTTTTATAAGCCCTTGGTAATCCATACATGGAAGGCCAATATATATGGAAACTTCCAATATGCACCAATCATATATTTAATGGAAATCCAACCATAATTGGCTTGCCATAATTGGAAGTCCAATTATATGGAAAGCTACTATATGAAGGGTCCAATCATAAATATATGATCAAAGTAAATATGGAAATCCAATCATATATTTTCTTACCATATATGTTCCCAAAATAGGATCCATGCACTCCCCGAGCTTCTCCGACACACGGATGGCGCTCGTCGCTCTCCGGGGTATTCTCCACATAGGTTGGAAACCCCACCCACTCCAACACCATTAAAAAAATATAAATAACCCAACCAACCAAACGAAATAAACCGAATCGATTGTATCAGTTCGATCCGATTTCGGTTCGGTTAGGCTACTTTCGATTCAGTTTCGGTTTTCGATTTTTAACATTTTGGTTTATATATTCGGTTTTGACTACTCAACCCTAAGTTCAATTGACTCCAAGAACTTGTATCGCTCATTTCTTAAAATGTCTTTTAAAAGTGGTTACATGCACGAAAAGATAAGATAGTGAAGGGCATGAAAAGGTCATGACATAAAACCGAAATGGCTATTAGACCTACCTTTTGGATTTGTAGTTTAACACGAATGAAATCCATGATTCTCTTTCAACTTAATTCGGATAACAAATGTTAAGGGCACTAGAAAACTTACTATGGGCAAACACACTTTTGACAGTTATGTGCTTATTCAGAACTGTCAAAAATAATTATTATAGTGTCCTTAACATTTGTTATTCGGATGTAGTCAAACTTACCTGAAGGACATCTGCTTTAGGAACAATCCTAGAGACCTCCTCCATCACCTCGACCCCTATCGGAGCGGCACCGGAGCAGATCCACCTCAAGGAGCCGAGATCATACTTTGTCTCCTTCCCATGCTTGGCGAAGGCGAGCATGACCGGCGGCACAGCGCACACGTGGCTCACCCTGTGCTTCTCCACCATGCGCAACGCCGTCTCCGCGTCGAACCTCCGCATCACGACCACGGTGTTCCCCCTCCCCAGCTGGGACAGGACCCCCGCGGACAGCCCGAACAAGTGGAACATGGGGAGGAAGCACAGGAAGGTGTTGGGGGGGTCCCCCTGCAGGTCCTGGTCGGCGGAGGCCATCAGGGACGCGCAGATGAAGTTGCGGTGGGTGAGCATCACGCCCTTGCTGGCGCCCGTCGTGCCCGAGGAGTAGAACAAGGCGGCGACGTCCGACTGTCGGACGGTCGGGGGCTTGAACGCGTGCATGCACGTCGGGGTGTTGATCATGTCGGAGAAGTAGGCGATGGGGATGTCAGTTGGCGCGTTGATCGTTTCGGTTTCGGAGGAGCCGATGATGACAGTCGGGATCCTTAGGGAGCTCGCCTTGTCCCAGAGGTGAGGGACGGTCATGACGAGCTTAGGGCGGCAGTCCCTCGCCTGCTTCAGTAGCTCGGGAGCGGTGTGGCACGGGTTGGCGGCGGTCGCGAGGGCGCCCAGGGAGAGGACGGACATGAAGCAGACGGGGAAGTGTATAGAGTTCTCGGAGAGGACGAGGACGGCGTCGCCTCTCCCCACGCCGAGGCGCGAGAGGCCTGCGGCGAGGGAGGCGACGCGGGACTCGAGCTCGCGGAACGTGAGGCGCAGGCCCGAGGCGGCGTCCACCAGCGCGATGCGGCCGGGGTGGGCGGCGGCGCTGCGGAGGAGGAAAGGGACCAGCGAGAGGTCCGGGTCGGAGGGGAAGACAATGCGGGGTCGTGTCGACCGATAAATGCCGTCGGATCCGTAGCCCGAACCTGCCATTTCAAATACTGATACTATATTGACGGATACAAGGATAGGAAACCTTATTTATAAGAGTGCGTCTTTACAGACTGTGCAAGCGACCAACTGATTTGTGAATCCCACGGTCAGATATCAGGAGGGGGGGACTAGATTTTTGTGGATCCCACGGCCAGATATGAGGAGGGGGGACTAGTTTTTTTTCTGAATCCCACGGCCAATCAATCCGCAAAGATATATGGCATTGATTTCAGCCGCACGGTCCCCCATGTTGGCTGGTTTAGAATTTTCCTACTTATAACGCATGGCGTGAAGTTACGTGCAATCTCTATTTCCTACTTTTAACTTAGATTTGAAAAAAAAAAAAAATACTCTTATAATATAGTACGTCCAAAATGTTATCGAGTAGACAGTTTTTTTTATTAAAAGACCAACTTTTCTTAGATAACATATATAATGGATCTGTCTGTGGATTGTGGCACTAGTGGCAGCAATGGGCCAAGCGCGAAAGGCACGGGTCCGAATTGTCTACCTCGTTCAGGAAGATCGCTATGGGTTGGATGAGTAATTTTATTATAATATCTCTCTTTCTTCTTGAGTTCGGTGAGGGGTTTGAATCACTACTAAAATAAGGCAAATTAGCGACGTCAGGATACGTCGCTAATTAAGAAAAATACGTCGCTAAACGTAATTAGCGACGACTTTAGCGACGAAACATGAAGGTCGCGAAAAAGCTAGTCGCAGATGACAAATTCGTCGCCCTCCGTCGCTGTTTGCGACGTCACCCCAATGTCGCTGGGTCGTCGCAAAATTAGCGACGGAGGCGACGAATTTGAACGTCGCCAAATTAGCGACGTAGTGCGACTACGTAGCGACGTTATTTCTTTTTATGTGATGACATGGCATGCCTGCCACGTCTGCAGTGTAGCGACGTACAGCGACCAAATTAGCGACGTCAACTCTCTGCCACGTCAGCTACTGAGCGACGGATTACGATGGACAGCGACGTGACGACGCTAATTAGCGACGTCTGGATACGTCGCTATACGTCGCAGAACGTCGCTATACGTCGCAGATATTATGAAATTTTTTTTAAAAAAAATATGTTTGCTATTTTTGTTATGCTGTGTGTCTGTGTTACACAGACACACGTCGTCACAAAAATATCAAACATATTTTTTTTAAATTTGGGCAGCACCTCCTTTGTATATCAGATCATCGCTTATAACCCAGCGTAGGTATATTTGTCATCCCCGTCGCAGATATCACAAACATACATGTCCAAGTAAATATCATATGTCACGCTCCAGTACCAAAATACGGAGACGGACTAGGCCAACTACACCATATGAGGCATACAAACGTCATACGGCGATCATGGCTGTCGATAGACAAGGGGGTGTATGCTACATTCAAGTCTCCTATGGTCACACAGAACATCTATGTCTCAACCATTCAAGCAAGAAAATATCAATTAATGAACATATAAGATAAAGCTGTAAGGCGTCCCCGACGCTTCATCAAAATGATCATGGGGATCTGGCTTTATAAGTTAGCTAGTCCCAGAGAGTCAAGGTACATAATTGCACTCAGCTGCAGTCTGATTTAATTACAATTATGCAAGAGACAAAATGTCTAGATTTGTTGGCTAACAGGTGCCGGTGGCTAAATACCAGAACATAAGTAAAGATACAAGAGTGGTGGAGAAAAAACCCACTCGAGTCCCCCGCCAGCCATGCTCCTAGTATGCACCATTGACGTCAGGAAAGAAGTTCGAATCCTCAGGCTCTGCTACGTGATCTGGCCAAACAAAACCAGCGGGGTCAGCCCCGAATAGCAAGTACCACAAGGGAGCACAAAAGAGTGAGATAAATCCCAAGCAAATAATTGATTGGAATTTTTGTTAGACGTTGATTGGCTATCTTCATGCGGGTTTAGCAATGCTTTCACGCCAACAATTGGTATCAAAACTCTCAGGTTCTCGAGAGAAAAGATGCAACCATGTCTACGGAGCAGGTGAACACACGTATGATCACCCTCACAGGGGGAACTGGACGATTTAGAAGTCAATGATCGATGGAGGATCTACATTGGTGCAAGGACTTGCATAGTCCTTTGGAAGGTGACAGCGCAAAGCCATCAGACAAACTGCTTATGACTGAAAACGACTAGATCGGAAGGCCGTTGGATTCATGTATCAATGCTTGGATAATTCAGTATTTCACCACGTATCCAAAGATAGTTCGGCAAAAGCATTGTAAGAGAAGTTGTATTCAATGTACGAACGAAAGACGGCTGGCAACAAGACGTTTATTATTCGCTAACTCATCAACTCGAAGTACACGGAGGGCGCCTCGGTGGCACAACATCTGAACGAGGTTCAGGGTACCATCAATTAGGCGCCATCGTCGATGAAGATGCATGGTGATTGAAGATGAGCTTCATGCCCTACTATTTTTGAGTTCTCTGTTGAAAAGTTGTGAGACGGTGGTGGTATCGGTGGACAACTCCGCGCCTGATAGAGTTGCCATTGATAGAGTCAGTCAAAAGTAGTTTATTGAACGAGGAGGTCTGGCGTAAGCAGTTTGTTGAATCATCACAGGAGTCCGCTTTGGTGGCTTTTTACAGAAGGGAAGACTCAGATCACATGCCCTACTGTTTTTAAGTATTAACAAGTATTATTGCCAAAAAAATTTATTAAGTAATTATAGTGTATTATTTAATATTATTATTATGTATTGTTATTTATTTTAATAATTTAATATTAGGTAAAATTTAATACTAAATATTTTAATACAATATCAAATAAAATAAAGTGTTGACACAAAGTCACAGTCAACCAAATATTGATAACATTGACTAAATAATATTTGTAATAGTTTAATACGACACACGACGTCTACATTAAGCTCAAGTCAGACGACAGCACAGTCTCAGCTTCTCAGTTATATTTGAGTCTGTATTTTACACTTTTGTTGAGTCTAGACTGATGTAAACTGTGTCATGCTGAGCTCTTGAGACTTGACCTATAGCCTACCCAATAATCCTCAAACTCCACCATCCAGAAAAATACCCACTGGCCACTTAGAACCATTCTGTGCTCTGGAGACAGAGTTCGGGCCGAACTCTGCCTCCACACAGAGTTCGGGCCGAACTCTGTCCCCTAGAAATCAGCATTCCTAATTTTAGGGTTAGCTGGTTGCTAGTTGTCCAACGGCCAAATATTTAAAATTTCCTACCCGAATTCTGGCCGAATTCTGCCTACAAAAACACTATAAATAGGCCATGAATTTTCTCATTTCAAATCATCCAATCTTCTCTTCTCTTCTCTCTTATAGCTCAAATAAGCCATACCCTTCCCATCTGCTAGCCACAAGCCTCCTAAGTCTCGAGTGCTCAGCATCTCTCAGTTAGGATTCTTGTGCAAGAGTTGAAGAAGTCGCTTGGACAATTCCAAACAAATCGCCACTGCGATCCTCTGTAAGAAGTTGACGTGCTCTTCTGAAGTAAAGGCACGGGTTGTAAACTACTATTTCACAAATAGTGGATTTAATCCTGAGCTAGAGTTCTCAGGCCTGGACTAGTCCTCCACGAGGGAAACTAGGTTAAAATCGGCTGTGTCTGCGTATGCTCTCTTGATTCTCTCTTTATTTTCCGCATTTACTCTGATTGGTTTTATTTGTGATAGAGTTAATTTTTAATTGGTTATTTTCTATATAAACTCTATTCACTCCCCTCTAGAGTTGCCACCTGCTCTTCAATTGGTATCAGAGCTCTGTTCTCTTTACAAGGATTTACATCCTAGAGCTGTTCCATGGCAACCACACAATCCTTGATTTCCAATCATGGTGAAGGGCAGTCCACTCATAGGCCTCCCCTATTTGATGGAACCAACTACACATATTGGAAAACAAGGATGAGTTTTTATCTCAAGTCTCTAGACTTTGACCTGTGGACTATCGTCACTGACGGTTACAAAAAGCCCGCCAGGATAGTTGTCAACGGTGATCTTGTTGAGAAATCACATGACAAATATTCTGACAAGGAGAAGAAACAGGCAAGTCTAGATGCAAGAGCTATTAATGCTTTATTCTGTGCTATAGACATGAATGAGTTCAACAGGGTATCTACATGCACCACATCTCATGAAGTATGGAAACTTCTAGAAGTGACGCATGAAGGAACTACCCAAGTCAAGAAATCAAAGATAAGCCGTCTCACGCAAGAATACGAGGCTTTCAAGATGAAACCAAATGAGACGATCACGCAAATGTTCACAAGATTCCTCGACATCATCAACCCCCTGCCTTCGCTCGGCAAGCAATACTCAAATCATGAGAAGATTCGCAAGCTACTTAGGGGGCTACCAAAGATTTGGAACCCTAAGGTGACGGCCATCATAGAAGGAAATGATCTCACAACCATGTCCATGGAAACCTTGATGGGAAAGCTAATGACTCATGAGCTTGACCTCAAGGACTTCGAAGAGCCTGCTCCTAAGGCTAAGGAGATCGCACTCAAAGCTCACCGCGAAGGGCTGAACCCGAAGAGACAGATGATGATGACTCAGAAGATGATCAAGCCCTTATGGTCCGCAACTTCAAGAAATTCCTTCGCTTCAATCGAAGGAAGAAGGAACCAAAAGAAGATGGTGAAGAAGAGCCAACTTGCTATGGTTACAAAAAGACTGGACACGTCCGAAAAGACTGTCCATCCTTGAAGAAGAGCAACCGCTATGAAAAGCCATACAAGAAGACTTCATCAAAGAAATATGCCAACACAAGCATTTGGCATGAAAGCGAAGCTAGTGACTCCGAGGAAGAAAAGGACTCTCCTCAAGATACGGCTAATGTGTGCCTAATGGCAACATCCGATAAGGTATCAAACGAAACTCTTGACGACTTCTCTTTTGATGAACTTGGCGATGCTTTCACTGATTTACTCGATGATCACAAAAAGATCATTGGTAAATACAAACACGCCAAGGACAAAATCAAAAGTCATGAAGACGAGATTCAAAGACTTTCTCTATTACTTGATAACATTAGAGACACTTCACCCACGGAAGTCACTGATGAAGTATCGAAGCTTAAACTAAGCCTTCATGATGCTGAAACACGTATTGAGCAACAGACACAAGAAATCACAACACTCAACACGTTGCTTGCTGAAGAAAAGAGTAGACACAAGATTTCTATGACTAAGATTTATGGTTTAAATGCTAAGGTTACTGATCTGCAGGCTGTCTCCAAGAGATTAGAGACTAAATTGGGTAAACAGGTTGCTCAAACCCAATCTCATGAGACACCCACAAAGCATAACACTTCTCATGCTAGTCATTCATATCATCCATCTACAACACATAATCATGCTTTCATATACACACAATTTCACAAAGGACACAAACCACATACACGTAGAAATAATTATCATAGATACAATCATCATGCTGTACAAAGACACAATCAACATCACAATGTCATGCCACATAGACAACATCACCATGCTCCATATAGACAACATCACCATGCTCCATATAGACAATATCACCATGCCACTCCACAGCACTCTATGCATAATCATCATCATCATGCTAATCATCATACTTCTGCTCATTACACTGCTTATAGACATCATCAGCATGCTCCTAATGTAAATAGGAATGCTACATGTACTTATTGTGGTTTGCATGGACACATATCACCATAATGTAGAATTAGAAGATTAGTTGATAAGAAAATATATGCATGGTTTCCAAAAACTAACTTTTCAGGACCCTCAAGAAATTGGGTACCAAAGGTTATATCTACTCTTGATGTAGGTGGACCTTCCCTCCTCAACTAAGAGTAAGTGGATTCTCGATAGTGGATGCTCGTGGCATATGACAGGAGATGCAAATCTTTTCGCATCACTATCGATGAAGAGAGAAGGATATGTATCCTTCGGCAACAACCTCAAAGGTTATATTTTAGGAAATGGTAATATTGGTTATCCTCCCTCTCCCGTAATAAAGGATGTCTGCCTAGTGACCGAGTTAAAGCATAACCTGCTCAGCATTAGTCATCTTGCTGACCATGGATATGACATTAACTTTGGACAAAATAAATGCCTTATTTATGATAGGTCAACAGGAGACATCGCTTTTGAAGGGGTAAGAGAGGATAATATTTATACTTTCTATTTGTCTGGAAATACTAACAATGCAGGTAGATGTTTATATGCTCATAAAGATGAACGGCTACTATGGCACCAGCGTCTTGGTCATGCCAATATGAATAATATATCCAGGCTATCAACCAAGAAGCTAGTTAGAGGCTTGCCCGACATCACATTCAAAAAGGACACCGTATGTGCCGAATGTGAGTTGAACAAGGCAACCAAGTCATCTTTTCATTCCATAAACTCTGTAAGCACTTCTAGACCCTTGCAATTACTCCATATGGATTTATTTGGGCCTAGTAGAGTAGCCAGTCTTGGCGGAAAACTCTATGCCTTTGTTATTGTTGATGATTTTTCAAGATTTACTTGGATTTTCTTTCTTGCAAATAAAAGTGATGCTATTTCAGTTTTTAAGATTTTTGTCAAGAAAGTTCAAAACGAAAAAGGCTACATGATCACTCGTATCCGAAGTGATCATGGAGGCGAATTCGAAAATTCTGATTTTGAAAAGTTTTGTGATTCTAATGGTTTTGATCATGAATTTTCTTGTCCAAGAACTCCTCAACAAAATGGTGTTATGGAGCGGAAGAATAGGACTCTTGGCGATATGGCTAGAGTCATGTTGAATAAATTTTCACTTCCGAAATACTTCTGGGCAGAAGCTGTCAGTACAGCATGCCACATTTTGAATAGGGTGCTTATTCGTCCCATTACGAAGAAAACACCCTATGAGCTTTGGTTTGGGAGAACCCCCAATGTTTTTTATTTTAAAGTTTTTGGATGTAGATGTTTTATCCTTAACACCAAAGACAACTTAGGCAAATTTGATGCCAAAGCTGACGATGGTATTTTCCTTGGCTATGCTGCCAAGAGTAAGGGATATAGAGTCTTTAATAAACGCTCACTAATTGTGGAAGAGTCAACAAATGTGACTTTTGATGAAGATAACAGTGCAGCAAGTACTCTTGATGATGACGTTGAGCCATCAACTTCTACTCCAATGAATACTTCTACCGAAACAAATTCTCTGGAGGGCTTGCCAAAGAAATTCTCTTTCAAGCCTTCTCATCCAGAAAATTTAGTGATAGGTGAAGTTTCACGTGGAGTAACTACCAGATCATCACTAAGAGACTCTATTGCTAGCACTGCCTTTATTTCACAAGTTGAGCCGAAAAATATTTCTGAAGCTTTTAATGATGAATTTTGGATTTCTGCTATGCAAGATGAACTCAACCAATTCGAGAGGAGCTAAGTGTGGAAACTAGTTCCTAGACCAACTAATCACTCGATAATTGGTACTAAATGGGTTTTTAGAAACAAAGTAAATGAAGATGGTTCAGTCACACGCAACAAAGCTCGTCTAGTAGCTCAAGGATACAACCAAGAGGAAGGTATCGACTACGATGAGACGTATGCTCCGGTTGCTAGACTAGAATCCATTCGAATGTTTTGTGCATTTGCAAATTATCAAAATTTTCAAATTATTTCAAATGGATGTGAAAAGTGCTTTCTTGAATGGTTTTATTAAGGAGGAAGTTTATGTAAAACAACCCCCTGGCTTTGAAAATCACAAATTTCCCGACCGCGTGTTCAAGCTAAAGAAAGCGCTATATGGCCTTAAACAAGCCCCCAGAGCTTGGTATGAAAGGCTAAGCAGTTTCTTGCTTGAGAAAGGTTTCTCAAAAGGGAAAATTGACACTACACTTTTTATAAAATCTTTTAAAGACACTATTCTATTAATTCAAATTTATGTTGATGATATCATTTTTGGGTCTACTGATGAAACCCTCTGTCAAGAATTTGCCAAGTGTATGCAGACAGAATTTGAGATGAGCATGATGGGAGAACTCAACTACTTTCTTGGTCTGCAAGTGAAACAAATGGCTAATGGAACTTTTATCTGTCAGTCGAAGTATACAAAGGACATGCTGAAAAAGTTCGATCTTGACAACGTCAAACCAATCAGCACTCCAATGGCTACTTCAACCAAACTCGAACCAGATGAGAGCGGCAAACCCGTTGATCAACGTAAGTATCGAGGTACGATAGGCAGCTTACTTTATTTAACTGCTAGTCGCCCCGATATCATGTTTAGTGTTTGCCTATGTGCTAGATATCAAGCAAATCCTAAGGAATCACACTTGACCGCTGTTAAGCGTATCTTTCGATACCTTAAGGGTACGGTTACAGTGGGCCTATGGTATCCCAAGTCAACATCATTTGACCTCATTGGTTACTCTGATGCTGACTTTGCTGGATGCAAGGTCGACCGTAAAAGTACAAGCGGCACGTGTCATTTATTAGGAAAGGCTTTAGTCTCTTGGTTTAGCAAGAAACAGAATTCTGTTGCACTATCCACAACAGAAGCTGAATACATAGCAGCTGGGCATTATTGTGCACAGATTCTGTGGATGAAGCAAACCCTTGAAGACAATAATTTATCTTTCATGCACATTCCTATATTCTGTGACAATACTAGTGCTATTAACTTGACTAAGAACCCTATCTGTCACTCACGCACAAAATACATTGAAATTAGACACCACTTTTTGCGTGATCATCAGCAAAATGGCACGATTAACTTAGAGTTTATTGACACTGATCATCAGCTAGCAGACTTCTTTACTAAGCCATTATCCGAAGAGCGCTTCAATTTCCTTTGTCGTGAACTTGGAATTTTAGATGAAGCTGTCATAAATTAAAACTCACCTGCATAAATATCGATTATATTATGATTCTCTTACGATGAACTTGCTATGGGTACAAGCCGAAAGGGCCCTTCTGACAACAAGGCGTAAAAGCCTAAGCGACACGGTGCACTAGTCCACAGGACTACCGCTAGCTGGGATCCGGCCCCTGCAGCTAACCCATGGCAACTTCAAACTATTGAATTATGATATATTTCCTTATTTATTATATGGTTCATTTTGATTTCTTACTGCTGATTCACTATTTTTTCAATTTTATTCTGCTATTATTCTATTTTGATTGAATCTTTCAAGCTATTGTTTTTATCTAACTTGATTTCCCATACTTAATTTTTTTTCTAGCCTGTTTTTAGTTCTGGAACAAAGACCCAGAATTCGGGCCGAACTCTCCCCTTACCAGAGTTCGGGCCGAATTCGGTTCCCCTTGTTCCAGAATCGGGACAGGTTTCAGCCGTTTGATCAAATGAGATCCTACGGTCCAGATTTACTCCGACCAAAGAAAACCCTCCTCTTATATTCGGGTTTTCCTTCCACTCCTTCATTCTTACCATCACTTTCACCTCTCCAAACATATTTTCACAAATCCTAACCCTAGTTTTCTCTCCAAAGTGCTCCATTTCTCATCAAAATCAAGGAGAAGGACTATTTTCTCATTCTCTTTCACTGTTCATTGTTGCTTCGAGGTATAACTCACTCTCATTATCTATTCTATTTCTCTATTTCGTGCAATGGCTCCTCGCTTGTTTAACCGTGGGAAGAGAATTCGGATTGAGGGAGCGTCCTCGTCGAATGCTCCTCCTCCCGTTAAGCAACCTGTTGAACAACATCAACCACCTCATCCATTGTTCAACCCTTCTCGTGCTCCATGATGGAGATGGCGTTTACTATCTGCTGCTGCTGCTGATGATTCTAGTTTATGTTTTCTGATTTCCAGTTATTTAGTTTTATTTGTCTTTATGTACTTGGGTTGTGCTCAAACTCTGGTAGTTTGATGACTCTGGTTATGTGTGATGACATTTTATCGTAGTTTCTTATTCTATACTAGTTGCTCGTTTTGATCATTCATATATAGTTTCTTCTCTATTTGGTGTGGTTGCATCATTATTATTCATATGCAGTTTATATTGCTAATGCCAAAAGGGGGAGAAATATATATATTCTTATTCTTGTCATACTATTTTTATATTTTTAGTATATATGTGCTATTTGGTGCTCTTGGGAGATATTATTTATCAGGCCAACAGGTTCAATGCATTATTTATGGGGGAGCTATTGGTTCTAGCTCGGCACCGTTCACCGGTTACGGGGGAGCTATTATTTCTGCTTGGTATTGATTATGGGGGAGCTATGTTTTTGTGATCAACTGTGTCCAGGTATGAATATTGAATATACATATATTATTTTGTCAATTATCAATATGGGGGAGATTGTTGACACAAAGTCACAGTCAACCAAATATTGATAACATTGACTAAATAATATTTGTAATAGTTCAATATGACACACGACGTCTACATTAAGCTCAAGTCAGAAGACAGCTCAGTCTCAGCTTCTCAGTTATATTTGAGTCTGTATTTTACACTTTTGTTGAGTCTAGACTGATGTAAACTGTGTCATGCTGAGCTCTTGAGACTTGACCTATAGCCTACCCAATAATCCTCAAACTCCACCATCCAGAAAAATACCCACTGGCCACTTAGAACCATTCTGTGCTCTGGAGACAGAGTTCGGGCCGAACTCTGCCTCCACACAGAGTTCGGGCCGAACTCTGTCCCCTAGAAATCAGCATCCCTAATTTTAGGGTTAGCTGGTTGCTAGTTGTCCAACGGCCAAATATTTGAAATTTCCTACCCGAATTCTGGCCGAATTCTGCCTACAAAAACACTATAAATAGGCCATGAATTTTCTCATTTCAAATCATCCAATCTTCTCTTCTCTTCTCTCTTATAGCTCAAATAAGCCATACCCTTCCCATCTGCTAGCCACAAGCCTCCTAAGTCTCGAGTGCTCAGCATCTCTCAGTTAGGATTCTTGTGCAAGAGTTGAAGAAGTCGCTTGGACAATTCCAAGCAAATCGCCACTGTGATCCTCTGTAAGAAGTTGACGTGCTCTTCTGAAGTAAAGGCACAGGTTGTAAACTACTATTTCACAAATAGTGGATTTAATCCTGAGCTAGAGTTCTCAGGCCTGGACTAGTCCTCCACGAGGAAAACCAGGTTAAAATCGGCTGTGTCTGCGTATGCTCTCTTGATTCTCTCTTTATTTTCCGCATTTACTCTGATTGGTTTTATTTGTGATAGAGTTAATTTTTAATTGGTTATTTTCTATATAAACTCTATTCACCCCCCTCTAGAGTTGCCACCTGCTCTTCATAAAGTATAGTAATCTTTTAATACACTACTACAAAAATCGTTAACAATGACACTTCATATATGACACTTATCATAAAATGTCATTAATGATATTTTTAATGTCGGCTCATTTAATACCCGTCATTAATAACTTTATCAATGACACTAAAAAAGATATCATCATGATAAATACTCTAAGACGACGACTGAAAAAGCCAACGTCATAGAAAAACTTATGAATGTCATCTTTTGTGTATAAAATAATATTAAGGGATTATAATTAATTTAAATAATGACAAAAATTAAGCATGTGTTATAAAATATTAATTAAAAATTGACACACTATTTGATTGAATCCAGTGGTCATACATTAATTTTCTTTACCTCTGTCGTGTTCTCGACCTTTGGTGATCTAAAGACCAATTTTTTTGTTATGTATGCTAGTGTCCAAATGATTTGCTTTGGTCATTCTGGTTTGAGGAATTATTTCAATAAAAATCAAAGAGAGAGGGAGAGAGCCCAGACCAAGTCCATCGAAAACCCTACACCCCTCTCCCCAAACCCTTCCTTTCCACAGACCGAACTACTCTGCTACGATGTTTTCGAATATGGATGGCGGCACCAGCAGCAATTCCGACGCGTCGGAGGAGCTCACTGCTATTAAAGTATAGAAAAAGCCCTTTCTCTCTCTCTCTCTCTCATATAAATTCAATCGAAAACCTAATTTTTTACAAAATTCAGACGAAGAACGCCGTCAGATGAGATATGTTTCATTTCCGTCAGGTGTGCTATATATCTCCCATCCCTCCCAATTTATAGGGTTTATGATTTTTTTCTTTCATTCTTTCATGATTCTTTATTAGGGTTATCTCCAAGCATGAACTCGTTCTCCGTCACAGAAGGGAAAGAGTAAAGATCAATTTTATTTTATTTTTTTGCTTTCTAATCCGTAGATTGACATCGTGTGTTCTAATTCAAAGTTTGTCCTGTAGAGAACGGATGAGTGCTTCTAGGGGAGCGATCCGCCCGGATCTAATGATTTCGTCAGTGGAGGATTGATCAACCCCAACTAGAAGCTGAAGGTCGATTAGGTTTTTTCTCGACTAACTGATTTTGATATTTCAATTTGTAGAAGAAAGTGGATAATTTGTTCCATTTTTTTGTGATGGATAGTGATCGAGTGAAACTTGATTGGAAAATTGGACCTTTTCATTTGTGTTCAATTATCGTAGGTGTAGGAATTCCAAATATGGGTATCCCTTCCAAAGAAGGGAAGTAGATAATTGCAACATGTACTTGATTATTAGCAAGTGTGGGATCTTGGTCTTGGTTGTGTTCATTGCTTGGATTAGTGATGGTTTTTGAAGTTTCTGATTCAATTAGGTCCATCTTTAAAGTTAGAAATCTTCCATTCATTATCATTATAGTATTGTATTGTAGAATTATGTCCCTTCTCCTATAGAAAAAAATTGCATGATTGATTAATTTTAAAAAACATTTTTTATGAACTGCAACATAACATAGACTACTAGAACACATTCTCTCTTTTGTAGGACAACATAGCAAGTGTTCCCCCTCAACTTGTAGGTAGTGGGATGTTTTTGCTTATAAGTATTGACTTTGGGGTTTGAAGTATATCCTTTTTATTTCTAGTCACTCATCCATTTATATTGTTTATTAAGAAATGGATTTTGTTCTCAATTTCTTTCCTTAGTTGACAATATTTTGATGAGACATTCACCCATATGAATATTTTTGATGTTGGAGAGATTCATGACTTATTTTGAATCTTACTATCATTTCTTTATTGTTGAAGCCATCACTTGTTAATAATATTTTAATATTATTTTTGATGTTGGAGAGAAACACATGCTCTTCGTTTACTTTTTCTCTCCTGCTTCTTTTTTAGAATTTACTTCCAGATAATTTTCACCTTCAGTAAAATATGACTTCTCTTCATCAAGTCTCTTTTCCCATTGATCCACATGACCACTATCATTCAGAATATTGGTTCCTTCATCATCCATGCAAAACAAGTCCAAATACATCCGTGATGGACCTGCTTCTTCAGCTCTAGGTTGCACTAATCTAAAAACTTGAGACTACTCTATCTGTTGAATTCCCCTTTATGTTTATTTGATACTCCCACTTCATCTTGTCTGGCATCTCTATAATTTAACTCATCACTCACTTTAGTTAAATCCATGTCATATGTCATATCACCAAAAACCCAGAACTTACCTTCAGATCGCTCATTGTACCCAGTTGAAGCATCTTCTCGAGGATTGTAATGGAATGGCACAAATAAAACTGCCATGTTATACTTCTCACCGGTGCCTTTTCCACTTGATCATTCGTCCCTATTGCAGAAAATCCTTGGACGTCCATGTTGGTCTGTACTTGTATGCCAACAAGGGATGGTACAAACGTAGGCGAGGACTTTTCATCTTTAATGGCAGAATGCTTTTTGATGCCCACTTTGATATACTGGGGTGAGGCCTTTCTAACTCAATTTGCTGAAACCTCTTTGGTTTTTATACTATTCAGATCCTGGTTCCCAACTAAAGATTCTCCAAAATTAGGTGGCAGTTTCTCAAATTCATGTATAGCTATCTCTGTGTCATACGGGTTCATACCAGGCATAGGGATATCAACTTTGTAATTGTACAAGATTCATCTTTAATTAATGAATCTTCTTCTATGCCTGCAATGATCTGCTCCGGTTGACAAACTACTAGTGATTGCCCAATACAGTAGGGGGCTTTTTCTATGGAGTTTAAACTTAGGTAAGTAGATTTTTCATATCCACCAGCTCCTTTGCATTGAAAGGTATCAACAGATTTAGAATATTTGCTTCCTGACGTTGAACAAAAGATAGGTTCTTTTATATTTGAGGCTTCCAACAGATTTTCAGCTTTTTTTTGGGAAACATCCTCTTCAGCATCCCTGTCACACCCAGTCTATCTTCTTGCTCTTCAATCACATGTGCATTGCAGAGTATTCCTGTTTCACTTTTCTCTTGAACAATATTCTCATTATTTAGCTTGGAGACAAGTTTAGGAGATAAAATAACCATCTCTCTAGCTGGTTCTTCAACAGACCCATGACGTTCGAGAATTTTTTTTTCTGATTTCTTAATGTCGTTGAATCTTGACCTTCTCCTAAATTAGCTGATGGTTTGGGAGAAGATAGATGGCCTTCACTGAAAGCCACTTATCAGCATTCTCAACATTCTCTTGGCCTACGTGTCCATCAGCCAAGAAAACTTCCACCTTGTGGAGACTAGGAACTTGAGACGCTGGAGTTTCAATATGCGTGCTAGAAGCATCTTCAACAGTCTGGAGTACCACCCTATTAAGTGGTGCCAAGAAGAAAGGACCGCATCAAACTCATCTACAGAGATGTTATCTTCTTTCACCATTATGGTATCATCCTAAATGTTGTTCTCCTGTTTCACCATTTTTTCTTCTGCAGAAGTTCCTTGAGCATTCTCTTTGTTCCAAAATCGCAAGACCCTTTCACTGGGTGAAGCATCTTGACATTCCGGGGTTTCAAAAGTTCTATGAGAAGAAAAATCAGAAGTCTTAGGCTCCCGACTTGTCTCGAGAGCTACTTGCAACTCAGAAGCAGCACCTTGTTCCAAAATGGTACGACATATATATATATATATATATATATATATATATATATATATATATATATATATATATATATATATATAATATATATTGCTTTCATTTGGTTGTGTTGTGTATGTTGCTCATGAATGGATCTTGTTTATTTATGTGCTAATGTATTTTTAGTTATATTCCTCCTAGATCATTTAAATTTTGATTTGATATGTGAATTTTTCTGAAACCATTTTTTGCTTTCAGACCATGAGTAATAACAATCCCATATGTCGAGTACATTCCTACACAAGAGTGAGGAAGACCGTCCAAACATTATTCCGAAGAGGTATCCCCACTGTCTTGTTATTCTCTACAAACCAATTCTCAGTTGTGGCTTTGGTCAACCTAATTAGTTCCCTTACTTTCTACTTTAAAGAGGTTCGAGTCTCTTAGGAGTGTACCTGCATATGAGAATGCTATCAAGGAAGAAGTTGATCGTTGTTTAAACCTGTATTTTCGCCCAAGGACACGAAAGATTCTTGTAAGTTGAATTTTTAATAGATACTAGTCTACTTCCATATACTAAGGAGTCAATTTATCAATTCACCTGTACAATAACCAAAAAGCCTTTATAAGTCTTTAAAGTTCTCCTTTTTATATATGACTTCTTCAATCACAATCCTTAATAAGAAGTTTATCCTTTTTATACTAGTCTACTACTACTGATTGCTGAGTGTTACTGGCTATGCATTTGGGAATGCATCACTTGCACTTTAGTCTTCATGACTAAATATATACTTCAAGATTGCATGTTATTTTTGTTTGTTGAACTGGCAGGAAATTGATTTGGCTAAATATATACTTCAAGATTGCATGTTATTTTCATTAGCTCTGTTCTTCCTTCTGCTACTACCCATTAAGACATGGAGCATCTTTGGCTATTTGCATTTCCTGTGCCATATTTACATTAAGAGATGGAGCTACTATTCTTCCTTCTACTACTACTCTTTTCTTTAATTTATGAAGTGTCATATTTCTATTTCCTGTGATCATATTCCCTAGAAGGTGAGCTCTCCATAATTTATATATGGATATGATGCAATTTATAAATGGATGCAATTGACAGTTCAATGATCAAGAATTTTGTTTCGCACTAGGTGGTTCCAAAAGGATATATGTTATTCATTATCCTGAACTCTATGGACTTCCTAGAAGATCGACAGCTTGTATGTAGTGCATCTGTACAAACGAATAAGAATTTATCTCATGTTGCCCTTCAGGTTAGTTCTGTTCCATATTTGTGTGAGAATTGTTGTCATTCTTTTGGTATATATTAGGAACTCTTTTCCTCTTACTTTATAAGGTCAGATATTTGGAAGCTTATATAAGATAGGAGTTATCTTGTTCGTCAAGAGGAAAATCCTTCAAATTATTATCTTGCGTGTGCCTGTACAACATATGGAAATTGTATATTTACTTCAGTCATGGATTTATTTTTGTATTTAATATTTTTTTCTCTCCATGTTTTACTGATATTTTCTTCAAATTTGTGTGAAACAGGTGTGAAGAATTTGAGCTTCAGCATGCATTCTCATTTACTGTTTGTTGGATCAACTTCTGGTTATGCTCAATATTGTTGGATCTTCGGTTAGTATTAGCTAGTTTGTAATTCAACATGCATTCTCTTTTACTCTTTTTCTTGATCAAGTTCTGGTTATGCTCATAGTTGGGATCATAGGTTAGTATTAGTTCAAAATTTAGCTTTTCTTCAAAACACTTGTTCTATAAGAAAATAATTTATGTTACTAGTTCTTAAGTAACCAGATAAACACATTCCTATTTCATTATAACATTCAAGGGAGGTACATGAGAACGTGAATTTTGGGCAATACCAACTCTTTTGGTCCTATCTACATGTATGTTTTCTTTTTCCCCCAGTAAGGTGCTGTCCAACTTCAAAAATAATATTATAAAGTTCCAACTTATAAGTCCAGTATTTACTAAATTCATGAAATAGATTAGCGCAATGGTAGGGTATCACCCCATTTTCGGCTCACTGGGTGAAATTTCTGGCCACAAAGCTGCTTCTAATGTTCATTTAATCTCATTTCAAAAGATTTGGACAAATTCTTCATGTAAATTTCTTCTATTCTTGATCTTATCAATTTAATGACACTGCAAGTTATAATTGCACTATTATCCCCATTCTTTCATGTATTGGTCCCTTAAAATTTAACTATTACAGTTAAGTCTAAATTTAACTATTACAACTTGGAGCCTATTGTCAACCTTAGCCTTAAATGATTATTGGCTCTTAGTATAAACCAAGCAATTATTAACTATTACAGTTAAGTCCAGATTTTATTTTTAGAGCAAGTCTGAAAACCTCTGTTGAAAGCATTAGTCTGAAAACCTCCCGCTATTATTTCCAGTCTGAAAACCTCTGTTGAAAGCATTAGTCTGAATGCATCCACTAGCACCGGAATACCCGTGTCCCCTTCCAGTTCTACTATTACCATATACTGGTTGATGTGATCCGAAACCCCTTTCCATTTGATGAGATTCTCTGGAAAAATTGCTCGTTGAAGATGAATAGGCATTTGTTGAAGCACTATATTGCCTTCCGCCATTATTTCCAGTCAGGAAGCCTCTGTTGAACGCATTAGTCTGAACGCAACCACTTGCACCAGAAAGGCCAGTATTAGTATATACTGGTTGATGTGATCCATACCCCTTCCCATTTGACGAGACCCTCCGGCAAAATCGTTCATGCGAGGGCCGCTTTGTGCTGCATCAAAAGTAATAATCCCTACTTTAATGACTTCCATCTTTTTCCATACCGAATTTTCCACATTAATTCATGGTTACATGCACAATTACATAATGTCATAATTCTTCCAAATTTGCATGACTATGAGGCTGTGCCATATAAACTTGGCATCTGGGAATGCTAATTGCCAATATCTTTTCAGTTTTTACTAAATCAGTTGTTCATACATCTTACTCATTTTCAGAACTGCTGCCTATGGTATCAGAATGTTACAATTGCTTGTTGTCTTATCTGGCTTCCCTTGCTTCGTATTGTAATATTGATTATGCAATTATTGGCATCTTTGGTAGCCAAGCTTGCATGAATACTGGTTGGCTGTTGAGATGGCAATGGGAAAAGTTAATTTAGAAGTAGGATATAGCAGAATTCTTAGTTCAAAGATGCAAAAACTGACAGAGAAATATGGTAAGTTAGCTGTTGATATTGTTCTATATATTAATGTAATACTGGTTGTATTGGTATAACATGATATACTATTTGATTTTATGTTTCTTTTTGTAGTTTGCTGGAAGAAATGATTACTCTGTCATAGAAATTGAAGAATGAGACGAGTGCTGGCCAAATTTATTCTGGATACTGTTGAAGACCGTATGTAAAAAATGACGCATTATAAAATTTCGGAAGTATTGTAAATTTATGTTGTGAACGTTTGAGACTGAAATAATATTATATAGTTCAATGTTGGCATTTTGAATAATTATGAAATGAAAAAAAAAATTTGTTGGTGTTAAGTGTATATTTTTCTTCTTTATATTGTACACAAAATACAAATTGTGGAATATGGATGAAAAAATTGGAGCTATAAAAATAACGGAATTTAATGACGAATAAAAGTTATCTTTTGTAAATAAAGATGACGTATAAAAGTCATCTTTTACAAATAAAGATGACGTGTATTGAGCTGTCATAAATTTCTTATGATAAATGTAATTTTAAAAAAATAAAGATGACGTATAGAGTCATCTTTTGTACATAAAAATGATGCGGCAAAGTCATCTTTTGTAAATAAAAATGATGCATAGAAGTCATCTTTTGTAAATAAAGAAGACGTATGAAAGTCATCTTTTATAAATAAAAATGACGTGTGTTTAATTGTCATTGATTTTTCATGATAAAAGTCATCTAATATAAATAAAGATAACATACAGAAGTCATCTTTTCTAAATAAAGATGACACATAAAAGTCATCTTTTATAAATAAAGATGACGTACGTTGAGCTGTCATTGATTTCTAATGATAAAGATGACCCCTTCATAGATGACGGCCAAACAAATGTCATCAATTAACATATTTAGCCGTCGTTGTTATCTATTTTTGTAGTAGTGATAATAATTAGTAGTATTTAGTTAAATAATTAATATAAATTTTATTATTTATTTAACATTTGTATTATTTTTTTATTTAATATTGAATAAAATTTTGCTTTGTACAAGTACTAATTATTTATTTTGTTTAATATTAGTATTAATATTAATTTAATATTATGGTTGTTTGGATGCATGAAGTGTGAAAATATGAACTCTGAATTTTGCATATGCATATGTTTTTATTTTATTTATTTTGAAACATAGGGGGGGTTGGTGTATCTATTTCTTGAACAAGTGTAGCTTGGAAGTGAGTTATTTGGTTGTCAAATAGGAGGAGGTAGAAAAATGAACAGGTGCATTCCAATAATAACAAAATTTTATTATTTATCTAACTAGATTGACAATTATTTAGTAATACTAATTATTGTTTTTTTATTTAAGTATTAACATAATATCATCAAACATTTTATTAAGTAATATAATGTGTTAAACAATATAATTATTGTGCATGGGTCATAAGATTATCTTAATTGTTTAACATTAACTAATTAATATTATAAAGTATTTGACATCTATGTTGTACGCACATGAATAAATGACACTACGACGTCGTATCTTACGTATTTTGATTTGTCATAATATATTTTTGAGTGTTCATGGTATATCCGGTAGATCAAATTTGAATGCCTGTAGCTTACTAGAAACTAATATTTGATATATCCTAACTAACTAATTATAAATTAATATCTAGCTAAATTAATTATATTTATTAAGAAATATTACTTATTATTCATTATTAGAAATTAATATTTAATAATAATGATAAAGAAGTTCAAAAAAATTAATTAGAAAGAAAGTTCACTCAAATTTTGTCGTATTACAGATTGCCATGCCAAGCCAGTACTAGTCTTATGGGAGAGATAAAACTGAAATAATGCGAACAAAACTAAAAAAAAATGCGGTGAACGTGGATCGAACACGTGACCTTCAGATCTTCAGTCTGACGCTCTCCCAACTGAGCTATCCCCGCTGCTTGAACACTTACTTTATATTTAAAGTAAACGCCAACGGACACGAGCTCCCAGTTGTACAACTACCGTATACGTGTCGGTGTCAGGAGGCCAGTATCGGTTCTTGGCATGCACAGTAGCCGTTCTCTCTGTCTGATGGAGATTATTGCAGTAGACCAGAAAGTTGGATTTAATCAAAATCCAACATTCAACATGGAGGAATATTTTAAGCTTATTTGACCCAAGTGATAAAACTTACCAATTAGCCAAATGAGAACAAAATATTAGAATAGTCCCTAATCCTTATAGCCCGGTTGTCTAATAAGCATAAAAGTAGTAAACTTTTAACGTCCTACAAAGTTAAGGGTCACCAAAATGGAAGGTTGAAATACTCTATTTGAGAGAGCAGCAAGACTATAGGTTGTCAAACGCTAGAAGTCAAAATTAGAAGTAGTCGAACACGAGCTACATATAACAACATTGAACTTTACATTCAGTAAATATCTCCTTCGACTTGGGTTTTTTCTTTCATTGATTACCCTTGGCAGTGGCGGAGCATAAGCAAAGTTGTCCCGGACTGTAGCCCAGACTTAAAAAATTACTAAATAATGGGAACTACCAATACTTTAACACATGTGAGTCTTAGCGCAATTTGTTGGGTAGATGGTGTGTTTATTGAAGGTCTTCGATTCTTCGGGGATTCGTGTGGTGTAAATTTTGATTTTGTATTTTTTTTTTTTGTTATCACATGAACTTCTTTTTTTTACATTCAGTCTTTAGCCCTCCCTACAAAAAATTTCTGGCTCCGCCCTTGACCATTGGTGGATGAACTGTTCTCATGAGATTGTTATTGGGAGGTTTGAACTACATTTCATCAAACAAAGATAAACAAGGACAAAAAGCTCTTTCTTTACATGAACTTGTAGAAGGAATTGAACCAATGGATCCATCTTCTCTTCTTGATCTTTTGTATCTACTTACTGCATGGTTCGTAGTCGTTACTTAGAGCACACTATCTATAGTTGTTTGATGATGGCATAAGTTTCTACAATTTTGATGTAAATTTCGCGACAAGTTCTCTTCTCAGAATTTTTCCTGCAGCTGATTTCGGTATGTTGTTCGCAAAAGTTATCCTCCTCAACCTCTTATATGGCGCAACCTGTAGGCAAGCAAGATATCATAGGGTCAGTTTGATGTGTACAAGCATCACAAAGGAAGCTAAAAACTTGGTTTATTCAATAATCAATGATATTATTTATTTAGTTTGAGTTAATTGTCGGTTTCTCTATTAGAACTACTGAACCCAAGTGGAAAAATTATTAGTTTGCATCCATTTCTTGGTCCAAGGTTTCCTATATTACAATCTCAATCTTCCGGAAAAAAAAAAACCAAGTTAGTATTTACAAATGTTAGCACCCAGGTATTTTCAGATATCCTTTTATCAAATGGTACAAGAAGAAGAAGAAGAAGAAGAAGAAGAAGAACATCGAACCTGATCCGCAACAAATTTCTGAACAGCTTCTGTTGTGAGTGAGCTATCTGGAGATTTGACCACAAATGCAATAGGAACTTCACCAGCTTCCGCGTCAGTTAATCTGAGGTTGCAGAAGAAGACTTTATGTTGAGTAAATTGTTCGTTATTGTGCAGTTTAAGTCGAAGGACTTGAGGCTTAAAGAGTAAAATTTTGGTGGTTCCTTTCCCAACTTACGGAATGACAGCAGCATCCAATATGTCAGGATGAGAAGTAAGCAGTCCTTCAAGCTCAGCAGGCGCAACCTAATCACAATTACAGCAAAACCTTCAACAATAACTTCCAAGAATCGATCATAAAACTAAACATTTTGATGGATGTGAGGCATCCTTTTCCAACCACCAATTTCTAAGCGAAATGATGTAGCGGATCCTATGGTGCACGAATAAGGAAATGGATACGGATGTGGGATTCATACATTTTTAAGTAGGTACAAGATAAGTTCGCATAGAATATGGAAATGGATACGGATACGGACATGATAACGATACAGACACCAATTTTCTGTGTCCGTGTGTCCGTGCAAGATATGAGTTATGTGTTAGGCAACAGCTCATATGTGCTAGAATTAGTAGGTGTGACATTTTCAAATAGGTACAAGGTAAAATCACCTAGAATATGGAAATGGATACAGACATGATAAGGATACAGACACCATTTTCATGTCCGTACAAGATATGAGTTATGTGTTAGGCAATGGTGAAGATGTGCTAGAATTAGTAAGTGACTAGAATTATATATATATATATATATATATATATATATATATAGTGAACTCAGGGGTTTCAGAGATGCAAGAACAAAAAAAAAATATAGTGAACTCAGGGGTTTCAGAGACACAAGAACAAAAAATTGATGCTGCATACTTGATATATTCTGGAACACTATATATACTAGTTCTCTCTGTGAAAGTCATAACGAAAAGCCTTACATATTTACTTCTGAAATTTCTTGTGCTGTCGTATCTTACTCATCGACATGAATCATCAAACAAGGAACATAAGACTCATAATTCAAGTAAAAGGCAAGATGGAAGAAAAATCGAGGAAAAAAGAAACAAGGTCACCTGAAAGCCTTTGTACTTGATCAACTCTTTAATTCGATCAACTACAAATAAGTACCCGTTCTCATCGATATATCCAAGATCGCCTGTGTGTAGCCACCCTTGCTCATCTATAGTCTCTTTCGCGGCTTCTAAATTGTTAAGATAACCTGGATAATGACTAGTATTAGTATTCAAGAACATGAAGCTCATAGTAGAAGGATCTACCTTTCATTATGTTTGGTCCGCGAAACCACAGCTCCCCTTGCTGATTAGGTGGAAGCAGCTTCAGCGTGTTCATGCTGACAACTTTGCACTCGACACCCGATACGAGGAAACCGGTCGAACCAAACTGGCGACTGTCTTTGTTACCGTATCCTAGAGATAGGTATCCACCAGTCTCCGTTAATCCATATCCCTGCAAAAATATTACTGAACTGTAGCCATCTTTCATCCACACGAGTTATATAAGTACATATGCAAATCCTAGGTTTATAAGTACATATACAAATCCTACTGAAGTGTAACCATCTACCATCCACATGAGGCATATAAGTACATATGCAAATTCTAGAGTATGGATCAACCATGAAAAGCATACAAGTACGTACATATGCACATCCTAGGTATGTAAGTACATATACAAATCCTAGATTATGAATCAACCATGAAAAACATATAAGTACATATGCAAATCCTAGGTATATAAGTACATGTACAGATCCTAGAGTATGGATCAACCATGAAAAGCATATAAGTATGCAAATACTAGGTATATAAGCATACATATACAAATCCTAGATTATGAATCAACCATGAAAAACATACAAGTACATATGCAAATCCTAGGGACATATGTACATGTACAAATCCTAGAGTATGGATCAACCATGAAAAACATACAAGTATATAAGCAAATCCTAGGTATATTAAGTATACAAATCCTAGATTATGAATCAACCATGAAAAGCATACAACTACATATGCAAATCCTAGGTATACAAGTACATATGCAAATCCTAGAGTATGAATCAACCATGAAAAACATACAAGTACATATGCAAATCCTAGGTATATAAGTACATATAAAATCCTAGATTATGAATCAACCATAAAAAGTATAATAATTTAGCTAAACAATGCAACTTGCTATTAGCCAAAGGTGAATTCAAGGCAATATTAAGCATAATGAACCCTTCTTTAGAAGCTCGATAGTATTTCAATTAAGGGCTAGCATTACTAAGTTTTGGAACGAAAAGCTAACTTAATCGAATAAAAGATTAGGTTCGGTTTGAAAAAAGAGAGTTCATTTTGGTTTTGAAAATAAAAAAAAATGGTTTAGGTATCATTCCAAAACAAAAAACCGAATAAGACTTATATAATTATATAAATACCCTCAATTCTATGCACATTTTATGATTAAAAATATGTATATTCTTGTGTATAATTTGAAAACAGCAATTCTATATATATATATATGTCTGGAAGTGCAACTTTGGTAATTTAACAACCAATTCAACTTTGCACCCAACTTTGAAATACAACATATATATATAATATATATATGTCTGGAAGTGCAACTTTGGTAATTTAACAACCGATTCAACTTTGCACCCAACTTTGAAATACAACGTATATATATATATATATATATATATATATATATATATATATATATATATATATATATATATATATATATATATATATATATACAATTTCAACTTTGGCTCCGACCCATTTGTTGGGAACGAAGAGCGGAAACCGTTCCCCCCAAACCAGGAAGTCCTGCGTGAGAACCGAGCAAAAGCACACAAACCAAAAACGCCAAACACAATCGCAGAAACAAAGATTTTTGACGTGGAAAATCCTTGCGAAAAAAAACCACGGGACGATCGGAGTCCAACCCTGAAGAACCTCCACTAATGGAATAAAGAGAATACACCCTCTACAAGCTCCTCCCGATCCAACACGGATCACCCCAACTCACTTGAAAGAAATTTTTTTTTGATTGTGCGGACTCCGACGAACAAGAGATGCCGAAAAATTATTCGAAGCAATCTCTCCTTCACAATAGTCCTAATCCTCTCTCTCTCAAAGATTGTTAAGCACTCTTGTTTTGAGATGATTTTACAACTAACATGCATCACCCTTTTATAAGCCCTTGGTAATCCATACATGGAAGGCCAATATATATATGGAAACTTCCAATATGCACCAATCATATATTTAATGGAAATCCAACCATAATTGGCTTGCCATAATTGGAAGTCCAATTATATGGAAAGCTACTATATGAAGGGTCCAATCATAAATATATGATCAAAGTAAATATGGAAATCCAATCATATATTTTCTTACCATATATGTTCCCAAAATAGGATCCATGCACTCCCCGAGCTTCTCCGACACACGGATGGCGCTCGTCGCTCTCCGGGGTATTCTCCACATAGGTTGGAAACCCCACCCACTCCAACACCATTAAAAAAATATAAATAACCCAACCAACCAAACGAAATAAACCGAATCGATTGTATCAGTTCGATCCGATTTCGGTTCGGTTAGGCTACTTTCGATTCAGTTTCGGTTTTCGATTTTTAACATTTTGGTTTATATATTCGGTTTTGACTACTCAACCCTAAGTTCAATTGACTCCAAGAACTTGTATCGCTCATTTCTTAAAATGTCTTTTAAAAGTGGTTACATGCACGAAAAGATAAGATAGTGAAGGGCATGAAAAGGTCATGACATAAAACCGAAATGGCTATTAGACCTACCTTTTGGATTTGTAGTTTAACACGAATGAAATCCATGATTCTCTTTCAACTTAATTCGGATAACAAATGTTAAGGGCACTAGAAAACTTACTATGGGCAAACACACTTTTGACAGTTATGTGCTTATTCAGAACTGTCAAAAATAATTATTATAGTGTCCTTAACATTTGTTATTCGGATGTAGTCAAACTTACCTGAAGGACATCTGCTTTAGGAACAATCCTAGAGACCTCCTCCATCACCTCGACCCCTATCGGAGCGGCACCGGAGCAGATCCACCTCAAGGAGCCGAGATCATACTTTGTCTCCTTCCCATGCTTGGCGAAGGCGAGCATGACCGGCGGCACAGCGCACACGTGGCTCACCCTGTGCTTCTCCACCATGCGCAACGCCGTCTCCGCGTCGAACCTCCGCATCACGACCACGGTGTTCCCCCTCCCCAGCTGGGACAGGACCCCCGCGGACAGCCCGAACAAGTGGAACATGGGGAGGAAGCACAGGAAGGTGTTGGGGGGGTCCCCCTGCAGGTCCTGGTCGGCGGAGGCCATCAGGGACGCGCAGATGAAGTTGCGGTGGGTGAGCATCACGCCCTTGCTGGCGCCCGTCGTGCCCGAGGAGTAGAACAAGGCGGCGACGTCCGACTGTCGGACGGTCGGGGGCTTGAACGCGTGCATGCACGTCGGGGTGTTGATCATGTCGGAGAAGTAGGCGATGGGGATGTCAGTTGGCGCGTTGATCGTTTCGGTTTCGGAGGAGCCGATGATGACAGTCGGGATCCTTAGGGAGCTCGCCTTGTCCCAGAGGTGAGGGACGGTCATGACGAGCTTAGGGCGGCAGTCCCTCGCCTGCTTCAGTAGCTCGGGAGCGGTGTGGCACGGGTTGGCGGCGGTCGCGAGGGCGCCCAGGGAGAGGACGGACATGAAGCAGACGGGGAAGTGTATAGAGTTCTCGGAGAGGACGAGGATGGCGTCGCCTCTCCCCACGCCGAGGCGCGAGAGGCCTGCGGCGAGGGAGGCGACGCGGGACTCGAGCTCGCGGAACGTGAGGCGCAGGCCCGAGGCGGCGTCCACCAGCGCGATGCGGCCGGGGTGGGCGGCGGCGCTGCGGAGGAGGAAAGGGACCAGCGAGAGGTCCGGGTCGGAGGGGAAGACAATGCGGGGTCGTGTCGACCGATAAATGCCGTCGGATCCGTAGCCCGAACCTGCCATTTCAAATACTGATACTATATTGACGGATACAAGGATAGGAAACCTTATTTATAAGAGTGCGTCTTTACAGACTGTGCAAGCGACCAACTGATTTGTGAATCCCACGGTCAGATATCAGGAGGGGGGGACTAGATTTTTGTGGATCCCACGGCCAGATATGAGGAGGGGGGACTAGTTTTTTTTCTGAATCCCACGGCCAATCAATCCGCAAAGATATATGGCATTGATTTCAGCCGCACGGTCCCCCATGTTGGCTGGTTTAGAATTTTCCTACTTATAACGCATGGCGTGAAGTTACGTGCAATCTCTATTTCCTACTTTTAACTTAGATTTGAAAAAAAAAAAAAATACTCTTATAATATAGTACGTCCAAAATGTTATCGAGTAGACAGTTTTTTTTTATTAAAAGACCAACTTTTCTTAGATAACATATATAATGGATCTGTCTGTGGATTGTGGCACTAGTGGCAGCAATGGGCCAAGCGCGAAAGGCACGGGTCCGAATTGTCTACCTCGTTCAGGAAGATCGCTATGGGTTGGATGAGTAATTTTATTATAATATCTCTCTTTCTTCTTGAGTTCGGTGAGGGGTTTGAATCACTACTAAAATAAGGCAAATTAGCGACGTCAGGATACGTCGCTAATTAAGAAAAATACGTCGCTAAACGTAATTAGCGACGACTTTAGCGACGAAACATGAAGGTCGCGAAAAAGCTAGTCGCAGATGACAAATTCGTCGCCCTCCGTCGCTGTTTGCGACGTCACCCCAATGTCGCTGGGTCGTCGCAAAATTAGCGACGGAGGCGACGAATTTGAACGTCGCCAAATTAGCGACGTAGTGCGACTACGTAGCGACGTTATTTCTTTTTATGTGATGACATGGCATGCCTGCCACGTCTGCAGTGTAGCGACGTACAGCGACCAAATTAGCGACGTCAACTCTCTGCCACGTCAGCTACTGAGCGACGGATTACGATGGACAGCGACGTGACGACGCTAATTAGCGACGTCTGCATACGTCGCTATACGTCGCAGAACGTCGCTATACGTCGCAGATATTATGAAATTTTTTTTAAAAAAAATATGTTTGCTATTTTTGTTATGCTGTGTGTCTGTGTTTACACAGACACACGTCGTCACAAAAATATCAAACATATTTTTTTTAAATTTGGGCAGCACCTCCTTTGTATATCAGATCATCGCTTATAACCCAGCGTAGGTATATTTGTCATCCCCGTCGCAGATATCACAAACATACATGTCCAAGTAAATATCATATGTCACGCTCCAGTACCAAAATACGGAGACGGACTAGGCCAACTACACCATATGAGGCATACAAACGTCATACGGCGATCATGGCTGTCGATAGACAAGGGGGTGTATGCTACATTCAAGTCTCCTATGGTCACACAGAACATCTATGTCTCAACCATTCAAGCAAGAAAATATCAATTAATGAACATATAAGATAAAGCTGTAAGGCGTCCCCGACGCTTCATCAAAATGATCATGGGGATCTGGCTTTATAAGTTAGCTAGTCCCAGAGAGTCAAGGTACATAATTGCACTCAGCTGCAGTCTGATTTAATTACAATTATGCAAGAGACAAAATGTCTAGATTTGTTGGCTAACAGGTGCCGATGGCTAAATACCAGAACATAAGTAAAGATACAAGAGTGGTGGAGAAAAAACCCACTCGAGTCCCCCGCCAGCCATGCTCCTAGTATGCACCATTGACGTCAGGAAAGAAGTTCGAATCCTCAGGCTCTGCTACGTGATCTGGCCAAACAAAACCAGCGGGGTCAGCCCCGAATAGCAAGTACCACAAGGGAGCACAAAAGAGTGAGATAAATCCCAAGCAAATAATTGATTGGAATTTTTGTTAGACGTTGATTGGCTATCTTCATGCGGGTTTAGCAATGCTTTCACGCCAACAATTGGTATCAAAACTCTCAGGTTCTCGAGAGAAAAGATGCAACCATGTCTACGGAGCAGGTGAACACACGTATGATCACCCTCACAGGGGGAACTGGACGATTTAGAAGTCAATGATCGATGGAGGATCTACATTGGTGCAAGGACTTGCATAGTCCTTTGGAAGGTGACAGCGCAAAGCCATCAGACAAACTGCTTATAACTGAAAACGACTAGATCGGAAGGCCGTTGGATTCATGTATCAATGCTTGGATAATTCAGTATTTCACCACGTATCCAAAGATAGTTCGGCAAAAGCATTGTAAGAGAAGTTGTATTCAATGTACGAACGAAAGACGGCTGGCAACAAGACGTTTATTATTCGCTAACTCATCAACTCGAAGTACACGGAGGGCGCCTCGGTGGCACAACATCTGAACGAGGTTCAGGGTACCATCAATTAGGCGCCATCGTCGATGAAGATGCATGGTGATTGAAGATGAGCTTCATGCCCTACTATTTTTGAGTTCTCTGTTGAATAGTTGTGAGACGGTGGTGGTATCGGTGGACAACTCCGCGCCTGATAGAGTTGCCATGATAGAGTCAGTCAAAAGTAGTTTATTGAACGAGGAGGTCTGGCGTAAGCAGTTTGTTGAATCATCACAGGAGTCCGCTTTGGTGGCATTTTACAGAAGGGAAGACTCAGATCACATGCCCTACTGTTTTTAAGTATTAACAAGTATTATTGCCAAAAAATTTATTAAGTAATTATAGTGTATTATTTAATATTATTATTATGTATTGTTATTTATTTTAATAATTTAATATTAGGTAAAATTTAATACTAAATATTTTAATACAATATCAAATAAAATAGAGTGTTGACACAAAGTCACAGTCAACCAAATATTGATAACATTGACTAAATAATATTTGTAATAGTTCAATACGACACACGACGTCTACATTAAGCTCAAGTCAGACGACAGCTCAGTCTCAGCTTCTCAGTTATATTTGAGTCTGTATTTTACACTTTTGTTGAGTCTAGACTGATGTAAACTGTGTCATGCTGAGCTCTTGAGACTTGACCTATAGCCTACCCAATAATCCTCAAACTCCACCATCCAGAAAAATACCCACTGGCCACTTAGAACCATTCTGTGCTCTGGAGACAGAGTTCGGGCCGAACTCTGCCTCCACACAGAGTTCGGGCCGAACTCTGTCCCCTAGAAATCAGCATTCCTAATTTTAGGGTTAGCTGGTTGCTAGTTGTCCAACGGCCAAATATTTAAAATTTCCTACCCGAATTCTGGCCGAATTCTGCCTACAAAAACACTATAAATAGGCCATGAATTTTCTCATTTCAAATCATCCAATCTTCTCTTCTCTTCTCTCTTATAGCTCAAATAAGCCATACCCTTCCCATCTGCTAGCCACAAGCCTCCTAAGTCTCGAGTGCTCAGCATCTCTCAGTTAGGATTCTTGTGCAAGAGTTGAAGAAGTCGCTTGGACAATTCCAAGCAAATCGCCACTGCGATCCTCTGTAAGAAGTTGACGTGCTCTTCTGAAGTAAAGGCACGGGTTGTAAACTACTATTTCACAAATAGTGGATTTAATCCTGAGCTAGAGTTCTCAGGCCTGGACTAGTCCTCCACGAGGGAAACCAGGTTAAAATCGGCTGTGTCTGCGTATGCTCTCTTGATTCTCTCTTTATTTTCCGCATTTACTCTGATTGGTTTTATTTGTGATAGAGTTAATTTTTAATTGGTTATTTTCTATATAAACTCTATTCACCCCCCTCTAGAGTTGCCACCTGCTCTTCAATTGGTATCAGAGCTCTGTTCTCTTTACAAGGATTTACATCCTAGAGCTGTTCCATGGCAACCACACAATCCTTGATTTCCAATCATGGTGAAGGGCAGTCCACTCATAGGCCTCCCCTATTTGATGGAACCAACTACACATATTGGAAAACAAGGATGAGTTTTTATCTCAAGTCTCTAGACTTTGACCTGTGGACTGTCGTCACTGACGGTTACAAAAAGCCCGCCAGGATAGTTGTCAACGGTGATCTTGTTGAGAAATCACATGACAAATATTCTGACAAGGAGAAGAAACAGGCAAGTCTAGATGCAAGAGCTATTAATGCTTTATTCTGTGCTATAGACAGGAATGAGTTCAACAGGGTATCTACATGCACCACATCTCATGAAGTATGGAAACTTCTAGAAGTGACGCATGAAGGAACTACCCAAGTCAAGGAATCAAAGATAAGCCGTCTCACGCTAGAATACGAGGCTTTCAAGATGAAACCAAATGAGACGATCACGCAAATGTTCACAAGATTCCTCGACATCATCAACCCCCTGCCTTCGCTCGGCAAGCAATACTCAAATCGTGAGAAGATTCGCAAGCTACTTAGGGGGCTACCAAAGATTTGGAACCCTAAGGTGACGGCCATCATAGAAGGAAATGATCTCACAACCATGTCCATGGAAACCTTGATGGGAAAGCTAATGACTCATGAGCTTGACCTCAAGGACTTCGAAGAGCCTGCTCCTAAGGCTAAGGAGATCGCACTCAAAGCTCACCGGCGAAGGGCTGAACCCGAAGAGACAGATGATGATGACTCAGAAGATGATCAAGCCCTTATGGTCCGCAACTTCAAAAAATTCCTTCGCTTCAATCGAAGGAAGAAGGAACCATAAGAAGATGGTGAAGAAGAGCCAACTTGCTATGGTTGCAAAAAGACTGGACACGTCCGAAAAGACTGTCCATTCTTGAAGAAGAGCAACCGCTATGAAAAGCCATACAAGAAGACTTCATCAAAGAAATTTGCCAACACAAGCATTTGGCATGAAAGCGAAGCTAGTGACTCCGAGGAAGAAAAGGACTCTCCTCAAGATACGGCTAATGTGTGCCTAATGGCAACATCCGATAAGGTATCAAACGAAACTCTTGACGACTTCTCTTTTGATGAACTTGGCGATGCTTTCACTGATTTACTCGATGATCACAAAAAGATCATTGGTAAATACAAACACGCCAAGGACAAAATCAAAAGTCATGAAGACGAGATTCAAAGACTTTCTCTATTGCTTGATAACATTAGAGACACTTCACCCACGGAAGTCACTGATGAAGTATCGAAGCTTAAACTAAGCCTTCATGATGCTGAAACACGTATTGAGCAACTGTTAGCACCCTGAATTTTGGGTTAAATTTTTATTTTATTTTATTTTATTTTTTGATTGTTTAGTTTCATCAAATAATTTATTCTATATTTTTCCTTAAGTGTACTTTCCCATGCCTTTGATATTTGGAGTATCAGGGATGTTCAACTCTGGAAATCTTCTTCACGAGTTTTGGAGTGGACACGATTACCTTTATGACGGTATATGGTGTCCCACTAAAACTTGTTCCCTTGTACTTTTTCTGCTTCGCTGAACTTCGGGTCAATTTAGACCATTTGATTACTATTTATTTTCCCACTTTTTTTTCTTGATCATTTTCAGCGCGTTACCATGACTTTTAAATTGGGAGCGCCAGACCAGTCAGTTTCTTGAAACCAACTCCTCATTGATGATCTACTCGAGACGCTCGTCACCCATGACCTTTGTGTCCCACTCAGACACGTCATTTTGGGCTCCATTTGATCCGCACAACTTTTCGACGCGTGACCCGATTTTATTTCACTCCACGGCGTCATATTCATTTTCCAACTTGATTTGTGGGTCCCCTGTTGACCAAAACCTGTCAGCCCCAACTATGGACATGGCCCACTTTGAGCCTACTATCCGTCCGCCACTTGTGTCCCATTATTTGGAATCCCCATGTGCTACTTATTTACACATGATCATCAACGTCTAATTTTAATTCTATTTTTGCACGATGTCCAGTTTTGACCCAATCCGGCTCCACCGAGCCCAGTCCAGCTTCATGTTGCCCTCCATCGGGACACCCTCATATTTATTGCCAAAAATATCAATTTCTCATTTTATCTATTTTTATTATTTAATAGGAAATTTTCCTTGAATTTAATCCTAAAGGAATGACCTATTTTTTCTACAATTATTTCTAGCCCTTGGATTCTCCTACAATTAATCCCATCCACTAATTTCTTTCATGCAACTTTCCCCAACCCCTTGGCAGCATAGGCCGGCCTCCCCGCGCTGCCCAGTGGCCAACGGCAGCAGCCGTTCTCAGCTAGGCGCGCACGCACGCGCGCGCGGGCCGCCGTCGTGCGCCGCCGCTCCGCCGTGTGGGCCGTCGTGGCCGGCCACGTGCCGCCATGGGCACTCCCTCTCTCCGGCGAGCAGTCCCTGACGGCCACCATCCTCCGAGACGCGCCGTCGAGGCGATTCGTGCGTTTTGCACGACGTCCCGTCGTGACACGCGCGAGATTGAGTCCGTTTTGGCGCTCCGTCGCAGCGACTTCGCGCACATTTTCCCGGAGATCCGACCGTTGGATCGGCGATTTCTTCGCTCCGTCGCAATCTCGGTATATCCACCTTCATCCCTGTCAATTTTCGTCCGTTAATTTTATCGTTTGATAAATGAAAACCGGCCACAAAGTTGACCGTTTAAATTGTATTAAATTTGGACAGTTTCGTGGGGCCAACTTCGTCAGCTTGTATCTCATCCACCGCAGCTCCGTTTGGCGTGCTACCAGTTCCGGTGCGAAGCTGGTATAACCCTCTTGCTACCCCTTTAGTTTTGTTTCATTGTGAGCTTGTTTGATTGGTTGAATTCGACGCCAAAGTTGGCCGTCCGAATTCGTAATTTTCAACTTGTAAAATTCCATTTTTGAGCACGGGACTCCAGATTTCATTTCTGACACCACCATTAGACTTGTGGCATCGTTCTGGCATGTTTTCATATAAAATTTGTTAGATTTGGAGAACGTGGGCCCAGGCACGTTTTTCGGTGCAAAGCGGGTCCCACTTTCTGGGTCAACGGGACTTTTTAACGCCGGCTCATCGGAATCCAATTTCGGAGATACCGTTGAGTTCGTATCATCATTCTGGACTCGTTGACATATAGTTTGCTGAGTTTTGAGGACTTTGGCTCCGACACGCATTTTTGTGCAAACCGGAATTCCAAGTTCTGGTCAACGGGCCAATTTGAGATCGGGTCAACGGAATCCAATTCTGGAAATACCGTTGGGTTCGTATCGATATTCTGGTTGCGTGGACATATAATTTGTTATATTTTATAGGCTTGTTTTCTTACACATTTTTCGGTGCAAAACGGCTCCGACACGGACACCGTTTTGACCCGAAATTACCTTTTTGCCCTTGTGTCCAAATTGGACCGTTGGGTAGGCTATCCTAGCTAATTTGACCATTCTGAACACGTTGGCGATGTTCATTTCATCGTCCGACAATGTTTATTGATAATTTCTCTAAGTTTAACCTTTTTATAATTAATTAATAATTAATTCATATAATGTTCGTATTTCGGGATTAGTACAACGAAACTGAGATCAGTCAATTCCAGTGATCTCACATCGCTGAAATTGACAAGTTGGACACGTGGACCACTATAATAAGATTATCAACCTTACCGATAATCCTTTTATCTCGATTTACGTGTCGTAAGTTTCGACGTACAAATAACGAAGTACACTTTATATTAGACTAGAATTGACCCTGTTTGACCAGAGTTGACCAGTTGACCCAAAGTCAACTATAAGTCAACGCTTGACCTAGTTTGACTAAATTATTGACCGGAGTTGACCTAGAGTTAATTTGACTTAGAAGAACCTAGAATAATATAGATTGCCTGTAGGGATTTATTTATTTTCAACTTGAACACCTTGTAACCTGTGTTGCTTTAAATAGGACTCTATGGCTTCAGTGGGACCTCCTATACTTATCAGCTGTTCAGGTTATCAAGGCGAGTACATTCTCTGATCATTTCATATCCTGCTTAGAGTTATTACCTGCAGTAGATTACTTTACTTGTACTGTCACGTTGGTCACACGGATTGGTACTATATGGATCTCTACATACGATGTTATCCCCCTCGGGAGCATCGGGTACATTGTGCTTATGCGTTTCACTTACATCATGTACTCCTGTGCTTCTATTTTACATGTGCACTCCTGTGAATCTTGTACTCTCATGTTCACGGAGCCCCCATGTATACTATCATGTACACCCTATATGGGCCCCATGTGATATCCTGTGCAATAATATAACCTGTTTAGATCCTTGTGTATTGATTGGGGATACGGGGGAGTGCTAGTAGTCGTGTGAATAATTCCTTTGTAGTGTAGATTCCTGTGCACCTCGACATCCTGTGCAAACTGTCATGTTCACATGTGCTATCTCGTACTCTGACTCACTAGCCACTGTTAGTTCTCTATGTATAGTAGATATTTACATTACAGTTCTCTTCCTGTTTACATACAGCATTTCTTCAGTACCTGTATCTTACTTTACTGCATGTTATATGTTTTCTAACCTGCTATGATCTGTTGAGATGTACTGTGCTCGCTCCAGTCCTGACTGGACCTGTTGAAAAATTTTACAGATAGCCTGGAGGTGCCTGCTAGCCTAGAGGAGACACTTTAGAGGTTATTTAGGTAGTTATTTCATTTTGCCTGGAGTTGTATTTATTTTGTGGATTACTGTATCTTTATTTGAGTTTTGAGATGTACTTCTGGGTTCATGTATCTTAGACACTTAGACTCCTATCTCCTGTATTTATTTGGATTTCATGTTTTATCTATCTTTATCATGCTCTACCTTAGATGTGATTGAGTTTGTATCTGCTATGTCACCCCCATTCGGAGAGTATAAACTGTTTAGTCTTATACTGTTAGATGCATTGAGACCTAGGACAGCGTTCTACCGTCGACACTGCGGCGTAGGCTGGGCGTTGTTACGTTCTCGTGCCCTAACTCTAGGGTGCGGGTCGTGACACGTTTTTAGTGGTGGCCCATGCAGGTCGAGACTAAAGTGTAGTGGTATTCGAACTAGAGTGCCACTACAGCCTGCACTAGGAATAGGATATATTTTTGAAGGTACTCAATCACAATTAGGACCCCTTGAGAGATTCCCGGGACGACCCTGGAGAATCTTATTTAACTTCGATTTGAAAACTCTCTTTTTTCCCTTGATTTAATTTATTTTACTTTTGTTGTTAAATTTGATTTTATGGATTATCGTTGAATTTGAGTTTGTATTTATTTTGATGGAAGATTTTCGAATTTGAATTTTGATGATAGCTGTTGCATTCGAGTTTGCATTTTGATGGATTGTGTTCACTTTTGAATTTTGATGTTCGTTAATAAAATTTTGATTTGATTTTTGAGTATTCATTGTTGATTTAATTTGATTTTTGGCAAGATGAAATTATATGGGCTAGGTCATCTATGTTATGGAATCTAGTCTTCTATAGTCACATTAGCCAGCATGGTGAGGACATATAGTCTGACTCTGGATGTATTTCTCGGGTGTAGGAATTTAAGGTTTTCGCAGCCAAGCATGCGGCACCGCGAAAATGTTAAATACCATGATTCTAGAGATATGTGCATAAGTCAAGGGCTCTGTGATTATCGTAGCCTTGCTTACTAGTATGACGAGGATTTAGAGTACCATGATTTTGGATAGACGCATATGATTATCAGATTGTGCTTAAAATATTTTGAACATGTTTTCTTACTTTTTCTCAGTCATTCAAAAAAAAAAGGAATTATTGTTTGTTGTTTTGCCTAGTTTCTTGTCATTTAACTTAAGAGTATGTTTAGTTGTTTTCATAAACCTTTGTGTAACTTCTTGCTATGAGTTTTTCTTAATACAATGAATCGATGATTTTGCTAGATTTTATCTTGAATTTGATATTTAAGTCTGAATTTCAAAACGATTCCTTCTTTAAACTGATAAGCAGAACAGATTTTCTCGTTATTTCTTCTTGCTATTATTCTTATATCAAATAATAATGATAATAAAACTGTCTTGATTTCGTCAATCACCTGCTTGCAATCTTGGTAGGAATATAAATGTTAGTCTTAACGTAGAATTAATTTTTATTGGGACATGAGAATATGTATATGAATATATATAGCAGACACTTTGCCTAACACGTATGCATGCTACACTTGATTTTTCCACATATCTAGATAATATTGAAATGTTATTAATGTTAAATTTTCAAAATCCCAATGTTTTTGGCTTTCTGTTTTTCCAGTTTAAATTCGTAATTTAAATATAAATTTCATGTTATTAGTTTTGTCTACATAACTGCACATGTATGTTATACGTAGGGTTTCAATTCAAATTTTTTTTTTTTGAAAATTTGTGTTTAAAATTGTCAATTTAAGACTGTGTACATATTAACTCTTAATACTGAATTCCAAATGTTTAGTTTAAATTACTGTTTTATTTTCTTAATATAATATTTAGAGCTGTGTACATTGTTGTAAGTAGGATATAAATTTAAGTTTCATATTCTTACATGTTAGTTTGTGATAAACATTGAGTTGGTTTTTAATGTTCAAATTTCTCCAAAATCCTGAAAACTAGTTACATGTTAACATTTTTACATTGATTTCCATGTTTAGTTAAATTTCAGATTTAATATGTAATATTGAACTGTATGCGTAGATAAATGTATTGGTAATATGATTAGGGTTCATTTCTATCATGATAGGATGTATTGGGAGCATTGAGATAGTTGTGATGTTCAAACTCCTAAATTTTGAATTTATATTATGTTAATATTACACTGGTTAAAGGTTAGCTTATTTTCAAATATTTTTATGTGTAAATGCTGAACTAAAACCTGGTTTTAACCTTTTAATACTAAGCTATAACCCTGTACAAGGACACACACACACTCTGACATAGTATATACTGTCATTTAACCTTACCCTTCCCCTCTATGTTAGGATTATATATCTATAAGGATATATATAGAGTTTATGCATATATGTTATAACGTATATAGATACATGGCTAAGTCTCTATTTTTTTATATATATATGGTTAGCCATGCATGTTATGATTAAATAGGTTGCGTATTGTAGATTGTTAACCAATATGCCATGATTAGTGTAACTTGATAGCTGTTGTTTTAAAACCCAAATTCTTGTATATACTTTCATGTATACTCACGTACACACACGCCTACTATCTAACCGTATGAACATATCCCCATACACATGATGCTAGTTTTCCCTCTCTAATGCTCTCTATATTATATAATGCGATTGGATTTCAATGCAAGTGATTTTCAATTCCTTAATTTTCAATTTGATTTTCTGTACCATTTTAGATGATTGGTAGTTACCTTCCTTTATTTATTTTTTATGAGTACCAGTTTTCATACGGGGTGGTAGACAACCTTATAGTTTTGATGGTTGTTGTTTCTGCATCTTTTCTCGTTTAGCACCCTGGATTTGCTTGTGTGTTTGATATCCTATGACCGTTGGTTAGCATGACTAGTAAACCTAGATGAGACTTCACTGTCACCGTTACCATGACCCTGGATATTGTCTTTTATTTGATGGTATGATTTGTTTAAGTTCTGGGACTTTGATTTTGGGGGTTTGACCTAGAGGGAGTAGGGACATTTTAATTTCGATGACGAAATTTTTATAAGGTGGGTAGGATGTTAGCACCCTGAATTTCGGGTTGAATTTTTATTTTATTTTATTTTATTTTCTGATTGTTTAGTTTCATCAAATAATTTATTCTGTATTTTTCCTTAAGTGTACTTTCCCATGCCTTTGATATTTGGAGTATCAGGGATGTTCAACTCTGGAAATCTTCTTCACGAGTTTTGGAGTGGACACGATTACCTTCATGACGGTATATGGTGTCCCACTAAAACTTGTTCCCTTGTGCTCTTTCTGCTTCGCTGAACTTCGGGTCAATTTAGACCATTTGATTACTATTTATTTTCCCACTTTTTTTTCTTGATCATTTTCAGCGCGTTACCATGACTTTTAAATTGGGAGCGCCAGACCAGTCAGTTTCTTGAAACCAACTCCTCATTGATGATCTACTCGAGACGCTCGTCACCCATGACCTTTGTGTCCCACTCAGACACGTCATTTTGGGCTCCATTTGATCCGCACAACTTTTCGACGCGTGACCCGATTTTATTTCACTCCACGGCGTCATATTCATTTTCCAACTTGATTTGTGGGTCCCCTGTCGACCAAAACCTGTCAGCCCCAACTATGGACATGGCCCACTTTGAGCCTACTATCCGTCCGCCACTTGTGTCCCATTATTTGGAATCCCCATGTGCTACTTATTTATACATGATCATCAACGTCTAATTTTAATTCTATTTTTGCACGTGTCCAGTTTTGATCCAATCCGGCTCCACCGAGCCCAGTCCAGCTTCATGTTACCCTCCATCGGGACACCCTCATATTTATTGCCAAAAATATCAATTTCTTATTTTATCTATTTTTATTATTTAATGGGAAATTTTCCTTGAATTTAATCCTAAAGGAATGACCTATTTTTCCTACAATTATTTCTAGCCCTTGGATTCTCCTACAATTAATCCCATCCACTAATTTCTTTCATGCAACTTTCCCCAACCCCTTGGCAGCATAGGCCGGCCTCCCCGCACTGCCCAGTGGCCAACGGCAGCAGCCGTTCTCAGCTAGGCGCGCACGCATGCGCGCGCGGGCCGCCGTCGCGCGCCGCCGCGCCGCCGTGTGGGCCGCCGTGGCCGGCCACGTGCCGCCATGGGCACTCCCTCTCTCCGGCGAGCAGTCCCTAACGGCCACCGTCCTCCGGGACACGCCGTCGAGGCGATTCGTGCGTTTTGCACGACGTCCCGTCGTGACGCGCGCGAGATTGAGTCCGTTTTGGCGCTCCGTCGCAGCGACTTCGCGCACGTTTTTCCGAAGATCCGACCGTTGGATCGGCGATTTCTTTGCTCCGTCGCAATCTCGGTATATCCACCTTCATCCCTGTCAATTTTCGTCCGTTAATTTTATCGTTTGATACATGAAAACCGGCCACAAAGTTGACCGTTTAAATTGTATTAAATTTGGACAGTTTCGCGGGGCCAACTTCGTCAGCTTGTATCTCATCCACCGCAGCTCCGTTTGGTGTGCTACCAGTTCCGGTGCGAAGCTGGTATAACCCTCTTGCTACCCCTTCAGTTTCGTTTCATTGTGAGCTTGTTTGATTGGTTGAATTCGACGCCAAAGTTGGCCGTCCGAATTCGTAATTTCCAACTTTTAAAATTCCATTTTTGAGCACGGGACTCCAGATTTCATTTCTGACACCACCATTAGACTTGTGGCATCGTTCTGGCATGTTTTCATATAAAATTTGTTAGATTTAGAGAACGTGGGCCCGGGCACGTTTTTCGGTGCAAAGCGGGTTCCACTTTCTGGGTCAACGGAACTTTTTGACGCCGGCTCATCGGAATCCAATTCCGGAGATACCGTTGAGTTCGTATCATCATTCTGGACTCGTTGACATGTAGTTTGCTGAGTTTTGAGGACTTTGGCTCCGGCACGCATTTTCGTGCAAACCGGAATTCAAAGTTCTGGTCAACGGGCCAAATTGAGATCGGGTCAACGGAATCCAATTCTGGAAATACCGTTGGGTTCGTATCGACATTCTAGTTGCGTGGACATATAATTTGTTATATTTTATAGGCTTGTTTTCTTGCACATTTTTCGGTGCAAAACGGCTCCGACACGGACACCGTTTTGACCCGAAATTACCTTTTTGCCCTTGTGTCCAAATTGGACCGTTGGGTAGGCTATCCTAGCTAATTTGACCATTCTGGACACGTTGGCGATGTTCATTTCATCGTCCGACAATGTTTGTTGATAATTTCTCTAAGTTTAACCTTTTTATAATTAATTAATAATTAATTCATATAATGTTCGTATTTCGGGATTAGTACAACGAAACTGAGATCAGTCAATTCCAGTGATCTCACATCGCTGAAATTGACAAGTTGGACATGTGGATCACTATAATAAGATTATCAACCTTACCGATAATCCTCTTATCTCGATTTACGTGTCGTAAGTTTCGACGTACAAATAACGAAGTACACTTTATATTAGACTAGAATTGACCCTGTTTGACCAGAGTTGACCAGTTGACCCAAAGTCAACTATAAGTCAACGCTTGACCTAGTTTGACTAAATTATTGACCGGAGTTGACCTAGAGTTAATTTGACTTAGAAGAACCTAGAATAATATAGATTGCCTGTAGGGATTTATTTATTTTCAACTTGAACACCTTGTAACCTGTGTTGCTTTAAATAGGACTCTGTGGCTTCAGTGGGACCTCCTATACTTATCAGCTGTTCAGGTTATCGAGGCGAGTACATTCTCTGATCATTTCATATCCTGCTTAGAATTATTACCTGCAGTAGATTACTTTACTTGTACTGTCACGTTGGTCACACGGATTGGTACTATATGGATCTCTACATGCGATGTTATCCCCCTCGGGAGCATCGGGTACATTGTGCTTGTGCGTTTCACTTACATCATGTACTCCTGTGCTTCTATTTTACATGTGCACTCCTGTGAATCTTGTACTCTCATGTTCACGGAGCCCCCATGTATACTATCATGTGCACCCTATATGGGCCCCATGTGATATCCTGTGCAATAACATAACCTGTTTAGATCCTTGTGTATTGATTGAGGATACGGGGGAGTGCTAGTAGTCGTGTGAACAATTCCTTTGTAGTGTAGATTCCTGTGCACCTCGACATCCTGTGCAAATCTGTCCTGTTCACATGTGCTATCTCGTACTCTGACTCACTAGCCACTGTTAGTTCTCTATGTATAGTAGATATTTACATTACAGTTCTCTTCCTGTTTACATACAGCATTTCTTCAGTACCTGTATCTTACTTTACTGCATGTTATATGTTTTCTAACCTGCTATGATCTGTTGAGATGTACTGTGCTCGCTCCAGTCCTGACTGGACCTGTTGAAAATTTTTACAGATAGCCTGGAGGTGCCTGCTAGCCTAGAGGAGACACTTTAGAGGTTGTTTAGGTAGTTATTTCATTTTGCCTGGAGTTGTATTTACTTTGTGGATTACTGTATCTTTATTTGAGTTTTGAGATGTACTTCTGGGTTCATGTATCTTAGACACTTAGACTCCTATCTCCTGTATTTATTTGGATTTCATGTTTTATCTATCTTTATCATGCTCTACCTTAGATGTGATTGAGTTTGTATCTGCTATGTCACCCCCATTCGGGGAGTATAAACTGTTTAGTCTTATACTGTTAGATGCATTGAGACCTAGGACAGCGTTCTACCGCCGACACTGCGGCGTAGGCTGGGCGTTGTTACGTTCTCGTACCCTAACTCTAGGGTGCGGGTCATGACAGCAACAGACACAAGAAATCACAACACTCAACACGTTGCTTGCTGAAGAAAAGAGTAGACACAAGATTTTTATGACTAAGATTTATGGTTTAAATGCTAAGGTTACTGATCTGCAGGCTGTCTCCAAGAGATTAGAGACTAAATTGGGTAAACAGGTTGCTCAAACCCAATCTCATGAGACACCCACAAAGCATAACACTTCTCATGCTAGTCATTCATATCATCCATCTACAACACATAATCATGCTTTCATATACACACAATTTCACAAAGGACACAAACCACATACACGTAGAAATAATTATCATAGATACAATCATCATGCTGCACAAAGACACAATTAACATCACAATGTCATGCCACATAGACAACATCACCATGCTCCATATAGACAACATCACCATGCTCCATATGGACAATATCACCATGCCACTCCACAGCACTCTATGCATAATCATCATCATCATGCTAATCATCATACTTCTGCTCATTACACTGCTTATAGACATCATCAGCATGCTCCTAATGTAAATAGGAATGCTACATGTACTTATTGTGGTTTGCATGGACACATATCACCACAATGTAGAATTAGAAGATTAGTTGATAAGAAAATATATGCATGGTTTCCAAAAACTAACTTTTCAGGACCCTCAAGAAATTGGGTACCAAAGGTTACATCTACTCTTGATGTAGGTGGACCTTCCCTCCTCAACTAAGAGTAAGTGGATTCTCGATAGTGGATGCTCGCGGCATATGACAGGAGACGCAAATCTTTTCGCATCACTATCGATGAAGAGAGAAGGATATGTATCCTTCGGCAACAACCTCAAAGGTTATATTATAGGAAATGGTAATATTGGTTATCCTCCCTCTCCCGTAATAAAGGATGTCTGCCTAGTGACCGAGTTAAAGCATAACCTGCTCAGCATTAGTCATCTTGCTGACCATGGATATGACATTAACTTTGGACAAAACAAATGCCTTATTTATGATAGGTCAACAGGAGACATCGCTTTTGAAGGGGTAAGAGAGGATAATATTTATACTTTCTATTTGTTTGGAAATACTAACAATACAGGTAGATGTTTATATGCTCATAAAGATGAACGGCTACTATGGCACCAGCGTCTTGGTCATGCCAATATGGATAATATATCCAGGCTATCAACCAAGAAGCTAGTTAGAGGCTTGCCCGACATCACATTCAAAAAGGACACCGTATGTGCCGAATGTGAGTTGAACAAGGCAACCAAGTCATCTTTTCATTCCATAAACTCTGTAAGCACTTCTAGACCCTTGCAATTACTCCATATGGATTTATTTGGGCCTAGTAGAGTAGCCAGTCTTGGCGGAAAACTCTATGCCTTTGTTATTGTTGATGATTTTTCAAGATTTACTTGGATTTTCTTTCTTGCAAATAAAAGTGATGCTATTTCAGTTTTTAAGATTTTTGTCAAGAAAGTTCAAAACAAAAAAGGCTACATGATCACTCGTATCCGAAGTGATCATGGAGGCGAATTCGAAAATTCTGATTTTGAAAAGTTTTGTGATTCTAATGGTTTTGATCATGAATTTTCTTGTCCAATAACTCCTCAACAAAATGGTGTTGTGGAGCGGAAGAATAGGACTCTTGGCGATATGGCTAGAGTCATGTTGAATAAATTTTCACTTCCGAAATACTTCTGGGCAGAAGCTGTCAGTACAGCATGCCACATTTTGAATAGGGTGCTTATTCGTCCCATTACGAAGAAAACACCCTATGAGCTTTGGTTTGGGAGAACCCCCAATGTTTCTTATTTTAAAGTTTTTGGATGTAGATGTTTTATCCTTAACACCAAAGACAACTTAGGCAAATTTGATGCCAAAGCTGACGATAGTATTTTCCTTGGCTATGCTGCCAAGAGTAAGGGATATAGAGTCTTTAATAAACGCTCACTAATTGTGGAAGAGTCAACAAATGTGACTTTTGATGAAGATAACAGTGCAGCAAGTACTCTTGATGATGACGTTGAGCCATCAACTTCTACTCCAATGAATACTTCTACCGAAACAAATTCTCTGGAGGGCTTGCCAAAGAAATTCTCTTTCAAGCCTTCTTATCCAGAAAATTTAGTGATAGGTGAAGTTTCACGTGGAGTAACTACCAGATCATCACTAAGAGACTCTATTGCTAGCACTGCCTTTATTTCACAAGTTGAGCCAAAAAATATTTCTAAAGCTTTTAATGATGAATTTTGGATTTCTGCTATGCAAGATGAATTCAACCAATTCGAGAGGAGCCAAGTGTGGGAACTGTTTTCCATAAATAAATTCACTTTATTTATTTTGTATCTGAGAAAATTACAACTGTAGGAATCTAATCTAGAAGACGATTACTTTATCCCTTGGACGATGCGATGAAGAAAACTCGAACTTTGAAGAACTTGGACAGCAACTGGGCAATCTCTCTGTTCTCTCTGAAAATGACCTGTAGTGTCTGATGATTGTGAAGAAACTCTTTTTTATAGAGTTCAGGATAACTGTCCTTAAGCATACGCTCAGGTAGTTACTTGACGTGTGCATAACTGCAGGGACGCGTGGCGAATTCTGATGGAGACACATTAGCGTGCGGTTGAAAGTAGTGGAGCATGTTCAGGAGAGATTGATGGCCTGGATGCCACGTTGCATAACTTCTAGAGAAGTGGATAACTGGTACAGGACACGTGAGAACGTGTGTTGACTGTAATCCTGGATATGGTTGCTGTAATACGCTGCCTCGTTGAAGGAGAATTTATACGCTGACTTGGACAGCGTAGTGCCATATGAAATCCATACGCTCACTTTATGGGCAAGGAGTCATGTGAGGTCATACGCTCGCTTGTTTAGCAAGGAATCATGTGAGGTCCATACGCTCGCTTGACTTGTGAAGAAGGAGTCATGTGAGGTCGATACGCTCACTGGAGAAGTGGCCACGTGGCTATCATCAATCTTCTTTGGTACATCATATCTTTCCATAACTGACAAAATCTTCTCGAGCGTCGTGACTGCGGATTTGACGGCTGACAGACTGTCAAAACTGACAGTAATGATGGCTTTTGTATTTATGAAGGCTGCTGAGTTGTCCTCGTAAAAGACAAAACCGACTCTTCGAAAACCTATACGATGGTTACTTTTCTCGTGACAGCTGTCTTTGCACGAAAGATGAAGTGTCAGATTCATTCCTTATTTAAACATATGCTGTGCTGTCACTTCAGTAAATAATAAAATATTTACTGAGCGTATGGCTTTTGAATGAGCGTACAATCCTGAATTGAGCGTATGGCTTCAACTGTCATCTGTCTTTAAGCGTATGGATGAAAAATGACAGCGTGTCATAATTTTCCACATCCTACAAGACCCCCTTCAAAGTTTTCGAACTTTATGAGTTTCAAAAGTTTGAAATTACTTTGAACAGAAAGTGGGAATGAGTCCTGACACGCTGGCATGAGTTCATTAAATGTCATGATGACTCTTCATTTTTCGAGATTGATTGAATCTGATAGAAGAATATGAACAGCCAGCAAGCTCTATTATATAAACCGAGAGAATTCAATTTTTGACTTTCATCTTTTGAAACCATGACTCCAAAGGAAGCTGCTAAGAAGAGGCACGTAAGTTGGGATTCTGTTCCCATGGTGACCCCACTTTTGGGGGCCAAGAACCCGAACCTGTCGTCATCGAGCTCAAGGACGACCCTATGCATTTAGCCAAGAATTTCTTGGGCTACTTTGGTCTGGACGGCTCCTCTTCTTTTGATGGGCAGAGCCTCGCAGAGAAGCGTAAAATGTTCGTTGCTCTGTTACACCGCATGGGGGTCCAAAGTGTAGAAGAGTTAGGCGTCAAGCTTATTCGCTCTGGAAAATAGAGCGTGACTTTGTTGCATCCCTTTCTTTCCCTCTCTCTTTTTGTTTTGTAAGGCCATCAGTGCCTTTAATGAATATTCAAGAATTCTCTGTTTAGTATAATTTTGTGTTGAAAACTAACATGTACCGATAAATAACTGTAGAATACGCCGTCTTCCAAGTTGTAAGTTACGCTAGATAGCGTATGCCAATGAAATAGCGTATATTACGCTATTTTCCAATGTTTTGTGAATTCCACTGAATAGCGTATATCAGCGTATGTTACGCTATAAATTACGCTGTCCTTTAACATTGTGATTTACGTTAAATAACGTACGCCAATGAATAGCGTGCACTAATAAATAGCCCGTAAGTTACGCTATCTTCCAACGTTTTGGAAAGCACTCTTTGAATATTTCCAAGGCTGTGCTGGTTTCCAAAGTACACATGTCATTCATTCCACGTTTACAAGCGCTATTCATGCGGATCCTTTCCAAGAATAGGTTCATGCTCCATACTTTAAATAGATGGATGAACTCCACGCAAACTCATCTTCCCATTTTTCTTCCTCTCTTCTGAGAATGAATTTTCTATGAGAAGGAAATAGGAAAGCCATGTTGTCTGATGTCAAATCTCTGTGCACGCTACCAGACATGGATCTGTCAATCCTTAGCAGCAAACTCAGCGGTAAGTTCAATATACACGCATCGAATTTTTGTTTGCTAAGGACAAATTCATCTTCCCGAAATGAACAGAATGCATCTGTCTTTGCTTGGCTGGTTTCTGTTAACTGATTTTTCTTTACTGTTTTTTGCAGAATTTTGGCTGAAAACCTTCTTCAGAACTGGCATTGGTGATATGGATGCTGTGGACAATGTTCTTCTGACATCTACATCAGGGAGCTCATACGCTTTTGACGCGTATATCAGACAACTCAGAACTCTTCGTGAGATAGAAGGGTCTTCCTCAGATGGTAGGAAGAGCCTTTATACACGAGAGTTGGATGGTAGAGTCAACTCTACCCCGAGAAATTGGGTAGTAGAGTTCCTTTCACGGCAGAACTAGGAATTGTATCCCAAGGTTTGGATACATTCCTATCTGCTTGAGGTGCCGTCGTTCCTCCACGCGCTGTATTGGCAGCAACACGCCATCGTGTTGCCATACTCTGTGGTTCTCCTCTCGTCTGAGAGATAAGACCAGAGTTTGATTCCTGCTGGACACCCAGGAATTGCCACAAACAACGAGATTGCCAGAGAAGATCCAAGAAGAAATAGATCTCAGTTGTACATAGAATGAAAATCCAAGATTTGTAATAGATTTCCATTATGATTTGTAGGAAAGTCTAAGAAATGTAATAGACTTTTTATGAAAATATGATAATGAAAATGATAAATCTTCTTTATCTGAAGTGATTTTGTATCTCTCTGGATATAAAAAGAACATGATAAATAGAAATCTTAATTTTTGTTTTTTTTTAGAGTGTACAATACCATCAGAGGTAATATGGACGTGATAGGATGTAAAGACTCAAAAAAGAAAGTCAGATTTGTATTTATACAGAGGTCAAAGGTTATGAAAATGTGAAAGATAACGAATTCCAATCGATAGAAGATTATGAACAGACGAACCATCAGATGAATATAATAAATGCACGGATGAACCGTCAAGTATTAATGAATGAATATCGGGAAAAGACACGTTCCTTTAATTCTGGCAAATATATGCCTATAAATAGAGCATCTCTTTGAGTAGAAGGATCACACATTATTCTCCTTTATTCAAAATGTCTTCCGAAGAGAACACGAAGAAAACCGAAGTCGTCTCCAAAGTCGATGAAAATGCTAAAGAGCACTCGACTCCACAAAAGAAGGAGACGGGCGAAAGCTCGTCTGCTCCCAAGCTGCCGAAAGATATCTTGGATTTCTTGGTCGAACAAGGAGAAACCGAAGAAGAAGAAGCAATGAGGCTGGCTGCCTGTCAGTTCTTGGTGCGGTCAGAAAATGATGTATTCAATTCTTTTGCTAATTATGTATGTGGTCCTCGTCCCAAGTACGAAAGGGATACCAGTTATCTTCCATGATGATGTACTTCTTGAAGAATTTGTCTCAAATAAACTCTGTTTAAGGAAACTTTGTTTATGATGTATCCTTCCTGCTTTATATTATTTTGCCTTTATTTACTGATCTTTTAAACTCAGAAATCAAAAGGACGAGATATCATTTTCATAGAATATGGTACATACTGAGATAGAAAATTCAGAGGTGATATGGACATGATTTTCTATACAAGATCTTTATTAAATCCACTGGGAATCTAATAAGACAAAATATCAAATTCTCTGGGAAAATGATACATGGTAGAATATCAGTTTCCGCTGGGGAAAATGACATCGAAATAGCTTTTGTAGAGAAGAATAAATTTTTGATTTTACACTTGCTAGGGGAGTAATGAAAATATTATTTATACATAATATTTCTTTAAGAATTTGCCATTGATAGGCATCATCGTGACTTTCCCGTCCACAGAGGCAAGCTGATATGCTCCATTAGAGAAGACTTTGTTTACTACGAATGGGCCTTCCCATTTCGCGTCAAATTTGCCTTTGCTCATATGTGTCATGGTCATCGGACGTCTGACAGTAAGGACCAATTCTCCCTTTTGATATGTTCTGACTTTGACTTTCCGATTAAAAGCTTTTGAGATTCGGGCTTGATATAGCTCGATATTTTGTTGCGCATACAATCGTTTTTCATCTAGAGCTTCCAACTCTTGAAGTCGAAGTCGATCATTGTTTTCTGTTGTAAGTTCATTGGAGATTGCAATTCTCAGAGAAGGAATTTGTATCTCGAGAGGAAGAACAGCTTCACACCCATACACCAAAGAGAAAGGCGTACATCCGGTCGTATTGCGAACTGTGGTACGATAAGCCCATAAACATTTACCAAGCTTCTCACTCCAGTTACGTTTATTGGAAGAAACAAACTTTTTCAAGAGTTTGATGATTGTTTTGTTGAAAGCCTCTGCTAGTCCATTGGCTGCTGGATTATATGCTGTAGAAGCCAGATTATTAATCCGATGATCATCACAGAATCGAGTAAATTTATGGCTGACGAACTGTGGTCCATTATCATGGATAATACGCCGAGGAACACCAAATCGATAGATGACATGATGTTTGACAAAGTTGATAACATTAGAAGTCTTGACTTCAGATAACGGGATTGCTTCAGCCCATTTAGAAAAGTAATCAGTTATTGCTAGAATAAACCGATATCCTTTTGATGATGGTGGATTGATAGGACCGATGACGTCCATGCCCCAAGCTTCAAAGGGCCATGATGCCGCTGTTGGGTGTAAGAACTCCGATGGTTGATGGATAAAGTCTGCATGAATTTGACAGGCTTTACATTTCCGAGCATATTGAATGGTATCAGCTACCATCGTGGGCCAATAATAACCCATACGTCGGATACGATCTTGAAGTTTTGGACCTGGCTGGTGAGCTCCGCAGACGCCATCATGTGCTTCACGGATTATCTATTGTGCTTCTTCACCAGCGATGCATCGAAGGAGAAGACCATCATAGGCTCGACGATATAGTGTCTTCGTAGTATGATTATAATAGAATCTGAGAGACCGGCGCCGGATAGATGCTGCTTCACTCGGGTTATCAGGAAGTATGTCATACAACACAAAGTCTAGAAACGGACGTCTCCAGTCTTCAGTTACGGTGTCTATTTTGTTAGAAAAGACATATTCCATAGTAGAATCGGAAGAAGACAAGGACACTTTGTCAAATTTTAATTCAGCATCAAAGTTGAGAGAATCTTCGTCTGGATTATAGGGAAAAACCAAAGCCAGATTATTTTCAACGCAGAATAGTTCTCGGTTATAAACCACTATCACTTGCTGACGTCTGATTGGTATGGCTAATACAGCAGCAAGATTAGCCAAAGCATCAGCTTCTGCATTATAGGCTCGTCGAACATGTTCGATAAAGAAACCTTCAAAGGAGGAGGCCATAGAGAGTGCTATTCGATGATAAGGTATCAGATCTTGATGACGAACTTCATACGTTCCTCTGATCTGATTGATGATAAGCTTAGAGTCTCCATAAACTTCTAAATATTGAACATCCAGATGTTTAGCGAGTTGAAGACCAATGAGCAACGCATTGTATTCTGCAACATTATTTGAACATGATTGATCCAGAGAATAAGCCCTCTGAATAGTTAATCCCTCTGGGGATATAAGAACAATTCCAACTCCGGCGACAATATCGCCGTTAGGACCTATTCTAGATGCTCCATCAAAGAATAGACGCCAGGTAAGAACTTCTTCAGAAACCAGATTTGAATCTAGAACTTCATCGGAAATCTCATCATATAATTTAGAATCTTCTGGGACTGCATGAGCTGCTAGAAAATCAGCAAGCGCCTGTCCTTTAACTGACTTCTGAGGAATATAATGCATGTCATATTGGGCTAACAAGATTCCCCAATTAGCTAGTCTGGAGTTGAGAATACCAGGTTTCTTCATCATAATCCTGATGGGATTCACTCTGGAAATGACATGAATCGTTTGACCGATAATATAATATCGCGTTTTCTGAACACCAAACATTAATGCTAGGCATTCTTTCTCGATTGGAGAATAACGCGGTTCAGCGCCTGTCATTGTACGACTGAGATAATAAATGGCCTATTCATGACCATCTTTATTCTTCTGGGCGAGTAATGCACCAAGAGAATGATCCATAGCTCGAACATATAGAAGAAATGGTATTTCCGAGATGGGAGGTACCAAAACTGGAGGGTTCATGAGGTACTGTTTGATGTCATCAAATGCTTTTTGACATTCTTCGTTCCAGATGAAAGATACACCTTTCTTCAGAAGTTTGTGGAATGGTCTGCAGCGTCCTGATAAGTTGGAAATGAATCTCCTGATATAAGCAATTCTTCCTTGAAATCCTCGTAGCTCTTTTAAGGTGCGTGGAGGACGCATCTCTTGGATGGCTTTGATCTTCTCGGGATCCACGTGTATACCTTTAACGGTAATGACGAAGCCGAGAAATTTACCACTAGAGACGTCCAGGAAGGACTTAGTAGGGTTCATTTTAAGTTGATGCTGACGCATTAAATCAAAGATAGTCTTCAAATCTTGGATATGATCCTCCTTTCGTCGACTTTTGACTGCAATATCATCAACATAGCATTCGACTATTTTTCGGAGATGTTCACGAAATATAGTGCTCATTGCTCGCTGATATGTTGCTCCTGCATTCTTGAGACCAAATGGCATCACTGTATAACAGTATGTACCGATCGACGTTCTGAAGGAAGTGTGTTTTTCATCATCTGGAAACATTTTGATCTGGTTGTATCCCGAATACCCATCCATAAATGACATTCGTTCAAAACTACATGTATTGTCGATCATGACATCAGTAATTGGAAGAGGAAACTCGTCTTTAGGACAAGCTGCATTGAGATCGCGAAAGTCTATACAGACTCGGATCTTGCCAGTCTTTTTAAGGACAGGAACAATGTTAGCCACCCAGTCAGGATGTTGTTCCTCTCGAATAAATCCAGAAGCCATAAGCTTGTTGACTTCAGCTTCAATTGCATCCATAATGTCTGGACGAAATCGTCGATGTTGTTGTTTGACCGGTTTAGCATTTGGCATGATATTGAGTTTGTGCATTGCGATCTTCGGATCTAGTCCTGGCATATCCTCGTAGCTCCAGGCGAAGACATCGATATAATCACGAATAAGCTTGATCATGTCTTGCTTATCTATTTCTGAAAGACTGTCACTGATGAATATTGGTTTAGGAGAACCTTCTTCACCAACATCAATTTGGATCAGTTTATCTTCAGTAGGAGGTTCCCTCTGTTCGAACCTGAATTCCATTGATTCATCTAATCTTTGAGCCCATTGTTCTGATTCGGGTGATATTTCAAAATCATCCTCATCTTCATTATTTTCTTGTGGGCCATCAACAGAGACCATATTGATGGATAGAATAGAGCGATAAAGATCGCCAACACTCGTGTCAGAATCCCAAGAGAGAGAATCAGAAGACTCAGATCGTTCATCTTCAGATTGTTCGTCTTTATTGAATTTTGACTCTTCATGGACTATGTTGATAAAGGAAGTAGGAGCAATATAACCTAAACCACATTTTGTCCTTCCGTATTTTAATGGAGGAATTCGAACAGGCATTCTTCTTCCTTTTCTATTATTGAGACTGGTTCTAAAGTCATAACCCATATTCTTGATGATATTTTTGGATTGTTGACTGTAGCGACGTAGCTTGTAATCCTTCCAGTATCATCGTTTATATCATCCTTCTTCCAAATTAGGAGGATTCTGAGGTCCTTTATAGAAAAATATTGGATTTTCTCCCTTCTTTCGACTGGGGACCACAAAGTATGATTTCTGTATAGAGTCTAATGATACGTCTGTATGAAGAGCTTGAACAACCCCTATAGTTAGTGGCTCTAAGCTATTTAGCAATTGTAAATAACTTTGTACATAACTACAAACATCAATATACTGCAAAGGAGATGCTTCATTAATACTAGATGCTGTATTTACAACAGAAGGCTGAGCCTTATCAGACTTAGTCAGATTAATGACAAAGGGGGAAGAAGAAGAACAGTTAGAATTTTTGTTTCGATTGAGATCGATAACAAAAGGCTCAGAAGAGGTGAGCTCCCTTGGAGAAGACCGTGGATAAGTAATGCGTCCACTGACTGGAATGACTAGAGTATCTGATCTAGCCTGAGAAGATGGAGGGGGAGTGATGAGTCCACTGACAGAATGATCAGCGAACTTTGTGAATCTTGGGAAGATGGTGCAGTAGTGCATCCACTGACAGAAATTATCAGTGAGCCCTTGGGCAGATGATGAAGTAGTACGTCCACTGACCGGAATTATCAGTGAGCCTTCTTCAGATGATCTAACAGACTGCGGAGGAGTGATACGCCCTTTTACAGGAATAACAAAAGTGTCAACTTTGGATGTCTCATCTTCATTATCCATAGCTTGCAAGACTTTCGAGTATTCATCTTTGTACATGCGAGCGTCATTGAAGTAAGCTTCGACTCCTTTGAATGGGTAAAGATCTGCCACTTCTTTTTGAACCTCTCCATTATCATCAACATATTTGAAGCACTGATGAAGGGTTGAAGGAACGACATTATGTTCATGCAAGAAAGGTCTCCCCAATAGAGCATTGTATGAGCAACCATGATTGTCGATGATGTAAAAAGTAACCTTAGTACGAAGATCGCCTATTTGAAATTTAAGGACGAATATTGCCTAAAGGCTCACTTTTTCCTTGATTGAATCCCAAGATGGTAGTGATAGTACTGGAAAGACTATGCACAGGTATCTTCAATGCATCTAACATAGCCTTTGGCATAATACTGAGAGCGGATCCTGGATCAATCAGTAAACGATCAACCTTCATAGAATCAATATATCCTGTATGATATAAAGGACGATCATGTCGATTATCCTCTAGCAGCATATCGTCCTGCGTAAAGGTAATGTTTGGAATAAATTCTAATACATTATGGCAATGAGAAACAGGTCCTGTTTCCAACTTCTTGAGAAGAGTTAAGCAGGTTTCTGCTTGCAGCAGTGCTTCACTTAAAGTTTCTCGAGTCTCTTTAGAGAGGCGTAAGAGCTCGAAGATTGATAATTTAGCTGGGGTATTGGCTAGTTGAGCCAATATATCAAAATTATAAGGCTTTTCAAGTCCTATAGGAGATGACTTCTTCAATGGCTTGTCGAAGCGGACTTGTTGTTTGCCTTTGTCAGCTGCTGTTGGTTTAGAAGGAACTGTCTCAACAGGAACATTTAAAGGCTCTTCAGTAGAGACTGGAGTTGAAGCTGTAACCGGAGGAACGTCAGAAATTTCTTCAGGAACTTCAGCATAATCTTTCAAATATACTTTTCCATGACCGAGTTCCAGCATGAACTTCAACTTCAGATTCTGGTTCAAGGTCTATGGAAACCATGCTGCAATTCTTTATTTTGCTCTTGGTTCTTTTATGTTTGATGAAAGCTTCATTCCAGAAATCAAGGCCAACACGAGATTGATTATGTCTCATGGTGATGGCCAAAGGTGCTCGGAGTCCCTTGCCTGAGTTCAAACCTGGGGCAGTGGCTAGATCATAACCCATCTTTCGCCATCAATTCACGAGATTGTGAACTGTATAAATGAAAAGCAGGTTTGTACCTATCTTCAATTTGAGGTACAGATTTTATCTTCGTAGAGAGTGAATTTCCTGCTGAGATGAAAGTAGAGGTTAGATAAAAATCGGATGTGAAACTAGAAGTCACATTGCATGACTTAGTCTTCCCGAACTTCTTTTTAGATGAGGAAATCTTCCGAGGAGAAGAGGAAGACGTCTCAAACTCTGTCTTTAAGTCTGGGTGAATCCACATGAATTTCTTCCTTCTTAGTTGTGACAGGAACAAGTCCGTCATTCTGTGCTGGTGGGATGTTTATAACTTCGAGAGTTGCTTTGGGGATAGGAACAATTCCACTTTCCACCATTAAGGGAGGGAAGTCACCGAACTGCATTGAAATTACATTTGCTGTGACTGTTTTGTCTTTGGGTGTTAATGTCACAGCTCCTGATTTAATCATCTCTTGAATCTTCCCTTTTAATACATAGCAAGACCGGATTGTATGACCCAGCATTCTATGATATGGACAGTATTTTGGATGATCTGTCTTATTGGCTTCATCAGGCTTTTTAATTTCTGGCAATTGAATCTTATTACCTTTGAGTAAGCATTCAAAGATACCCTGAACATCGTCATCATCGAAAGAATATTCTTCTTTCGGCCGAGGAGATCTCTGTTGTTGATTTGTTGGAGCTGAAGTAGCTTGGGTAGTCTTTACCTTCTTGACTACTGTTTTGGAGATTGACTTCAAGAGCTTCTTTCCCTTTGCGATTGTTGGGTCGAGTACTATTGCTAGCACTTCTGATTTGATTCTTTGGGAGCCATTTGTACCCCCAGACCCTTGAAGGTCTCAGCACTGACCTCGGCAGCCTTGGCACTGACAATGAATGAAGGCCAATCTTGGAACTGAGTGGACCCTGTCCACATACTGATAATTGGTAAGAGGTTCGACTTACAAGTGTCGATCGTAACAGCATCGGGAGTTCCAAGAGGCATTTTGAGGGCTTCTCTTCTGAATCTCTCAATAAATTCCTCAGTGGTCTCATTATTCTTCTGTTTGATTCTTATGAGGGCCGACATGGTCATATCATTGAGCCCTTCGTAGAATCGTTCAAGAAACATTTGCTTAAAATCGGCGAATGAGGTAATGCACCCATCAGGGAGACTTCTATACCATTCATAAGCCATTCCTTTGAGACATCCAATGAACACCCGAGTAAGGAGGGCGTCACTTGGTTGCAGTTGATCAGTCATTACCTTCAAAATGATTAATGAACTGACTTGGAGAGGTTGTCCTATCATAGAAAAAGATGGTCGGAGGTTTGTATTTTGGTGGATACGATACCTGCTTCCATTCTATCGGATAAGGCTGTTTGATGCCTAATCTTTGTAAACCATCCTTCTGTTTGAATGCCTCGAATTGAGTTTTGAGATTCTTCAATTCTTCAGAGACAACTCCCGAAGATTGTGGAGTTGTGGCTTGTAGAGTGTAATTGGGAGGAGGGACTGCAGCATATGTACCACCCCCAGCTCCAGAGTGACTTGGGGTGGTTTGTACAGGAACATTAGATTGTACCCCCGGAATAGTAGATGGTTCAGGAGTTTGGAACAACAGGGGTATTCAATACCACTGGTGGTGCTGTCTGTTGTTGAGCCTGCATTAGAGTGTGCATAGCACTCAATGTATCTGCCATAGCTCATAATTGTTGTTCTAAAGAAGAAATCCTCTGTTCATGAGCATCATTGCTAGTCGAAGGTTCATGATCACTTTCTGCCATGTAAGTGGTAATCATTCGAGGAATAGATGATGAAACAGTCTGTTCTGAATCATCACTGTGTGAATCAGCATCTTTCCAGGGCTTTTTACAGGAGTCAATACTGGAAAATTGGACTCTCCAAGGAAGTCTTCTGTGATCTCCGGATTACCACTTGGATGAGAAGAAGAAGAGGCTCTGGTCAAGGCTCCGGTCCTGGATCGAGTGCCAAGATAAACACCATCTTCAGAGTCTGATATAGCATCAGACCGTATGCTACCCCCAATATTTCTGGAAGTCATGTTGACAGAAGCATAAAGAGGTTCATCTTCATCCAACATTGGTTCATATTGAATCCGTTCGAAAACAAATTGTCTTTTTGGTGAACAACAACATTGGATGACAACCCGAGGTTGGAAGTCACAACCATGCTTTTCATGGCGAATATGGGCAATGTCATAGCCAGATGGAAGTGTCAATTCTCTGTTTATTTTGCAAATATTCTCGGAGATCTGTAGGAACAGATTGGGAAGTATTTGAAGATAGTTTCTGTGTAGAAAATTGTCTTCTGTTCTTCTGTCTTCTTGGTTCCTGAGTGTATAAAGACTGATTAATTTGAGCCACATAGTTCTTGGCATATTCTGCATCAGGGTCTAATATACTTGTCTCAGTGGAACCTGAACCGATTCTGATTAAGCTTATTACGAAGATCCGTGGGAGATTTGACTTTAATATCAGTCTTGGATACTTGTAATTTGCCTTTCTCAGACCGAGAAATTTTGAGAGAAGGAAGATGAGTATTATTCCGACTAGGAGTCGGTAATAATCCATCTTTGGAGGAGTTAGCCAAAAGGCGTTTTCCATTGTTTGATCTAGTAAGAGTACTAGTCAAATTAACTCCAGAGGTAAAGACCTTAGGAGTAGAGGAGTTGACTAAAGAGTCTTTCTCCTTGGTTGGCACAAGATGTGCAAGTTGAGGGGGAATCATTTGTATGTTCTGTGGAAGAGAACCCCCAATTTGATTTTCAGAAACAGTCAAAGGACTGTATTTGTTAGCATACGCTGACTTCAGTTTGGACTTCTGGTCATACGCTGCCTTTTTATTAGCATACACTGGCTTTGGCTCAGCGTACGCTGCCTGATGTTGGCTTTTGTACGCTGCCTTTGCCGTACGCTGCCCTTTGAATGCCATACGCTCAGAGTCATCAATGGCTAAAGAGCCGACTGCTGTCGTAAGAATAGAGGGAGAAGGGACCTTGACATGTCCAGAGATGGTTTTCCTTGTACACATTGACTTGGTTAAAGAACCAATTTTGTCAGCGTGACTAGGGGAAACCACTGTTGCCGTGTTCCGAGAAGCCGAAGTGTGCTTCATGGAAGTTGAAGACGTGTTCTTGTCAGCATGAGAAGTGACAGAAGCGTCTCGAATTGCTGCAGAAGACTTAGGGACATAGACGGAGTGTCCCTTCTTCTTGGCAACAGGAAGAGCGGAGGAAGCAGTGCGGCCCTCCTTCGCCTTGAGCATTTCTTCATAAGCCGATTGGTCGAATTGTACAACCATCGTCTTCTTCGTCAAGCCGATCGACGAAGTATCGCATTGAGTTGTTGCTATCTCATTGGAGGAGACAGCTTTCTCCAGCAGAGTCGCCAATATTGTTTTCCATAAATAAATTCACTTTATTTATTTTGTATCTGAGAAAATTACAACTGTAGGAATCTAATCTAGAAGACGATTACTTTATCCCTTGGACGATGCGATGAAGAAAACTCGAACTTTGAAGAACTTGGACAGCAACTGGGCAATCTCTCTGTTCTCTCTGAAAATGACCTGTAGTGTCTGATGATTGATGAAGAAACTCTTTTTTATAGAGTTCAGGATAACTGTCCTTAAGCATACGCTCAGGTAGTTACTTGACGTGTGCATAACTGCAGGGACGCGTGGCGAATTCTGATGGAGACACATTAGCGTGCGGTTGAAAGTAGTGGAGCATAGTTCAGGAGAGATTGATGGCCTGGATGCCACGTTGCATAACTTCTAGAGAAGTAGATAACTGGTACAGGACACGTGAGAACGTGTGTTGACTGTAATCCTGGATATGGTTGCTGTAATACGCTGCCTCGTTGAAGGAGAATTTATACGCTGACTTGGACAGCGTAGTGCCATATGAAATCCATACGCTCACTTTATGGGCAAGTAGTCATGTGAGGTCATACGCTCGCTTGTTTAGCAAGGAATCATGTGAGGTCCATACGCTCGCTTGACTGTGTGAAGAAGGAGTCATGTGAGGTCGATACGCTCACTGGAGAAGTGGCCACGTGGCTATCATCAATCTTCTTTGGTACACCATATCTTCCCATAACTGACAAAATCTTCTCGAGCGTCGTGACTGCGGATTTGACGGCTGACAGACTGTCAAAACTGACAGTAATGATGGCTTTTGTATTTATGAAGGCTGCTGAGTTGTCCTCGTAAAAGACAAAACCGACTCTTCGAAAACCTATACGACGGTTACTTTTCTCGTGACAGCTGTCTTTGCATGAAAGATGAAGTGTCAGATTCATTCCTCATTTAAACATATGCTGTGCTGTCACTTCAGTAAATAATAAAATATTTACTGAGCGTATGGCTTTTGAATGAGCGTACAATCCTGAATTGAGCGTATGGCTTCAACTGTCATCTGTCTTTAAGCGTATGGATGAAAAATGACAGCATGTCATAATTTTCTACATCCTACAGGAACTAGTTCCTAGACCAACTAATCACTCGATAATTGGTACTAAATGGGTTTTTAGAAACAAAGTAAATGAAGATGGTTCAGTCACACGCAACAAAGCTCATCTAGTAGCTCAAGGATACAACCAAGAGGAAGGTATCGACTACGATGAGACGTATGCTCCGGTTGCTAGACTAGAATCCATTCGAATGCTTTGTGCATTTGCAAATTATCAAAATTTCAAATTATTTCAAATGGATGTGAAAAGTGCTTTCTTGAATGGTTTTATTAAGGAGAAAGTTTATGTAAAACAATCCCCTGGCTTTGAAAATCACAAATTTCCCGACCACGTGTTCAAGCTAAAGAAAGCGCTATATGGCCTTAAACAAGCCCCCAGAGCTTGGTATGAAAGACTAAGCAGTTTCTTGCTTGAGAAAGGTTTCTCAAAAGGGAAAATTGACACTACACTTTTTATAAAATCTTTTAAAGACACTATTCTATTAATTCAAATTTATGTTGATGATATCATTTTTGGGTCTACTGATGAAACCCTCTATCAAGAATTTGCCAAGTGTATGCAGACAGAATTTGAGATGAGCATGATGGGAGAACTCAACTACTTTCTTGGTCTGCAAGTGAAACAAATGGCTAATGGAACTTTCATCTGTCAGTCGAAGTATACAAAGGACATGCTGAAAAAGTTCGATCTTGACAACGTCAAACCAATCAGCACTCCAATGGCTACTTCAACCAAACTCGAACCAGATGAGAGCGGCAAACCCGTTGATCAACGTAAGTATCGAGGTATGATAGGCAGCTTACTTTATTTAACTGCTAGTCGCCCCGATATCATGTTTAGTGTTTGCCTATGTGCTAGATATCAAACAAATCCTAAGGAATCACACTTGACCGCTGTTAAGCGTATCTTTCGATACCTTAAGGGTACGGTTACAGTGGGCCTATGGTATCCCAAGTCAACATCATTTGACCTCATTGGTTACTCTGATGCTGACTTTGCTGGATGCAAGGTCGACCGTAAAAGTACAAACGGCACGTGTCATTTATTAGGAAAGGCTTTAGTCTCTTGGTTTAGCAAGAAACAGAATTCTGTCGCACTATCCACAACAGAAGCTGAATACATAGCAGCTGGGCGTTATTGTGCACAGATTCTGTGGATGAAGTAAACCCTTGAAGACTATAATTTATCTTTCATGCACATTCCTATATTCTGTGACAATACTAGTGCTATTAACTTGACTAAGAACCCTATCTGTCACTCACGCACAAAACACATTGAAATTAGACACCACTTTTTGCGTGATCATCAGCAAAATGGCACGATTAACTTAGAGTTTATTGACACTGATCATCAGCTAGCAGACTTCTTTACTAAGCCATTATCCGAAGAGCGCTTCAATTTCCTTTGTCGTGAACTTGGAATTTTAGATGAAGCTGTCATAAATTAAAACTCACCTGCGTAAATATCGATTATATTATGATTCTCTTACGATGAACTTGCTATGGGTACAAGCCGAAAGGGCCCTTCTGACAACATGGCGTAAAAGCCTAAGCGACACGGTGCACTAGTCCACAGGACTACCGCTAGCTGGGATCCGGCCCCTGCAGCTAACCCATGGCAACTTCAAACTATTGAATTATGATATATTTCCTTATTTATTATATGGTTCGTTTTGATTTCTTACTGCTGATTCACTATTTTTTCAATTTCATTCTGCTATTATTCTATTTTGATTGAATCTTTCAAGCTATTGTTTTTATCTAACTTGATTTCCCATACTTAATTTTTTTCTAGCCTATTTTTAGTTCTGGAACAAAGACCCAGAATTCGGGCCGAACTCTTCCCTTACCAGAGTTCGGGCCGAATTCGGTTCCCCTTGTTCCAGAATCGGGACAGGTTTCAGCCGTTTGATCAAATGAGATCCTACGGTCCAGATTTACTCCGACCAAAGAAAACCCTCCTCTTATATTCGGGTTTTCCTTCCACTCCTTCATTCTTACCATCACTTTCACCTCTCCAAACATATTTTCACAAACCCTAACCCTAGTTTTCTCTCCAAAGTGCTCCATTTCTCATCAAAATCAAGGAGAAGGACTATTTTCTCATTCTCTTTCACTGTTCATTGTTGCTTCGAGGTATAACTCACTCTCATTATCTATTCTATTTCTCTATTTCGTGTAATGGCTCCTCGCTTGTTTAACCGTGGGAAGAGAATTCGGATTGAGGGAGCGTCCTCGTCGAATGCTCCTCCTCCCGTTAAGCAACCTGTTGAACAACATCAACCACCTCATCCATTGTTCAACCCTTCTCGTGCTCCATGATGGAGATGGCGTTTACTATCTGCTGCTGCTGCTGATGATTCTAGTTTATGTTTTCTGATTTCCAGTTATTTAGTTTTATTTGCCTTTATGTACTTGGGTTGTGCTCAAACTCTGGTAGTTTGATGACTCTGGTTATGTGTGATGACATTTTATCGTAGTTTCTTATTCTATACTAGTTGCTCGTTTTGATCATTCATTATAGTTTCTTCTCTATTTGGTGTGGTTGCATCATTATTATTCATATGCAGTTTATATTGCTAATGCCAAAAGGGGGAGAAATATATATATTCTTATTCTTGTCATACTATTTTTATATTTTTAGTATATATGTGCTATTTGGTGCTCTTGGGAGATATTATTTATCAGGCCAACAGGTTCAATGCATTATTTATGGGGGAGCTATTGGTTCTAGCCCGGCACCGTTCACCGGTTACGGGGGAGCTATTATTTCTGCTTGGCATTGATTATGGGGGAGCTATATTTTTGTGATCAACTGTGTCCAGGTATGAATATTGAATATACATATATTATTTTGTCAATTATCAATATGGGGGAGATTGTTGACACAAAGTCACAGTCAACCAAATATTGATAACATTGACTAAATAATATTTGTAATAGTTCAATACGACACACGACGTCTACATTAAGCTCAAGTCAGACGACAGCTCAGTCTCAGCTTCTCAGTTATATTTGAGTCTGTATTTTACACTTTTGTTGAGTCTAGACTGATGTAAACTGTGTCATGCTGAGCTCTTGAGACTTGACCTATAGCCTACCCAATAATCCTCAAACTCCACCATCCAGAAAAATACCTACTGGCCACTTAGAACCATTCTGTGCTCTGGAGACAGAGTTCGGGCCGAACTCTGCCTCCACACAGAGTTCGGGCCGAACTCTGTCCCCTAGAAATCAGCATCCCTAATTTTAGGGTTAGCTGGTTGCTAGTTGTCCAACGGCCAAATATTTGAAATTTTCTACCCGAATTTTGGCCGAATTCTGCCTACAAAAACACTATAAATAGGCCATGAATTTTCTCATTTCAAATCATCCAATCTTCTCTTCTCTTCTCTCTTATAGCTCAAATAAGCCATACCCTTCCCATCTGCTAGCCACAAGCCTCCTAAGTCTCGAGTGCTCAGCATCTCTCAGTTAGGATTCTTGTGCAAGAGTTGAAGAAGTCGCTTGGACAATTCTAAGCAAATCGCCACTGCGATCCTCTGTAAGAAGTTGACGTGCTCTTCTGAAGTAAAGGCACGGGTTGTAAACTACTATTTCACAAATAGTGGATTTAATCCTGAGCTAGAGTTCTCAGGCCTGGACTAGTCCTCCACGAGGGAAACCAGGTTAAAATCGGCTGTGTCTGCGTATGCTCTCTTGATTCTCTCTTTATTTTCCGCATTTACTCTGATTGGTTTTATTTGTGATAGAGTTAATTTTTAATTGGTTATTTTCTATATAAACTCTATTCACCCCCCTCTAGAGTTGCCACCTGCTCTTCATAAAGTATAGTAATCTTTTAATACACTACTACAAAAATCGTTAACAATGACACTTCATATATGACACTTATCATAAAATGTCATTAATGATATTTTTAATGTCGGCTCATTTAATAGCCGTCATTAATAACTTTATCAATGACACTAAAAAAGGTATCATCATGATAAATACTCTAAGACGACGACTGAAAAAGCCAACGTCATAGAAAAACTTATGAATGTCATCTTTTGTGTATAAAATAATATTAAGGGATTATAATTAATTTAAATAATGACAAAAATTAAGCATGTGTTATAAAATATTAATTAAAAATTGACACACTATTTGATTGAATCCAGTGGTCATACATTAATTTTCTTTACCTCTGTCGTGTTCTCGATCCTTGGTGATCTAAAGACCAATTTTTTTGTTATGTATGCTAGTGTCCAAATGATTTGCTTTGGTCATTCTGGTTTGAGGAATTATTTCAATAAAAATCAAAAAGAGAGGGAGAGAGCCCAGACCAAGTCCATCGAAAACCCTACACCCCTCTCCCCAAACCCTTCCTTTCCACAGACCGAACTACTCTGCTACGATTGTTTTCGAATATGGATGGCGGCACCAGCAGCAATTCCGACGCGTCGGAGGAGCTCACTGCCTATTAAAGTATAGAAAAAGCCCTTTCTCTCTCTCTCTCTCATATAAATTCAATCGAAAACCTAATTTTTTACAAAATTCAGACGAAGAACGCCGTCAGATGAGATATGTTTCATTTCCGTCAGGTGTGCTATATATCTCCCATCCCTCCCAATTTATAGGGTTTATGATTTTTTTCTTTCATTCTTTCATGATTCTTTATTAGGGTTATCTCCAAGCATGAACTCGTTCTCCGTCACAGAAGGGGAAGAGTAAAGATCAATTTTATTTTATTTTTTTGCTTTCTAATCCGTAGATTGACATCGTGTGTTCTAATTCAAAGTTTGTCCTGTAGAGAACAGATGATGAGATGGCCTGTCTGCATCGAATGCTTTCGTCAGGGTAGGACTCGTTGAGTGCTTCTAGGGGAGCGATCCGCCCGGATCTAATGATTTCGTCAGTGGAGGGTTGATCAACCCCAACTAGAAGCTGAAGGTCGATTAGGTTTTTTCTCGACTAACTGATTTTGATATTTCAATTTGTAGAAGAAAGTGGATAATTTGTTCCATTTTTTTGTGATGGATAGTGATCGAGTGAAACTTGATTGGAAAATTGGACCTTTTCATTTGTGTTCAATTATCGTAGGTGTAGGAATTCCAAATATGGGTATCCCTTCCAAAGAAGGGAAGTAGATAATTGCAACATGTACTTGATTATTAGCAAGTGTGGGATCTTGGTCTTGGTTGTGTTCATTGCTTGGATTAGTGATGGTTTTTGAAGTTTCTGATTCAATTAGGTCCATCTTTAAAGTTAGAAATCTTCCATTCATTATCATTATAGTATTGTATTGTAGAATTATGTCCCTTCTCCTATAGAAAAAAATTGCATGATTGATTAATTTTAAAAAACATTTTTTATGAACTGCAACATAACATAGACTACTAGAACACATTCTCTCTTTTGTAGGACAACATAGCAAGTGTTCCCCCTCAACTTGTAGGTAGTGGGATGTTTTTTCTTATAAGTATTGACTTTGGGGTTTGAAGTATATCCTTTTTATTTCTAGTCACTCATCCATTTGTATTGTTTATTAAGAAATGGATTTTGTTCTCAATTTCTTTCCTTAGTTGACAATATTTTGATGAGACATTCACCCATATGAATATTTTTGATGTTGGAGAGATTCAGACTTATTTTGAATCTTACTATCATTTCTTTATTGTTGAAGCCATCACTTGTTAATAATATTTTAATATTATTTTTGATGTTGGAGAGAAACACATGCTCTTCGTTTACTTTTTCTCTCCTGCTTCTTCTTTAGAATTTACTTCCAGATAATTTTCACCTTCAGTAAAATATGACTTCTCTTCATCAAGTCTCTTTTCCCATTGATCCACATGACCACTATCATTCAGAATATTGGTTCCTTCATCATCCATGCAAAACAAGTCCAAATACATCCGTGATGGACCTGCTTCTTCAGCTCTAGGTTGCACTAATCTAAAAACTTGAGACTACTCTATCTGTTGAATTCCCCTTGATGTTTATTTGATACTCCCACTTCATCTTGTCTGGCATCTCTATAATTTAACTCATCACTCACTTTAGTTAAATCCATGTCATATGTCATATCACCAAAAACCCAGAACTTACCTTCAGATCGCTCATTGTACCCAGTTGAAGCATCTTCTCGAAGATTGTAATGGAATGGCACAAATAAAACTGCCATGTTATACTTCTCACCGGTGCCTTTTCCACTTGATCATTCGTCCCTATTGCAGAAAATCCTTGGACGTCCATGTTGGTCTGTACTTGTATGCCAACAAGGGATGGTACAAACGTAGGCGAGGACTTTTCATCTTTAATGGCAGAATGCTTTTTGATGCCCACTTTGATATACTGGGGGTGAGGCCTTTCTAACTCAATTTGCTGAAACCTCTTTGGTTTTTATACTATTCAGATCCTGGTTCCCAACTAAAGATTCTCCAAAATTAGGTGGCAGTTTCTCAAATTCATGTATAGCTATCTCTGTGTCATACGGGTTCATACCAGGCATAGGGATATCAACTTTGTAATTATACAAGATTCATCTTTAATTAATGAATCTTCTTCTATGCCTGCAATGATCTGCTCCGGTTGACAAACTACTAGTGATTGCCCAATACAGTAGGGGGCTTTTTCTATGGAGTTTAAACTTAGGTAAGTAGATTTTTCATATCCACCAGCTCCTTTGCATTGAAAGGTATCAACAGATTTAGAATATTTGCTTCCTGACGTTGAACAAAATATAGGTTCCTTTATATTTGAGGCTTCCAACAGATTTTTAGCTTTTTTTTGGGAAACATCCTCTTCAGCATCCCTGTCACACCCAGTCTATCTTCTTGCTCTTCAATCGGATGTGCATTGCAGAGTATTCCTGTTTCACTTTTCTCTTGAACAATATTCTCATTATTTAGCTTGGAGACAAGTTTAGGAGATAAAATAACCATCTCTCTAGCTGGTTCTTCAACAGACCCATGACGTTCGAGATTTTTTTTTTCTGATTTCTTAATGTCGTTGAATCTTGACCTTCTCCTAAATTAGCTGATGGTTTGGGAGAAGATAGATGGCCTTCACTGAAAGCCACTTATCAGCATTCTCAACATTCTCTTGGCCTACGTGTCCATCAGCCAAGAAAACTTCCACCTTGTGGAGACTAGGAACTTGAGACGCTGGAGTTTCAATATGCGTGCTAGAAGCATCTTCAATAGTCTGGAGTACCACCCTATTAAGTGGTGCCAAGAAGAAAGGACCGCATCAAACTCATCTACAGAGATGTTATCTTCTTTCACCATTATGGTATCATCCTAAATGTTGTTCTCCTGTTTCACCATTTTTTCTTCTGCAGAAGTTCCTTGAGCATTCTCTTTGTTCCAAAATCGCAAGACCCTTTCACTGGGTGAAGCATCTTGACATTCCGGGGTTTCAAAAGTTCTATGAGAAGAAAAATCAGAAGTCTTAGGCTCCCGACTTGTCTCGAGAGCTACTTGCAACTCAGAAGCAGCACCTTGTTCCAAAATGGTACGACATATATATATATATATATATATATATATATATATATATATATATATATATATATATATATATATATATATATATTGCTTTCATTTGGTTGTGTTGTGTATGTTGCTCATGAATGGATCTTGTTTATTTATGTGCTAATGTGTTTTTAGTTATATTCCTCCTAGATCATTTAAATTTTGATTTGATATGTGAATTTTTCTGAAACCATTTTTTGCTTTCAGACCATGAGTAATAACAATCCCATATGTCGAGTACATTCCTACACAAGAGTGAGGAAGATCGTCCAAACATTATTCCGAAGAGGTATCCCCACTGTCTTGTTATTCTCTACAAACCAATTCTCAGTTGTGGCTTTGGTCAACCTAATTAGTTCCCTTACTTTCTACTTTAAAGAGGTTCGAGTCTCTTAGGAGTGTACCTGCATATGAGAATGCTATCAAGGAAGAAGTTGATCGTTGTTTAAACCTGTATTTTCGCCCAAGGACACGAAAGATTCTTGTAAGTTGAATTTTTAATAGATACTTGTCTACTTCCATATACTAAGGAGTCAATTTATCAATTCACCTGTACAATAACCAAAAAGCCTTTATAAGTCTTTAAAGTTCTCCTTTTTATATATGACTTCTTCAATCACAATCCTTAATAAGAAGTTTATCCTTTTTATACTAGTCTACTGCTACTGATTGCTGAGTGTTACTGGCTATGCATTTGGGAATGCATCACTTGCACTTTAGTCTTCATGACTAAATATATACTTCAAGATTGCATGTTATTTTTGTTTGTTGAACTGGCAGGAAATTGATTTGGCTAAATATATACTTCAAGATTGCATGTTATTTTCATTAGCTCTGTTCTTCCTTCTGCTACTACCCATTAAGACATGGAGCATCTTTGGCTATTTGCATTTCCTGTGCCATATTTACATTAAGAGATGGAGCTACTGTTCTTCCTTCTACTACTACTCTTTTCTTTAATTTATGAAGTGTCATATTTCTATTTCCTGTGATCATATTCCCTAGAAGGTGAGCTCTCCATAATTTATATATGGATATGATGCAATTTATAAATGGATGCAATTGACAGTTCAATGATCAAGAATTTTGTTTCGCACTAGGTGGTTCCAAAAGGATATATGTTATTCATTATCCTGAACTCTATGGACTTCCTAGAAGATCGACAGCTTGTATGTAGTGCATCTGTACAAACGAATAAGAATTTATCTCATGTTGCCCTTCAGGTTAGTTCTGTTCCATATTTGTGTGAGAATTGTTGTCATTCTTTTGGTATATATTAGGAACTCTTTTCCTCTTACTTTATAAGGTCAGATATTTGGAAGCTTATATAAGATAGGAGTTATCTTGTTCGTCAAGAGGAAAATCCTTCAAATTATTATCTTGCGTGTGCCTATACAACATATGGAAATTGTATATTTACTTCAGTCATGGATTTATTTTTGTATCTAATATTTTTTTTCTCTCCATGTTTTACTGATATTTTCTTCAAATTTGTGTGAAACAGGTGTGAAGAATTTGAGCTTCAGCATGCATTCTCATTTACTGTTTGTTGGATCAACTTCTGGTTATGCTCAATATTGTTGGATCTTCGGTTAGTATTAGCTAGTTTGTAATTCAACATGCATTCTCTTTTACTTTTTTTCTTGATCAAGTTCTGGTTATGCTCATAGTTGGGATCATAGGTTAGTATTAGTTCAAAATTTAGCTTTTCTTCAAAACACTTGTTCTATAAGAAAATAATTTATGTTACTAGTTCTTAAGTAACCAGATAAACACATTCCTATTTCATTATAACATTCAAGGGAGGTACATGAGAACGTGAATTTTGGGCAATACCAACTCTTTTGGTCCTATCTACATGTATGTTTTCTTTTTCCCCCAGTAAGGTGCTATCCAACTTCAAAAATAATATTATAAAGTTCCAACTTATAAGTCCAGTATTTACTAAATTCATGAAATAGATTAGCGCAATGGTAGGGTATCACCCCATTTTCGGCTCACTGGGTGAAATTTTTGGCCACAAAGCTGCTTCTAATGTTCATTTAATCTCATTTCAAAAGATTTGGACAAATTCTTCATGTAAATTTCTTCTATTCTTGATCTTATCAATTTAATGACACTGCAAGTTATAATTGCACTATTATCCCCATTCTTTCATGTATTGGTCCCTTAAAATTTAACTATTACAGTTAAGTCTAAATTTAACTATTACAACTTGGAGCCTATTGTCAACCTTAGCCTTAAATGATTATTGGCTCTTAGTATAAACCAGGCAATTATTAACTATTACATTTAAGTCCAGATTTCATTTTTAGAGCAAGTCTGAAAACCTCTGTTGAAAGCATTAGTCTGAAAACCTCCCGCTATTATTTCCAGTCTGAAAACCTCTGTTGAAAGCATTAGTCTGAATGCATCCACTAGCACCGGAATACCCGTGTCCCCTTCCAGTTCTACTATTACCATATACTGGTTGATGTGATCCGAAACCCCTTCCCATTTGATGAGATTCTCTGAAAAAATTGCTCGTTGAAGATGAATGGGCATTTGTTGAAGCACTATATTGCCTTCCGCCATTATTTCCAGTCAGGAAGCCTCTGTTGAACGCATTAGTCTGAACGAAACCACTTGCACCAGAAAGGCCAGTATTAGTATATACTGGTTGATGTGATCCATTACCCTTCCCATTTGACGAGACCCTCCGGCAAAATTGTTCATGCGAGGGCCGCTTTGTGCTGCATCAAAAGTAATAATCCCTACTTTAATGACTTCCATCTTTTTCCATACCGAATTTTCCACATTAATTCATGGTTACATGCACAATTACATAATGTCATAATTCTTCCAAATTTGCATGACTGTGAGGCTGTGCCATATAAACTTGGCATCTGGGAATGCTAATTGCCAATATCTTTTCAGTTTTTACTAAATCAGTTGTTCATACATCTTACTCATTTTCAGAACTGCTGCCTATGGTATCAGAATGTTACAATTGCTTGTTGTCTTATCTGGCTTCCCTTGCTTCGTATTGTAATATTGATTATGCAATTATTGGCATCTTTGGTAGCCAAGCTTGCATGAATACTGGTTGGCTGTTGAGATGGCAATGGGAAAAGTTAATTTAGAAGTAGGATATAGCAGAATTCTTAGTTCAAAGATGCAAAAACTGACAGAGAAATATGGTAAGTTAGCTGTTGATATTGTTCTATATATTAATGTAATACTGGTTGTATTGGTATAACATGATATACTATTTGATTTTATGTTTCTTTTTGTAGTTTGCTGGAAGAAATGATTACTCTGTCATAGAAATTGAAGAATGAGACGAGTGCTGGCCAAATTTATTCTGGATACTGTTGAAGACCGTATGTAAAAAATGACGCATTATAAAATTTCGGAAGTATTGTAAATTTATGTTGTGAACGTTTGAGACTGAAATAATATTGTATAGTTCAATGTTGGCATTTTGAATAATTATGAAATGAAAAAAAAATTTTGTTGGTGTTAAGTGTATATTTTTCTTCTTTATATTGTACACAAAATACAAATTGTGGAATATGGATGAAAAAATTGGAGCTATAAAAATAACGAAATTTAATGACGAATAAAAGTTATCTTTTGTAAATAAAGATGACGTATAAAAGTCATCTTTTACAAATAAAGATGACGTGTATTGAGCTGTCATAGATTTCTTATGATAAATGTAATTTTTAAAAAATAAAGATGACGTATAGAGTCATCTTTTGTACATAAAAATGATGCGGCAAAGTCATCTTTTGTAAATAAAAATGATGCATAGAAGTCATCTTTTGTAAATAAAGAAGACGTATGAAAGTCATCTTTTATAAATAAAAATGACGTATGTTTAATTGTCATTGATTTTTCATGATAAAAGTCATCTAATATAAATAAAGATAACACACAGAAGTCATCTTTTCTAAATAAAGATGACACATAAAAGTCATCTTTTATAAATAAAGATGACGTACGTTGAGCTGTCATTGATTTCTAATGATAAAGATGACCCCTTTATAGATGACGGCCAAACAAATGTCATCAATTAACGTATTTAGCCGTCGTTGTTATCTATTTTTGTAGTAGTGATAATAATTAGTAGTATTTAGTTAAATAATTAATATAAATTTTATTATTTATTTAACATTTGTATTATTTTTTTATTTAATATTGAATAAAATTTTGCTTTGTACAAGTACTAATTATTTATTTTGTTTAATATTAGTATTAATATTAATTTAATATTATGGTTGTTTGGATGCATGAAGTGTGAAAATATGAACTCTGAATTTTGCATATGCATATGTTTTTATTTTATTTATTTGGAAGCTTTGAACAAGTGTAGCTTGGAAGTGAGTTATTTGGTTGTCAAATAGGAGGAGGTAGAAAAATGAACAGGTGCATTCCAATAATAACAAAATTTTATTATTTATCTAACTAGATTGACAATTATTTAGTAATACTAATTATTGCTTTTTTATTTAAGTATTAACATAATATCATCAAACATTTTATTAAGTAATATAATGTGTTAAACAATATAATTATTGTGCATGGGTCATAAGATTATCTTAATTGTTTAACATTAACTAATTAATATTATAAAGTATTTGACATCTATGTTGTATGCACATGAATAAATGACACTACGACGTCGTATCTTACGTATTTTGATTTGTCCTAATATATTTTTGAGTGTTCATGGTATATCCGGTAGATCAAATTTGAATGCCTGTAACTTACTAGAAATTAATATTTGATATATCCTAACTAACTAATTATAAATTAATATCTAGCTAAATTAATTATATTTATTAAGAAATATTACTTATTATTCATTATTAGAAATTAGTATTTAATAATATTGATAAAGAAGTTCAAAAAAAATTAATTAGAAAGAAGGTTCACTCAAATTTTGTCGTATTACAGATTGCCATGCCAAGCCAGTACTAGTCTTATGGGAGAGATAAAACTGAAATAATGCGAACAAAACTAAAAGAAATGCGGTGAACGTAGATCGAACACGTGACCTTCAGATCTTCAGTCTGATGCTCTCCCAACTGAGCTATCCCCGCAGCTTGAGCAATTTCTTTAGCATGGTATTTAAAGTAAAAGCCAATGGACACGACCTCCTAGTTGTACAACTACCGTATCCGTGTCGGTGTCAGGAGGCCAGTATCGGTTGTTGGCATGCACAGTAGCCGTTCTCTCTGTCTGATGGAGATTATTGCAGTAGACCAGAAAGTTGGATTTAATCAAAATCCAACATTCAACATGGAGGAATATTTTAAGCTTATTTGACCCAAGTGATAAAACTTACCAATTAGCCAAATGAGAACAAAATATTAGAATAGTCCCTAATCCTTATAGCCCGGTTGTCTAATAGGCATAAAAGTAGTAAACTTTTAACGTCCTACAAAGTTAAGGGTCACCAAAATGGAAGGTTGAAATACTCTATTTGAGAGAGCAGCAAGACTATAGGTTGTCAAACGCTAGAAGTCAAAATTAGAAGTAGTCGAACACGAGCTATATATAACAACATTGAACTTTACATTTTAGTAAATATCTCCTTGGACTTGGGTATTTTCTTTCATTGATTACCTTTGGCAGTGGCGGAGCATAAGCAAAGCTGTCCCGGACTGTAGTCCAGACTTAAAAAATCACTAAATAATGGGAACTACTAATACTTTAACACATGTGAGTCTTAGTGCAATTTGTTGGGTAGATGGTGTGTTTATTGAAGGTCTTAGGTTTGATTCTTCGGTGATTTGTGTGGTGTAAATTTTGATTTTGTTTTTTTTTGTTTTTTTTGTTATCACATGAACTTCTTCTTTTTACATTCAGTCTTTAGCCCTCCCTACAAAAAATTTCCGGCTCCGCCCTTGACCATTGGTGGATGAACTGTTCTCCCAACTGAGCTATCCCCGCAATGTGCATATTTTTGTATCGATGGATACTTGAAGTTACTTCCAATGGACACAACCTCCCATTTGTACTGCTACCGTATAGTTTCAAACTTTATCTTGAAATCTGAAACGAACGCTGAAAATAATGCCCTCAAAGTTTAATGTTCATTTTTTTTTTTCCATCAATGATGATACAAAAGTATTATCTAAACAAAATTAAAGAAATAAAACAAAATTATATATAATATCCAAAATAATATATGTCATAACGAAATACTAATAAATCTGAATATATTAATAAAAAAAATTCTTTGAGACAAATAAAAAAAACTAACAATGTTTATGTTAGTTCATAATGATAATAATAATAATAATAATAATAATAATAATAATAATAATAAAAATCTTAAGCAAACAACACTTTCTCAAAGGAATCACACAGTCACTTAAATATCTCGTCTCATTGTTTTGGAGGCAAAAATACTTATTAAGTTTGCATAACCAACTTTTTTCCTTTAGTCCGACTAGCTGACTTGTTTGTGTTCAGGAATGACAACGGGTCGGGACTGGAGACCATACCCTTCATTCCCATTCACGAGTAGTGTTTGAATTCCTGTACCCTATCAGTTCAATTTTTATCCCCATTTTCGTCTCTGTTTAACAACGCACTCTGCGTCCCCGTCACGTTTACACTTTCGGGGTCGGCTTTTTATGTCCCCATCTCCGAGCCCATTAATAAAAATTTTTGTACAATATAAGCTTAAAAATATTAATTCCAATATATTTTTTACAAGACGTGTTAATAAAACGTGATTTTCATTAAAAAAAAAAAACACTACTAGATAGATCACGACCCCGTACCAATGAGTTGCATATATGGGTATAAGTAATCAGGGTTGAAGATTTATCTGGACGGGGAGTAGGGCTGTAAAATGGATAGAGCGGTCCATTGTCCGTACGAGTCCGGCTTGATAAATGGTTCGACCGCGGGCCGTCCGATTGAATTAACGAAAAGAACTTGGACATTTTTATGGTCCGTTTTAAAAATCGGACCCGGACACGTTTATATTCATGTCCGGTCCGAATTTGTCCGCGGACCGTCCGATAATGGAGACTCATTTTGGTTTTGCATCAACTATGTTATATCATTTTGGTTTTGCATCAATTTTTGGTTGTCCAGTCTGGATTTTCGTTATCCTTTTAACATTGTTTGTTGTATTCTATAACCTTCAATTATATTTTCTTTCAACTTGATTTTTTGTACCAACTATCACAGTATCTTGATAAAATAACAACTTTTTGGAATATATTTAATTTGTCCGCGGACCGTCCTATTGAATTAACAAACAGTGGACTGTCCGAGTCCGTCCGTCCGAACTCATTTTTATTTTCGGACCGAACACGGACTGTGGACTGTCCGTGTCCGTCCGGCTCGTTTACACCCCTAGCGGGGAGTACTATATCTATTCATGCCGGGTTCAGAGGAAATTGTCATCCCTAGTATGTTGTTGTAGTATATGAGGTTTAGATATCCTATAAGAAGATCTTCTTATGCGGACTAAAAGAATTAAAATTAGTCTACTCGACTTTTACTCAGAACGGACTTATATATATAAAATAGTATATAAAAAAATTATGTGTCGTCTAAAATTTTGGATCTGAAACACCCGTCTTATGAATCTCATATCAATTCTGGAATTGCTACCGTGTCCGTGTCAGGCGGCCAGTATCATTCGCTTATAATGGGCATGCACAGTAGTTGTTCTCTAGCTCTTCTGATGAAGATTATTGCAGGACACCAGAAAGTTGGATTTAATCAAAATCCTACATGCTGACAAAACATGGAAGAATATTTGACTCGAGTGAAAAACTTATCAATTAGCCAAATGAGCACAAAATATTAAAGTAGTCCCTAATCCCTATAACCGCTATAACCCGGTTGTCTAACAAGCATAAAAGTAAAATTTTAACGTCCTACAAAGTTGGGAGTGGCCCAAAGGGCCAAAGTTAGCGCCATCAAAATGGAAAGTTGAAATACTTAGACCTCGTTTGGTACATTATAATGTAATCGTAATTTTAATATAATCAAATAAAAAAAATTATTTGATTACATTACAAATTTGATTATATTACAAAAAATCAAGTGGGTTCTTAATGTGAGTGAAGTATCGGGTAACAAGACTATAGGTTGCCAAACGTCTACCTCTGTGTTTGATTAGTCTTTTTTTTCATGGAAAATATTTCCATCACAAATTTTCCATCAATTGTAGTATTTGATAGCTTATATTTTCCATGGAATTATTTTCCAAAAAAACTATCATTTTTCATATTTTCTTCTAAAATGGTGGAAAATGAAACTTATCCGACCGATAGGAAAATATCATTTTCCATAAAAAATAACTCTTTTCCGTGGAAAATAATGACAATCAAACATCTAAATTAAGTTTTCTGTGGATTTTTTTTAAAATTCCATGAAATTTTTTTCTAGGAAAATAATTTCATGAAATTAATTTTTTTTTCACATATTTTTCACTTTGCAATCAAACACAGCCTACAAGTCAAATTTGGAAGTTTTTGGCCGTTTCTCCTTTGCTTCTGCTCACACTTCGTGTCACAAAATAAATAAATAATTAATTAAAGTATAACCAGAGCAAATAGTAGAAAGAATTTAAATATAACGAAGCTAAGTGGTTAGATTGGAGATATATTTTGGTGGAAACGAACATAAACAATTAAAGACCAAAAAAGGAAAATAGTTTCCAAATGAAAAATAATTTTCCCCAACTCTAATGATTCTTTTTTTTTTTTCCATTTTTTTTGCATTTATACAAAAATTAAGTCTAAACTATTCCTTCTAAAGGATGTATTCTGACCATATTTCTGATGCTTCCAAACACGAGAAAAAAAAAATGAGCATGTCTTAGCGAGGGTGTGTGCTACCCTATTAGCATCCCTCCTGAATATGATATCTTTGATATAGGAACCTGCTAACTCTGTTTGGATTGGAATCAGCAGTTCTCTGAGTTTCCAATTAGTGATGTTTCTCCTTTAAAAATCATGTACACAATAAGAGCATCTCCAACCCTATTATCTTGTTAAGTGTTGTGAGTCTTAGGTGGCTCCTACGTGGCATGAGTGTAGTGTCCCGTCCCGCAAAGTCAATCGGAGGAATCGAAACGCCAACGGCGTTCGGACTTAGCCTTGCAACGGCTTGCTCGGAGACATCGCTCAGGTGGGGTAGTTTCGGTGAACTCTCCTTATCTTTGCCTTCACATAATAAATCGTGTTTTCAACTTGCACAAGTTAGGCTTGATAATAAAAGCTACGCATCCACATAGCTAAGGGAATAATCCCGACGGTTTGAATCGAGTTAGAACATGGAAAACGTCCCACGGTCGGCTTAGAGTTGGTGCACGTCGTGCTTTGAAAATGACACTCGGTCCTTCGTCCCGTGGCTTGGGAGAAGGAAAGTTGGTCTTCGGTGCAAAAGCTGAGAGTTAGCCTAAGTCATAGGCGTCGCCCGCACAAATGCTTGCTAAAGCATGCACGATCCTGTCCCGCAAGGCTTGGCGTAGCCTTTGCTCGTCCCTTGGGTTAAGTTGTAGGCTTGAGTGAGTTAGACAAAGTTATGCCGGTCGACCTAAGTTATTCTATGTGCTGTCCCGCTCATTCTGCGGTTGTCAAGATAAATAGTCCCACGACCCCAAGGCCCATCATATGAAGTATGATTTGGGCGATAGCATTGCGTAGAACACGAGTCGGTTTAGAGGCACGAGCCACGGTTGGTTCAGTGGAAAGTTATCCACGGTCGGTCGATACTTAAGGAAACACGTTATGTTCAAGTTAAGTTGGAAGGCTATGCAGTAGCCGTTCCCTGAGTTCAAAGAACGTTAAGTCTAAGCGATGGTTAGTCGCCGAGAGAAAATATGTCGGGACTGTGGTTCAGTCGCCGAGGCAACCCTGGTTAGGGGCTCTGCAAAGGAAGTACGAAAAGTGGAAAGAATAAAACAAAGGAACTGTGATAATAATAAGACCTTGCATTACGTTAAGTCTAGAAGTTAGCGTAGGCGCGTGGTCATGGACGACTTGTCGACAAGGGGCAGTTCTTCGAGCGGCAACCCGGGGCCACGGGACCGACTCGGCCTAGGAAGAACTGAGGGTAGCCGAGCTAGGTAATAGGCAATTGGTAGTACGGGGACTTGCATCGGGGCTCGCTACTTGCGTTACAAGGGTCCCGTTTGCCAGGCTACGTCCAAAATGGCTGGTTAGGCTAGTGACCTTTCATATAGATGTGTCGGCACGGACGGCAATCCGCGTAGCTGCCTTTGGATTGAGTTGAATATGTATGAGTTAAAAAGACACAATGTCTGAGCCTAAGATTTGGCTACAGCGAATGCGGCGTGCTTCGGCACAAGATGTGGCGTCGAGTGTTGAGTTGTTGGCATAGAGTTGCATGAGTTAGGCTTGAGCTATTGCGAGTTAAGACGAAAAGGGCCGTAGGGCAAGTTGTGTGAAGTTACGTTGAGTTGTTGGGCACGACCTCGAAATATGAGGCACGGCCGCGTTGTCACAACACAAGTGTAGGCGAGACTAAGCGAGGAGGCACTGCCTCGGTAATATTGAAGCACGAATCGAGTTATGGCACGACCGAGTCGTTACGTCCCAGAGTTTGGCACAAAAGACAAGTATAAGCCGGTGCGTCGATAATGCAAGCACGAGAAAGGTCTAGAAGCAAGGAAATGGAGTCCTTCGTGTAGTTGCGTCTCTGATTATGGCCGTAAGGCGGAAACGACTTGATAGGTTAACGTTGTTGACACGAGGAGTGGTCTAGTGACAAGTATGAGTTAACGTTGACATTGCAAGCACGAGATGGTTTCGATACACAAGTTGCGCTAAGGCGCCGGTCCTAAAACTGATCCTAAGGCAAGAATAGAAAGACAATCGTAAAAGGGTTTATGTTGCACAAAGTAAATGAAACGTGTTGGTTTTGTATGGGTGGGCGAGGAGCTCACTCCACCAGTACAGTGGTACTGACACCCACACAGTGTTTCACGTGCAGGTACAGGTAGAAGCTCGTGGCACGGAGCTCGCTTGGATGCGTCGAGGCACGGAGTTCCTTGGCGATTCGAAGCGTGCGGCCGCGTGGATTGAAGACTTATACATGACATAATGTATGGACATCGCCTTCCGAAGCTTCCGCTGGATTCAAGTATTGTATCGAGAGATGAGAGAGAGCAGAGTGACTTGTAAATGAGAGAAAAGTGAGCACGAGAGACATTGTAATTTGGCCTTGCGCCCACAAATGTAATCTTGTATTCAATATCAATAAAGAGATTCTTTTGAATGACTTGTGTTCATGTGTTTTGGTTCTAATTCTGCTGCTATAAATCAATGTCTCTGCACGGAACTTCTGTACGACGACCCCGTCGCAGCCGCGGTAATCGGCCGTTATGGAACCCGCCTTGCACGAGCGCAATCTAGGCTCGTGCGGCATCACGCATTAGCGAGGACGATCGCTCCTACGGGAGCGGGGCGTGACATAATGGTATCAGAGCACGGCTTTACGTCCTTGGACCATTTATTGAATTCTTTAACTTCGATGTTTTTGCAAAACTCTGTTGCTTCTGCAAGTTGTTATCGTTGGTGCGCTCTCTCTCTCAAGTATCCCTCGGCATGTCCATACAATAAGTCTAATTATTTTCGAAAGCTCGTACAAGCGTTCAGTCTAACGCATCGGTAGGCCGTTGCCAAATGCGTCGATAGGGCCTTTGTGCCGAATGTTGCAAACTTGACTCGATAGAAAATGTGTGCTAATGTTAGCAAGTCGCACGTGTGCCCGAATAGTCCTACGTTGACCTTAGCAAGTCGCGTGCATGCCTAATTAGTCCAAAGTCGACCCTAGCAATTAAGCATGCAAACTCGGAATATAGTCCGCACGGGATGGCTATGCACACGGCCCTTTTGGCTAAGTTGTGTTTTGCGTCGCGCACCTCGACTTTTTGGTACAAATGAGTCGCGAGCGATATTAAGTATCGTTCGGTCGGGAACGGAGATGCACTTCGAGTGTCTATCGATAGGAACGCTATCGGACTAACGCTTAGGCGTACATGGAAGATTGATTTGGATTTCGAGAAAATAGTGCGAACGACTTAGTGCGTCGATATGACGCGAGCGACTACGCTAGTGATTCGTCGAACGAATCTGAAGGATGTCTTAGCGCATGACGCGAACGTGATTGTAGGCTAGATCGTATGACTTGAATCCGAGTGGTGTATGTGATAGGTTCGGAGAAGAATAAGAATGAGTGTCGACAACTAGTCGAGTGGCTCTTATCCGAGTGGTGTATGGTTTGACTTGGAAATTGTTCGAGTGAATATTAAGGATTACGAGTATGTCGGCGAGGCGATGTGATCGCGCAAAGCCTTAGAACGCGTCACGCTTAGTTGGTCGTGACTTCGAATGCCCCGAACGAGCATCTCGTTCGGACAACTTGTGAATGAGCAACGCGAGTTAGAAAACGATTCGGAACGATGAATGAAGATGAATGGTCTTGATCGAGGAAACTTAGAGGATCGTGCGTGCGATATCGGATTGATGCAAATGAAATGTGACTTGAGTTTTGAATAACGATCTTGAAACGAGCTTGAGGAATAGCGATCGAACTTGGTCTTGAATATCGAGGAATGGTGGTATATCCAGTTCGAACAATAGCATCAAGTCGTACGACTCGAAATTGGTTGCGAAGGAAGATCGTCAGGTTACGCATATCGTCGATGGTATTGAGGCGTATCAAAGATCGATATGCGATAACTCGGGGGTACTCTGACTCGGCGAATGACGATCGTGCAAATGTCATTGTTCCGATGGATGTTATACTCGGGATATTGAAACGTGTCGAGGAAAAGATAAACTTGGCTCGAGGATTTCTAGTTGAATGAACGACGGTCGGAATATCGAATTGAGATTCTACGCTTGGATGAAAATAAAAATGTTTGAATTTGCTTCGTCGATAACCACAACGTTGACGTTCTTGTCTTATACGAGCGCTACTCTAGCCTCACACATGCGTCACTCCGATTAGGGCGATCACTCTGCGTGAGCGCTGGTATGGTGATTCATACAGCGGGAGTGGTCGAACTTGCACGGTGCGACAAATTGTGCTTCGACTTATGGTTTGACGCGAGGATAGACCCGAGATTGAATTGGTGTGCTTGTCGATTGAACTTGAGGATTGAGTAGGTCCAATCCGTGCATCGAGAATGAATGAGTCTAAACTCAAACAAGAGTTACGCCCCGATGAGAATAATTATTCTGCGGGAGCGTTGCGTGGTGATTCACGAACCGCCGTGGATAATCGGACTCGCGTGAGATTGGGGCGTAACGTATTGTCAAAGCTAGACGACCTCGTGATCGAATACACGCATTGGTTAGAATTGGTGAATTGAATGGATTCGAATTCGTTGCGCTGCGCAACGAATGTCTTGATGCGAAATAGGTGATCGTGCTCGATGTTTAGAAATCTGAGTAACGCGAGCTTGGGTAGAAAATCTCATACTACTGACTTTGGTTTGACCCTAGGATTGGGGTCAGTGTTGGCATTATTGTTGGGGAACTATAATTCTAATCCTGACATTGACTTAGCCTCGCAAGGATTGGCCTAGCGGTTAGGCGAAATGCCCCTGTTGTAAGATGTTATCAATCGAAGAATTGATCTTGAGGATTGGTATGAATGGATAGTGTGGATCACGAATGTAGGAAACCCTGCTCATGAGACTCGGCTGACATGCATATATTTCAGGGACGCCTGGGTATGTGCACGATGCGACTCGAGTGAGAATGACAAATTTTCTATCATGCGGCTTGGCTGAATGCATGTATTTTGGGGACGCTTGGAATGCATGCACGATCCAGCCAAGTGATATATTGAGTTCAAGCACGACTTGGGAAACGAGAGTGTCGAGATCTTGAGATCGTGTTAAAGGAAAGATTGATAATAGTGCGAGCGTGGCTCGGAATCGAAGGAACGCGTAGGCGAATGTGTACGATTAATTCTTGGCCATAGAATGGTAGGATGACTTACCTTCAGGAAAGTCTCGAGGACGAGACTTGTTCTGAGTGGTGTGTGATGTAGTGCCCCGTCCCGCAAAGTCAATCGGAGGAATCGAAACGCCAACGGCGTTCGGACTTAGCCTTGCAACGGCTTGCTCGGAGACATCGCTCAGGTGGGGTAGTTTCGGTGAACTCTCCTCATCTTTGCCTTCACATAATAAATCGTGTTTTCAACTTGCACAAGTTAGGCTTGATAATAAAAGCTACGCATCCACATAGCTAAGGGAATAATCCCGACGGTTTGAATCGAGTTAGAACATGGAAAACGTCCCACGGTCGGCTTAGAGTTGGTGCACGTCGTGCTTTGAAAATGACACTCGGTCCTTCGTCCCGTGGCTTGGGAGAAGGAAAGTTGGTCTTCGGTGCAAAAGCTGAGAGTTAGCCTAAGTCATAGGCGTCGCCCGCACAAATGCTTGCTAAAGCATGCACGATCCTGTCCCGCAAGGCTTGGCGTAGCCTTTGCTCGTCCCTTGGGCTAAGTTGTAGGCTTGAGTGAGTTAGGCAAAGTTATGCCGGTCGACCTAAGTTATTCTATGTGTTGTCCCGCTCATTCTGCGGTTGTCAAGATAAATAGTCCCACGACCCCAAGGCCCATCATATGAAGTATGATTTGGGCGATAGCGTTGCGTAGAACACGAGTCGGTTTAGAGGCACGAGCCACGGTTGGTTCAGTAGAAAGTTATCCACGGTCGGTCGATACTTAAGGAAACACGTTATGTTCAAGTTAAGTTGGAAGGCTATGCAGTAGCCGTTCCCTGAGTTCAAAGAACGTTAAGTCTAAGCGATGGTTAGTCGCCGAGAGGAAATATGTCGGGACTGTGGTTCAGTCGCCGAGGCAACCCTGGTTAGGGGCTCTGCAAAGGAAGTACAAAAAGTGGAAAGAATAAAACAAAGGAACTGTGATAATAATAAGACCTTGCATTACGTTAAGTCTAGAAGTTAGCGTAGGCGCGTGGTCATGGACGACTTGTCGACAAGGGGAAGTTCTTCGAGCGGCAACCCGGGGCCACGGGACCGACTCGGCCTAGGAAGAACTGAGGGTAGCCGAGCTGGGTAATAGGCAATTGGTAGTACGGGGACTTGCATCGGGGCTCGCTACTTGCGTTGCAAGGGTCCCGTTTGCCAGGCTACGTCCAAAATGGCTGGTTAGGCCAGTGACCTTTCATATAGATGTGTCGGCACGGACGGCAATCCGCGTAGGTGCCTTTGGATTGAGTTGAATATGTATGAGTTAAAAACACACAATGTCTGAGCCTAAGATTTGGCTACAGCGAATGCGGCGTGCTTCGGCACAAGATGTGGCGTCGAGTGTTGAGTTGTTGGCATAGAGTTGCATGAGTTAGGCTTGAGCTATTGCGAGTTAAGACGAAAAGGGCCGTAGGGCAAGTTGTGTGAAGTTACGTTGAGTTGTTGGGCACGACCTCGAAATATGAGGCACGGCCGCGTTGTCACAACACAAGTGTAGGCGAGACTAAGCGAGGAGGCACTGCCTCGGTAATATTGAAGCACGAATCGAGTTATGGCACGACCGAGTCGTTACGTCCCAGAGTTTGGCACAAAAGACAAGTATAAGCCGGTGCGTCGATAATGCAAGCACAAGAAAGGTCTAGAGGCAAGGAAATGGAGTCCTTCGTGTAGTTGCGTCTCTGATTATGGCCGTAAGACGGAAACGACTTGATAGGTTAACGTTGTTGACACGAGGAGTGGTCTAGTGACAAGTATGAGTTAACGTTGACATTGCAAGCACGAGATGGTTTCGATACACAAGTTGCGCTAAGGCGCCGGTCCTAAAACTGATCCTAAGGCAAGAATAGAAAGACAATCGTAAAAGGGTTTATGTTGCACAAAGTAAATGAAACGTGTTGGTTTTGTATGGGTGGACGAGGAGCTCACTCCACCAGTACAGTGGTACTGACACCCACACAGTGTTTCATGTACAGGCACAGGTAGAAGCTCGTGGCGCGGAGCTCGCTTGGATGCGTCGAGGCACGGAGTTCCTTGGCGATTCGAAGCGTGCGGCCGCGTGGATTGAAGACTTATACAGGACATAATGTATGGACATCGCCTTCCGAAGCTTTCGCTGGATTCAAGTATTGTATCGAGAGATGAGAGAGAGCAGAGTGACTTGTAAATGAAAGAAAAGTGAGCACGAGAGACATTGTAATTTGGCCTTGCGCCCACAAATGTAATCTTGTATTCAATATCAATAAAGAGATTCTTTTGAATGACTTGTGTTCATGTGTTTTGGTTCTAATTCCGCTGCTATAAATCAATGTCTCTGCACGGGACTTCTGTGCGACGACCCCGTCGCAGCCGCGGTAATCGGCCGTTATGGAACCCGCCTTGCACGAGCGCAATCTAGGCTCGTGCGGCATCACGCATTAGCGAGGATGATCGCTCCTACGGGAGCGGGGCGTGACAATGAGCCACAAGATAATGTCTTATTTATGTGGCAAAACCATATCTCAGAGCATCTCCAACCCTATTGTATTGTTAAGTGTTGTAAGTCTTAGGTGGCTCCTATGTGGCATGAGCCACAAGACAATATCTTGTTTATGTGGCAAAATTATATCTCAAAAGACAATGAGATAGAAAAACTCTCTCCAATGCTAAAGTATTGAGAAGACAATAAAAAGTATTTTTTCCAACTTCCAAGGCAACTTTTAAGACTACTCATCTTCTTTCTTTTTTCTAATATTTTTTATTCATAATTGATGACATGGAAGAGAAGACATTGTCAACTGCATTGTCTAGAACAAGACAATCAACTTCACAATGTCTTCTTTAATTTTTGCCACATAAGCTTCACAATTGACTTGACAATTGCATTGTAGAAGAACTTTCGAATAAAATTTTGTCATTCCTATGTGGCATTAACTTTTTTGAAAGTCACAATAGGGTTGGAGATTGTCACGACCCGCTACCCAAATTGTTGGGCCAGGCCGAGTCATGCCCAGCCTACGTTGAGATAAAACGTAGTAAGCTATTCTAAAGACAACAGGATAAGACTAAATGTGCTAACAGTTCTATAAGTGAAGAAGAATCATAAATGCTCCAAACACAAAAGTCGTCGTATATAGTAAAATGTCCAAGTACAAGTGAACTGAAAAGTAAAACTGGATACATGTCAAGTTACAAAAAGATATAGTCTAATACATGTCTACTCTCAAAAGTCTAAGTAAACAAAAGACAACTAGGCGAGGTTCCCCGCAGGAACATCCTCGTAAAGCAGAGCCGGGTCCTCGGCAGTAACCCCATAATATGTGTCGCAGAGTAACTCCTCCTCAGTAAGGACACCTACAACGTTATCCTGTCAGGACGGGAGCAAGTACTAAATCTAGCAAACTAGCATATGAAACATGGAAATGAACATGAGAGAAAAATAACTGGAAACATGGCATCACACAATCTATCATGGCAAGGATACATATGTCATACAGACAGAAGTATATGTAATATTTAAAACTGTAGCAAGTACGTGATCGTCAATAGGTGTAAAATGTACTGTGGTACAAGTATATAAAATGTACTTCCATACAAGTAAAACAAGCGATAGATGTACATACGTACAAATACAGCTGGTGCGCCTATGACAAGGTATACATAGAATGTCAACCTTGCTCGGTACGTACGTACGAGTAAGGGACATGATCACGTACGCTACTAACAGTTTCCCCATAACCCATATTCTAATCATGTGAGAGATACATCAAGACTGTTCTAAGCATGGTAGTAACTAAAAGTACAACATGTAGAGATCTAACTTGCTACCCCAAGGATCAGCATTTAACATGGTGGGGCTTTGCAGTTCATTTATGTGACAATATGTAAAGTTCGTAGAAAGTACTTGCCTTTAGCAAAGCAAAGCAAAACAAGCTGCGATAAAAGTGCTATGGATGTCCGGTAACTCGTCACTGTAGAAGTAAATACATAAACTTAGCTTTTACACTAAGCTAAAATACTAGGACACTAATTGGTGCGACACGACTTGTGACTGGGCACCTAGCCAAAAATGATGACTTTGGCATAGGAGACCAATGTGGGGTGACACACTACTTTAACTAACTTTCTAGGATCTTTACACTAGTGAGGGGTGAGGTTCAACACGGCTTAAACTCAAAATAACACAAAAAGCTACAAGTCGTAATTAATCAATAATTAAATCAAAAGACCATTGTGTTCTAACAATTTTAGAGATAGACACAAAGCCTAGTTTTTCTTAAAGTAAAGTACCAAAGTGATCCTTGTTAATCATAGAAATTTATTATAATTTTTCTGGAATTTATTAACCAGTACAAATATTTTATAAAAATCAGTTTTCCTAAGTGTACAGAAAATAAGTTTTGGTTTCATATGCCAAACTAGTGGCAAAACAGTAATTTAAATACTACAAAAATTATACTAAATTAGCTAAATTAACATAGTATCTAAATACTATTTTTCCAGAATTTTAACAGTAATCTAAGTATTTTTAGAAAATCAAAAACAGCATTGCACACAATAATTAATTATCTGCGTATTTTGTCCATGTATATAATTTGAACCAAAGTTCAAATACAGGACCCAAGGCCATGAATTAAGTCCAATATGACTTGTACAGGTCTTGTATGTGTAAAAATACATTTGGGCCCAAATACCCATGCTAGGCTTGGACACCAAATGGTTGCAGTAATTTAAATACACTAAAAATACAATTTGGTAAAAGTGTAAAAATAATATTAATATTTTAATAAGGTACAAAATAAATATATACATACATATGTTGAAAGTACATATATCTAAGTATAAGGAAAATACTTAATTTATAAAGTATATATATATACAAATATATATATATATATATACAAATATATATATATATATATATATATATATATATATATATATATATATATATATATATATATATATATATATATATATAAGAAAACACTTAATAATATAGTGTATATATATAATATATATATATATATATATATATATACACATGAAAAGATATATACATATATACATATATGTATATATATATATAAATATAAACATATATATAATTTACTAACTATAAAATATATATATACAAATATATAAAATACTGTCAAAAATAGTATATACATATATATATATATACTAATATATATATATATACAAAACTGAAAAAGAAAAAAGAAAAGAAACAGAAAAAGAAGACAGAAAGGAAGGGGGGCTCAAACCCGAGCGCGCAGGCAGGGGGGTTTAGTTTAGGACGGGCTGGCCAGGGGGTCAGCCCATCAGTTATGTTAGGGGTTAGGTTTAGTTTAGTTTTATTTCTGTTTAGGTTAGATATAAATAAAAAAATATATAAATCGGTCCTGTGTCCAGACAGTTAAGGACACAGGTAACAACGTGTCCGTGCTACGCACGACACGCACGAACACTGATTCATGTGTCCAACTATTGGACGAGCATCCCTGTGTCCTGGCGAGTCTCCCACGTGAAATCGAGACACAAACGACACGTTGTGACACTTGCAACTTACGTGTCCGGTCGTCGAAGTGGATTTCGAAGGAGCTGGCGGGCGGCGGAGGCGTTGGCGTCGCGGCGCTCCGGTGGCGCTGGGCGCGGCTCCGCACGGCAAAGCGAGTGAGGGTGGTTACGGGCGGTGGTGCTCGGCGTGGGGGCGGCGCTGGGTAGATGGCTGGAGTTAGGGTTATGGTTAGAGTTTTTGGGGAAGAACGGTGGTGGCTGGGCGGTCGTGGGGCGTTGTGGTGGTCGTAGCTAGGTCGGGGGGCTGCGGGGGTTTAAATAGAGGGGTTAGGGCGGTCGTAGGTCGGTCGGTCTGGCCAAAAATGGCGGGGGCAGGGCGGCGTGGCGGTCGGGCAGTCGTCGGTCTGGGGGGTCAACAAGAGTGGGTGAGGGAAGAGAGAGAGAGTGGTCGGGGAGGGGGGGGTTTCGGAAGTTTGCACTTAGGTCCTCTAGGTTTTGGTTATTGCACAAATGCTTTAACAGTGTATGAATGCAAAATAAAATTTGCATTCCTAAATCAAAAACATTTTACTAATTGCAAACTATTATAAAAACAAATTTAAAAATTGCAGAAAGATATCAAAACAATTTAGAAAATTACATATTGATATTTTTTTGTATTAAAACTCATTAGAAAATTATTTTAAAAATTCTAGAAAAATTCCTAAAAATCTAAATAAATATTTTAAAGCTAAAATGACATTAAAAATTAATTAGCACTAATTAAAATAAAATTTGAAAATCAGGGGCTTACAGAGATGCTCTTAGCTTCTTCTTTTTTTTTCTTCTTTTTTTAAAGATGTCTGACGATACGTACAAAATTTTGTGCATGTTGTATTGCATGCCTCCTCGTGGCTCGATCCATCAATATTCCGTCACTCAATTTTATAAATGAAAGAAATAATACGCTTCCGTGACTTAATCCACCGATCTTCTACCACCCATTCAGAATCTTATGCCTCTTTCTGGTAACCACAAGAGTCACTCGAGTTCGGCAGACCCAGAGTTACATTTGGTGATTCTTCATTTCCATCCTTGTAACCGAGAGTTGCATTTGGTAAGAAGTGGATGATACGTGGAAAGAGTTGATCTGGACTTCTAGAACACACCATCGATCGATATGGAGAAGGATGATGATCTTATACACTTCATAATCAAACCATTTGCGCGTCCCTGAATGCTAAATTCATGTAGAGTGTCTTTTATGAAGCTCCAGGAGAGTCGGTCAAATAGTCGGACTTAATATGAGGCCTATGAGGACGTAAAATTTTAGAGAGCAACAAATTCTTTTTATAATGTATGTAAGTCCAAATTTTTATAGGGTACATAGTTTTTTTTATAGTATATGTAAGTCATCTATAATTTTGGGTCATTTAAAAATTAACTATGGGCCTTAATTTTTGTGCCAAAAATTAAATTGATGGATCGTATATATAGATTAGAAGTCACGAAAAAGATTAGAAGCTACAAAAAAAATATTAGAATAAAGAATATCTTTAGGTTTTGTTTTGGTAAAAAGAAACTCATGTGGCTGCCAACTTTTTTTTCCATCCTAATCTATATATTTAAAGCCACAAAAAGAAACCACGAAAAGATTAGGACTCATGTGGCCAATGAGTTATTAGAACAGAGAATAATTTTTAGGTGTTTTTTTTAGAAAGAGAGACTTGTAGCTGTCAGATTTTTTTTTCTTCTAAAATAACTAATGGTCATGAGGCTTTGATTATTATTTTTATATATAAATTGTTGCTAATTGTCTTATCTGTGGTATTCGAAAATTATGTTCTTGCCTAATGTCTATTATTCCTGTTGAGTTGATTTAGTGGCCGGAGTCGACGACTATAAGTGAGTTTTGTTCCTACAAGATTACTGAAATCGATCATTTTCCATTAGGTGATATTTATAATTTATTAATTTTTTTTTCAAATTGTTGTTGAAATAACCAGTAATAACTAAGAAAATAGTTTATTGAAATATCCAGTAATTGTTCAAATATCTAGTAGTTTGTTGTATAATTATTTCAGTGCTATAAGTATTGACTTATTTGTGATTGAATTATAATTTATTAAAAAAATGTATTCTTGCTAATGCATATAGTTATTCCTGCTAAGAAGATCTAGTGACCAGAGTCGAAGATTACATGTGAGTTTTGAGGACATCACTTTAAGCTTTAAGGGTACCACTTTTAGAGTTTATCTCAGGTCTCAAAATCTAAAGTCCGGCGCTAGTCGGTCGTATGCCTTTGACAAATCTATCTTTAGAGCATATGAGCTTTTAGATTTGGATTTTGATGGGAATGTCATTGAGTGAATAATCTCTTGGGCTATAATGACATTATCCGTTATGTGCCGACCTGGCACAAAAGCATTTTGTGCTGATGAAACTGTTGTTATTTTTGCCTTTAGACTAGGAAACATAGTCCTACATCGGCTACACCAAATGGTGAGTATCTCAACATAATGCATTGCTTGTGTTGAGGTGTGCACATGAGATGTGGTGGGGCACAAGTGTGTGCCATGTGGGAGTATTTTCCTAGAAGAAAAAAGGATTAATTCCAACAAGGATGCAAGTAGATTTTTGTTCTACGGACTCAGACTCGGACACGAACTCCAGGTTGTCTCGTGCATGCACGAGAGTGTTCGGGGGGTAGGTGTGGACTGGCACACTACTATGCTGATTGTGGGATGATCTAAAATATCAAACTCTATTTTTGAGTATTGGTATTTTAGTCCCACATCGGATAGGAGAAAAGGTGAAGTCTCACTCCACTCTATAAATAGAGCCCCTTGGCCTCCTTTGGAAGATGCACCAAGAAGAGAGTTAAGAGAGTCCGTAAAGTCCAGGAAGCCCGTTCAAGTCTCAAATATTGACTTACGAGCGTTCCAGAAGTTCTTCGTGAATTTGCTGGTTCCTGGAAGCAGATCGTGGTGGGGCGAATCTTGCTTTGAGCAACGGTGATCTTAATCACCCAGCAAGAACCTTTCCTCTTCTTCTTTCTTCTCTTTTCTCTGAGTTGTAACTCAGTTCTGTCCATCAGCAACTGCGATTACGAGGAAGAACGTGAGATTTATTTTCTGATTATTGTTGCTTTTGTAATCAGATTTATATTATAGTATTCCTCGTGGATCTCGAGAATAATTAAAAGGGAAATATTTGTTTGAACCCCTGATCTCGACATCTAGTTCTACCATCTTTGATCAAGCCCCGGGACTAACAATCTCAAAGCAAGATCCTTGTAGATGGAGAACAGTCGTGCGAAACTTCTGGATACAAGTTTCAACAAACTTGAGAAGTTCGACGGAAATTATTACAACTCTTAGAAGAGGAAGGTATGCATGAATCTGCAACTGGCAGAGGTGGACTACGTTCTGACAGAACCAGAACCGGAGATTCCAGACGAGGATGATGCTACTGTTCGGGCAGTTGTGATTGCAATCGCAAAGCAGAACAAATGGAGGAGAGACAACAATCTCTGCAAGCTGATAATTTTGAACTCCATGGAGGATACTCTGGCGGAGTCATACAGCAAGACGGACCATGCTAAGGTCGTCTAGGAGTCTCTAGAGAAGCATTATCAGGCGGATGAGAACCGCAACAAGATCCATGTGACTGAGAAAGTCTGGAACATGCGATTTGAGGACGACAAGGCGATGTTGTCTCAAGTCAACGAGTTCCTTAAGTTACGTCAAAAACTTAAGAACGATGGCATGCCACTTGTCGACGCTTTTGTCTTAGGAGGTATAGTTGCCAAGCTTCCGTCAGGATGGAGCAGTTTTATCCCGGACATGCACATGAAGAAGATGCAAATCAGCCTGGGTCAACTACTTTACAACATCAATGTTAGAGATGAGTTGATGGCTAAAAAAAATTGGACACGTTGTCCAAACAGTTGGCAGAGGCCAACTTGGTGCATGCGGGGGACTCCAAGGGAAAGCATAAGGTTTCTCACAACCAGAAGAAGAAGGACTTCAACCATCTGAAGGTGAAGTCGGCTTCGTTCAAGTCAAAGCCAAAGCCCAAGTCAGATGTGACTTGCTTCAACTGTGGAAAGAAGGGCCACTATCGTAGAGACTCCAGATCAAAGTCCAAACAAATAGAGCAAGGTAAGCCTAACAAGGTTGCCATGATTGCGCTGGTTGCCAAGGCTGGTGTTGACACCGACTGGTGGGTGGATACGGGTGCATCCTTCCATGTTTGCTCTAATAAGGAGTTGTTCACCACATACAAGCCTACATCTGAGAAGGTTATGGTGGTAGACCAGACACAAGCTGAAGTACTGGGGACAGAAATGGTGGTACTGAACCTGACTTCGGGGAAGTCGCCGACGCTTCAAGATGTGAAGCATGTATCGGTGATAGCCAATAACCTGGTCTCTGGAAGTCTGCTATGTAACGCAGGCTTGAGGATGGACGTCAATGCTGGACAGATAGTGATGTCCTACAAAGGGACATACTTCGAAAAAGCTTATTGTACCGAAGGGATGTTCAAACTTCAACTTGTAACTCCTGTAAAAATGATTAATTCAGTTTCTTCTTCTGGTTATTCTCTCGAGTTATGGCACAATAGACTAGGACATATTCATTGTAAAAGAATAAATAAAATGTCTAGTCTAGGGCTTATCTCCAAATGTAGGATTAAGGAGGTGGAGAAGTGTGAGGTTTGTGCACAGACAAAGATCACTAAAAAACCGTTCAAACAGGTGAATCGAAGTACAGACCTTCTGGAGTTGGTATACTCAGATATTTGTGACTTCAGACAGTTCTCCACAAAGGCCAAGATGAAGTATTTACTACATTCATCGATGACTACTCGAAGTACATGTTCGTCTATCTGCTCAAGTCTAAAGACGAAGCATTCTAGAAGTTCAAGGAGTTCAGGGCTGAGGCTGAACGTCAAACTGGGCAACAACTCAAGAGACTCAGAAGTGATCGTGGCGGAGAGTACAGGTCTATTGAATTCGCATCGTTCTACAAAAAACATAGAATTGACAATGAGACAACTGCTCCATATTCTCCTCAATCAAATGGAGTAGCTGAAAGAAAGAACAAGACGTTGACAGAGATGATGAACTCAATGCTGTTGACTGCAGGTCTTCTAAACTGCTTATAGGGAGAAGCTGTGTTAACGACTTCGTTCATTCTGAACAGAGTGCCGTACGTAGGTTCCGAAGTCACTCCTCATGAACTCTGGTTCAAAGTCAGACCCGGCTTGAACGTCATTCGAGTGTGGGGGTGTCTGGCATATGTGAAGCTTTCATACTTGAAGATTCAGAAGCTTGGGACAAAGACTACAAAGACGATCTTCTTGGGTATGCTGAGAAAAGTGATGCTCGGAGATTTCATGATGTTGAAACCAATCAAATCATTGAATCTCACGATGCTGAATTCTTTGAAGATAAATTTGCGAGGCACAAGAGCATTGTTATCGCAGACATTCCAGAGAATAATGTGAGTGCACAGGCGGCTATCACTTCCAAAGAAGATGCAGTCCAAGAAAAAGAAATTGTCATACCAGAGACAACTGTTGAACCAGAACTCGTAAAACCCAGATCTAAGCAGGTGAGGAGACAGAAGGACTTCGAAGATAAGTTCATCACCTATTATGTGGAAGCTGATCCGCTTACCTATGATGAGGCAATGAAGACCAGACACGCTGTCTTCTGGAGGGAGGATATCAATGATGAGTATGACTCTATAACCTCCAACAAACGTGGGTGTTGGTCGATCTTCCTGAAGGAGCTAAACCAATCGGATGCAAGTGGATCTTCAAGAAGAAGAAGAAGGCCGATGGAACTATTGACAAGTTCAAAGCAAGGCTGGTAGCCAAAGAGTTTTCTCAAAAGCAGGGGATCGACTACTTTGACACATATGCTCCAGTAGCACGGATGATAACCATCAGGATGTTGATTGCTATGAGTGCAATTCACAAGCTCGTCATACATCAGATCGATGTAAAGATAACATTTCTGAATGGAGAGTTGACCGAAGAGATATACATGCAACAGCCAGAAGGATTCATCGTCAAGGGCCTTGAAGACAAAGTCTGCAGGTTGGTGAGATCTCTATACGGTCTGAAGCAAGCTTCCAAGATGTGGCACAAAAAGTTTGACAAAGTCATTAGATCAAACGGCTACATGGTCAGTGAGACGGACAAATGTGTTTACACAAAGTTCGCTGACATGAGAGGAGTCATCATTTCTCTATACGTGGACGACATGCTGATCCTGGGTACGGATCTAGCATGTGTCACTGAGACAAAAAAGTTTCTCTCATCTAAGTTCAGTATGAAGGACTTAGGGGAAGCTGATGTTATCCTAGGGATAAAGATCATCCAGAGAGACACTGGAGTGGCACTATCACAGTCTCATTACATTGAGAAGATGCTCACATGCTATGGATATCAGGATCATCCAGGGATCGATACTCCTTACAGGTGTGACAAGAAGCTGAAGCTAAATCCTAAAAAAATGTCAGACAGCTGGAGTACTCAAGCGTCATCGGGAGTTTGATATATGCAACTACTGCCACAAGGCATGACATAGCTTTCACCGTGGGGATGCTGAGTTGATTCACGAGCAACCCAGGTGTGGAGCACTGGAAGGCCGTGAAGAGAGTTATGAGATATCTTAAGAGAACTCAGAAGTATGCACTACACTACAGCGAATATCCGAACAGTAGTGGAAGACTTCAGTGATGCAAGCTGGTGTTCAGAAGCAGAGAGCGAAAGGTCCATAGGAGGATACATCTTCTCCATGGATGGAGCTGCTATATCGTGGAAGTCGAAGAAGTAGACAATGCTCTCTCATTCCTCAATGGAATCTGAATTCTTTGCACTGACTGTTGCAGCAGAAGAAGTAGAATGACTTCGGGAGCTCATGTATGATCTTCCAGTGGTTGGTGTGCAGATTCCGGCGGTACCGATTGTAGAAGCATGGAAAATATGGCTTTTAGTCCCACATCGGAAAGGAGAAGAAGAAAGGGCTCACTCCATTCTATAAATAGAGCCCCCTTTCTTCCTTTGAAAAGGGCACCAACTTCTCTTCCCTCCTTCCAAACTTGGACTCTTCCTATTGCGCACCTTCGGATGCTAAGTAGAAGAAGTCTAGGGCAACGCGGGCTCATCGGGCTCAGTCAGCTGTCCCAACCTCTGACCATCAAGAGCGTCCCGCTAAGTGGGCCTCTGATGGAAAGTTGTACAGAGCCGCTCGTGTCCAGCCCCCGGCGGCAAACGGACAGAGTGGTTCTCAAGAGTCTCCCAACAAAGATCGAGGGCAAGTGTTTCTATTAGCCCCACATCGGGGAGCAAACATGATACCTACGCACTCGTATTCGGGATACCCGGGCCCACAAAGCGAGTGCACGGGCTGATCGAGACATTCCTCATGCGAGTCATGAGACGTCCTTCATGCGGCTCGGTCATGAGACATTCCTCATGCGGCTCGGTCATAAGACGTCCTTCATGCGGCTCGGTCATGAGACGTCCTTCATGCGGCTCGGTCATGAAACGTTCTTCATGCGGCACAGAACCCAGGAAGCTTCATGCGGCTCAAAATCAGACGAGCTTCATGCGGCTCAGGAGTCCCATGCGGCTCAAACACATAGGCAACTCGAGTAAACTCCATGCGGCTCAGAGAGAGAGGCCACGTGGCATTCAAAACAGCTGTGCTCAACGTCTGGACGTATTTAATGTTCTGACGGCTGACAGCTGACAGATGACAGACCTGACATAAAGTTGTTATAATGACTGACACGAAAAGCAGAATTTTTCTAGGAAATAAGGAAAATCTTCACCAATACGGCGCTGTCTACCAAGCTTCGAGGCAGGTCCATGCGGCCAGACTAGACGAGTTCATGCGGCCAGTGCAAAAAAATCTATGCGGTTCAAACCATGAAGGCCCCCATACGGCTCAGCCATGAAGAAACCCATGCGGCTCGGCCATGAAGACTCTCGTGCGGCTCGGCCATGAAGACCCCCATGCGGCTCGGTCATGAACATATTCATACGGCTCGGTCATGACAACCTTTATGCGGTTCGAGTGTAGAGACTATTCATGCGGCTCGGTCATGAAATCTTCCATGCGGCTCGGTCATGACGACCTTCATGCGGCCCAAATATGAACACTCCTCATGCGGCTCAATAATGATGACAGGACACGTGTCCTAAACATAATCAAATTTTGGGTCAGATTTCAATAATTTGGAACACGTGGCAAGAGAATGAATTAAATTGATTCATTTAGATTTGCAGACATCAGCAAATCATCATGATGGAGATTTATTGCAATCAACATTTATTATTGATGAGATTTGGCATAATCCACATTAATGGTCCAGATCCTTCACACTCAAGACTAATGGCCCAGATTGATCAATCACCAGGCCGCCACCACTTTGAGAATGGATAATCATCCAAACCCTAATGATGCCCCCCACTAGTATAAATAGCAGGGTGCCATTTCCTTGCAAGAGAGGCGCATAGGGAGAGACTCTCCCAATAATCAGAGAGAAAATACACACACAGAGAGAGAAGCCAGAAGAGTAATAGAGGGAGAGCAAGAAGAACATTTTTTCATCAACGCCTACCATCTCTTTACAGGAGCCAAGGCTGCATACCGATCGTCCAAGAAGTAAGGCAGGGCTGCCGTCGCCTTCCCGAGCCTCTATCGTCACCCCCCAGAATCTAAAATAAACAATTGTACTTAGACTGCTGTACCTAGGTTTTCGTCCCTAGGCTTTCTTTGTACAAGCGAGTTTGTAACGTGAAGTAAAAGTCCGGTCCTCCGATAATTGTTCTGTTCTTTTATATTTTATGGCAAACACGATGGCGACTCTGCTGGGGACTAACTTCTCCACGGCTGAGGAGTTGGTGACGCAATCGGATGCAGCCAAGTTTGGCTCCACTCAACAAAAGATGGTCGCCTGGTTCGACCAACAGGCGTTCGAAGAGATGCTCTCCGACAAAAGCACTGGCCCGGTCCAGAAGCGAGCCCGCACAAAGAAGGCCCGTAAGGAGTGGAGACCCCGATCCTTCGTTCCTGCTGAAGCTCTTGCAGAGACACCCTCTGTTGTTCAAGACGGCGAGCAAGATTCCCCTGCGGCCCCACTTCAGATCATAGACAACTCTGCTGTCCCCAAGTCCGGCAGAAGAAAATACTATGATGCTGGACTTGCAAGGGCAAAGAGGAACTCTATGAGATCCGAGCCGCATAAGGTTATCAATCGCATGGAGAAAGCTCATGCGGCTACATCCTTCAGTCGCAGGAAGAAAGCTCATGCGGCTACATCCTCCAGCCGCATGAAGAAAACTCATGCGGCCATATCTGTCAGCCGCATAGCTTATGCGACTACAGTTGCCAACCACACGAATAAAACTCATGCGGCTGTGGGAGTCAATCGCTTGCAGAAAATCCATGCGGCCACAATTGCCAACCGCATGCGGCCAGCATGTACGGTCGTGACTCCTAGCCGCACAAAAACAATTCGTCCGACGGCAGAAGACAACCGCATGCAGACAGCCTGCACGGTACCCAACTCTAGCCGTATAGCGTCCGTCTCACGCTTCTCTCGATCAGTCTTCGACCGTCTCTCATACGGTCCTGACCCTGATGGTTCTCTGGATGATAAGCCAGACTCTGTGGCATTCAACTTGGACTCCTCCTATTACGCACCCACAAGTGCTAAAAGGAGGAAGTCTAGGGCAGCGCGGGCTCATCAGGCCCAGTCAGCTGTCCCAACCTCTGACTATCGGGGCGTCCCGTTGACCATCACACGAGCCTCGGATAGGAAGTTGTATACGACCGCTCGAGTCCAGCCCCCGGCGGCAAACAGACAAAGTGGTTCCTCTGACCTGCGGAAGGCGATCCTCCACAAATACAAGGAAAGAGAAGGAGTGTTGACGTACAAGGAGTCCTCGCTTGGACATCGCTGTACCCAAATCATCGTCAATTGCTGCTGCAACAACGCGGCAGTGACGGAAGATCGGCCGTCCGTCTTCTAAAGGCTACAGTACCCGAACTCAGAAGATGAGGCACCTCCTGTTGTCTCCTGCAATTTCGCTCAAAAAGTCCCCACCGAAGGGAGAAGGAAAAAGACGAGTATCTCCAGTCCCAAGATATCAACCACCACAGCTAAGAAACTATCGTCTAAACGGTTGTCCTCTACTGGTGTATTCCAACACACCCGTTCAAAGACAAAATTTACCGCGATGGGAAATTCATCATCCACATCGCTGGGGGTTAAGGGAACTGGGGGTAGCACTCCTCCGAACATCCGCAACAATCCGATGTTTCAAAGAACCGAGCCCGGACAAACAATTCTTCCATCAGGGGCAACAGACGCTGATGTCCCCGAGGACATTCATAACTCTCAAGACGAAGCAAGCTCTGGAGCTGGGGATATCGTTCCCTCCGAGTCCGAGCCCGAAGAGAACATTCCCACCTATCCCGATGACTTCTAGGTGCATGGGTACGATTCGGAGGGCACATCCTCCACCGTTTCTTCCATCCCTCCTCATGTAAGGACGGTATTCATGACGGATAGCAATCAAGGTGGTTCCAATGATCGCCAGCGCATCGACAATCTCGAAGCCATATTACTTGCTTTGGTTAAATCTGTAGACGAGATTAAAGCGGCCCTGCCCACTCTACAAGGAAGAACGCCTGGTCAAACAAGCACGGGCCCCGCGGTCAATATAGATTCAAACTCAGCGGCACCAAACCCGGACAATAATCCTCCCGAAATAACAACGCCTACTACGACCCCTGAAAGTTCAGACGAAGAATGCGACTGGCAGTCACGTTCAGTCGGGTCACCAACTTCCGACTCAGATACCAGCATCGGAGATGTGTTCAGATAAGTCATGTCAGTCAACATGGCATTCGCCGACGCTTACGAGGAAGACGAAGACATCCCCAAAATCCTCGAGCTAGAGCCATGGGCCCAGCAATTAGACGCACAATGGGAAAAGCGGTTCAAACTGAGAGAACCTCCTACTGAAGATGAGGTCATACAAGTGGATCTCGACAGCAAATCTTCTCCAAAATCGATTTTCATCAGTAAAAGCCTAACTGACGAAGAACGGGAGTCGCTGTTAGAACTTGTCAGAGAGTACATTAATATGTTCGCCTGGAGCTATGAAGACATGCCAGGGTTAAATCCTGACATCGCTCTCCACAAACTCAACATTCGACCAGATGCGAAGCCGGTCAAGCAACAACAGCGACGCTTCCGTCCAGGCATCATGGACGCGATCGAAATCGAAGTCAACAAACTGATAGCCAGCGGCTTCATTCGTGAAGAGCAACATCCCGATTGGGTCGCCAACATAGTACCCGTCCTCAAGAAGAATAGGAAGATTCGAATCTGCATCGACTTCCGCAACCTGAACGAGGCGTGCCCCAAAGATGAATTCCCCCTTCCTATCACAGACATCATGATCGACAATACATGTGGCTTCGAACGCATGTCATTCATGGATGGCTTCTCGGGGTACAACCAAATCAAAATGTCTCCTGACGACGAAAAGCATACATCATTCCAAACATCGATTGGCACGTACTGCTACACAGTCATGCCTTTCGGTTTAAAGAATGCTGGCGCCACATATCAAAGAGCCATGAGCATCATCTTTAGAGACCACTTACGTAAGACGATGGAGTGCTACGTTGACGATATAGCCGTTAAAAGCCGTAGCAAGGGAGACCATCTGCAGGATCTAAGGACGGTATTCGACCTAATGCGAACGCACAATTTGAAGATGAACCCCACGAAGTCCTTTCTGGGCGTATCCAGCGGGAAGTTCTTAGGCTTCATCATCACTGCAAAGGGTATCCATGTAGACCCTGAGAAGACAAAAGCAATCATGGAGATAGGTCCCCCGAAAAATCTCTGCGAACTCAGAGGCCTTCAAGGGAGGCTGGCTTACATCAGAAGGTTCATTTCCAACCTCTCCGGGCGATGTCGACCATTCACGCACCTCATGAAGAAAGGAGTCTCATTCGTATGGGACGAGGAATGCCAGCGTGCTTTCGACAGCATCAAAGAATATTTATCAAATCCTCCGGTCTTGGTAGCTCCAGCCCCTAGAAAACTATTCCTGCTCTATGTACGAGCAATGGAACACTCCCTCGGTGCCCTGTTGGCACAAAACAATGATGCAGGCCACGAACAAGCCATATACTATCTCAGCCGAATGATGGTTGGGCCAGAGCACCGATACACCGCTGTAGAGAAAGAATACCTCGCCTTGGTGTTCGCCATTCAGAAAACGCGATACTATGTCACCGGACAAATGATACATGTGATCTCACGGGTCAACCCTCTCAGAGTCCTCATGACCAAACCAGGGGCACTTAGCTCTCGACTCGCTACATGGGCAATATTGCTGTCCCCTTATTATATGATCTTTGTCCCACAAAAGGCAGTCAAAGGTCAAGCCCTGGCAGACTTTTTAGCAGCCCACCCAGGCTCGGAGTCCTCCAGAATATATGAAGAGATCCCAGATGAGGTCGCCGACTCGCATGCAACCTCTCACGATAACATGTGGCGAATGTTCTTTGACGGTACTTCAAAGACCGGACCTAAAGGCAATATAGTCGTTGGAGTCGGGGTAGTGCTGGTCTCCCCTTCCGGATTGGTGATTAACCGCGCCTATTCCCTCACAGAACCCTGCTCTAACAATGTGGCCGAGTATAACGCTCTGGTCATTGGCCTCCAACTTGCAAGAGAACTGGGGGTAGAATACCTTGAAGCATACGACGATTCCCAACTAATCGTCAATCAGATCCGAGGTTCATACGAAGTCCGTCACGAAGACATGATCCCTTATCACCAAATAGCGATCGATATCATCTCGTCATTTGAGGGGTTCTTCATCGAGCACGTCCCCAGACTCCGAAATATTAAAGCCGATGCCCTAGCTGGTCTTGCCGCTTCCCTAGCAGTTCTGAATTATGACCGCCAATCAGTGGAAGTGATAGGCCATGAACTGGTCTGTCCCAAAAACAATGTGCAATTCGTGTCAAGTTATTCCGCACAGACGATCGATGATGCCCCAGATTGGAGACAACCATTCATCGACTTCGTTGTCTACGACATCCTGCCCGAGAACTCAAAGGAAGCCACTTCCATCAGAAGGCGTTCTCTCAGATTCTTCTACGATACAGAGACGAAGATGCTGTATCGCCGCTCCTACGACGGATTATTACTTCGGTGTCTGTCAAACGCAGAAGCCAAAGAAGCAGTACGAGAAGCTCATGACGGTGTCTGTGGGGCCCACCAGCCCGGCCGAAAACTACAAGATCGCCTTCGTCGAATGGGCTACTATTGGCCCACGATGGTGGCAGATGCGATAGACTATACAAAAAAATGCAATTAAAGCCTGCCAAGTCCATGCGGACTTCATTCACCAACCATCCGAATTTCTACATCCGACAGTGGCGTCCTGGCCATTCGAAGCATGGGGAATAGATATCATTGGTCCAATCACCCCACCTTTCTCCCGAGGACATCGCTTCATACTTGCGATCACCGACTACTTCTCCAAGTGGGCGGAAGCTGTCCCACTCGCAGAAGTCAAGACTTCAAATGTGATCAGCTTCCTTAAGCATCACGTCATCCACCGCTTTATACTGCCACGAAGGATCATCCATGATAATGGTCCGCAGTTTGCAAGCCACGCATTCTATCGGTTTTGCGATAAACACCGTATTCAGAATATCGCTTCGACGCCGTACAACCCGGCAGCAAACGGGTTAGCAGAGGTGTTCAATAAAATGATCATCAAACTCCTCAAGAAGTTCGTCTCCTCCAACAAGCGCGACTGGAACGAGAAGCTTGGCGAATGCTTATGGGCTTACCGAACCACAATTCGAACAGCCACCGGGAATACGCCATTCTTCCTAGTGTACGGGAGTGAGGCAGTTCTCCCATTAGAGACTCAAATACCCTCACTCCACGTTGCCCTCACTTATCAATTGACAACGGATGATAACTACCGACGTCGACTGCAAGAGTTAGAGGCCTTAGATGAAAAGCGCCTCCTAGCTCAGCAAAGGATCGAGCTATACCAAGCACGCATCTCAGGAGCCTTCAACAAGAAGGTCAAAATCAGAACATTCTAAGTGGGTGATCTTGTGCTGGCAGTCCGGAGGCCGATGGTCATGACTCACAAGACCGCCGACAAGTTCCAGCCAAAGTGGGAAGGTCCATTTGTCATCGAGGCCGTATCCTCCAACGGTGCTTACCGCCTCGCCAAGCAGAACGGAGACTTGCTCATGTTATCCGTCAACGGCAAGTTCCTGAAGAAATACTATGTTTAAACAATATTCTCCAGATCCTCGAGTCACGTACCCGCTGGTACCGCTGAACTCACTTCCACAATATTCCAGATTACCGAGTCATGTACCCACTGGTGCCGCTGAACTCACAGCCACAACATTCCATATTATCGAGTCATGTACCCGCTGGTGCTGCTGAACTCACTTTCACAATATTCCAGATTATCGAGTCATATACCCGCTGGTGTCGCTGAACTCATACTTCCAAATTCCAAATTATCGAGTTATGTACCCGCAGGTGCCTCTGAACTCACATTCCGGTCACTCTTCCGGAGGAAAGTCATGTATGACCATACCTCTGAACCTTCTTCCTGGAAGAGATCCTCCCTCATGATCCACTACCTGCACTCCCAGTGCACAAAAAGGGTAACAGATCCACAAATTTCCAAAACGGCCATGTCCTCATTACCTCTGAGTCGTTTCACTTCCGCCAAAAACAAATCACCCTTTACATAGAACTTCTATGTCCTCATTACCTCTGAGTCGTTCTATGTACCCTCCTTCATTGAGCCCACTCCTGCCATGTCCTCATTACCTCTGAGTGGGAAGGCTCCGTCGAAGAAACCCTCATGCTTGCCATGTCCTCATTACCTCTGAGTAAGTATGTTGATCCCTTTCGACTTATTATCCGTACCTACAATCGGAGTACGCCAAGTATAATAGGTCCACAAATATTCTCCGCTGAGTGCACTCCTGCATGTCCTCATTACCTCTGAGTAGGAAGACTCCACAGTAAAACCTTCGTACTTGCCATGTCCTCATTACCTCTGAGTAAGTATGTTGTTTCTCTCTCGTCTTATTATCCGTACCCTGAACCAGGGTACGCCAAGGATAATAGGCCCACAAATGTCCTCTGCTGACCACAAATGTCCTCAGTTAACCACAAATGTCCTCTGTTGACCGCAAATTTCTCATCATGCCCCGGGAGCCCAGCTGCTCCATGGCATTCTTTTGCCCGATACCAAGAACCTCCATATCCGCCTTACCGTAGAGTTTTTCTAGGTATCCCTATCAAACTTATTATCCGTACCTAAAACCAAGGTATGCCAAGGATAATAGGTCCACAAATGTCCTCTGTTGACCCTAAATGCCGTACTAGGTCCCCTAGTACATCCACATCTTTCCTCATCATCACATGCATTCGGAGCCCAGCTGTTCCATAGCATTCTTTCACCCAATGTATATAACTTCTACGTTGATAGCACCTCTGAGTTGTTCTATGTATCCTCATTCGAGTTCACTCCTACCACGTCCTCATTACCTCTGAGTAGGAAGGCTCTACTTTAGACCCATATTTACCACGTCCTAATCCCCTCTGGGTAAATATGATGGTTTCCTCTCTCAACTTATTATTCGTACCTAAAACCGAGGTACGCCAAGGATGATAAGTCCACATAAAATCTCCAGCGGAACTACCCAAACCCATCACGTCCATGCTACCTCTGATTGGATTGCCACACCCAAACAACTCTACTTTCCATGCTTCTTATTCAAAGTGTTCCAAATTTGCAATTTGAAAAATTTGAAGGGGGTCCTGTAGAAGCATGGAAAATATTGTTTTTAGTCCCACATCGGAAAGAAGAAGAAGAAAGGGCTCACTCCATTCTATAAATAGAGCCCCCTTTCTTCCTTTGAAAAGGGCACCAACTTCTCTTTCCTCCTTCCAAACTTGGACTCTTCCTATTGCGCACCTTCGGGTGCTAAGTAGAAGAAGTCTAGGGCAGTGCGGGCTTATCGGGCTCAGTCAGCTGTCCCAACCTCTGACCATCAAGAGCGTCCCGCTAAGTGGGCCTCTGATGGAAAGTTGTACAGAGCCGTTCGTGTCCAGTCCCCGGCGGCAAACGGACAGAGTGGTTCTCAAGAGTCTCCCAACAAAGATCGAGGGCAAGTATTTCTATTAGCCCCACATCAGGGAGCAAACATGATACCTACGCACTCGTGTGTTCGGGATACCCGGGCCCATAAAGCGAGTGCACGGGCTGATCGAGACATTCCTCATGCGAGTCATGAGACGTCCTTCATGCGGCTCGGTCATGAGACATTCCTCATGCGGCTCGGTCATAAGACGTCCTTCATGCGGCTCGGTCATGAGACGTCCTTCATGCGGCTCGGTCATGAAACGTTCTTCATGCGGCACAAAACCCAGGAAGCTTCATGCGGCTCAAAATCAGACGAGCTTCATGCGGCTCAGGAGTCCCATGCGGCTCAAACACATAGGCAACTCGAGTAAACTCCATGCGGCTCAGAGAGAGAGGCCACGTGGCATTTAAAACAGCTGTTCTCAACGTCTGGACGCATTTAATGTTCTGACGGCTGACAGCTGACAGATGACAGACCTGACATAAAGTTGTCATAATGACTGACACGAAAAGCAGAATTTTCCTAGGAAATAAGGAAAATCTTCACCAATACGGCGCTGTCTACCAAGCTTCGAGGCAGGTCCATACGGCCAGACTTGACGAGTTTATGCGGCCAGTGCAAAGAAATCTATGCGGTTCAAACCATGAAGGCCCCCATGCGGCTCAGCCATGAAAAAACCTATGCGGCTCGGCCATGAAGACTCTCGTGCGGCTCGGCCATGAAGACCCCCATACGGCTCGGTCATGAACATATTCATGCGGCTCGGTCATGACAACCTTCATGCGGTTCGAGTGTAGAGACTATTCATACGGCTCGGTCATGAAATCTTCCATGCGGCTTGGTCATGACGACCTTCATGCGGCCCAAATATGAACACTCCTCATACGGCTCAATAATGATGACAGGACACGTGTCCTAAACATAATCAAATTTTAGGTCAGATTCTAATTGGGACACGTGGCAAGAGAATGAATTAAATTAATTCATTTAGATTTGCAGACATCAGCAAATCATCATGATGGATATTTATTGCAATCAACATTTATTATTGATGGGATTTGGCATAATCCACATTAATGGTCTAGATCCTTCACACTCAAGACTAATAGCCCAGATTGATCAATCACCAGGCCGCCGCCACTTTGAGAATGGGTAATCAACCAAACCCTAATGATGTCCCCCACTATTATAAATAGCAGGGTGACATTCCCTTGCAAGAGAGGCGCATAGGGAGACACTCCCCCAATAATCAGAGAGAAAATACACAGAGAGAGAGAGAAGCCAGAAGAGTAATAGAGGGAGAGCAAGAAGAGCATTTTTTTATCAACGCCTACCATCTCTTCACAGGAGCCAAGGCTGCATACCGATTGTCTAAGGAGTAAGGCAGGGCTGCCGTCGCCTTTCCGAGCCTCTATCGTCACCCCCCAGAATCTAAAATAAATAATTGTACTTAGACTGCTGTACCTAGGTTTTCGTCCCTAGGCTTTCTTTGTACAAGCGAGTTTGTAACGTGAAGTAAAAGTCCGGTCCTCTGATAATTGTTCTGTTCTTTTATATTTTATGGCAAACACCGATATACTGCAACAACCAGGCAGCTGCAGCGGTAGCATCAAATAATCTCTTTAATGGTAAGAAGAGGACTGTGCGATTGAGGCACAATGTGGTGAATAATTTAATAAAGATTGGAGTCATTACCGTGATTGATGTTCGGAGTCAGGAAAATCTGGCCGATCCGTTCACCAAAGGTCTCAAGCGCCAGTTGGTCGAGGACAACAATTATGATAGGCTTAAAGACGATGTGATATTCTGTCTTTGTAATTCTACCATAATATTTTATGTTAAGAGAAATATACTAGGCATCTAACTTTTGGTTCAAAGAAGGACCACTGACGGAGAGAATATCTGGAACAATGGATAGTCCTTTGAGACACTGAGGGGTTACGTACCCATAACCACTGTTGTCTACTATCTATTATCTTAAAAGAACAAGTCCTGTGGGAGGATGGCTTAGACGCCTTAATGAGTTCTCAGGCATGTCGAATGTCTGGTGTGCTCTACAGGAAGCACGGTAGCACAACACTACAAAGGAGCGTAAGGTCTCCATGCTACAGTGGGGTGACACCACCAAGAGGTTCCTCGGTAAGGGTAATATCTCGGTTTTGCGAGCCATGTCACAGCGGCGTAGCACCGCATATAGACAGGTAGCCTAATATTGTAGAATAAAGAGTGGTAGTTAGCACTACAAAGAGGCCGATGACCTCATGTTATAGTGGTGTGACACCATCAAGAGGTACCTAGAGTGGGTAAAGCCTCGGCTACGCGAGCCATATCACAGCGGCGTAACACCACAAGGAAGCGCAAAGCTTCATACTGGATAGTTTGGCACTACAAAGAGGCTGGGTGTCACCCCCAGTTTTCAAATTAGGAGTATTTTCGTCATTTTCCAAGTTTTATGATTTTTAGGAATTTTATTTGATTTTATATGATTTTTAGGGATTTGTTTGATTTGGTTTAGATTTTATCCAATTCGGACTTAAGTTGGAGACCCGGGATAGTCTGGACCCTAGTAGGACCCACATACTAGCTGGGCTTGGCCCATATGCTATCCTAACTAGGCTAGAAATCATAAACCCTACTTCCATGACTTAATTAGTCATTTTAGAGGCTTAATTAGTTAATTAGAGATAAACCGAAACAAACCGAACCAAACCGAATTCAATTCAAACCAAACCAAGTCTATTGGGTTTGCGGGCTTATTGGATCACCACCCAAACCCAATAACCCCCATGGCCGGCCAAGTAAAGAACCCCCCTCCCCTTTGCTTTATCACAAAGCAACCTCTCTCCTCTCTCTTCATTTCTAAATTTCTTTCCAAGCTCTTTCTCCTCCAAGCAAAACCAATTCTAGGTATGCATTAAATCCTCATTAATTTCCCTCTTCATCATTTACTCCTTCACAATAAGTGAAGAGGAGACAACCCTCTACATTTTGCCCATAGAATTTGTAGGGTTCCCTAGAAAATCTAGTTTAAGGATTTTAATTGGGGTTTTTCTTTATTAGAGTGGAATATATATATATATATATATATATATATATATATATATATATATATATATATATATATATATAGTGATATGTATTTGTGGTGTCATGAGAGTGGTGGTGGTGGTATATGAGTGAGAGTGTGCTTGTGTGAGTGTGTGTGAGAGAGTGTGTGAGGGTGTGTGTGTGTTGGAGTGTGTATGTGCACATGTATATATATATATATATATATATATATATATATATATATATATATATATATATATATATATATATATATATATATATAGACATGTGTGTGGTGTGTCTATATAATTATGTATGTGTATGTATTTATATATAGATATGTATGTGAATGTATATATATATATATATATATATATATATATATATATATATATATATATATATATATATATATATATAGATATATAGATATGTATGTGAATGTATATATATATATATATATATATATATATATATATATATATAATATAGACACACACACACATGTCTATATATATATATATATATATATATATATATATATATATATATATATATATATATATATATATATATATATTATATATATATATATATATATATATATATATGGTTAGTGTCACCCCCAGTTTCCAGAAACAGAGGTATTTTTGTAATTTTCCACTTTAAAAATTATTTTGGAATTATTTATTTATTATTTGTATTATTTTGGGGTTATTTGAATCGGGTTCGAATTTCAACTCATTCCGACTTGTTTTGACTTGTTTCGAGGACCCGGGGTAGTTTTGACCTTAGCGGGCCCACACACTAGTTAGCCATGGCCCACATGTTAGTTATTTTAGTTAGTGACTAGATTAATTATTTTGGTTAGTATTAATATGGATTAGTGTTTTAGGATTGACCAAACTACCCCCGACTTAACCCCTTACCATTGTATTAGCAAATAGACTAGAGAGGGGCCTTTGGACTTTTCCCAATAGGACAAAACAGCCCCTTTATGGCCAGCCATGACTAGAGTGGATAGGACTCCATCATTTTATTATTCCTATTTCATTTCTCTCTCTTGTTCTTCCCTATTTTTTTAGAGAGCTTTCCCTAATCAAACCATCACCAAATCCTTCTATTTCTCCACCAAATCTTCTTCCTTCCCTCTCCATTCAATCCAAGGAAGTTGCTCCTCAAGTTTGGGAGGATTCGGAGCTCGTTCGTGTCCTTTTGGAATCTCTACGTGTCCGTGTCGAGTCGGAGGCCTTTTCCTTTGAATCTCTCTCCCGGAAGGTATAATCTCTCTTCTAAATCACCCCAACATGCATATAGGATTATTTTGAACCCGTAGGAATGACCCCCATGGTTGTATCTCCATTTGTGTCCATTTTGTGTCCATTTGGAGGTCATAGGAGTGTCCTTTGTGTTATGGTTGTGTCCTAGTGGGAAAAGTCCCTAATGGACACATGTATTTTATCATATATTGATTAAATGATTTATTAGAGATTTATTTCCAGATTTCCTATTGTTTAGAGTTTGTGTTTTTTCTATGTGTCGTATTGTTAATATATATATATATATATATATATATATATATATATATATATATATATATATATATAGATATATATATATATATATATATATATATATATATATATATATATATATATATATATATATATATATATATATATATATATATATGTGATGATATATATATATATATATATATATATATATATATATATATATATATATATATATATATATATATATAATGTGGTTTATATATATGGGATATATATAGTGTGGTGTGGTGTTGTGTTGGTGTTGGGAGAGACCCACAGGTTCGGCCAAGAGACTTTAGTTGTGTGTGTGGTAGTTAGTGTAGTGAGGGTGTTTGTTGAAATGTTTGAGTGATTTGATTGAGAGAGGATGAGAGTTAGATAGAGGAGTTGAGAGAGTGGTTATAGAGAGTGATAGTGGAGTGTTAGGGGGAGGGAAGGACCCAACCACTGTCCCAAATCAGTCCAAAAAAGAGACCCCCATGGCTGTCCCTAACAGCCCAGTTTTCCCCTTATATTGCTGCCCAAAACCCTACAAAATAGTCCCTCAAAAACCCTTAAATTCTGTCCACAAACAGCCCCTTATATCACCCTATTTGCTGCCCTTATATACCCACATTTACACCATCAAAACAGCCCCAAACTGCTGTCAAGAACAGCCCCTTGTATGCCCTACATGGCTGTCATAATACCCATCTATTGCTGTCCTAATACCCCTTAAACTCCCCCACATATAAGCCAATATGACACCCCCATGATTGTCATTGCACACCCCATTTGTGGCTGTCCCCAAACCACCATTTGTCCCACTAATTCAGTCCTAACAAGCCATCCCATGGCTGTCCCCACTGTCACAAATATGTCCCTTTTTGCCACTTAATAGCCCCTTAACACCACCACTAAAACACCTACATGACAGTCCTTGTTTGTCCTCTCAAAACAGCCCACGGTTAGTCCACATTGCCTCACAATTCATTCCTCATTCCACTCTAAAATATCAGTCCCTATGTGCTGTCCTCTTCCCACTCCAAATCAGTCCATAACTGAGTTGTGTGTGGGTGTATCTACTAGCTTGTGTGTGTGTGTGTTTGTGAGTTGTGTGTGTGTGTGAGAGAGCCAATGAGTGTAGTTAAGTGGCCTATAGGTTAGCCTATGTCTAAATTAATAGGAAACCTATAGGAGAGCCTATGGGAGTGAAATATAGGAGTGTGTCATGAGAGTGAGTGGTGTAGATGAGTGTGGTAGAAAGAAGGGTAAAATTCATGAGATAGATAAGGTAATAGGGTAAATCAATATCCCGTATCCTAACATGGCCTAGATACCTAGGATACCCAAATTTCTTGGTAGGTAAACCTTAGATAGGTTGATATCTAGCTACCCTAAGAAGTCTAGGCTAGTACCATGGGTATTTGCGGAGTTTCCTTAGTTTTGGGCAAGGTATCGGGATTTACCCTAGAAGGGTAAATACTAGTTTTACCTAGAAATAGGATATTGGCGTTAGAAGCCTAAGATAGAGTTAGAACTTGATTCCCGTGGTTGGTAATGATCAAATATGGTACTCATAGACTAGTTTTGACGTCGGTTGACCTTTTTGACCAAAAGTCAACAAAAGTCAACCGAGAGTCAAACTTAGTCTTTAAGCGACCCGATTTGACCGAAACCAATCCAGAGTTGACCAGTTGACTGAAAGTCAACAGTTGGTCAACATTAGACTAGTTTGACCTAGGGTTGACCTAGAGTTGACCAGTGTTGACTTTTTGACCAAAAGTCAATTGTAAGTCAACCGTTGATCCCGATCGACCTAATTTGACTTGGATTGACTTCCAGTGACCTAGTATGACCTAGTATGAACCAGTATGACCTAGTATGACTCAGTTTGACCTAGATTGACCTAGTATTGACTTAGACTTGTATTCATGGCTTGTATTAGTTTTCTTTTTCAGTATTAAGCCCTGTTTGACTCATAGTATCTTATTTTAGGTCTGTGATCACTCTGAGCGTCTGTTCAACCTATCAGCTCAGGACCACAGGCGAGTATATTCACTGATAGTTTTCATTGTCTTGATATCTACTATATCCGATTCAGTCGTAGTGTTTTACTTGATTCCTGACACGATGTTTTACGGACTAGTATACGTCGGATCCTGTCATGAGATGTTATTTCTAGACTCTCTTGGTATATGAGTATGTGATATTCCTGTGTTCCTGTACTTATATAGACACTGATTTGGGAGTGGCCTGGCCCCCTGCTCTTGAATCCCGTGTCATGACGTGCCATGTCCGGATTCGTGATACTATTCGGGAATGGGGGAATTATTAGGGGTTATGTGATCAAGCCTTCCTGTAACTATACATTGCTAGCGTCACCCTCACCTCACGTAGGGTGTTGCAGACACCCCATTACCAGTTATCCAGGTTGGACGGCATGACTCTCCGTTGAGTACACCGCGGATTGCCGGGCCAAGTGGATAACCATCTCTTGCTTCCCTAGCCGATCACATATCGCTCTAATAATTCAAAACACCTTTTTTACATTTATTGTCATATCTTATATTTCTAGTTCAGCTTTACTTACTGTACTTTCACCATGCTATGATTCATTTCTCACATGCTCTACCTGTCTTTTATACTGTACCATGAGTTGAGACTAAGTTCTGTTTGAAAGAAGGGTTACAACTCTGGTCCTTGTTTGGTTCAAGAGTTGTAACTCGGCTTTCAAATGGTTCCCAAGTCACCTATATCTTTTGTCTTGTATTTCATTATTGCTGTCTCTTATAGTATTTCTCAATTCATATGGAACTGCTGTTGGTGTTTGTACTTGCTCATTTTCCTGACAGGATACCGTTGACAAATTTTACAGATGACTCTGAGACTGACTGCCCGACCTACTATGGGGTTGAGTCTGATGGACTAGATTTAGACCGTGGCTTATTGGTAGAGCCACTGGACTTTGCTCACCCTGAGTAGCTTAGTTTAGTTAGGTTTGCCTGGCCTGCGAGCCAGCTAGCACTGACTGTTGTAGTATCTATTATATATTATCTGAGACTCTGGATGTTGTGTTAGCTCTGACTTGTGGATTTTGGACTCGTTTCCTGTTTTATCTATCATATCTCTTTCCATACTATCTACCTTAGTTTTGATTATGTGATTGAGACTGTATTGCTATGTCACCTCCATTCGGAGTGTATATAACTGTACATGTACATTTATCTGTTTTAGTCGTAGTATTTACAGACCCTATATACAGCGTTCTACCGCCGATACTGCGGCGTAGGCTGGACGTAACCACGTGCTCGTGCCCCTCTTCAGGGTGCGGGTCGTGACAGTTATATATATATTTATATATATATATATATATATATATATATATATATATATATATATATATATATTTATATATATATATATATATATATATATATATATATATAGAAGAAGAGAAAAAAAATATAGAGAAGAAGAAGTAGAGGAGGAAGTAGAAGAAGAAGAGCAAGCTGCAGCAGCAACAATACCAAGCAGCAGCAGCAGCAAAACGTAGCTGCAGCAGCAGCAAAACACAGCAGCAGCAGTAGCACTGGCAGCAGCAGTGGCTGCCAGTTCCCCCCCCCCCCCCATTTTGCCCCTTAACCCCTATATAACCCTCCCCCCCCATATGTATATATATAGATATGTATATATATATATATATAAATAGATGTATATAGAGATTAAGAAGAGAATTAGAAGGAGAGAATAAGAAGAAGATTAAGAAGAGAATGAGAGGAAGTTAGGAAGAGAATTAGAATAGGAAAGAATGAGAGGAAGTTAGGAAGAGAATGAGATTAGGAATTAGAGGAAGTTTAGAAGAGAATGAGAGAAAGGAGAATAGGGAATTAGAAGAAGAATAGGAAGAAGAAGGATTGGAAGAATTAGGAAGAGAAGAATTAGAATAGGAATTAGAAGAGGAATGAGAAGAGAAATTTAGAGGAGATCGAGTTAGAGGGTGAAATTGAGCCCCGAGTGTCGGAATGAGTTGAAACTTGGAGGAGACCTTGAATACGTGAATTAGACTTTACAGGTAGGCTCCCGAGTTGAAATCGGGGTTGTAGGACGACGGTATCGTACCGTACCATTGCGTATCTTGAGATATTCGAGATATCGACAATGGGCCATAAGATGGACTAGACGTCCACTCTACCTAGGTATCTTGGTAGGTAATGAATATATAGGCTAGTATCCTACTACCCTAGGGAGCACGGGTCGAAATACCAAGCGTAGGTAGGATAACTTGGTATTCACCTAGGCTAAAAATTTACCGTTATAAAGGGTAAATTAAGATATTGGCCTACGGCCAAGATACGAGTTTAGGAGTCCAAGATGGACTCGAATATGGGTCGTAAGGGTTGGTAATGATTAGAAATAGTCATCTAGACATAGTCTTGACCTTGGTTGACCACGGTTGACTTTTTAGACCAAAAGTCAACTATGGGTCAACACTTTACCCAATTTAGTCCCAAATTTCATTAAACTTGGACAGTTGACCAAAAGTCAACTGTTAGTCACCATTGACCTAGAGTTGACCTATGGTTGACCTAAAGTTGACCAGAGTTGACCCGTTGACCAAAAGTCAACTGTAAGTCAACTTTCGACCTAGTTTGATACGGGTTGACTTCCAATACTCTCCCATGACCAAGGATGATTCAACTAGACTTGTCTTGACCTAGAATGACTTAATAGGGTTTAAATTGTATTGACTTTACTTCCTAAATATAGTATTGATACATCTTGTTCTCTGTAGGTCCTCGAGACGCTGTATTGGATTTCGTTGACATACTTTATCATATTACAAGCGAGTATATTCTCTGACACTTTTCTAATTTACGATGATTGTTATAATTCATGTAATTAGTGTAGATATGCTTATTCTCGACACATTGGTCACACGGATTGGTATTCATGGATCCCGACATGAGATGTTATTCCTCGTTATCTTGGTATATCATGTGCAAGCCCCCTTGTAGTTCTTGTGCAGTATATGGACACCGATTCTCGAAAAGACTTGCTCCCTTCTCGTAGAATCCCGTGTCGTAACGTGTCTTGCTTGGATCCACTCTACCAGTCGGTGACGGGGAGTACTAGTGTAGATGTGTGGTCAATACCCGTCTTATATGTATTGTGAACCTTGTGAATGCCAATCCTACACCACACGTATGATTGGCTAGATCATAACCTTGTGCAGACCCAATCCGGCCACATGTTGTAGCTAGTACTCATACACCTAGATATATGATTCTTGATTCTTGTACATACCATGATCAGTTTACTTGCCTTGTTCTAGATCTAGATTTACAGCTTACCTTGCCATGATACTCACATGTACATTCCATGATTTTCTTGTATATACTCTCTATTTACAGTCTTATAGCTTTTGTCACATCTTGTGAACTGTTGTTAGTTGATTGTACTCGTTCTATCCTGACTGGATATGTTGACAAAATATTACAGATGCTGATGAGGAGGATTACAGTACCTACTACGGTCCGGATGACGTAGTGGGCTTAGACTTGGAGACCTTGGTCCAGCAGGGCTTAGCTCCGCCTGACGAGACTTTACCTATTGCTTAGTTAGAGTTATTGTACTGGACCTTGTCTCCAGTTACTTTTGAGACTGTTATATTTTGGCTTGTATTAGAGACTTGGACTTGGACTTGTATATTATTTATGTTTGGACTTGACAGATTATATTTTATTGTCATGTTGTCTTTATCTTTCAGTCTTTACTTTATCATCTTAGAGTTGTGATTGAGCACTCATATATATTGATTGCTTGTCCTCCGTTCGGAGTTGACCATATTCTCGACAGGTTTTTGATATATATATATATATAAACTGTTGTTAGAGTAGAAAACCTACAGCGTTCCACGCCGTTTTTACGGTGAGGGCTGGGCGTTGTCACGTACACGTGCCCTTATAGCGGATGCGGGTCGTGACACTGGAACCTCATGCTACAGTGGCGTGACACACGATGAGGTGTAGCCTCGGCTTTGGGCCATGTCATAGCGGGGTAGCACCACAAGAAAGCGCATGGCTTCATGCCAAAGGACTCTTTAAAAGAACTCACCTAGAATGTATGGAAGAGATTCAGGCTATCTCTTGAGGATAAACTTGTAAACGCCAAGATATATACACCAAAACCAGGCATGCATAGGGCCTTTAATGTGCAACCGGAAGCACAACTGATGTCATTATGTGAGTGAAAAAAATTGCAGTCATGGTACAGAATTCAAGGCTTAGTCCATTCTTGTATCATATTGTTATTTGACCCATGCGGGAAGATTCAAGTCGTCAGCGACATCTCTCCTAATGCATGATGGGTAGTCACAGTGAGGAACGCTCAACCCATATATTGAGATATGTGGAAAATTGTTGGTGTTTTTGCCTTTAGACTAGGAAAGATAGTCCCACATCGGCTACACCAAATGGTGAGTATCTCAACATAATGTATTACTTTTGTTGAGGTGTGCACATGAGGTGTGGTGGAGCACAAGTGTGTGCCATGTGGGAGTATTTTTCTAGAAGAAAAAATGATTAATTTCAACAAGGATGTAAGTTAATTTTTGTTGTACGGACTCGGACTCGGACATGGACTCTAGGTTGTCTCGTGCATGCATGGGAGTGTTCGGGGGGTAGGCGTGGACTGGCACACTACTATGCTGATTGTGGGATGATCTAAAATATAAAACTCTATTTTTGAGTATTGGTATTTTAGTCCCACATCGGATAGGAGAAAAGGTGAAGTCTCACTCCACTCTATAAATAGAGCCCCTTGGCCTCCTTTGAAAGATGCATCAAGAAGAGAGTTAAGGGAGTCCGTAAAGTCTAAGAAGCCCGTTCAAGTCTCAAATATTGACTTACGAGCGTTCCAGAAGTTCTTCGTGAACTTGTTGGTTCCTGGATGCAGATCGTGGTGGGGCGAATCGTGCTTTGAGCAACGGTGATCTTAATCACCCCAGCAAGAACCTTTCCTCTCTTTTTTTCTTCTTTTTTCTCTGAGCTGTAACTCAGTTCTGTCCGTCAGCAACTGCGATTGTGAGAAAGAACATAAGATTTATTTTCTGATTATTGTTGCTTTTGTAATCAGATTTATATTATAGTGTTCCTCGTGGATCTCGAGAATAATCAGAAGGGGAACATTTTTTTGAACCTCTGATCTCGACATCTAGTTCTACCATCTTTAATCAAGTTCTGGGACTACAGAAACAAGGTCAACAATTATTGGCCGAAGCCTAAATGTTAAAGTATTGGAATATTTAGACTTTAAGTCTCGAATAAGTTAAAATATTTGTGTTTGTGTGTCTAATAAGTTAGAATATTTGTGTTTGGATCTCCATAATAGACATAATTAGTTTTTTGGTCTCAAATAAGTTAGGATACTTGTATTTGGGTCTCCACAATAGACACAATTATAAGTGTTTGGATCTTTGACTAACCATTGGCTGTCAAAATCCAACTAAAAACAAAAAAAAACAAGGGAGGAAAAAAAAGAAATAATAATAATAAAAAAGAGAAAAGAATACAAATCGAAAAAAATGAAAAAAGAAAAAAAAAGGGAAATAAAACGACAAAAATAAATTTACTGTGGGAATAACTTTCCAGGTATCCATAATTTTTGGAAATAAATTTGCTCTAAAGTCTACATATTCTGGACAAATTTATTATGGGTCTCATGTTTGGTTTAGGTTAAAAAATATATTCTAAAAAATTATGACTATATGGATAAATAATTTACCTACAAAATATGAGAATCATATACACAACATGGGAATCATATCCCTTAACAATAGGTGGATATAATTTTTTTTTTTGCTCGGTCATTTTTTTTCTTCCTTTTTTATCCTTTTTTTCTTTTTTAGATTTTTTTTAGTTTTTTCCCAGTAATTTTTTTTATATCCTTTTTTTTTACGTTTTTTTAATATTTTTTTTCTCGTTTTTCTCTTTTTTATTTTCATTTTTTTGTTTGTTCGGTTATTTATTTTTGTTTCTTTTTGTTAGTTAGTTTTTTTTTTCCTTTTTTTTATTTTTTATTATTTTGTAGGCCTAATTGCAATTTGATACCCCTTAACTATTGACAATAGTCAACTTTATATCCTAAAGTTTGATATGTACTAACTTAATACCATATCATAACTTATATTTCTAACTTGATACCCAAATTTGTTATTATTCCTAAACTACCCTCCACTCGACTGCTACTCCCCCTTTCCCGGCGACCACCCCCTTGTCACACCCTAGAACCAGAATACTGGAGAGTGGAGGACAGACATAGCCAGCTACGTACATTGGAGTGCAACTCACTTTGCAATATGGTCACGACTGTCTAGATGCATGAGGGTTATTCTACAATCCATTAGTCCCTTATGGTCAAGAACAAGCCTAGTATCTCAATCTCAAGCAAGCAAATAGATGTTACAAGATGTTAGATCATCAGACATACAAAAGTAAGACGTCCCAAACATTATATATTCAGATGATCATGAAGCTAGTCATACAAAATACGAAGATTAGCAAGAGTTAAGTTATACATGATCAACCATACGATTTGTCAATCATGTCATAGCCCTTAGGCAGACAGAAATAAAGTTTCAACACGAGCGAACATATGCTCAGCGGCTAAACGCCTCAAAAGAATAAGTTACAATAGAGTGGGTGTCTGTCACTCCCCAACCCCGATATACGTATTCTTTCATGAATTCTGTATACGGTATCTGTAATTAGCATGTGTATAATTCTGTTTATTATTTATTAATGGTTGCATATAGCTCTTAAGCATGTCATTAGTGGCATGGTTAGAGCATGTTTAGGGATTAGGGTTTCCTTAAGCCAACCAACCCCTATTTATATTCTCTTCCTCACCCTCTCTCCTCATTCACTCTTCCATTTATTTCCATCAACTACCACCCATAGGCAAGTACAACTTGCTCAAAAGTGGAAATTAGTGTATTTTTTATTTTTTGATTTTTACTTGATTTTATTTGTCTACATTGTTCATCTCTTCATTCTCTACAAGTTTAGTTCTTGAAGTTTTTGATTTTAATGGCTAGATTTGGGTAGATCTAAGTTCCTAAAACTAGGGTTTCATGGGTTTTCATGGTTTTGATCTATCAAACTTGGCTATTTTCGAAAACCAATGGTCCTATGTTGTAGGAAATTTGATTCTACTCAATTTTGACCTTTGGAAAGTTAGATTTCGACTTGTTTTGGGGAAGATAGGGCCAGAACAATATTTGGATTTCTTCTAGGTTCGTCTGTGCTAGTTCTAGCAGGGATGATGAATAGTCTCCTGCGGCCGCATGAGCAATTACAGCCGCATGAGCATTCGTAGCCGCATAGGCATTCGCGGCCGCACGAGCAATTGCAGTCGCATAAGCTTTCACAGCCGCATAGGCATTCGCGGCCGCATGAGCAATTGTAGCCGCATAGGCATTCGCGGCCGCATGAGCAATTGCAGCCGCATGAGCATTCGTAGACACATGAGCAATCGCAGCCGTATAAGAAATTGCAGTCGCATGAGCTTTCACAACCGCATAAGCTTTCGTGCCGCATGAGTTTGCAGCCGCATATGCATGTCTTTTCCTGAGCCGCATGGCTCTGCCCGACGTCAGCCGTATGGCACTGCTTTCCTATTGTCGTATATGCAAGATTTCTATTTTTGCCGCATAGGCCATGGTTCCGTTCCCCAGCCGCATAAGATCATTCCCCATTTGCCGCATGGACTTCTGTTCCTTCGGCCGCATGAGTTTCCTGAGCCGCATGCGCCCGTTCGTCCTTAGCCGCATGCGCCCCGCATTCTCCAGCCGCATGCTCCGTTCGTCCTGAGCCGTATATGCCCGCATTTTCCAACCGCATGAGCCTCAGCCGCATGTTCCTATGTGTCTTAGTCCTCATTTCTAATCTGACTACCTATGCGATGGCTGGATAATCCTATGTGTGTACTAAGGTACAATCTATGTGAGCACCGAGGTACAATCATATGCGCTAAGTGTTCCTACGTGATACCTGCCAGTACCTCCAAGAGTCCAGCATTTACAGAGCAAATGGTCGGTAGCAATGACGTGGTATGTGTTGTGTGTTGCATTACACCAAGAAGGGGGTACATACGTATGACTCCTTGAGCCCCAGCACGGATCCCTTCTTGGGGTACTCGTACAATGTACGACATCTAGAGGAGTTAACATGTGACCACGACATGTGAACTCTGAGGATAACCTAGGGATTAATTAGGCAACTAACTTGGTAGATGCATTGGATGGGAAGAATCTCGAGATCGTGCCATACTAGCCACCCCAGGTCCAGTCCTGACGTATCAGGTTGGCCGCCACGGATATGGTTTTATCCGACCTCTACGAGCTATGTGTTATATATTTTAGTGCGATAGCCCTCCGGAGGACTGGTGCATAATCAATGTGTTATATGTCTTATGGTTTGGCTAGCCCTGCTGGGTTGACACGATCTGAGGATTCCTTTAATCAGTATCGCGAAAATAACTCCGCCAAATATAGAAAGCTGCAGGAATGATTGGCCGTTTGAAAAATGACTTGACTGTGCTTGAGCCTTCCATTAGTAGCCGAGGGACATGGACTGTCAGGGTGCGTAGACCAACCCATGTCCTTATTTGGTTGTTGGGTTGGTCTATCGTGCTAGGACAAGCTGTGGATCGAGGTTACGACCGGAAGCTTTTATTATTACTAGTATTATTATTTTAGGCTTGGGTTTTATCTCACTCTTTTGTTCTCCCTTGTGGTACTTGCTATTCGGGGCTGACCCCGCTGGTTTTGTTTGGCCAGATCACGTAGCAGAGCCTGAGGATCCGACTTTCTTCCCTGACGTCAATGGTTCATACTAGGAGCATGGCTGGCGGGAGACTCGAGTGGGTTTCTTCTCCTCCACTCTAGTATCTTTACTTATGTTCTGGCGTTTAGCCACCGGTACCTGTTTAACCGGCTAATCTGGATATTTTGTCTTACATAATTTATAATTAAATCAGACTGCAGCTGAATACAATTATGTACCTTTGACTCTCTGGGCTAGCTAACTTATAAAACTAGATCTCCATGACCATTTTGATGAAGCGTCGGGGACGCCTTACTGCTTTATCTCATATGTTCATTAATTGATATTTTCTTGCTTTGAATGATTGAGACATAGATGTTCTGTGTGCCCATAGGAGACTTGAACGTAGCTTGCACCCCCTTCTCTCTTGACAGCCACGATTGCCGTATGACGTATGTACACCTCATATGGAGTAGCTGGCCTTATCCGTCTCCGTATTTTGGTGCTGGGGCGTTACAAGGTTTTATTGGTGGCCCATGCAGGTCTGATTTTCAGACTTTTGGGGTGTTACTATTATAGGAGTCTCAATCAAAACTTGTTCCCTTTGAATCTCTTGTCTCGATTTCTCTTTCCTCACCTTGATTGATAACCTGAATTGCATCCTCGAATCCTCCTCGTCCTGATAATTAATATCATGTACCTTTCCCTATAGGGGTGCTTCTTTCTCAGTAGCAGGCGAGGCCAATATGGAGGAACATCCAGTAGAGCATGGCTCGACAGGGCAGCAACCGGAAGGAATACATTCTCCTGACTAGATCTGAGTGGAAGTGATACAGAGCCAGTGGAACCGCAGGTTCTAGAAACCCCTGTACCCCCAGCGGTGCCAGCAGCGACGACAGTACCTGATGCTGTAGCACTTCTGGAGGTCATCCGGGGATTTCTGGCCACTCAGCAGTGTCAGGTGGCAGCCCATCAGCAACAGCAGACCCGACAGCAGGAACAGAATATGCTACTGAATCAGGGGTTACAATTAGCCCTTGAGACAAGTGTTAGGAATAATTCGGAAGCATCAGGGAGATTTTGTCGACTCAATCCGAGATATTTTGACAGTACGGAGGATGCCATCACGGCGGATGCTTGGCTTCAGGATACTGAGGCATATTGACCGCAGCAAAGGTTCCAGCAGAAGAGAAGGTTGACCAGGTCAGACTGATACTTCAGGATCTCGTCCGCGATTGGTGGGCATCAGAAGAGGTTAGACTGAGGCATCATGTTCCCTGGGATAGCTTCCGTACCAGATTTAAAGCCAAGTACTTTGGCGTGGTAGCGCGGTATGAGCTGCAGTAGAGGTTTATCAGTCTCAAGCAGGCTGGGAAGACGGTGGATGGATATGCAGCGGAGTTCTGCAGACTGAGTCGGTTTGCACCGACGATGGTAGCTACAGAGCCAGAGAAGGCTATGAGGTTTCAGCAAGGACTTCATTTGAAGATTCTACAGCTAGTAGAAGGGCACGACTATCAGACTTTTGATGCCGTTTTAACGGCAGCTCGGGGGCATGAACTCACCCAATAGAGGTTGGTGACAAGATATGGGGGCCAGAAGAGGTCTCATCCCCAGAGTAGGGGTGGAGGAGCAGTGCAGCGAACATCGGTGCCAGTACCCGACATCCGTATTCATGAGTCAGGAGCGCCATAGAGGACGACGATATCCGAGATAACAACACCAGTTCGGCATCAGCAGCAGAGAAACCAGCAGAAGCGCCAGGAGGCGTACATTGGATGTACTTACTGTGGTAAGGAAGGGCACACTAGGGATGTGTGTTGTTCAGCTAATGGGTTATGTATGAGGTGTGGCAGTCCAGACCACAGGATCGCTAATTGCCCTATAATGCAGAGGCCAGGAGGGCCAGTTCAGCAGTTTCCGACATTGCCAGCTCCAGGGGCAGCACCAGGCAGAGGACCAGCATTGGCCGTAAGGCCGCTAGACCAGCATCTACCAATGCATGCTCAGATGTATCGCCAGGCACAGAACCAGGAAGGCCCGCAGAGGCCGTAGCGACCGCATGGTCGAGGAAGGCAGCAGGAGGGAGCTCAGCAAGGCCAGGGCCAGGCCTTCACCTTATCACTGGAGGATGCGCTAGATTCAGGCGACGTGGTTGCAGGTAATATTTCTGTTACCTCTTTTCCTGCAGTAGCATTGTTTAATTCGGGGGCTACCCACTCTTTTATATCTGTACGATTTGTGACACGTATTGGATTGGAATTCGAAGCATTTTTAGAGAGGATTAATATACTCACTGGTAATGGACTCGTAGGAGTTAGCAGAGTGTGCTTAGCATGTCCAATCGTAGTGAGTAGGCGATTATTGCCCGCATCTTTGATCGAGTTCCCTATGGGCAACTTTGACGTTATCCTAGGTATGGACTGGTTGAGAGACAGTCATACGACGATAGATTGTCGGAGAGGTAGGGTAGTATTTAATGTACCTGGCATTGAGGAGTTCGTCTTTGTCCGATCATTGGAGGATCGACCCAAGGGCATTGTTGTAGAAGTATTGGCAGAACAGGAGTAGATTCCAAGAGTGGTCAGAGAGTTTCTTGATGTATTTCAAGATGAGCTTCCAGGTTTACCACCAGTGAGAGATGTGGAGTTTTGCATTGAGCTGAATCCTGGGACGGAGGCTAAAGTCGACAGAGTTTACAGGATGTCGCAGTCAGAGTTGGATAAGTTATACCAGCATGAAGAAGAACTGAAGACGAAGCAGTTTATCCGAGACAGTAAATCGCCCTGGACAGCACCGGTGATTTTGGTACCCAAGAAGGATGGATCGACGCGAATGTACATTGATTACCGGCAGTTGAATGCAGTAACAGTGAAGAACAAGTATCCGTTACCAAGGATTGATGACTTGTTTGATCAATTGAGTAAGGCCTGCATCTTCTCTAAGATTGGTCTTCGATCTGGATATTATCAAGTAAGGGTCCGGGAGCAAGACATACCCAAGACAGCATTTAGATCACGGTATGGGCATTATGAGTTTCTGGTGATGTCATTTGGACTGACTAATGCCCCAGCAGTATTCATGGATTAGATGAACCGTATCTTCCTACCCTATTTGGATAAGTTTGTAGTATTATTTATAGATGACATCTTCGTCTATTCCAGTAGTGAGGAGGAATATGAGAAACATCTTCGGACAGTTTTGCAGACCTTGAGGGAGCATCAACTTTATGCGAAGCTTAATAAATATGAGTTTTGGTTGAATCATATTTCATTCCTGGGACACATTATCTCTGGAGCAGGAGTGTTAGTAGACCCGAAGAAGGTTGAGGCAGTAGAGAATTGGCCAGTTCCGAAGACGGTAGCAGAAGTGCGTAGTTTCTTGGGATTGACAGGTTACTACATGAGGTTCGTGGCAGACTTCGCCAGGATTTTGGCACCCTTGACGCGTTTGACGCATAAGGATGTAGAGTTTGTTTGGTCAGCTGAGTGTCAGACATCATTTGAAGAGTTGAAGAAGAAATTAATCTCAGCCCCGATCTTGACCCTTCCAGTAGAATCGGAAGGGTTTACAGTGTATTGTGACGCATCCAGGAAGGGACTTGGATGTGTATTGACGCAGCATGGTAAGGTGATAGCATATGCATCTCGACAGCTTCGAGACCATGAGAAGAACTATCCGACCCACTACCTGGAATTAGCAGCAGTAGTATTTTCGCTTAAGTTATGTAGGCACTATTTATATGGGGATCGAGTGGAGATTTATACTAATCATAAGAGCTTAAAGTATGTGTTTACCCAGAGGGACCTGAACATGAGACAGAGAAGATGGTTGGAGTTACTGAAGGATTTCGATGTAAATCTTCAGTATCATCCAGGCAAGGCGAATGTGGTAGCAAATGCCTTGAGCAGGAAAGGTGGTGCATTCATTTTAACCACGCAGAGGCATATTTTGGGAGATCTTCAGAAAATGGGAATTGAGGTGATCTTATCGCAAGATACGGGAGTTATGGCCAGTTTGCAGATTCAGTCTACTTTAGTAGAGAGGATCAGAACAGCTCAGGCAGAGGATCCGCGAATCCAGAAGCTTCGATCGGAGTGTAAGTCAGGCCTCATGAAGGAGTTAGTAATCCATAAGGATGGTACACTTAGGTTCGAAAATTGCCTTTGTGTACCAGGTGGAGACCTTCGACATAAAGTTATGACAGAGGCTCATAGTTCTCCTTATTCCATTCATCCCGGAGGCACAAAGATGTACCAGGATATGAAGCAGCACTTTTGGTGGAATGGCATGAAGAGGGATGTCACTCTCCGTTCCCGGAATACGTATTTTTATACATGTACAACTCATGAGTATTTATTTAGTATTTATCATGTAGTATTCTGTATTTAAATTCCTTTGAAATTTTCATGTTAATTAATTATCTGTTCTTTAAATTCTATGTTAATTTTATTTTTGCAATTTTATTTCTGCAATTATATTTCGGCAATTTTATTACCTGTATTTTATTTTGCTGCTTTAGTGTTATTTGGTTCGGCCTTATTGGGTTCGGATTGGTGGTGGATCTGTACAACCCAGCCCACTAGCTCCCACCTACCACCCCCTTCCTATTTAAAGCTTCCATCTCTTTCTCTCTCCTTATTACTTCATTCTCACCATTACTTCTTCTTCTTCCTCTCATTACTCCCCACCACCTACCAGCAGCAGGAGAAGGCAAGTGCAAACTTGCTTCTCAATCACCCATTTTTAGTTCATTTGCCTTCTTCTCGTGATTCCAAGAGAGATTAGTTCTTAGCATTTTTGATTTCTACGGCTGGTTTTCTCTAGATCTAAGTTATAGTATTTCGGCTGCTCATGGGTTCTTGATCCACCAACTTAGCGTGTATTTCTGGCACTGGAACAAGGCTCCATGGGACTTGGAGTTTGGGAGATGTTTCACGCACACGTTTTTACGTGCTCGCGTAAACATCAGCCCAGTCACGCACACGTCTATACGTGTTTGCGTGTATTCTTAGTCACGCTCACGTTCTTACGTGTCCGCGTGTATTCTCAGTCACGCTCACGTTCTTACGTGTCAGCGTGTATTTTTAGTCACGCACACATCCTTGTGTGCGTGTATTTTCAGTCACGCTCACTCTGTGCGTGCGTGTATTTTCAGTCACACTCATATCCTTGCGCTTGCATGCGTGACTTTTTACGCTGCGCTTGCGTGCGTGACTTTCACGCTCCCATCTTTGTGTTTGCATGCGTAACTTTTCCCGCTCATGTCTTGTACTAGCGTGCGTGACTTTTCACACTCACGCTGTACTTGCATGCGTGACTTTTCACACTGCGCTTGCGTGCGTGACTTTTCACTTCACGTTAAGCCAGCGTGTATCACTTTTCACGCTCACTCATTCAGGCTAGACTTAGCGTACTTTTCACGCATACGATTCTTGCGTGACTTTTGGACTTAGCTTAGACTTGTTAGCATGACTTCCTGATTTGGGAGTTTTTTATTTGTTCTATATTTTATTCATTTAATAGTAGCATGATAATTTCCTATTATATCCTTACACCTTTTTGCATGAACCCGGAAATCTTAGCATGTTAATATTTTAATACCTATGGTTGTGTATTAGTGCCAAATGTCTGGATTGGTATATGGATATCCAGTGAGACTGGAACTTGACCCTTGAGAGTTATAGACTCGACCCTATTTAATGCTAAATGACTTTCATGCCTTGTCACTATTAATGACGATGGTTATCTTGACTAATTGATCATGCGTTCCTAGTTGGAACTAAGAGACTGGCTAGTCGTCTTATTGAAATAAATGAATGAGACACGTTCATGTTATGAACTATTGCAATCGACTGGCTGATCCCGAAATATTGACATACATGCACATGCAGGCTTCAATCTATTTATTTATCTATTTATTTATTTTCTACAAAAGAAGCATGTGTATCTTATGGTCAAGGCATGATTACCGTGGTTAGATTTGATTGTTGCATTACGCTATGTAAGACCTGCAACCTAACCGCACTGGTATCGTTGTAGAGTTGTGCATATCGTACCCCGTACGAAAGTACTCATTTGAATGACCATGATCCACGACATGGGACTTCACTCAACGTAGGGACTATTAAGTTAAATAAAATAATGATTGCATGGAGAGAATGGATTCCCGAGTTCTTATATGGCAGCCCCCTTGGGACGAGTAGTACCCGACGGGCCGGCTAGTTCCCACAGATACTGTAAATCTGCCATACGGGCAGGGAACAGTATCTGCTTTTATTATTATGGTATATTGTATATTGAAGGGCGTCCTGCTAGGACTCGTCTAATTCATGCATGGCGTACATGATTGACTGGATAGACTAGCCTTGTTCGCACATAGTAAGAACTGAGGAATTCCTAATTGCATAATTCCAGGATAACTTGGGACTCATAATAGCAAGCCGTAGGATTTGATTGGCCATTCAAGTTGATTTGTTTGTGTATTGTACTACTCTGTTACCTAACTGGGATGATCAGAATGTCAGGACATGACGGGCCAACTTCTGTCCTTGTTTGGTTGGGAGGTTGGTTCGAAGTGTCGTGATATGATGTGAATCCTAGTAGCAAGCAGAGGTCTATTATCATTATATTTTTTTACTTACTGGTTTAGTCCTTCATATCGTCCTTCCTTGTGGTACTTGCTATTAGAGGTCTAACCTCTCTGGTTTTGCATGGCCAGATTTAGAGCCGGTTCCCGAGGATCCAGCGTACTTCTACCTCCAAGATGGTCAATACTAGGAGAATGATCGCAGGAGGACTCGAGTGGGTTCCTTACTTCACCGCTCGTTTTGTTATTCATCTTTATACTTAGCCGTTTGGCACCGACATGTTAGTCGGATTGTCTTGTACTTACTTTTACATAATTGTAATTAAGTCAGAATGCAGCTGATAACAATTGTGTATACTTGCTATATCATCTGGCTATATTTTGTAAAGCCAGATCTCAAGAACATTTTGACTGAGCGTTTGGGACGCCTTACTGCTTTATCTTACATGTTCTCTATTTATGTTTTTTTGATTGAATGATTGAGACAATAGATATGTAATGACCATAGCAAGACCTTTATGTAGTATGCACCCCCTCGTCTGGTTAGACAGTATTGATCGTATTATACGGTATTCATCTACCCGTAATACGTAGCTGGCTGAGTCACTCCCCCGCTCTCCAGTATTCTGGTTCTGGGGCGTGACAAGGTTTTAGTGGTGGCCCATGCAGGTCTGATTTCAGACTTGTGGGGTGTTTTGATTTATAGGATGTCTCAATCACACATATTTTCCCTTGATCTCATGATTCGTTATTCTCAAACCCTTGCTTGACATTCCGGTATCCTTTGACTTCATCGATCCTTCATGTCCGGTTGTTTGACTGTTCTCTTGTCCCTTTTCTTAGAGGCACTTCGTCCGTATCGGTCAGAGCTGGGCAGCAACAACAAAGGCAACAAGGACAACCTGACCAGGATGGTCAGCAACCAGGGCCAGTCTCACCTCAGGAGACTATCCAGGAAGAAGTGATAGTAGAACCAGCGGTTGGACCGTAGTATCCAGATATTCCAGACCCACCCATAGTTCCACCTACCCCTGTGGAAGTGGACACACTAGCCCTTCTGGAGATCATGAGAGGAATGATGGCTGCTCAGCAACATCAGATGTTGGCCCAGCAGCGCATGCACACTCAGCTACAAGAGCAGAATGTGTTGCTCAACCAAGGATTGCAGACGGCTTTAGAAAGAGGAGTGAGGGCTGATTCAGGAGCATCAGCCAGGTTTTGCAAGTACAACCCCCGTCGTTTCGAGGGCACGGAGGATGCCATCTCAGCAGATGCATGGCTTAAGGATATTGAGGCTATTCTGACAGCAGCTAAGGTGCCGGCAGAAGAGCGTGTGGATCTAGTGAAGTTGTTACTTCAGGATCTCGTACGTGATTGGTGGGAAGCAGAGGAAGTAGGCATCAGACGTCCTGTGGCTTGGGACGATTTCACTGCAAGATTCAAGACTAAGTACTATGGAGTTATGGCGCAGTTTGAGCTAAAACAGAAATTTATCAACCTCAGGCAGGCCGACAAGACTGTAGATGCTTATGCAGCGGAGTTCTGCAGATTGAGTAGATTCGCCCCAGAGATGGTAGCAACAGAGCGCCATAGGGCCATGAGATTTCAGCAAGGGTTTCATCTCGAGCTCTTGCAATTGATAGAGGGGCACAACTACCAGACTTTTGATGAGATATTGACGGCAACTCGAAGGCATGAGCTCACCATTCAGAGGCTTGCGACAAGGACTGGGGGTCAGAAGAGATCCCACAGTCAGATATAAGGAGGAGGGGGAGCAGCGCCCCGAACAACAGCACCATCCACTGGCATTCGTATCCACGATGTGGCGATACGAGGACCAGCACCACCCAGACAGCAGCAGCAGCAGCAACAGAGGAAGAACCAGCAACCCCCGGTGGGCTGCACTTATTGTGGGAAGATGGAACACACTCGAGATGTATGTCGGACATTAAATGGACTGTGTCTGATATGTGGAAATCCAGACCATCGGGTTACCACATGTCCCATGAATTCGAGGTCAGGAGGATCAGGGCAACAGTTTCTTGCTCTGCCAGCACCAGGGGCAGGCCAGTATCGAGGACCAGCAGTGGCAGTAAGGCCGTTGGCACAGCGCCCGTTAGTACCGCAGGCTTAGATGTTTCGGCAGCAGGGACCGCCGATGCAGCAATACTAGCATAGACCACCCCAGCATCATCAAGGCAGGGGCCAGCAGCATCATCAGGCTAGGCCGCAGCATGGAAATCAGCAAGGAGGTCGAGGACAAGCATTCACTCTGTCCTTGGAGGAGGCATTGGCATCGGGAGATGTTGTGGCAGGTAACATTCTCGTCGCCTCATATCCCGCAGTAGCATTGTTTGATTCGGGAGCATCCCATTCATTTATATCTGTACGATTTACGATACGACTAGGAATGGAGTTCGAGGCATTGCCAGGGAGGTTGAATATACTCACTGGTAATGGGCTCGTAAGGGTTAGTAGAGTTATTCTAGCGTGTAGTGTTGTAGTTTGCGGGCATTCCTTACCCGCCCGGTTGATAGAATTTCCTGTAGGAAATTTCGACGTTATCTTAGGCATGGACTGGCTGAAAGACAGTCATGCGACAATAGATTGTCGTAGAGGGAGTGTATCTTTTGATATTCCAGGCATGAAGAGGTTTACCTTAGTCAGATCAGAGGTAACTCAGCAAGAGCAGGGAGTAGTGACGGCAATGGAGAAAGTTCAGATTCCGAAGGTAGTTGAAGAATTTCTCGACGTATTTCCTGAAGAACTTCCAGGTCTACCACCGGTTAGAGATATTGAGTTCAGTATAGAATTGGCACCAGGAACTAAACCGATATCAGATCGAGTTTACAGGATGGCGGATTCAGAGCAGGCCAAGGTATATCAGCATATAGAGGAACTGAAGGAGAAGAAGTTCATCCAAGCTAGCGTGTCACCATGGGCAGCACCAGTGGTACTTGTGGGAAAGAAGGATGGGTCATCCAGATTATGCATTGACTACAGGAAGCTTAACGCGGCAACAGTGAAGAACAAGTACCCATTACCCAGGATCGATGACTTATTTGACCAGTTGAGCAAGGCTAGAGTTTTCTCCAAGATAGATCTTCGTTCAGGGTACCATCAGGTGAGGGTTCGGAAGGAAGATATTCCCAAGACAGCATTTAGGTCAAAGTATGGGCCTTATGAGTTCTTAGTAATGCCGTTTGGTTTGACCAACGCTCCAGCAATATTCATGGATTTGATGAACCGCATCTTTATGCCATATTTAGACCAGTTTGTCGTCGTGTTTCTTGACGACATTCTCGTATACTCTGCTAGTAAAGAGGAGCATGAAGACCACCTCAGGAAAGTGTTGCAGGTTCTGAGAGAGAACCAGTTGTATGCCAAGCTCAGCAAGTGTGAGTTTTGGTCGGATTATATTTCATTTTTGGGTCATATCATAACAGGAGCTGGAGTAGCAGTAGATCCCAAGAAGGTAGAAGCAGTAGAGAGTTGGCCAGTACCCAAGACCGTAGCAGATGTGCAAAGTTTCTTGGGGTTGGCAGGATATTACAGAAGGTTTGTGTCAGACTTTGCAAGGCTTTCAGCACCCATGACCCGCTTGACCCGGAAGGATGTGCCATTCGCTTGGTCGGCAGAATGTCAGGCATCATTCGAGACTTTGAAGCAGAAGTTGATATCAGCACCTATTCTTACATTGCCAGTTGGACCCGGAGGTTTTACAGTATATTGTGATGCGTCAGGTAAAGGACTTGGATGTGTCCTTATGCAACATGGGAAGGTGATAGCGTATGCATCTAGGCAGCTTCGGGACCACGAGAAGAATTATCCAACTCATGATTTGGAGTTAGCAGCAGTAGTGTTTGCTCTGAAGCTATGGAGACATTACTTATATGGTGACCGGGTGGAGATGTACACAGACCATAAAAGTCTGAAGTACATCTTTACTCAGAAGGAACTGAACATGAGGCAGAGAAGATGGCTGGAGTTGATTAAGGATTATGACGTGGAGCTTCAGTACCACCCAGGCAAGGCGAATGTAGTGGCAGACGCTCTCAGCAGGAGAGGCGGCACATTTATGTTGACAATACAGAAACATATCTTAGAAGACCTTCAGGAGATGGGCATCGAAGTTATACTTCCTAGTGAAGTAGGAGTTCTAACTAGTCTGCAAGTTCAATCTGACTTGGTAGACAGGATCAAGGCAGCTCAGGCACAGGACCCGAGGATTCAGAAGCTTAGGGCAGAATGTGAGTCAGGACTCAGGAAGGAGATAAGGATTCACGAAGATGGTACACTTAGGTTCGGATCGCGTTTATGTGTGCCTAGTGGAGATATCAGACAGGAGGTTATGGCAGAAGCTCACAGTTCTCAGTATTTTATTCACCCTGGAGGGACCAAGATGTACCAAGATATCAAGCAGCACTTCTGGTGGAACGGGATGAAGAGAGAGATAGCTAGATTTGTTTTCCGTTGCTTGGTATGTCAGCAAGTGAAGGCAGAACAGCAGAGGCCAGCTGGGTTATTGCAACCACTTCCTATTCCGGAATGGAAATGGGAGCATATTACAATAGACTTTGTGACCGGTTTACCGAGATCACCAAGTGGTAAGGATGCTATTTGGGTGATAGTAGACCGGCTTACGAAGGTAGCACACTTTCTTCCTTTCAGAGTAGGACAATCTACAGAAAAGTTGGCAGAGTTGTATATGTAACAGATAGTCAGGCAGCATGGAGTCCCTGTCAGTATTGTGTCGGATCGAGATACCCGCTTTACATCACACTTCTGGAAGAGCTTACATCATAGTCTGGGTACCAAGTTAAGATTTAGCACGGCTTACCATCCACAGACGGATGGGCAATCAGAAAGGACAATTCAGACTTTAGAAGACATGTTGCGAGCTTGCACTCTAGATTTTGGAGGGTCTTGGGAGAGTCACCTGCACTTGGTCGAGTTCTCATACAACAATAGTTATCAAGCCAGTATCCAGATGGCGCCATTTGAAGTATTATATTGTAAGAAGTGCAGGTCACCGCTTGCATGGGATGATATCGGGGAGAGGAAGATACTAGGCCCAGAAATGATTGTTCAGACGGTTGAAGTAGTTAAAGGGATTAGAGAGCGACTTCGAGTTGCGCAGGACCGGCATCGTCATTGGGCTGATCAGCATCGTAGGCCGTTAGAGTTCTCTGTTGGGGACCACGTGTTCTTGCGGATCTCACCTACTCGTGGGGTCATTAGATTTGGCGTTCGCGGAAAATTGAGTCCGCGGTACGTGGGCCCATTCGTTATCCTTGATCGGATAGGCGATGTTGCTTATCGTTTATCCCTCCCACCTTCGTTACGAGAGGTGCATGACGTGTTTCATGTATCTCAATTACGTAGGTATGTATCGGACCCAAGTCATGTCCTCGATCATTCTGAGCTGGTTGTTGGTACCAACCTGTCTTACGAGGAACAGCCTGTGTCCATTTTGGACCGAAGAGAGAAGATACTCAAGAACCGAACACTTAGTCTTGTCCGTGTTGCTTGGGGTCATCACTCTTTGGGAGAGTCAACGTGGGAACGTGAGGATGATATCCGATCACGGTATCCACACCTGTTTGACCCACAAGGTATATCTTTTTTTGTATACCTTGATTGTCTTGATTTCTCATGCTTATCACCTTATTGATAGAACTATCTGATATCGTAGATTGATAGATTTACATATATAGTACTTGCTTTTGATATGGTAACAATGATTGCTTGCTCACTAGAATTGCTTGATCACTAGAATTGCTTGTATTAGTTTAGCCCCGATGTTTCTATCCTGCTTGGATTTGAAATTCCGAGGACGGAATTTTTCTAAGGTAGGTAGAGATGTCACTCCCCGTTCCCGGAATACGTATTTTTATACATGTACAACTCATGAGTATTTATTTAGTATTTATCATGTAGTATTCTGTATTTAAATTCCTTTGAAATTTTTATGTTAATTAATTATCTGTTCTTTAAATTCTATGTTAATTTTATTTCTGCAATTATATTTCGGCAATTTTATTACCTATATTTTATTTTGCTGCTTTAGTATTATTTGGTTCGGCCTTATTGGGTTCGGATTGGTGGTGGATCTGTGCAACCGGCCCACTAGCTCCCACCTACCACCCCCTTCCTATTTAAAGCTTCCATCTCTTTCTCTCTCCTCATTACTTCATTCTCACCATTACTTCTTCTTCTTCCTCTCATTACTCCCCACCACCTACCACCAGCAGGAGAAGGCAAGTGCAAACTTGCTTCTCAATCACCCATTTTTAGTTCATTTGCCTTCTTCTCGTGATTCCAAGAGAGATTAGTTCTTAGCATTTTTGATTTCTACGGCTGGTTTTCTCTAGATCTAAGTTATAGTATTTCGGCTGCTCATGGGTTCTTGATCCACCAACTTAGCGTGTATTTGCGGCACTGGAACAAGGCTCCATGGGACTTGGAGTTTGGGAGATGTTTCACGCACACGTTCTTACGTGCTCGCGTAAACATCAGCCCAGTCACGCACACGTCTATATGTGTTTGCGTGTATTCTTAGTCACGCTCACGTTCTTACGTGTCCGCGTGTATTCTCAGTCACGCTCACGTTCTTACGTGTCAGCGTGTATTTTTAGTCACGTACACATCCTTGCGTGCGTGTATTTTCAGTCACGCTCACCATGTGCGTGCGTGTATTTTCAGTCACGCTCATATCCTTGTGCTTGCATGCGTGACTTTTTACGCTGTACTTGCGTGCATGACTTTCACGCTCCCATCTTTGTGTTTGCATGCGTAACTTTTCCCGCTCATGTCTTGTACTAGCGTGCGTGACTTTTCACACTCACGCTGTACTTGCATGCGTGACTTTTCACACTGCGCTTGCGTGCGTGACTTTTCACTTCACGTTAAGCCAGCGTGTATCACTTTTCACGCTCACTCATTCATGCTAGACTTAGCGTACTTTTCACGCATACGATTCTTGCGTGACTTTTGGACTTAGCTTAGACTTGTTAGCATGACTTCCTGATTTGGGAGTTTTTTATTTGTTCTATATTTTATTCATTTAATAGTAGCATGATAATTCCCTATTATATCCTTACGCCTTTTTGCATGAACCCGAAAATCTTAGTATGTTAATATTTTAATACCTATGGTTGTGTATTAGTGCCAAATGTCTGGATTGGTATATGGATATCCAGTGAGACTGGAACTTGACCCTTGAGAGTTATAGACTCGACCCTATTTAATGCTAAATGACTTTCATGCCTTGTCACTATTAATGACGATGGTTATCTTGACTAATTGATCATGCGTTCCTAGTTGGAACTAAGAGACTGGCTAGTCGTCTTATTGAAATAAATGAATGAGACACGTTCATGTTATGAACTATTGCAATCGACTGGCTGATCCCGAAATATTGACATACATGCACATGCAGGCTTCAATCTATTTATTTATCTATTTATTTATTTTCTACAAAAGAAGCATGTGTATCTTATGGTCAAGGCATGATTACCGTGGTTAGATTTGATTGTTGTATTACGCTATGTAAGACCTGCAACCTAACCGCACTGGTATCGTTGTAGAGTTGTGCATATCGTACCCCGTACGAAAGTACTCATTTGAATGACCATGATCCACAGCATGGGACTTCACTCAACGTAGGGACTATTAAGTTAAATAAAATAATGATTGCATGGAGAGAATGGATTCCCGAGTTCTTACATGGCAGCCCCCTTGGGACGAGTAGTACCCGACGGACCGGCTAGTTTCCACAGATACTGTAAATCTGCCACACGGGCAGGGAACAGTATCTGCTTTTATTATTATGGTATATTGTATATTGACGGGCGTCCTGCTAGGACTCGTCTAATTCATGCATGGCGCACATGATTGACTGGATAGACTAGCCTTGCTCGCACATAGTAAGAACTGAGGAATCCCTAATTGCATAATTCCAGGATAACTTGGGACTCATAATAGCAAGCCGTAGGATTTGATTGGCCGTTCAAGATGATTTGTTTGTGTATTATACTACTCTGTTACCTAACTGGGATGATCAGAATGTCAGGACATGACGGGCCAACTTCTGTCCTTGTTTGGTTGGAAGGTTGGTTCGAAGTGTCGTAATATGATGTGAATCCTAGTAGCAAGCAGAGGTCTATTATCATTATATTCTTTTACTTACTGGTTTAGTCCTTCATATCGTCCTTCCTTGTGGTACTTGCTATTAGAGGTCTAACCTCTCTGGTTTTGCATGGCCAGATTTAGAGCCGGTTCCCGAGGATCCAGCGTACTTCTACCTCCAAGATGGTCAATACTAGGAGAATGATCGCAGGAGGACTCGAGTGGGTTCCTTACTTCACCGCTCGTTTTGTTATTCATCTTTATACTTAGCCGTTTGGCACCGACATGTTAGTCGGATTGTCTTGTACTTACTTTTACATAATTGTAATTAAGTCAGACTGCAGCTGATAACAATTGTGTATACTTGCTATATCATCTGGCTATATTTTGTAAAGCCAGATCTCAAGAACATTTTGACTGAGCGTTTGGGACGCCTTACTGCTTTATCTTACATGTTCTCTATTTATGTTTTTTTTGATTGAATGATTGAGACAATAGATGTGTAATGACCATAGCAAGACCTTTATGTAGTATGCACCCCCTCGTCTGGTTAGACAGCATTTATCGTATTATACGGTATTCATCTACCCGTAATACGTAGCTGGCTGAGTCACTCCCCCGCTCTCCAGTATTCTGGTTCTGGGGCGTGACAAGGGAGATAGCGAGGTTTGTATCCAGATGCTTGGTATGTCAGCAAGTGAAGGCAGAGCAGCAGAGACCAGCAGGATTGTTACAACCGCTTTATATTCCGGAGTGGAAGTGGGAGCACATCACAATGGACTTTGTGACCGGTTTACCTAGATCTTCGACCGGCCGAAACGCGGTTTGGGTAATCGTGGATTGGCTCACGAAGGTTGCGCATTTTTTTTCTTTTAGAGTAGGGCAGTCTACTGAGCAGCTGGCAGAAATATATATGAAGCAGATTGTGAGGCAGCATGGTGTTCCAGTCAGCATAGTATCAGATCGAGACACACGGTTCACCTCTCACTTTTGGCAGAGTTTGCATCAAAGTTTGGGTACCAAGTTGAGGTTCAGCACAGCCTACCATCCGCAGACGGATGGATAATCAGAGAGAACCATTCAGACCTTGGAAGATATGTTACGGGCTTGTACTTTAGACTTCGACGGAACTTGGGAAGATCATCTTCATTTAGTTGAATTCTCTTACAATAATAGTTATCAGGCAAGTATACAGATGGCACCATTTGAAACATTATATGGAAGGAAGTGCAGGTCCCCTCTGGCGTGGGACGATGTGGGAGAACGAAAATTATTGGGACCAGAGATGATCACGCAGACCGTGGAAACAGTCAAGTTGATCAGAGAGCGACTTCGAGTCGCGCAAGACAAACACCGATACTGGGCAGATCAGCATCGTAGGCCTCTAGAGTTTGGTGTTGGTGACCAAGTTTTTCTGCGGATTTCGTCTACTCGGGGTGTCATTAGATTTGGAACCCGAGGAAAGCTTAGTCCGAGATTCGTTGGTCCTTTTGAGATTCTTGCTCGGGTAGGCGATATTGCTTATCGGCTTGTCCTTCCTCCCTCGCTATCTGGCGTACATAATGTGTTTCATGTATCTCAGTTGTGTGGGTACGTCCCGGATCCGAGTCATATCCTCGACCATTCAGAGTTAGTCGTTGGTACTGACTTAACTTACGAGGAACAACCCGTGTCTATTTTGGACCGGCGAGAGAAGGTGCTCAAGAACCGGACTATTAGCCTTGTCTGTGTCGCTTGGGGCCATCACTCTCTGGAAGAGTCAACCTGGGAGCACGAGGACGAGATTAGACCTCGGTATCCGTACTTGTTTGACTCGGAAGGTATGTTTCTCCTCATGCCTTGGTAATCTGTTTACATGCTTATTTTGCACCATTTTGATATATATAGTCAATGACTGCTAATGATAGGTTGCTTGCATAGAATTGTAATTGCACCTTACTTGCCCGGATACCTCTATCTTTGTCTTGGCTAAAATTTCGAGGACGAATTTTTTTTTAAAGAGGATAGAGATGTCACTCCCCAATCCCGATATACATATTCTTTCATGAATTCTGTATACGGTATCTGTAATTAGCATGTGTATAATTATGTTTATTATTTATTAATGGTTGCATATAGCTCTTAAGCATGTCATTAGCGGCATGGTTAGAGCATGTTTAGGGATTAGGGTTTTTTTAAGCCAAATCAACCCCTATTTATATTCTCTTCCTCACTCTCTCTCCTCATTCACTCTTCCATTTATTTCCCTCAACCACCACCCATAGGCAAGTACAACTTGCTCAAAAGTGGAGATTAGTACATTTTTTATTTCTTGATTTTATTTGTCTATATTGTTCATCTCTTCATTCTCTACAAGTTTAGTTCTTGAAGTTATTGATTTTAATGGCTAGATTTGTGTAGATCTAAGTTCCTAAAATTATGATTTCATGGGTTTTTATAGTTTTGATCTATCAAACTTGGCTATTTTCGAAAATCAATGGTCCTATGTTGTAGGAAATTTGATTCTACTCAGTTTTGACCTTTGGAAAGTTAGATTTCGACTTATTTTGAGAAAGATAGGGCCAGAACAATATTTGGATTTCTTCTAGGTTCGTCTGTGCTAGTTCTGGCAGGGATGATGAATAGTCCCCTGCGGCTGCATGAGCAATTGTTGCTGTATGAGCATTCGCATCCGCATAGGCATTCACGGCCGCATGAGCAATTGCAGCCGCATAAGCTATCGCAGCTGCATAGGTATTCACGGCCGCATGAGCAATTGCAGCCGCATAGGCATTCGCGGCCGCATGAGCAATTGCAGCCGTATGAGCATTCGCAGCCGCATGAGCAATCACAGCCGCATAAGCAATTGCAGCCGCATAAGCTTTCGTGCCGTATGAGTTTGCAGCCGCATATGCATGTCTTTCCCTGAGCCGCATGGCTCTGCCCGACGTCAACCGCATGGCACTGCTTTTCTATTGCCGCATATGCAAGATTTTTATTTTTGTCGCATAGGCCATGGTTCCGTTCCCCAGCCGCATAAGATCATTCCCCATTTGCCGTATGGACTTCTGTTCATTCGGCCGCATGAGTTTCCTGAGCCGCATGCGCCCGTTCGTCCTTAGCCGCATGCGCCCCGCATTCTCCAGCCGCATGCTCCGTTCATTCTGAGCCGCATATGCCCGTATTTTCCAGCCGCATGAGCCTCAGCCGCATTTTTCTATGTGTCTTAGTCCTCATTTCTAATCTGACTACCTATGCAATGGCTGGATAATCCTATGTATGTACTAAGGTACAATCTATATGAGCACCGGCGTGCAATCCTATGCGCTAAGTGTTCCTACGTAATACCTGCCAGTACCTTCAAGAGTCCAGCATTTACATAGCAAATTATCGGTAGCAATGACGTGGTATGTGTTGTGTGTTACATTACACCAAGAAGGGGGTACATACGTATGACTCCTTGAGCCAGCACGGATCCCTTCTTGGGGTACTCTTACAATGTACGACATCTAGAGGAGTTAACATGTGACCACGACATGTGAAATCTGAGGATAACCTAGGGATTAATTAGGAAACTAACTTGGTAGATGCATTGGGTGGGAAGAATCCCGAGATCGTGCCATACTAGCCACCCCAGGTCCAGTCCTGACGTGTCGGGTTGGCCGCCACGGATATGGTTTTATTCGCCTATAGCAGATGGCTATATCCGACCTCTACGAGCTATGTGTTATATCTTTTAGCACGGTAGCCCTCCGGGGGACTGGTGCATAATCAATGTGTTATATGTCTTATGGTTTGGCTAGCCCTGCTGGGTTGACACGATCTGAGGATTCCTTTAATCAGTATCGCGGGAATAACTCTGCCAAATATAGAAAGCCGCAGGAATGATTGGCTGCTTGAAAAATGATTTGACTGTGGTTGAGCCTTCCATTAGTAGTCGAGGGACATGGACTGTCAGGGTGCATGGACCAACCCATGTCCTTGTTTGGTTGTTGGGTTGGTCTATCGTGCTAGGACAGGCTGTGGACCGAGGTTACGACCGGAAGCTTTTATTATTACTAGTATTATTATTTTAGGCTTAGGTTTTATCTCACTCTTTTGTGCTCCCTTGTGGTACTTGCTATTCGGGGCTGACCCCGCTGGTTTTGTGTAATGCCCCAGCCCCAAAATACGTAGGACCAAGTACGTGTACATGCCAGCTGCACATATACGAAGAATACTCCAATATATGGAATCCTCATATATGCACAAAAGCTGTAAATAAAAATATCATAGGCCAGAATAACATAATCTAATCTCATCACAGCTCAACACAGAAGATAAAAGAGTCCAAATAAATAATAAGAGTATCAAAAGATAGCCAGGTGAACATGCTCACTCCAAACAGCTATGAAAAATAGTCTCACAAGATCGGAGTCCAACCTCCGCGAAATAGAAAGAAAAGAGATGTAAAGTAATGTCCGCTAATGTCTCAAATAAAGAATAGACTAGAAATCAGTAGTGACTGTCTCGTCATCGATGTAAGATGGATCCAGAGCCGCTCCGTACTCCTGCGGAAAGTCGTCTAATCCTGGAGAGATAACCAGGTCCTCAGGGGGACGTAGCAAGATACAAGAAAACACCATGCCATATAAATCGTGATAATATAATAGAGAGAAAAGGGATGCATGCAATAGGGTGCCTACCAGTTCTACAGTGATAATGCAGTTAAGAACAGACCTTCAACGCATGGGTATCTGGCTCAGTAGCAGTAACTCAGGTATGGCCCCATCAGGATACCAGGGACCTCAAAGCATAACATTCCTCGAATGTCAGAGGCCAGCAGTATCAGTAATAGGAAAGTGCATAAGGACCCATACGTTAAGGAAACTGTTCTCCCCACCCAATGCCTAGTAGGGTCACATCCATGACTCATGAACCTCTAGTAACTGCCAAGTCTTCTAGCATGCAATTCTATTGGCAGTTACTCCTAGCCGTCGCACGCTCCATACGTATCGGTGGCCATTCGACTACGCGGATACGTGTCCTACATGTGACTCACAACACGTGGTAAAGCAAGTGTCAAGGCCGTATGAGATATACCAATACCTCAACATCTATGGGTGGTCACTAGACTAAGTCAATGCAAGAGAAATAAATAAAACGAGAAAAATGATCGATAGAGTCGCTTGCACCCAAGTTGACTTGGATGCACAGTTTTATAATATCAAAAAAAGAACTGCTAAAAATAACAACTAAAAATAAGAATATAATAATCACAGAGTAAAGTGGCAAGGTATCTTGCCTGATGGTGCAAAGTAGCAAGTCCAGGAAATCACAATATCAGCCAAGAAATGTCACAGTCTCTAAACAACTCCGGACGCTGGGTTCTGAACAAAAATAGGGTGTTCCCTGTTTTTCGGTCGGCTATGAGCGGTTGGCCGGCGATCTGGTCGTCGGCGACGTCGAGCAGACCGTCGACTGTGCGTGCGGGGGTGTGGGGGAGGTCCTGGAGTCGGAGTTCGGGTTGGTGTTGAGGTTCGACGGATGATTTTTCCAAGAACCCTAATTCCCGACTGAATTTATATGGTGTTTAAATCCGAATTTAAATTGGATTTAAATCCGCAGGGTTCCAGGATTAAATCTAGGTTTAGGTTGACTAGATAGGGGAGGATCCTGTGAAGATTTTGTAAAAAAAAAATTCGAATTAAATGGAGGAGATATGAGGAAGTTTGAACCCAAACTTCACTCGGCTTCTCAGCTATTCTGCGCAAGCTCGGGCAGGGGCGGGTACTGTTCACAGGAACAGTACCCCCTTTGCTTTATATTATTATTATTATTATTTTACTCCTTTTCTAAACATTAGCTACTAATGTAATCACTAAGTTGACAACAACTCAGCTTGGCCGCCCCCTTTGTTGGGGTATGGGCCAGGCTCCATTTCATTTTTTTTTTTACTAAAACCTTTATATATATAATTATATATATATAAATATATATATATACTTATATACATATATATACATATATATATATATATATATATATATATATATATATATATAAGTATATGGCCCCAAATAATTTTAGAAAAATTCCTAATAACAAAATATTAAATAATAATAAAAATTATGTATACTAAAAAAGGAAATTTAGGAAAGGGATTTTACATCCTACCCAACTTAAAGAAATTTCGTCCTCGAAATTGAACTAAGGTAGGGGGTCGAATGCATTGCAAGAAAATTAACAGTAATTTAAGGGCTTAAAACGCAAGACATACCTTCGTCTTCGGACAATGCGGGTAGCGATTTTGGATGTCGTCCTCGCGCTCCCAAGTAGACTCCCCTGGCGAGTGATTCTTTCATGCCACGTAAACCAATGGAATAGATTGATTCCGCAACACCTTCACTCGGCGATCGAGGATACCTACTGGTTGCTTTTTGTACGACAAACTCGGTCCAACGGTGATCTCGAAGTGATCAAGCACATGATTGCTGTCCGCCACGTACCTCCTCAGCTGAGATACATGGAATACGTCATGCACTCCTTCTAGCGACGGTGGCAAGGCCAATCTATAGGCAACCTCTCCAACACGTTCCAAGATATGGAAAGGTTCGATGTACCTTGGACTCAACTTGCCACGTCCTCCGAATCGAATCGTGCCTCTAGTGGGGGATATCTTCAAGAACACATGGTCACCCTCTTTGAACTCCAAGGGTCAGCGACGATTATCTGGCCACTGCTTCTGACGATCCTGCGTTGCTCGCAGGTGGCCCTGAATTTTCTTCACTGTCTCTACTGTGCTCAAGACCAACTCGGGACCTAATAGCTGTCGCTCTCCTATGTCGCTCCAACAAACAGGAGATCGACACTTCCTACCATACAATGCTTCAAACGAAGCCATCTGAATGCTCGCTTGATAGCTATTGTTGTAGGAAAACTCAACAAGATGAAGATGATCCTCCCATGAACTGCCAAAGTCAAGCATGCATGCTCTCAACATATCCTCTAGCGTCTGAATAGTATGCTCCGACTGGCCGTCTGTCTGCGGATGGTATGATGTGCTAAACTTCAACCGTGTGCCCAAACTCTCTTGCATGCTCCTCCAAAAATTTGAGATAAATCTCGAGTCGCGGTCTGACACAATACTAACAGGCACACCGTGTAACCTCACAATCTGCTCCATATATATCTCCGCCAATACCTCTGTCAACTGGCCCACTCTAAAAGGTATAAAATGGGCCGACTTGGTAAGTCTATCCACAATCACCCATACTGTGTCACGTCCCCTAGGACTCCGAGGAAAAACTGTGACGAAATCCATAGTAATGTGCTCCCACTTTCACTCGGAAATGGATAGCGGCTGCAATAATTCGGCCGTCCTCTGGTGCTCCGCCTTCACTTGTTGACATACCAAGCACTTGGCAACAAAACGAGCTATTTCTCGTTTTATTCCGTGCCACCAATAATACTGTCGTAAGTCGCAGTACATCTTGGTTCCTCCGGGATAAATAGAGTAAGTCAAACTGTGAGCCTCTGTCATCAGCTCCTGCCGTAGCTCTCCATTGGGAACATAAATGCGATCACCACATCGTAATGTCCCATCTGGGTGGATCCTCAATCCTGTCTGCTCTTCCGCTTCAGTCCTTTCTCTGAGCCGTCGAAATCTAGCATCATTAGGCAATGCTGCCTTGATGCGCTCTACCAATGATGATTGCACTTGAAGGTTGGCTAATACGCCGTCTGCTCTAGGCAATACTACCTCAATACCAAGCTGCTCCAAGTCTCTAATCAATTCCTTCTGTTTAGTCAAAAAGTGTGCCATGGGCTTATGGCTTAATGCGTCTGTCGCGACATTAGCCTTGCCCGGATGATAATGTAGCTCGATCTCGTAATCCTTCATCAACTCCAACCAACGTCGCTGTCGCATATTCAACTCTTTTTGTGTGAACACGTACTTGAGGCTCTTAAGATCAGTGTAGATATCAACCTTCTCGCCGTACAAGTAGTGTCTCCATAGCTTCAAAGCAAAGATAACCGCTACGAGCTCTAGATCGTGGGTCGGATAATTCTTCTCATGCACTCTAAACTGTCGCGATGCATATGCTACTACACGACCGTGCTGCATCAACACGCATCCTAATCCCTTTCCGGATGCGTCGCTGTAGATCACAAATCCTTCCGGGCCCGATGGTAGTGTCAAGATCGGTGTTGTGGTCAATCGCTTCTTCAACTCATCAAATACGGATTGACACTCGTCTGTCCATATAAACTCCTGATCCTTGCAAGTTAATCGAGTCATAGGCCCCGCTATTCGAGAGAAATCTTCTAAGAACCGTCGGTAGTAACCCGCAAGTCCGAGAAAACTTCTCACCTCCGAAGCTGATGTGGGAGCGGGCCATAATTTGACTGCTGTGATCTTCTCTGGATCTACTGATATACCATCACTCGTAACAATATGACCAAAAAATGATACCTCCTTGAGAAAGAAATCACACTTGCTAAGCTTCGCGAAAAGTCGCTCATTCCTCAACGTTCCCAAAACTATTCGTAGGTGCTGCTCATGCTCCTCTTGACTCTTTGAGTAAATCAAGATATCATCTATAAAGACTACTACAAATTTATCCAAGTACTGGTGAAAGATCTTGTTCATTAAATTCATGAAGACTGCGGGAACATTGGTCAATCCGAAAGGTATGACCAAGAACTCGTAGTGCCCATACCTTGATCTAAAAGCCGTCTTTGCAATGTCTTCCTTTCGGACCTTCAATTGGTGATAGCCTGATCGTAAGTCAATTTTGGAGAATACTTTTGCTCCACTCAGTTGATCGAATAGATCGTCTATACGCGGCAAAGGATACTTGTTCTTCACCGTCACTGCATTCAATGCTCTGTAGTCGATGCACATGCGCACCTTCCCATCTTTCTTAGGCACAAAAAGAATGGGTGCTCCCCATAGTGATGTACTGGCACGAATAAAGCCCTTCTCCAATAAGTCATCAATCTGCGTCTTTATTTCTACCAACTCCTTGGGTGCCAGACGATATACTCGGGATGAAATAGGCTCGGCTCCGGGGATAAGCTCAATAGAAAACTCAATGTCTCGGTCTGGTGGCAGTCCTGGCAATTCCTCGAGGAATACATCTTCGAACTCGATGATGATAGGGTGCTGAAGGGTGTCATGCATCATCATATGAGTCCCCGATGCGGGTGTATCACAACTCTCTCCGTCTTCTTTGGTGAATTCAAACTCTGCCGCATTCGATGGTCTAAAGATAATACTGCTCCTATGGCAGTCTATGAGAGCGAAATGCTGGCTCAACTAGTCCATTCCAAGAACCACATCAAATGTCGGCATAGGAAATACAAGAAGTCGTGCCCTCATCTCTCTACCACTTATCGCCACAGGACAAAGTCTACAAACACCACTAACAGGTATAACTCCTCCTCCAGTGAGGATTCTAATATTTTTAGCTAAAGGTGTAATGGGAATGCTGTGTCTAGTGGTAAAACTAGTGGCTATGAATAAATGAGTGGCTCCAGTATCAAATAATATAATAGCAGGAAAAGATGTAACTAAAACCATACCTGCTATAACCTCTGCCTCTGTCTCTATATCCTCAACAGCAAGTGAGAATACCTTCCCATGATTCTGTCCCGGGCCCTGAGCTCTGGACCTCTCGAACTGTGCTGACTGAGGTGGTAATGGCGGGCGAGGTGCTCTTGCCGCTGGCTGAGGTGCTGGAAGTGCTGGGGCTAAGGACTGCTGTTCCGGACAATCCTTCACCTTGTGTTGTCCTGACCCGCATCTCAAGCATGATCCAAGTCGAATTCGACAGTCCTTCAAGATGTGTCCCTACTTCTCGTAAAAGTTGCAGGTGGGCTTCTGATAAGGTGTGTGCCTCTGCTGGAACTGTCTTGTGGCCCTCCTAATAGGTCCACTCTGAGTAGCTCAGGCTGGTGTAACTTCTGGGGTATGGCACCTCGATGTCTGTTGCTGCTCCTTGCGAAGAATCTCCTGAGCACGAGCTTCTTCCAGGACAGCTGAATGGGAGACTCGAGACTGGGTAGTCGTACAAGACTTGAGCTCTGGTGCAAGCCCCTGGTGAAATCTCCTCGTCTTCTCTAACTCTGTCGGAATCAATCCCGCACCAAATCTACTCAGACGATTGAACTCTGAGTCATACTCATCAACTGTCATATTCCCTTGCTTTAGGTGAAAGAACTGGTCATAGAGACCATCTCGAACATGAATAGGGAAGAATCTCTCATAAAATGCATCATAGAACTGCTTCCAAGTGATCCCGACGCCTAATCGTCTCTCTTCCGCCTTCCACCAGTGGTATGCATTATCTTCCAGCAATAGGTCCACTGCTGTCTTCCAATCTCGAACTGGCAACTGGGATGCCTTCAGTAGCTTCTCTGTACTAATAAGCCACTGTGACACCTCTAGTGGCTTCTCCGTTCCTCTAAAGGCCTTGGGGTTCATATCTGTAAAAAATTTGATAGAGCCTTCATAAGGATGCAGAGCCGTGCTGGTGCTGGTACTGGAGGTGGTGGTGGAGGTCGAGCCATGGCTGCCACCATCGTCTGTCTCATCAGCTCAGTCTACTGCTACTGAGCCTGCATCATGGCGTACATAAACTGAGTAGTAGGGCTTCCATCAGTCGGTGGTGGAGGCATCTGAGGTCCCGACTATGGGGGAAACTGCTGAGGGAATGGTGGTGGTGGAGGCAGTGGTATACTCCCTTCCGGTGGCATGGTAGTGGTCTGTCCAGCCTGGCTGCCTGGGGGTACTGCGATCTCTGGATACTCCATCGTCAGTGTCGTAGTAGGCTGCGACTGTCCTGGCTGGTATGGTATCGCTGGAGTCATTGGGGGATTCTATCCCTCCGGAGTAGCCTCCTTACCAAATGTGAGGGCCAAGGCAGAAGTGCGACCGCTTCTTAAATGCATACTGTTGGCACGAGGAAGATAAGTTGATATTAGGAAAGATTAGATATGAGGTAAATCAAATAATCAATGAAGTTTCAAAAGATTGGAAGTCAAGAGGTAGTAGTAGTTCTGGATGAGATATTCATATTCCTATATGCAGGCTTGTTGGGCACAGTCATGTAACCCAACAATATTATCGTCGACCTGTATGGGCCACCACAAAAACAAGTAACGCCCCAGTCCCAAAATATATAGGACCAAGTACATGTATATACCAGCTGCACATATACGAAGAATACTCCAATATATGGAATCCTCATATATGCACATAAGCTGTAAATAAAAATATCACAGGCCAGAATAACATAATCTAATCTCATCACAGCTCAACACATAAGATAATAGAGTCCAAATAAATAATAAAAGTATCAAAAGATAGCCGGGTGAACATGCTCACTCCAAACAGCTATGAAAAATAGTCTCACAAGATCGGAGTCCAACCTCCGCGAAATAGAAAGAAAAGAGATGTAAAGTAATGTCCGCTAATGTCTCAAATAAAGAATAGACTAGAAATTAGTATTGACTGTCTCGTCATCGATGTAAGATGGATCCAGAGCCGCTCCGTACTCCTGCAAAAAGTCGTCTAATCCTGGAGAGATAACCAGGTCCTCAGGGGGACGTAGCAAGATACAAAAAAATACCATGCCATATAAACCGTGATAATATAATAGAGAGAAAAGGGATGTATGCAATAGGGTGCCTACCAGTTCTACAGTGATAATGCAGTTAAGAACAAACCTTCAACGTATGGGTATCTGGCTCAGTAGCAGTAACTCAGGTATGGCCCCATCAGGATACCAGGGACCTCAAAGCATAACATTCCTCGAATGTCAGAGGCCAGCAGTATCAGTAATAGGAAAGTGCATAAGGACCCATACGTTAAGAAAACTGTTCTCCCCATCTAATGCCTAGTAGGATCACATCCATGACTCATGAACCTCTAGTAACTGCCAAGTCTTCTAGCATGCAATTCTATTGGCAGTTACTCCTAGCCGTCGCACGCTCCATACATATCGGTGGCCAGCCGACTACGCGGATACGTATCCTACATGTGACTCACAACACATGGTAAAGCAAGTGTCAAGGCCGTATGAGATATACCAATACCTCAACATCAATGGGTGGTCACTAGACTAAGTCAATACAAGAGAAATAAATAAAATGAGAAAAACGACCGATAGAGTCGCTTGCACCCAAGTTGACTTGGACACACAGTTTTATAATATCAAGAAAAGAACTGCTGAAAATAATAACTGAAAATAAGAATATAATAATCACAGAGTAAAGTGGCAAGGTATCTTGCCTGATGGTGCAAAGTGGCAAGTCCAGAAAATCACAATGTCAGCCAAGAAACGTCACAGTCTCCAAACAACTCCGGACGCTGAGTTCTGAACAAAAACAGGGTGTTCCCGGTTTTCCGGTCGGCTACGAGCGGTTGGCCGGCGATCTGGTCGTCGGCGACGTTGAGCAGGCCGTCGACTGTGCGCGCGGGGGTGTGGGGGAGGTCCTGGAGTCGGAGTTCGGGTTGGTATTGAGGTTCGACGGATGATTTTTCCAAGAACCCTAATTCCTGACTGAATTTATATGGTGTTTAAATCTGAATTTAAATTGGATTTAAATCCACAGGGTGCTAGGATTAAATCTAGGTTCAGGTTGACTAGATAGGGGAGGATCCTGTTAAGATTTTGTAAAAAAAAATTCGAATTAAATGGAGGAGATATGAGAAAGTTTGAACCCAAACTTCACTCGGCTTCTCAGCTATTCCGCGCAAGCTCGGGCAGGGGCGGGTACTGTTCACAGGAACAGTATCCCCTTTGCTTTATATTATTATTATTTTTTTTACTCCTTTTCTAAACATTAGCTACTAATGTAATCACTAAGCTGACAACAACTCAGCTTGGCCGCCCCCTTTGTTGGGGTGTGGGCCAGGCTCCATTTCATTTTTTTTTACTAAAACCTTTATATATATATATTTATATATATATATATATATATATATATATATATATATATATATATATATATATATATATAAGTATATGGGCCCAAATAATTTTAGAAAAATTCCTAATAACAAAATATTAAATAATAATAAAAATTGTATATACTAAAAAAGGAAGATTTGGAAGGGAATTTTACATTTTGTTTGGCCAGATCACGTAGCAGAGCCTGAGGATTCGACTTTCTTCCTTGACGTCAATGGTGCATACTAGGATCATGGCTGGCGGAGGACTCGAGTGGATTTCTTCGCCTCCACTCTAGTATCTTTACTTATGTTCTGGCGTTTAGCCACCGGTACCTGTTTAGCCGGATAATCTGGACATTTTGTCTTGCATAATTTGTAATTAAATCAGACTGCAGCTGAATATAATTATGTACCTTTGACTCCCTGGACTAGCTAACTTATAAAGCTAGATCCCCATGACCATTTTGATGAAGCATCGGGGACGCCTTACTGCTTTATCTCATATGTTCATTAATTGATATTTTTTTGCTTTGAATGATTGAGACATAGATGTTCTGTGTGACCATAGGAGACTTGAATGTAGCTTGCACCCCCTTGTCTCTTGACAGCCACGATCGCCGTATGACGTATGTACACCTCATATGGAGTAGCTGGCCTTATCCGTCTCCATATTTCGGTGCTGGAGCGTGACAGTGTAATGCCCCAGTACCGAAATTAGGGACGGACAAGGCCAGCTACACCGTATAAGGTACGGATATGTCATACGGTGATTACGACTGTCAATTTTATTGGATATCCTAGCATGCAATCAATCTATGGCCTAAATTCGATCTTATATCCACAGACAATAACAATAAAATAACAGCAAGAGAGATAATCATATGGAAAGCAGGAAATACTCATATGATAATCAAGAGTCTACAATGCAAGATAATAATGTAGACGAGTATACCTTCCCACAGTTCCTAGCATGGTCTGGAACTGAAGCACATCCTCCAAGTCAGGTCTGGAAGACCACAGGGTCGGTCATAAGCAATCTGGAAACAATCCAGGGTTGGTCAGGCCAACCGCAGCAAGTACCAGAAAGGAATGCTCAAGAACGGGTGAAGAAAAGCCAGCAGGATAAAATATAAAGCAGAACATATATGAACAGTAAATGAGGAAAAGAATTGTACGGTACCAACGCATGATAACAATTCACATCTAATGTAGCTAAATAACCAACAATCATTACAATCTTCCTAACATCCGATAATGCCTGCATCGCCAACTGGAACTCGATATCTGCCAGCTATGTAAGCAACAAGCCAACAATTTAGGGGAATAAGCGGCCACTCAAATGCCTACGACTTTTTATGTGGAGGTTGGGTTACCCCAATAATGCAAGATATAGGAATCCTCAAATCGTACCGATCTAGCCTGGCTAGCGGGGCCAAATATAACAAGACTAGATACACCGGTCCCTCGCAAGGCCATCATGCGAGCAAGACAAGCATGTAGTAAATAATACATAAAGTAGCCAGATACTTCCATCCTCTAATGCGGATGGTAACAATATTCGTAGCGGCTAGCCAAAATAAAGTGGACTAGTATTGCACGATCTCGAGATTCTGTTCCCTTCCCAATGCTTCTACCAATTTAAGTTGCCTAGATTATCCATACATTTATCCGGAATCCTATGTCGTGGTAACATGATCATCCTCCTAGATGTCGTACCTCAGTACGGGAATGCTAATTAAGAATCAACCTCGGCACCTATAGTCCCAGTTGTGATTCATTCTTAGTGTTATGCAACAAGCAAGCAAGCAATCCTGACCACACCTAGACTACAGGCCAACTACCAAGGTACCCGTACAGGTAATCATATCATATAGCTAGAATATCAAGACTGCACCGCAGTGCAATATAATCAAGGAGATAGCACCTCAAAGTACCAATAGACAATGAGCACCTCAGTGCAAATGTAACTCCACCTCTTAAATTTTTATAACAATTCACATATTTCATAAATCATTTTCCTTGATTTTATTTTTGTTATAAAATCTTATTATATATTTTGCTTTTAATTAACTTAGACATTAGTTGGGCTTTCTTATTTAACTAAGTGTTTAGTTCGGGTGTAGCAAAAGCCCATTTTAGAAAGTCATGATAAAAGCCTATTTTAGAAATCCATTTCTGAAATCATGTTCTTCCTGTTTGAGGAGAACTCCTCTCCTCTCTTCTTCAACGACCCACAGCACTCCCATGTACTTTTCTAACGAAAATTCAATTTCCCCAAAACATTTTCCCTCCATTTCTCTTTCTTTTCAATCTCCAACAACCTATAAAAGAGGGAGAGCACCACCTGTTTAATTCATTCCGTTACAACTCCATCTTCCTTTATCCCTCAGTTATTTTTCCAATTCGAGCTCGAGAGCAGAGCCATGGAAATGGCGGAGGCGGGGACAAGAAGACAGCAGGTTTGATCTTCTTCTTCAAATCGACAGTTAGGACAGGTGAGTGCCAAGTGTTTTCATCCAGATCTAATCATTCAGAGATTTGGGTAGTTGGTAATTCAATTTCTCTTTTGAAGAATCAGTCGAACCAATTCTCCACTCTTGATGAATATTGATTAACTGTCCATTCATCTGATCAAGCAAATTTGGTAAGAACAATCCATAAATCGTTGATTCTTCTCAGTATTGAATAATTGTTGTTCTATCAATTCTCTTCTTATTTTGATCAGATCTGAAACTCTAATTGCTAAACTATTTTGTTCATTCAATGGATCCAAGGAATCATTGAGGTAAGGATCATTAATTGCATAATCGATCTAAATTGTTGTTCCTGAATTGTCCTTCATTTATTGTGTCAAGATCTAGATCGAGATTAGGCGTTTGATTCTGAAGATTGATCATCTTGATCAATTGTCGATCAGGTGAAGTTCATCCTGGACCTTCTAAATGAAACGGTACAGTATATTATTTGATTCAAGCTTAAGATCGTGAGTGGACTTTTGTGATGATTATTGAACAGAGTATTTGAAGATTGGATCAAGTTTGGCAGAGCATTTCTTTTAGTTCATAGTCGAATTGAACAGGTAACATTAATCTAACCTATTTTTAATAATTTAGGGATGTGTGCATAAGCTTGAATCTAGATCGGTTTAGCTCAGAAGGTTTTGAATAGAGTATTGACTGGAGGGTGTCACCTCTATGTAGTTTTGTTTAATAAAAGGTTTCAGGGTGAAGATTCATTAGTGTCCAGCTATTTCCTGCTATAATGTTGATCAGTATGAGTTAAGTTGAGATATAAGAATTGGGTTAATCTTAGTTGAATTTCTAAATTAGATGTTCAGTCTCTGATTTCCTTATTATTTGAAAACTGCAAGACAAGGTTTACATGTTGATTGCTATTCATGATTTAGAATGATTAGAAGGTTGTGTTACCAACTTGATTAAATAAGTACTTGTCAATATCCTGAATATGCAGTAGAGTATTTTAATTAGTGAATCTGTGGTGTACACTAGGATGGGTTCGAATTACAGAACTGAGCAAGATTAGATAGGTTAAGTCCTCCTTGATTTATGCAGATAATACAAGTGTCAACTGCTAGTATTAGGTGTGTTCCATTGTTGTTATAATTGTTTGATAGTTGATTTTCTCCTTTAATCAACTGTGAGAGAATGATGGTAATTTTCAAGCTAAAGTTTTATTCATATCTGAACCATTACTTGAGAATTGGGGAGATATCTTCTAGTCCATTTCAGTAGGGAAGTCGAGTGACCAGGTTTTTTGAGAGCCAACTCCAGTTTCAGGCTGAAACCATGTGGATTAGAGTCTAGATATCAGTCTTAGGGGTTAAGACAAATATTGTATCAGTCTTACTGGGACTAAATTGTCTCCTGTAACTGATATTGTATCAGTCTTTCCAAGACTGATTTATCCCTTAACCTGAGAGTTGATATGGGTCCTCATGGTCTATAGTTATAAGTGAGTGATTTGGCATATGGGCTGTCAGTTGAAGTTAAAAACTGAGATTTGGTTAGTTAGCAGTAACTTACAATTAATTCTCTGATTTCAGGTAAATTGGAACCTAGTTTCAGTCCTAAAAATTTATTTCCATACTACCACTTAGTGGTTCAGTCTGAGTATCACATCTAAACCTGGGAGAGGACTGAGACTGATTGATCTCAGTCTGAATATGTATATGATAGTCCTGTTCAGGAACTAGTACTTGGAAGCTTTAGCCATTGGGACTGAAGTCCTGAGATTGAAATGGTTTCCTATTTTAACAGTCTAGTAATCCATTCCAGATTATAGGAAATAGATTTGCAACCTAGATTGGACTGTGCAGTAGAGTAGAGGGTTTCAGTGTAGTTTAGGACTGAATGTATCATCCTGTGTTAGACTGATTGTTCAGTTCTAATTTAAACTGAACAACACCTGGGAATTGGACATCAGGACTAAATTCTCGATTGGCTGAGGGAGTTGACTGTTTAAAAAGTTTATATGCATAGTGGCTGGACTGATTTAGTTCAGTCACCCTGTAGTAATCTTGATTAAGGACTGAATTGTTCCCATGATCTGTTTGAAACTAATTGTATAAAAACCTAGTCTGCAACCTGAACTATAGGGTGAGTTTAACTGATGTAGTAACTTGAGGAAGTCACATAGTTAGTTGATGTAGTTGGACTTAGCTGATGTGTAAACAGTTGGCTTAGCATCATGAATCAGGGAAGTTCTCAGAACTCTGGAACATGGGACTTTGATGACCTGACATGGTGAAAACTGTGGGAGCAATCTAGTCAGTAGAGTCCAATGACCTTGGAGTCATTCCAGTTTTTAATGATGCCTCTTTAATTAGGAGGAATGCAACCTATAGGTATAATACTGAACTAAGATAGTAGTCCCACATGTGAACTGATTTATGGATATCAGTTTCACTGAGCAATAGACTGAAATAGCCTGGGGACTATTATAGCACCAGTCCTTCTTTAAGGACTAAACCTAAGTCTTGGTTCATTTTGATATAAATTCTAACTAGATAGTAAACTTTAAATTTAAGGAGTAACTTGGGAAACCATAGGTTACTCATTTGGTTTAGTACATAAGTAGCTTTAATTTTTTATAAGTTGTTGTGATTTCAGGGCTTGGCAAATATTAGAATTAGTAACTTAGATTGGTAAAACCATTGTTAATAATGTTCTATATGTTAGAAGGATTAACCCTTAAACTAGTATTTGTGTAGAGTTAATCATGGTTAGAATTGTTAAATAAACCAAATTAGATTTAGTATGTTCATTAATAAACTTGTAAATCATTTATCAGGAGGATTTCCAGCTCTACTACCTTTTCTCGATCACCCGGAGCCAGGCAAGTATACTCCTCGGATTTGTTCATTTTCTCATGTCTTGCATATTCATTCTTGAATCTCCTTGATTGACACGATGTATCACGACATTGTCTGGTTTTATATTTCATGTATTACTTGTGTCTGGGAGGGGAAATACTATAGATATGTGATCAAATCCTGTTACTACTCATGTGAATAGCTTGGGTCCCGTACCGTGCACGCGGGACCAAAGCCGTACCATTTCATGAACATTGCATCTACCCAAGCCGATCACACAATCTAGATGTATTTTATTATTGCACATGTCAGGATTTCAGGTTGTATTTCAGGATTCATGGTTGTATTTCATATTCAGGTTGTATTTCATGATTCAGGTTGTACTTCATGTTCATGTTGTATTTCATGTTCAGGACTCTTACCATGTTTCCTGTTTTACTTTCAGTATTTCCTGCTCAGTTTCATGTCTTGTCTCATTTTCTGTACTTATATATATATATATATATATATATCTTCCTGTTTCTTGATTCATACCATGATGTTCATGTTCATTTCCTTGGATATACTTAGCTCCGCTCCTGACTAGGATATGTTGCAGGTGAGTTGGAGGCTCTGTGCGACACGTACTATGGCGAGGAGCCAATTGATGCAGGAGAGCTAGCTGGTGCAGCTCTTGACTTAGAGGCTGCAGAAGCCTGGAGCTTACCATTAGTATTCCATATTATTTTCCTTGTATTGAGACTAGTAGACTTACTTTCATTTGCTGGAATGTAATAGAATTCTGAACTTGTACTTCTTTTCTGGGATACATTTATAGATGTTGTGTTTCATACTTGTCTTGATATCTGGTTAGTTTCCTTAGATTGGTACAGCTTACTTTGTTGTGTCTAACGACAAAGGCTGGGCGTGTCCGACTCGTGTTCGATTATTCGGAAGCGGATCGTGATAGCAAAATCAGGACTAGTACCTCAAAGGGTAAACTGGACTTATAGCACATATACAAGTAGTCATGTCAGGAATAAGGACAAATATATCAGTCACAAGAAGTCATCTGCCCACATCGTGGCATGGATATCAGGTCAGGTACATGGTCGGGATCTCTACTAGAATAGCATCTCAAGTACACATGGGAGCCTATAGCTCAAATCAACAAGTCGGTCTATCCACCGGATCTCTATCAGTAATCTTCCATCTACTATGGAATAAATATCATGTCAGGAAAGATGATTACCAGATACTAAGCTAATCACTGTAATCAATACTAGGCCCTCTGGCTCACAAGAATCCTCTGAATCAATGATCACAAGCTATCAGCAAACAAGTCTCACAGCTATCAAGATATAGAAATCAAACCAAGTTTTGGACGTTTGGGAAGTCGAGTAAAAATCATGTAATAATGCCCTCTATATTCTTCTCGTTCCACAAAACACTCGCACAATCATCAAAATCTAGGAATCCAAATAGTCATAACTGATTAGAATAAACGTCATCTAAAAAGAAATGGCAACACTGCCCAAGAGTCCACATGAGTCTATCAAATCAATATCCCGGGAATCATACTCCACATAATACTCAATCCTCAGACATATCCAAGGTTCAATTCCGATAGATAGGACAACTGTCAGCCCTATATAGCTAGAATAGGATAATGTAGGTCCTAAAAAATCAAGTTGCACACATCAACAAAGTCATGAAGATCAAGAAATGAATCTTTCAAATGAACTGCGCAGACATCAGTTTGCACAGCAAACAGATTACGCATACTAGATTGCGCACACTCCCAAGCGTGCAGGCTGACGTGGCAGATCATCATCATTACCTGACACAAATCAAATCTTCTGACAGCTGACAGCACGAAGAACGAGGCGACCATTCGTTCAATCGTGCAGCACGGCGCTCGAGGACAGCTGGCAGCACAATCCATGTTGGCGCAATTCATGTTGGCGCAATCCATGTTGGCGCAATCCATTCCTGTGCAGTCCAAGTCTGCGTAATCCAAAGTCAGCACAATTCAGGTTGCGCGTTCTATCAACATAAATGACAAAATGCACGTGGCACTCATGCCATTATTTGTTCATTACGTGGCAACCGTCTAAACACGATCATGCACATTTCAATCAAATAATGCCATGTGTCTAAGACAGTTGGCCCATGATCCAGCAACTGCCTGTGCAGTCCACTGTTGCGCAATCCAATTGCTGCGCAAACCATCCTGCGCAGTCCAGAATAACTAAAAGTTAGTTATTTCTCAGAACTCTATAAATAGAGTTTTAAGTCTCCATTCAAGGGGGTTCAGAGATCAGAGATCAGATTTCAAAGTTCAGAGAGTTTAGGAGTTCTTGTCCAAGTGCTGCTGCATTCTTCCGAGGCTTTTGTCTTCAACTTTCGAGACTTTTTGCCTTCAATTCCAGAGTTGTCTTCAACTTCAGAGGCTCCGTCTTCAAAGTTCACATCGTCCAAGGGATAAAGCAATCGTCATCTAGATTGGATTCCTACAGTTGTACCATTCCCAGAATTCAAATTATAATCTTTACAAAGTTTGTATCAATAAAGTTTCATACTTTTGTTTTTGCAAACAAAATGGCGACTCTGCTAGAGACGACTTTCTCCTCCGACGAGGAAGTAACAACTCAATGTGACGTAGCGTCTATCAGAAAGACGCAGAAGACACTGGTTGTGAAGATCAACCAGACAGCCTACGAGGCCATGATCACCTCCAAGACCACTCCTCGTACTACAACCAATTCTGCCACAAGCAAAGTGCGCCCAGTGTGGGTCCCAAAGACTGATGCACAGTCTATTAATGCTGCCATCAAGACTCCTGCGCAGTCTGTCAGCAAGACTGCTGCGCAGTCTAAGGCTTCTGTCACCAAACCTGCTGCACAATCTGACTCTGCTACTACTGCACAATCTGCTATTGCCAGTATACATAGTACTTCATATGCTGCCTTGGCTAAGTGCAAGACTCCTATGCCTCTGGCGTAATTGGCTGTCAATCTGTCTGCGCAAATCAATACTCCAGCATCCAGAGTCCACCCTAAGCACTCTGTAGCAAGAACTCCTGATGCGCAAACCACAGTTTCTGTGGCCAAAACTAGTACGCCATCCATTCATGCGCAAGCTACTCCTGCGCAATCCAAGAGTGACAGCCTTTTGGCTAAACTCTCTTCTTCTCATAATAAAGGGAAAAGCTCTGCTCCTCCTCCCAAACACACTGTCGCTCCGAAGCAATCCACTGGGGGTAGTCCTTTGGCTATTCCTCTTCCTCCTCAAAATAAAGGAAAAGGCCCGTTGGTCTTTTCTCAAACTTCCTTGTCCCATGACTTGGAAGACAACAGAGGAAAACACTCTTTAGCTAACCCTTCATCACAAAACAAAGAAAAAGGCCCTTTGGTCTTTTCTCAATCTTCTTCAGTTTTTACTGTAGAAAATCAATCTGAACGTGCCTCGGCACCAATCAGTACTAGAACTTTTTCAAACAAGGATTCTTCTTTCCTTTATGACAAGAGAACTTGTACTGACCAAAGAGGTATTCTGCCTACCCCGGTAGCAGAATTCCAGGACCTCCCAACTCTTAAAATTTCTTGTGCCAGGCAGGAAAAACTGCTGGTGTCTCAAACAGAAACCCCTGGGGGTGAGTTTGCAGATCTAAGGACTTATCTCAACAGACCAACTTCGGTAAAACGTAAGCAACCAATACCGAAGATCAAATATCATCAAAAACAAATTTCAGGGTTAAAGATCCTGACACTTATGCCAATGAAGTGAGCACTTCCCTGTACACACAAGGGACTAAACATTTGAAGAATCAGAATCATGTTCCGAATATTATCAAAGAACAGATCCCTCAGAGTTTTCCTCGTCCTGCTGCTGTTCCCGATCTCCGAGAACATCTCAGACAAAAGCGGGATACTATCTCAACACCTCCAGTTCAACTATCTGATCATCATTGCAACCACAAAGTCATCATCCAATGTTGTTGTCAAACAACAAAATGATCTGTCTTCGATCGTCTGACTTTTGCTAAATCTGAACCTATGTCAGAAGATGAAGAAGTGTTGTACGCTTCTGTCAACATAACTTCCCGAGATACTGGGGGTAGAAAGTGCTCCAAGTACGGAAAACCTTGCAAGCCAAGCCAGCGGTATTTAGACTTACTCCAAGAATCTTCCGAGGGAGTATTTCGACATACCCGTTCCCAAAGCCGAGACACAATCGGTCAAGGCAATCTTCCTCAAAACCCTTCGAGTTATCTTCCTACTTCTCAGTCAGGAGACGACTCTTTCTCCGACTATGATGCATACAGTGAAAGCTCTGAACAGACAGTGTCTTCCACTGTACCAAGAGAAGTCACGGCTTATGTTGTCATTGATGATCCAGATGCTTCAACTTCAGCAAATCAAGAACAGCGAATCGCTGCACTTGAAGACAAGCTAAAGACCATGGCTGAAATGGTTGCTAGTATGCATTCTATTATTGTGCCACAGCATATCACACCACCGAATGTACCTACTGCAAGTCCAGAGATCATAGCATCATCAGTACCTGTCAATACTGGGCTGGGGGTAGTGTCTCCTCAAATACCTCCTGTACAAGTACAAGTTCAAACTACACCTAGTCAGTCAGGAGCTGGGGGTAGTGCTTACAATGATGTTCCTCCTCCTATCACTCTTACTCAACCTGCTCCTTCTTCGTCATCCGAAGATGCCAATGAAGCTGTCAAACTCTTGCGAACTCAGTTTGAAGCCTTCAAAGAGAAAGACAACTTGCAAAGGTTGGGGATCAAGCAGCCCTATCCAGTTGAATGGAAGGAAGTCCCGTTCCCGCAAAAATACAAGATCCCAACGATCTCTTTGTTTGATGGCAGTACCTCACCAAGCCAATTCATCAATCACTTTGAGGTAATGACCGTTCAACTCCAGCCAAATGACGCTCTTCTTACCAGAGTGTTCGTCGATTGTTTAGCCGGCGTAGCATATGATTGGTATAGAAGTTTGTCCGATGGTTGTATCACTTCCTGCTCAGGTCTCAAACAAATCTTTCTGGAACGATTCTATGAGGGATTCGACATGACTATGTCGGCCCTCAACAAAATCAAACAGAAACACAATGAAACTGCTGAGAGTTTTATCGAACGGTTCCGCCGTGAAGCCTTGAAGATGCCTTCCGGAACTCCAGCTGCTGTCACTATTGATACTTGTAAGGCAAATCTTTTGCCTATCATCAGTATGTGGACAGGATCTACCCAGTTCCAAGATTGGCCCTCATTCATTGTCAACGCCAAAGCTGCTGAAGTGAGTGCCGAGAAGTTCAAGCAATTGGGGGTACAAATGTCTAACCCCGATCGGGATGAACATCAGACATCAGGTGGTGGCAACTGCCAGAACAACCGTAAAGCAAAAAAGACTTTGAACATCAATTTGAACAAGAATAAAGAGTCTCTAGCTGTTAATGTAGCTCCGCCTACATCCACTTCCACTCCTTCTGCACCTCCACCGAAGGAACCTCGTCCGAAAGTAGAATATTCCTTCGACGAGAATGACACTGTAAGCATTTTTGATTGCTTACTCAAAAGCAACAAGATTCAGCTCCCAGACCCAAAGAAACCTGATGAAGTCGGTAAGACAGATCATCCTAAATATTGTGTTTACCACAGGTTCATTGGACATCCTACTCGAGCATGCTACGTGCTCAAAGGTAAAATTCAAGAGCTTGTCAATGCTGGTGTCGTCACTCTGCAGCAAGATGAGAAGACTGTTACTGCGAATATGGTTTCAATCCAATTTGGTGACTTTCCTCCGCAGATGATATCGCACGGTGTCATTTCTATCCCCAAAGCTACTCTTGAGATTGAGAATCTCCCGCCTCCACCAAATGAAGGTCTTGTTCCCTTGTCTCTTGACAACGGCAAAATTATGTGGATTTATCCCGATCTTGCTCTAGAGTTCAAGGTTGTCTCTTCTTCTAAGAAGAAAGACCGCTCTAAAAGCAAGACGAAGATTTGCAACATGGTGTCTTTTGACCCCATAGTTGACGAAGAAATTCTGTTAGGCACCAGATCAGGAAAAGCTTACTTAAAGGAATATCCTGATACTCAAGAGAATCCTGCCTCTTCTTCTAAACCTGCTTCAGCACAGCCTGTCTCCACTGAGGATACTTCTTCTGCATCCTCACCAGTTGTAGTGCCTATTCCTCCCAAGCCGGTGGTTGCTGACAAAGGCAAGCAACAAGTCTGCTTTGACAAGCCCCTGAAGAAATCATCTCCTACAGGACTTGAAAAGCCGTACAATTTTGATATATTGGCCCAATTAGCCAATACACCGGCTAGGCTATCAATCTTCGAGCTCTTGCGCCTTTCCAAGGAGACTCGAGAGACTTTAAGTGAAGCTATGATGCAGGCTGAAACTTGCTTAACTCTCCTCAAAAAGCCGGAATCAGAACCAGTCTCTTGCCGTCACTGTCATAGTGTCCTGGAGTTAATTCCAAACATCACTTTCACTCAGGATGATATGCTGCTGGAGGATAATAGACATGATCGTCCTCTCTACTATACAGGATATGTCGATTCAATAAAAGTCGATCGTATCTTGATAGATCCAGGGTCTGCTCTCAGCATCATGCCAAAGATGATGTTGGACGCATTGAAGATACCAGTTCATAGTCTTTCAAGTACAATCACTACTATCTTGGGATTCAACCAAGGAAGAAGTGAACCTTTCGGTAAGATTCGCCTAAAACTCCAAATAGGTAATCTTCGCACAAAGGTGACCTTTTATATCATCGACAATCATGGTTGTTCTTATAACGCTCTTCTGGGAAGACCCTTCCTCCATGAACACAATGTTGTTCCATCGACTCTTCATTAATGCTTTAAATATGTTGATGATAAAGGACAAGTTCACAAGGAAGTTGCAGACCTTTATCCTTTCAAGGGTGTCGAAGCATATTGTAACGACGCTCGTATGTATAAGGAGGAATTTATGAAAGTGGTATTGGCAATGGATACTGAAGAAGATCAAGAAGCAGCACCCAATAACATTCTCATCATACCTGTCAAAGGGCGTGTTTCTCATCCTCAGTCTTCTAAACCACTGGCTATTCACTTGCCAGTCCAGAGGCAATCTACTGATAACGATCAGGATAAAAGGGAGCTCACCTCTTCTGAGCCACTTGTTATCGACTTATATCGTAATAAGGATAAAAAGCAGCTCATTTCTTCTGAGCCACTTGTTGTTGATTTAACTCATAACAAGGAAAAAATGGAGCTCACCTCTTCTGAGCCACTTGTTATTGACCTTCGTCGTAACAAGCCTCCTCCACGTTCTTCTTCTCCCCCTCTTGTAATCAATCTGACCAAGCTTGCTAAGGCTAAAGGTCCTGCTGTAAATACAGATGTACAAATTAATGAAAAAGCATCTACTTTCCAGTATACTGATGTTATTTATCATACTAAATGCTATTTGGATGTGTTAGATAGCTTCAAATCATTTACAATAGGAGTTGTACAATCTCTTCAAACAGAAGTTTTATGTGAACACCCAAAAGATTCATATCGTATTGTTCCTGCTCGCAAGAAAGGCGAACGTCTAATACTTTTTAGTAAAAGACCGAAACAACAATTCAGTTATACGGATGATAGTAAAGTTAACGACACGGGTCATCTTCAATTCCGTCGTTACAGTCAACAATCAAAAGACATCGTCCGAAAGATGGGTTATGACTTCAAGAGCGGCCTCAACTACGGTAAGGGCAGAAAGACTCCTCTCCGTACCGCTGTTCCACAAGGAAAGTCAGAGATGTATTATAGCAGGACCAAAAGAGGTCTCGGATATGCTTCTCCTCCGATGTTATCCCCAGCAGGCTCTGAATCTGATAGCGATGAGCGTTCTAACTCTTCTGATTCCAGATCATGGGATTCTGACACTAACATTGGTGAAGTCCATCGTGTGATCGTATCTTCTAATATGGTCTCCGCTGAACTTCTGGAAGGCTATGATGAGGATGTTGAAGAAAGTTCTGAAACAGATCCTTGGGCTCAACAGATGGACAATCAGTGGGTACTCCAATTCGAACAAAGAGAACCTCCTACCGAAGATCAATTAGTTCAAATTGATATAGGAGAAAGCGGGTCACTTCGTCCGATATTCATTAGCAAGAATCTTCCAGAAGCAGATAAGCAAGAGTTAATTCTTCTTATTAAAGAATACATTGATGTCTTTGCCTGGAGTTATGAAGACATGCCAGGACTAGATCCTAAAATCGCTACTCACAAATTGAATATCTTGCCGAATGCAAAACCGGTCAAACAACAACAACGGCATTTCAAGCCAGAGATGATGGATGCAATCGACGATGAAGTTAAGAAGCTCATCGCTTGTGGCTTTATTCGAGAAGAACAGCATCCCGATTGGGTAGCCAACGTTGTTCCAGTCCTGAAGAAAACCGGCAAAGTTCGAGTCTGTAACGACTTTCGGGATCTTAATGAAGCATGTCCGAAAGATGAATTTCCTCTCCCTATCACGGACGTCATGATTGACAATACCTGCGGGTTCGAGCGAATATCTTTTATGGATGGATTCTCTGGATATAATCAGATCAAGATGAATCCTGAAGATGAAAAACACACATCTTTTCGCACTCCTCGAGGAGTCTATTGCTACACAGTGATGCCATTTGGTCTCAAGAACGCTGGTGCAACTTACCAACGGACCAAGAGTACCATTTTCAGAGAACATCTTCGTAAAATAGTCGAATGTTATGTTGATGATATCGCTGTTAAAAGTCGTCTGAAAGAAGATCATATCCAAGATTTGAGAACAATCTTTAATCTCATGCGCCAATATCAGCTCAAGATGAATCCCACCAAGTCATTCTTGGGTGTCTCTAGTGGCAAATTTCTCGGCTTCGTCATTACCTCTAAGGGTATACACGTGGATCCCGAGAAGATCAAAGCCATTCAAGAGATGCGTCCTCCACACAACCTAAAAGAGTTACGAGGATTCCAAGGTCGACTTGCGTACATCAGGAGATTCATTTCAAACTTGTCTGGACGCTGCAGACCATTCACTCAATTAATGAAGAAGGGTGTATCTTTTATTTGGACTGAAGAATGTCAACAAGCATTCGACGACATCAAAAGATATCTCATGAACCCACCAGTCTTGGTGCCACCAATCTCGGGCATTCCATTCTTAATGTACGTCCGTGCTATGGATCATTCATTGGGTGCTTTACTCGCCCAAAAGAATAAAGAGGGTCACGAACAGGCCATCTACTATCTCAGTCGTACTATGATTGGTGCTGAGCACCGTTATAGTCCGGTCGAAAAAGAATGTTTGGCTCTTATGTTCGCTGTTCAAAAGACAAGGTATTACATAATTGGAAAAACCATTCATGTCATATCCCAAGTTAATCCTCTTCGGGTACTGATGAAAAAGCCCAGTACACTCAATTCTCGGCTGGCTATATGGGCCATTCTTCTAGCCCAATATGACATGGTGTATGTTCCTTAAAAGTCTGTCAAAGGTCAAGCATTGGCAGATTTCTTGGCGGCTCATCCCGTACCAGAAACATCCAAGCTTTACGATGAGATTCCGGATGAGACGCTGGAAGTCAACCTGATCTCTGAAGAATTTCCGACCTGGCGTCTATTCTTCGATGGTGCATCCAGAATTGGACCAAATAGTGCCATTGTAGCAGGAGTCAGAGTTGTTCTTGTTTCTCCAGATGGATTAACCATCCAAAGAGCTTACTCTCTAGATGAACCCTGTTCCAACAATGTAGCGGAGTATAATGCTCTACTCATCGGCCTTCAGTTAGCCAAGCAATTGGATATCGAATATCTCGAAGTTTACGGCGACTCTAAGCTTGTTGTCAATCAGGTTAGAGGAATCTATGAAGTTCGACATCAAGATTTGGTGCCTTATCATAAAGTAGCGATCAATATGGCTACATCATTCAAAGCTTTCTTCATCGACTATGTTCGTCGAGCTTGCTATACCGAAGCAGATGCCTTAGCCAACCTTGCAGCTGTCCTAGCCATCCCTATCAAAAGACAGCAGGTGGTGGTTATCTCTAACCGAGAATTGTTCTGCATCGAAAATAATCATAATATTGAGTTCAGCAACGTTGTTGAAGTCAACGTTATTGATGAAGATTGGAGAACTCCTTTCATCGACTTCGTGGTTCACGACATACTTCCCGAAGATCCTAAGGAGGCTACAAGTGTTCGACGACGATCTCTCCGATTCTACTACAATCAAACCACCAAGACTCTTTATCGGCGAACCTATGACGGTCTTCTTTTGCGCTGTCTTGCTGGTCATGAAGCAAAACAAGTTTTACGTGAAGCTCACGACGGTATCTGTGGAGCACATCAACCCGGTCCTAAACTACATGATCGTATTCGACAAATGGGTTACTACTGGCCCTCTATGGTATCAGATGCCATCGAATATGCACAACCGTCGGAATTTCTTCATCCGACTGCTGCTTCCTGGCCTTTTGAAGCTTGGGGCATGGACATCATAGGACCCATCAATCTTTCTTCTTCTAGAGGACATCGGTTTATACTAGCAATAATCGATTACTTCTCCAAGTGGGCTGAAGCTATACCTCTGGCTGAAGTCAAAACCAGTAGCGTTATCAACTTTGTCAAACACCATGTCATTTACAGATTTGGTGTACCTCGAAGGATCATTCATGACAATGGACCTCAATTCATCAGTCAGAAGTTCACCAGATTCTGCGATGATCACCGAATTGACAACGTCGCCTCGACTGCCTACAATCCTGCCGCTAATGGTTTAGCTGAAGCCTTTAAAAAAACTATTATCAAGCTCCTCAAGAAGTTTGTATCCACTAACAAACGAAATTGGAGTGAAAAACTTGGTGAATGTCTATGGGCTTACCATACTACGGTCCGCAACCCTACAGGCTTTATACCTTTCTCTTTGGTGTATGGCTGTGAAGCTGTTCTTCCTCTGGAACTTCAAATTCCTTCTTTAAGGATTGCCATTGCTAACGAGCTCACTACAGAGAACAACGATCTTCTTCGATTTCAAGAGTTAGAAGCACTTGATGAGAAGCGGCTAACGGCCCAGCAGCACATTGAGTTATACCAAGCTCGCATCTCGAAGACTTTCAACCGTAAAGTTAAGGTCAGAACCTTTCAACAAGGAGAACTTGTTCTAACAGTCAGACGTCCTATGACTATGACTCATATGAGCAAAGGCAAATTCGACGCGAAGTGGGAAGGTCCCTATGTTGTGAGCAAAGTTTTCTCAAATGGAGCTTATCAACTCTCAGAACTGGATGGACGAGTTGCTATGATGCCTATCAATGGCAAGTTCCTTAAAAAGTACTATGTGTAAATATAAATGCTTGTAAATCATCAGACAAGTTCAAGTTCATAAATAAAATTCAAATTTTATTTCATCATGAATGATAGTACATGATATTAAGGGAGGTCACTATCATCCTTCTTAACATTGGGACGCGGACCACTGCCGTCCTTCTCAAAGACACGGTCAGCAAAAGAGCCGAGGACTTCCTTGCTGGAACCCACCAGGAACTTGCAAGCGGCCATCCTCATGGCTTCCTCTTCTTCAGTCCTTCCTGGTTCAAGCAGAAAGTCCAGGATGTCTCGCGGTGGCTTGGGTGCAGACGAACCTTCGCCTGCTTCTGCCTCCTTTGGCTGAATTGGATCGACAGAACATTCTTCAGTGCCCTTCTCAACCTTCGGGGCAAGTTCAGCCTTCTTGGATGCATCTCCAGATGACATTTTTATGTTAAAAAGTGAAAGTGCTCATTCCTGTCAGATTTTTGTTCTATTTATATGCAGAGATTCCTCAAATAATGAAGCGACACAATCACCCGACGGTTCGCCCATTCATTATCACCTGATGGTTCATTCGTTCATTCAATTCACTTAACGGTTCATCCGTTCATTCACATTCATCCGACGGTTCATCCGTTCATTTACCACCCGACGGTTCGCCCGTTCATTATCACCTGATGGTTCATTCGTTCATTCAATTCACTTGACGGTTCATCCGTTCATTCACATTCATCCGACGGTTCATCCGTTCATTTACCACCCGGCGGTTCGTCCGTTCATTATCATCCGACGGTTCACCCGTTCATTCATTATTATCTGACGGTTCACCCGTTCATTCATCATCACTTGACGGTTCATCCGTTCGTTATCATCAATTTTGACGGTTTGTCCGTTCATTCCATCATTTGACGGTTTTTCCGTTCATCTCACATACACTGACGATTCATCATCGTTCATCATCCATATCAGCAATTTATCGTTTCGATTAAGTTGTCAATTAAGATAATAATATTCGGTATATTCTGCCACGTCTATGTTACCTCTGAGCAGATTTAATGAATATAATTATTTTCTACAAAATCATTAAGAAATATATCATGTCTTGCACCTCTGAATATATTTTCTATCTCTATTATTTATATCTGAACAAGATATGCAACAAATAATGGAGCCACAACAAAAATGTCTTTTATTAATCAAAATATGAGACATTACAAAAACACATGTACTACAAAAGACATAAAGATACAAAATGTTCTACTAAGACGGAGGTATTATCAGATTATCAATCTGCTGCTTTAGAGTCTGCAGTCGTTCTTCACGAGTGGACATCACCCTCCTTCTGGCCTCTTCCATCCCGATTTTTTCATTGAAAGCAGGCATGGCCACCATTCGACGAGTAATCTCAGCATTATGAGCTGCCACGTACTCATCCCTCTCCTGAATCAGAGCATTGAATTGTTGGACTGCAACCTGATGATCAGTAACTTCATCTTCTAACTCCTTCTGGAGATGAGCAATCTCTGCCCTCAGCTCAGCAGCTCTCTTCTCTTTTCTCTCAGCTATCAAGGTTACTGATTCTAGCTTGGATTGATACTCAGCTGATTTTGCAGAGAAAGCTTCCAAAAGGTTCTGGAGATTGACCCTTTCAATGTCAGCTGCCTGAGCCAGTTGTTCGAATTCTGCCTGCACTAGAGACTCCACGTCTCCTTGGTTGAGCTCTTTATAGTTTTTGATGGAAATCTCTAACTCATTCAAAATATGATCCATGAAAGTGGCCTGAGCCTCGTCACCTTGTTCTCGGACAGCCCTTACTAAAAGAGAGGTTGGACCTCTAACCATAAAGAAATCAGTACCCTCTTTTTCCATCATTCTATTTACTAGAGGGCCCAAAGATTCAAAAAAAGCATCTGGTAAATGATTGGATCACAAGATTATTAATCGCTATAGCACCAGGAGTTGCAGCTACTCCTGTTGATGACGAGGTCGCAGGATGTTCAATCTCCCGCATTTGGATGGCGGGCTCTTTGAATAAAGGAGCCAAAGTGGAGCTAGTTGTCCCTCCTGGTTGTTCCTCTGCAAAAGTAAAAATTGTCATCTTGCCTGTTGTTTACTATTATCCAAGAAGAACAAAGATATAAATTGTCTTACCATGGTTGAATCCAGCAATGAGCCTATCATCTGCAGGAATAGACTCTAGCCGAGCAGAAGTAGCTTCAGCCATAATAGCCTGGCTACTGCCCGCTTCAGGACCACAGGATAAATGATGACTGCTACTAACAATCACCGTCGTTATAGGTACTATGTCCGTGCATGTCGGCGGTGCTAGAGGAGTCTCAAGATCTGCAGGAAATACAAATAAAGATGTTAGCTATCAATCTATTTAAGAGGAGATTGCTAATTTCATTTTATACCTTGAGGACCAGTGGCGGGAGTTTCCTCCGGAGCTTCTTCATCTGCTGCTTCTTCTGGAGATATTTCTACCTCAACATCCTCTTCAGGATTTAAGGTATCAGCGACGTTTTCTGGAGATGCTTCTACCTCAACTTCCTTGTTAGGATCTAAAGTATCATCGACAGTATTAGGAGATATATGAACTTCATCATCCCTTTCGGGATCTTGCATATCTTCATCAATATTCTCAGACGAAGAGCTCTCCTCATCTTCATCTTCTTCTGGTACATTCCAGCTGGTAGTTGCAGCTTGGTTACAATAGTCCTCCAGCGGGCTGTAGCTGCAATCTTCTAGAGCCGCAATCACTTCACGATCTTCCTCTTCACGGAGGGTCCTAGGAGTAGGAGGAAGTTGAGTCGTCTCCGCGACAGGTGAAAGATGTCGTACAACATCTTGCTCTTCCTCCATGATATTTTCTCTGGGCTCTTCGGCCTCAGTTCTCGGATCAAGATCTTCCCTCTGTTCAATCTCTTCCCTATGTTCTGGACTAAGAGTTTTATTTCCAGATTCAGAAACAGGGGTAGGAGAAGACATAGTGATTCCTGCCGTAGCATCTGCCACGATCGAAGACAAAGCGTGACTTCTACGGACCAATCTTTTCTTTCTGTGTAGAGGTCTTTCAGGACTCTCTACATTTATTGTCTCGACTTGTCTTTGGACAGAGGTCGATGTGGTAGCCTCTTCTTGTTGAATTGTCTCGGCCAGCTGCCGAGATTGAGATCTAGTGGTAATCTTTTCAGAAGAATAATCTAAGATCAATTTCTTCTTTGCTGCCGGAGCAGGAGGCTCCTCTCTTCTCCTCTTCTTGGCTGGAGATTTAGCCACCTTCAAAGAGATACGTAGTGGCACGTTAACCTCTTGAGGGAACATAACGTCCCTTGAAGCTTCCAAGGGTGCATCTACTGGCTCATGCACCTCATCATTTCCTGGGAGTGACATGGCGATTCCTCCCCTCTTCAATCTTGTTGAAGACGCAAAGCTATCCGCGAGATTAAAATTCTCAGTAAAGGTGTTCGAAGATGTATAGAATACTGAGTATGTAAATAGCATCCGGGGGCCATGATTGCTATTTACTGGCATCGAGAATGTTACTTTCGTATCTCGAGCATTATAATAAGCCCATGCTCGGGCCCCATCTATCAAAAAACCCTTTCCTTGAAGGCACGTGATAGCATTTTCCACATGGAATTGGTCGTACCCGAACTGTCGAACAAATCGACTGGGGAGATATGGCTCTAAATAACACTCTTCTTCAAACCGATACACCAAATGGGACGGTCGAATTGTCTTCAACCACTCAAAAGCTGCACGGCTCAAAGGTTGCATCTTCGAGTCAATCATATTTGTCGGCATTTGTTCATATCCTGCAGGAGGAGGAGTGCCACAAAAGTTCCATCCTTTGCTCAGGTTCAGAGCATATCTACAATCTCTCAGGGCAGTGAATTTCTACTTACTATTAGAGTATCTACGCAAAAAGCTGCCGTCGACCGGTCCCATGCCGGGGTCCATCAAAGTAGGATGGTGAAGGAGCAACCACCAAATAGATATGTATACGGTAATTCCAACCGAGGAAATTCTTTTTCACCCTTAGATTTCAGCATCAGATCGACGTACAGATGAAGACTGGCATTCAACTTACAAGTCATCGCTGACAAAAGATCCATCTTATAGCCGAAGACTAATCTAACGGCGGCAAAAAGAACACCGCGATGGAAGCGGTCTACGGCACTGGATCCCGGGACTACAAACCGACGGAGCCAATACGTCAGAAACCCTGCTAATTGGGCTTCTTTTGACATAAATCTATACCCTACTCTCAAATAACTCTCGAGAGTATCTCCTTTCTTTAAAGGAGGACATTGATGATCATCCTTCATCTCTTCATCAAAATTGCCACTTTCTTCCATCAACTTCATTACTTCTGTATTGCTCAATGGCTTAAAGAAGTCAGGATAGCATCTATCATGTTCCTTAGTCTTCGGTTCTTTAATGTGGTTAAGGAACAGATAAGGTAACCATTTTGAGGAATAGCAGGTATTTGATGTAGCACTTTTGTAGAACAGAGAACAGATTTTATAATGATATAGCAGTTCCTCGAAGACTGCTACCATTTCTGCATTCTCTTTCCGGAGTCTGTCCAATTCATCATTGGTTGGGACAAATTCTTCATATGGGGCATCTCCCATTGGCAAGTAAGAGATGTACTGCATCTCATGAAGTGCAAATCCGATTTCTCCGCCAGGAGTCATGAAGGTCCCTGTTCTGTAATTGTACCTTTCTGCTAGAGCCAAGAACAGATACGGGTTGGGAGCAAAACCATAAACAGTGGCATGCACTGCTTGGTACAAATTGATTTGCTGAAGTTTGTTTTCAAACTTGGTCAGAATTCAGTTTGCTATGCAGTTCCATCTCTTAAAATCCGGATTCACCAATCCAGTTAATCTGATGTCCTGCTCAGGATACCTTCCTTCGACTTTCGCAAACTCATTTGCGAATATTGGAGTTCTGACAGGTAATAACAAGGAAGAATTCTTCGGCGGAATACAACCGGGTTTTAAACCTCTTAACAAGACACTATACCATTCTGAGGAACTGTAGAACATGTCCTTCTTGGTCGGCCCCTTCTTCATAAAAATCCTTCATGGACGGGCATCTTGGAAAGGTGTAAGGTTCCATTCCATCTTCCTCGGATAGCTCGCATGAGCATACCGGGATAAGGGGAGGCAACGGGAAACATCTGGTATCGAGAATGACCTATCCGTCTGATGGACAATCCTTTCTTCCATCCTTGGTCTCGGTTGAGAACTTTTCTCAAAAGCTTCGCCGAACAGAAATAATGGCTTCTTGTGTATGACAGCGTCTGCTGATTCCAGAGGTTGTCCATTCATCAAACATTGCAGTGTCTCATTATCTTGGGATATCAAAATAGCCTGACGGGAGGTTGGTAGATCATATTGAGGATAGTGCACATGAGATAAGTCCTCTTTGTATTCTGACTCTGAAAGAGTTCCTACAAAGTCCTCATATCCGGGATCTTCTCTAGTATTAACTGCATCAGACAGAGAAAACAAAAATTCAGTACAAGTCAAGTCAAAAAATTTTGTCATCAGACTGCGCAACATCAGATTGCACAATATCAGATTGCGCAAACAAATAGTCATCAGTTTGCGCTGGCAGTCCCGCACAAATCAGCAAATTGCGCTGACTTTTGCCAGCGCAGTTCAATCGATTGCGCAGAGAGTCGTCCTTCATAAAAATAAAGAATGAACTGATTTGTGCAACCAGAACCCTGAAAAGGGTGGCGCAGTATGATCACATCTCTAAAAAGAGATGGATTCTGAAGGAACAGTGAAATCAAAACTCTAAAAAGAGTTTTTGATTAGGTGATCTACCTTGCAGCGCTGGATGAGCAGTTTCGTGACGAGAAGCACGTCGCGCAGCCCTAGCCGATGACTCGGCAGGGGCTTTTCCCTTGGCAGCGGCGGAGGATCGTCGGAGAGCCATTGAGATCGTCGGAGAAGAAAGGAAGAAAGAGCTCGAAAATTTTTCTCTCAAGTGCACGAAGAAAGCAAGTAAAGAACACTTCAAAGGAATTGAAGAGCTATTTATAGTTTTTCAAATCGAAACGGCTGCCTTAGATTGCGCCTAAAAATGGGGCTAATCCTTCAGATTGTGCAGACAGCTCACTACATGCACAAATTGATTTCAATTTCAAAAATTCAAAGTATTTCGAAATTTTGAATAAATTCAACTTTCGAAAACTTTGAAGGGGGTCTTGTAGGTCCTAAAAAATCAAGTTGCACACATCAACAAAGTCATGAAGATCAAGAAATAAATCTTTCAAATGAACTGCGCAGACATCAGTTTGCGCATACTAGATTACGCACACTCCCAAGCGCGCAGGCTGACGTGGCAGATCATCATCATTACCTGACACAAATCAAATCTTCTGACAGCTGACAGCACAAAGAACGAGGCGACCATTCGTTTAATCGTGCAGCACGGCGCTCGAGGACAGCTGGCAGCGCAATCTATGTTGGCGTAATTCATGTTGGCGCAATCCATTCCTGTGCAGTCCAAGTCTGCGTAATCCAAAGTCAGCGCAATTCAGGTTGCGCGTTCTATCAACATAAATGACAAAATGCACGTGGCATTCATGCCATCATTTGTTCATTACGTGGCAACCGTCTATACACGATCATGCGCATTTTAATCAAATAATGCCATGTGTCCAAGACAGTTGGCCCATGATCCAGCAACTGTCTGCGCAGTCCACTGTTACGCAATCCAATTGCTGCGCAAACCATCCTGCGCAGTCCAGAATAACTAAAAGTTAGTTATTTCTCAGAACTCTATAAATAGAGTTTCAAGTCTCCATTCAAGGGGGGATCAGAGATCAGATTTCAAAGTTCAGAGAGTTCAGGAGTTCTTGCCCAAGTGCTGCTGCATTCTTCCGAGGCTTTTGCCTTCAACTTTCGAGGCTTTTTGCCTTCAATTACAGAGTTGTCTTCAACTTCAGAGGCTCCGTCTTCAAAGTTTACATCGTCCAAGGGATAAAGCAATCGTCATCTAGATTGGATTCCTACAGTTGTACCATTCCCAGAATTCAAATTGTAATCTTTACAAAGTTTGTATCAATAAAGTTTCATACTTTTGTTTTTGCAAACAGATAACTCCTAGAATAAATGGTCAGGAGACAAGAATATATTAATTAAAGCTGCCAGAAAAATGGCAATGATTGCATGAACCGCTCTGGAGCAGATCCACAACCTTTAAACCAAACAAGGACCAGGGTTGCAAACCGTCCCCCGAGTGGAACCGCGCTCCTCACGCTATCCGACGGACAAGACAAGTTAAGTAGCTAGGCGACTAATCTAGTCATGAGTTTACCTAGCAGGTACTGGAATCAGGTATACTATAAAAATAAATTGGCATGAGTCTAGTTCAGCAAACCAAAGGAACGGTTCTGCCTAATTCTTCGAACCAAATTCCTGACCATGAATTCTGAAAAATTTCGACAGAGTCTCCTTTGTATTATGGATGGGAGCTCCCAGCGAATTGGGGATAAATCTACTCGGCGTAACCCGCCGCATAATCACAAACCGAGAACACTAAGTCCCGGGTTCCAGCAACATTACAATGCGTATTGAAAACCAAACCCTAGCCGCGAACACTAAGTATCGGCCTCCAGCAGCGCTACGATGCGTTCTGAGTGTCCAGCCAATACATACAAAAAAACCCACCATGCAGGGCGCATAACAGACCCAGAGTCATGTCCAATCCACAAGCATGGTCATAGAAACAGTTAGCCAAGCCGTTACCCGATCGCGAGTCGGACACGGGGTATATGGAGACAATCCATACATGTGAGTCGTGTTCGTGTCCTCTAAGGTGTGGGTGACCCGTCCGAGTTGTACAATACGGTCATAACCCAGTATCGAACAAGGCTATCCTATGTTTTCATCATGGCAGTTCTACTACTATGCTACACTACTCACAGTTATACATTTACAATTACAAATGAATTAAATACAACAAAATCTAGGAAGAGGGCAAGAGCCGTCGATTAGCAAGGGATACTTGCCCAGAGGACTCGGCTAGGTAAGCAAGTCTTCGGTGATTGGGATCCTGGTAGCACGTCCATCGAGGTCCTCATAACACAAAATAAACAATCATTAGAATTAAAATATTAAAATAATAGAACAATCATAAGAGATGGCATAAGGATATACCGCGTAGGTCCTGCAAGCAGTACAAGGATCTGGCACAAAAACTGAGGAACACGGATCGATACGGACAAGCAAATCGAGACGTGCACGTAAATCGAGACGTGCACGAGAATCGAGATGACACGAAGATCGAGGCGAGCGAGAAACATAATGTGCACGTAAATCGAGACATACACGTAGATCGATATGGGCATGCAAATTGAGACGTACACGTATATCGAGACGGTACGAGATTCAAGGAAGCACGCAAATCAATATGGCACACAAGTCAACGTATACACGCAAATCGATGCGGTGTAAAGTCCAAGGTGGCACACAAAACGAGGCGGCACGTAAATCAGCACATGCACGTAATCAGAGTGACACAAAAATTTGAGATGGGTACAAAGGCCGAGACACAAAAATGAGATGATGCGTAAATCGAGATGGTATGGTGCCCGAAGCAGCACGGGGCTCGAGGCATCCCGCTACCCAAGGCAGCACGGGGCTCGAGGCATCCCGCTACCCAAGGCAGCACGTAGATTAAGACTTCACAAAATCAAAATGGCACAAAATCGAGGTATATCCCAATGGCTCGTACCCCGAGGCAGTGTGCATACTGATGAGGGGCACACTGCACAAGGGCACACTGCTCGAGGCAGCACACCGCACAAGGCAGCGCGCTGCTCGAGATAACACGTGTCCCGCGGCGTACAAACACAAGGGGGCTCGCTCCCCGAGGAGCACACAACCCGAGGAGGGGAGAGAGGAGGCAGAGAAGCTCAGCCAGGTCGAGCTCCCGACGGCAGAGGAATCAACCGCGGTGGTGCAGTGTTCAAAGAAGAACGGAGGTATAGGGACGGGGTGTGGCGATGGAGCTTGCTGCCGGCGTGGAGGAGAGGAGGGGGATGTTGTCGCCGGGGAAGAAGATGGTGGCGAAGGCTACAGCAGCAGGGACAGTGGTGGTGGCTGAAGATGATGATGATGGTGGTGCTGGTGGTAGCGGCGACGCGGGCTAGAGTGGAGGTGGTCAGCGGAGATGGTGGAGGTGGTCACGGTTGGAAGTGGTAGTGGAGATGGCTGTGGCGGTAGCGGCTCCCATGGTGACCGGACGGCCGGGCTGGGAGAGAAGTGGAGGAAAGAAGAAGAGTGTGTGGGGGGAAGCTTTGTGAGCAAAAGGAAGAGAGACAATAAGGGGGAGAGATGAGCTCGGGAGAGGGGGAGAGGTGCTCTCAAGAGCAGGGGAGATGGTGAGGAGAGAGGTGAGAGTTGGGGGGTTGGCGGCCGAGTGAGGAGAGATATGTGAGGGTTAGGGTTAAGTTTGGAGGGAGGGGTAGATGTAGGGATAAAGTAATAAAATAATAATAATAACAATGGCAATAATAGAAATAGGAATAATTTAATCTAATAGCAACAATACTAACCAAGTGTTAGGCTCACAACCAAGACCAAATCAAGATCCAAAAATAAGCAAAATTTAAATAAGTACACAATTTTAAATTTACTCTAAATACGAAAATAATCATATACCTATTTTTAAAATAGGGATTTGACAGTGGGAGAGCAAAATAAGGAACCCACTCGTTGCCTCGGTTACTCATGGTGTTCACCATCTAGCTGAAAGACAGGTAGATCCTCGGCTGTCACTCCGAAATCTAGTCATACAAAACCAGCTGGGTTAGACCCCAGAAAGGGCAAGTACCACAAAGAAGGCTCCACTTATGAACTAAAACCAGCATATAATGTAGGAAAAACTGATACGAGAACATAATTATAATAACATAAAGACAAAAAAAGAATATACTAGCTTATATCAGGAAGAACAAGAGATGGAATATAAATTCCTATGCTAACCATGAGACAATCATTCAGGCACGGCCAATCAAGTCCTACGGCTTGCTATCATTAGCTAACTAGGGTTATCATAGGCATAGTTACTAACAAGATGCAGTTGAGATATTCCCGCAGTCACAAGCCCTGCAGACTATCCAGGCAAAATTTACGAGAGTTATCAGGATTACTGGTGTGCTTGAGTGCTGGAATACAAGAAGTGCAACACATGACAGTGTGCTGGAAATGTGCCCTACTCGCCGGCAGGCTACAAGTCCATAGGTGTGGCTGGAATAACGGGATCGCCTGTAATTGGGAAATTTCTCTATATGAACTACTTGATAAATCTAGTTGTTTAACCTAGTCAGGTTCATTATGAATCCCTGAACGTGGTAACCAGGAATCTATGTCCAAGACATGATGCAAGACAAGACAGGAAGCTTGTACAATCTCAATCAGAAAAATCAACCACGGTGTCAAAACAAGAGTTATGTTAGCAAGACAGGTACAACTGTCGCAACAACAATCAAGGTTATACATGTCAGGTCAGGGTTACTTGTCATATCAAGAATACTTATCAGGATTGTGCCACGATGGGCCACTATCAAGATTATCAAGACGGAATCATATTGTCATGTTCAAGTTCAAGTTCAAGTTCAAGTTCAAGTTCAAGTTACTAGCTCAAGATTATCAAGTTACTAGCTCAAGATTATCAAGTCGGGTCGTTATAATTTAGGCCAAGTACAGAAAACAAGCAAAGAAGATCAAGAATATCCATGGGTGATTGAAACTATCAGTCGCATATGAACTCCATTTATAGTGAGACATGAAGATTCTTGAAGCGAAGACGAAGATCTACAACTTTCATATTTTGAGTGTCACAAGATTTTAGCTACAAAACAGCTTAAACATGCAAAAATAGTCATTCAGAGGTTCACGCAACAAAAAGTCGTGCGGCAGAGATTCGCGCGACGCAAAGCACGCGGCACAAGGCGAGCGACACAATGCGCGCGGCACAATGCGTGAGGCACAAAGCGCGCGGCACAAGGCGAGCGACACAATGCTCGTGGCACAATACGTGAGGCACAAAGCGTGCGGCACAATGCGCGCGGGAGAGCGTGACACAATGCGTGCAGCACAATGTGCGTGGCACAATGCGTACGACATAATGTGCGTGGCACAATATACGTGGCATAATGCACGCGACACAATATACGTGGCATAATGCACGCGGCACAATGTGCGTGACATAATGCGTACGAGAGAGTGTGGCACTATGCGCACAGCACAATGTGCATGGCATAATATGTGTGGGAGAGTGCGGCACAATGTGCACGGCACAATGCTCGCGGGAGAGCACGACACAATGCGTGCAACACAATGTGCGCGACACAATGCATGAGGGAGAGCGTAGCACAATGCGCGCAACACAATGTACGTGGCACAAAGCGCACGGAAGAGCACGACACAATGCGCGTAGCACAATGTGCGCGACACAAAGCGCGCGGGAGAGTGTGACACAATACGCGCAGCACAATATATGTGGCACAATGTTCATGGGAGAGTGCGACACAATGTGCGCGACACAAAGCGCACGGGAGAGTTGAATTGAATTCCGCACAACATAGAACCATTAGTTTTTGGAAATACCAAAATGTACAGGGAACCCATGAACACCAAAATGGCCATAACTCCCTCAAAACAAGTCAAAATCAAGCGTTTCAAAAGCCAAAGTTGAGTAGAATTAAATTCCGCACAATATAGAATCATTAGTTTTTGGAGATAGAACATTTAAAAATGGAGATATAACATGTTCTACATGGAATAAGTTGCACTTTGTAACGCTCCAGTCCCAAAATACGTAAGACTAAGCACGCAAACATGCCAGCTGTAGATATACGAAGAATACTCCAATATATGAAATCCTCGTATAAATACATAAGCTGTAAAATGTAGAGAACCAAGACATGCTAAATCTCATCCACAAATATATAGAGAATAAAGATAGAATCAACTTGAATAGTTATGATACATTCGTTGGACGGAGACATAGTCCACTACCAACTATCTCAATGAAAAAAATATACAAGAAAGTGATCGACAAAATGACAAAACGAACCAAGAGCAATCATCTTCGAGAAATGGAGAAGATCACTGCCTTGGCTAGAACACCTGCAGAAAATCATGAAAGCACACACCTAGAGAGATCACCAGGTCCTCAGAGGGACGTAACAAGATACATAAAAAATAATACCATAATAAACAGTAAATGAAACATGACAAAGGAAAGATCACATGCTCCAACACAATGGAACCTAACCATCTAGGTGTAATGCAAGCCGAAAACTATACTGGAACGTATAAGTGGGTAGGAATAAAGCATAGCATCCACTAGAGGCTTTCGCATGAACTAGTATACGTCTCTGACCGTATCTGATGCGTGGTCAGGGCCGTGCAATGGATATATCCCCTAGTCCATACTTTGCATCGCTAGCATACCTCCTGACCGTATCTGACGCGTGGTCAGGGCCGTGCAATGGATATATCCTCTAGCGATACACCCATAACAGGGAAACCATGAACCCATAATCGGGCAACTAGAAGGCTGTGGACTAGCTCGTACGTCCCAGTAGTTCTTTCCACCCATGTATCACACAAGCCATATCCATGTATTGGCGATCCATATCTCTATGCAAGTCGCTATCTAGACTCCGCTAATCCATAAATGAACCGACACATGAACCGCCCGTATCGGTAGCAAGTCGAATACATAGGTTCGTGCCGACTCTATGATCCTCACTCATGTGTCGTGTATGAGACGTGTCAACCGGTCAAAGAAGTTATGAAGCATAACTTCAACACATCGGGAAAGTCAGCTACCACATATGGTCCACACACACGCACACACACAAACATCGATATACATATCGATGGCACCCAAGTCAAACTTGGACACACTCTTACTAATGTAAAACACTAGCAACATATAAAATATCATGAATCAAATATAAGTACAAGATGGCAAGGTATCTTGCCTGATGTTACGCCTGATGTGGTACAATGATCCAACAAGTCCTGTCCTGTCCAATGGCCGGGGTCGATATGCAAGGGTCCGAAATTCACAAGAAATAGAAACGCATGATCAGTCAGGATCAATGGTGATAATCAAGGAGAATTTAAGGAGGTAAATACATATACTAATTTTTAGAAAGTATTTATAACACTTGAAAGAAAATATTTTGTTAGTTAAATAGTTTTTAAATAAAATACATACTTTGAAAAATCGAAAATCGTTTTTAGGCTACAAACTCTAAGTTTATCAAAATAAAAGTTATAGTTACAAAAACTATATCTTTATTAATTAGATAAATATTTAAAAGGAATACTATAATTTATTTTATAAGAGGCTATATTTTTGTTGGTCAATCATATTTTAGGTAAATATTTACTATAAATAACAATATAAACATCAATATATCTAATGATATTTAATAATCATAATAATAATAATCAAGAAAATAATAGTAATAATAATAATACTAATAATAATAATAATGATAATAATACTAATAATCATAATAATAATGATAATAAGAATAGTAACATAAATAATGAAAATAATATTAATAATAATAATATCCTTCTTAAATATCTAAGCCCCTTCCCAAATGAAACGAATGAGAGAGTGAGCGAGAGAGGTGGAAAAGAAAGGGATTATCGGGAGCGGCGGCGGGCGGTGTGCGACGCCGGAGGTCGGCAACGATCGGGGACAGGTGCGACGAGGCGAGGCGGAGCTCGCTAACGGCGGGAGACCGAGTCGCGCACGCCGGAGCGGTCGTGGGGCGGCGCACGATTCTGCGGGGCAACGGTGGCGCTTCCTCGGGTCGGCGCGGAGGGACCGGAGGGGAGACCCGGTACGGGCGGCTGTTCGGAAAGGAGGAGAGACTCCCGGTGGACGCCCGACCAGGGAGAACATCAGCGTCGGTAGGGAACTGCGGGTCCTAGATCTGGACGGAGACCTGCAGTCGCCAAGGGGGTGGCCCGGCGGTGGACGTCGACCATGGCGTCGAGGCGCTGGAGGCGGGCCACGGGTGAGGTGGATATGCGTTGGCGACGCCCGACGACTCTGGTGGAGATCTGCTCGGCACGCGGCCGGGATGAGGGGCGAGGTGGCCGCTTCCCTACACGACGGAGCTTTTGGCATCGCGGCGCTGCTCGCTGACGGAAGCGAGGCTCGGAGGTCGGGCCCGACGGAGGTAAGATTTATGGTGGTAATTTATTTGGTTGGTTTGATTTGGAGACACGGCGGTGGCCGGACATGGTGGTGGAGGTGGTGGTTTTAAATTGGCTGACGAAGGACGATGGTGAAGGTTGGGTTTGGTGATGGTCGGGTTTAGGTTTGCTGGCATGGTGGTGTTGGCGGCAATGATGTTGGCAGGGCTGTGGTGGTTTTGGAGAGTCGATGAGGCCGAATTGGTGGGGTGCTGGCGATGATTTGGCCGGAGATGGCGGGGCGTGTGGAGTCGGGTTCGCCGGAGTTGGGTTGCTGCCTTTGGTGGCAAAAACGGTGGTGGTGATGACGACGAAGATGGTGGTGGTCTGGACATGGCGGCAACGGTGGTAAGGTTAGGATTGGGTGATCTGTCTATGTGACACGGATGGTGTCGAGGCCCGGTTTGTCGGGTGGGACGTAATATTATATATGTAAAATAATCAGTGGATGGAAGGGAGACACGGACACGATGCACCAATTCTGGTTGTGATGAATTTTGCGTTGTGGAATTTCTTGTGGAGAAAAATAATGGCAACTCCCCTATATATAGGGTGGAGGACTCCTATTAAGATAAGGAGTGGGATAGTTTAAATCCCCGTTAGATAATTTCTTATCTAAATTAAATCACTTTAAATCAAATCAAAATATTCTTTATATTCTAGATAATCTATTTTTAATTTGAAGCTATCAATAAGTATTTTTCGATTTAAATCACCATAACTAATTTAACATTAAAACAAACGATCTAAAATATCTTTTCATAAATAATATAATAATATAATAATAAATTTCGAAATTGCCAATAAATATTTATATATTTGAATTACCTTTTATAAATAAACAAAGCAGTTCTCACTAGTTTTCAAAAATCAAGATTGGCATGAATTTAAATTCATTCACCTTGCATAGAATATTTACATATGAAAATATAGTTATCTAAATTACAACTTGTATTTGAATATTAAAAAGTACCCTTTTGCAAATATACGTTTTGGCAAATCTTCATACTACGTTTTACGCAAAATATTATTCACAAATTATTTTGAAAACAAAATTCTTCTATATTAATAAGGCTATAATAACTTTCATAAAAAAAACGACCTCGCAAACATGCACGCGACATACAAATACGAAATGAAACTCGTACGCGGCATACAATACAAAGAAAAAATTTATTACCAAATTTATTAAAAAAATAAAAAATAATAAAAAAAATAGTAGAAAATTTAGGAATTTTACATCCTACCCAACTTAAAAGAATTTCGTCCTCGAAATTAAGAATAGGAGGGGGGTTTGAGAGGATAAAAGGTTCTCTCTTTGGGAAACATAAACAAGACATCTGATGGACAATGAAATAGACAATTTAACAAGTCGTGATTTTGAAATCGACGAAGATAAGTCAAGGATATGGTATTAAACGAGAATAGCTTTGTTTATTTATAAACCACCGAAACTGAATAGAAAATTTTAGTATTTTCAAAACTAACACTGAACCGAATATTTTTTAAACCGAACCGAATCTCTTATTCGGTTTGGTTCAATTTTCAGTCCAAAATCGAACAGTGTTCGATTTTCAGTCCAATACCGAATAATGTTCACCCCTAGTGAAAATGGCCTAAAATCACTAGGGTTGCTTGGACATTCTTTCTTGGGAATCAAAGCAAGGTAGGTGTGATTGATTTTTTTTTTTCTGGAAATGTTGCATTCTGGAAGAAGTGTTGGATGGTATCAAAAAAACTCTTATTGATTGTGCTCCAACTTTGTTGGTAGAAAATGACCGAATCCATGGAGCTTTCGTAGGTCCCATATGACGGCCTGTGCGTTCAATCTCGTCGGTGCTTGTGATGCTACCAAGAGCTGCATTTTCTTCACGAATAATCTGACTATATTAGAGATGCTGAATGTGGCATCCATAGACACGCAATCATTCTCTTGGAAATCTCTTTGAAGTGGTTGACAATGGTTATCACAATTCTTGATTGGCCGATTATCCAAGAACCATCTTCTAGCTGCAATGTTCAGATCCAATTCTTTTTTCCGATTAGTATCCGTCACATGGAAATATCTGGTATATTTATCTCCTTCTTTAATCTATTGGCATCTTGATCGTTGCTTCCAGTACGTTACTTCAAGAAGCTAGTAAATCGTTGAGATCAGAAGTTAAATTTTCTGCTACAATAGGCAGTTGTGGTGATGGGGGAGTGATTGGATATGGAGGAGTTTCTTCTTCTTCTTCTTCTTCATTTCAATCCTCTATATAATGCTAATGACGTTGAAGTTTTGATCTTATGGCATTGAAATTGAAAGGAAAAAAAACTTCACATGATTTCTGTTGGAGTCAAGTCTGAATTTGGTAAGAGCAAAATTTTTTTGTTGAAATACACTGTTGGAGTTATCGATTGGATTGTTGTTGATAACCTCCCATAGGAGGAAGACAGTATGATTGACAAGTCCGAACCAAACATGGACAAATGTCTTATAGTAAAGTGAACAGATACTCCGACAACAACCAACAATTACAGATGATTGTCAGGTACACCTGTCAAACGTAGCCGATAATCCGCCCCGAATATAAACTTAAAACTCGGGTTTGGATGTAAAATTTGAAACCGGGTTGTATTTCGGGTCGGGTTCAGGTACAGCCTGTGAACTTCGGCCACCAAAATTGTTCAAAGCCCAATCCAATCCACAGCAGCAGCAGTAGTGCCTACAAATTCCAAAGCTCCATGGCCATGGCTTCCACTTCCTCTCTCCTCCTCCTCCGCCGCTTCTCCTCCAAATTCCTCTCCAACCCACCGCCACCTCCGCCGCCAAGAAGGCCCACCTCCTTCTCCCACCCACCCCGATCCGACCGGTTCCGGTCGTCGATGGCGGCTTCGTCGGAGCCCAAGGAGTCTCCTTTGAGCAACCCCGGCCTCGCTCCGGAGCCGGACGCCGCCACCAAAGGCTACTTCTTTCAGCAGACGGTGAGCGCCCGCTTCTTCCTTTTTTTCTTCTTTGGTTTGGGGTTTGGGATTCTAATGGATGATTTTGGGGTTTTGTGGGGGTTTGCAGATGTTTCGGATCAAGGACCCCAAGCTGAGCCTCGATTTCTACTCCCGGGTCCTTGGCATGTCGTAAGTGATCGATCATAATCCCCTTTTTAATTTTTAATTTTTTTTGTATATTATTGATTTGTTGTGTTGATTTTTTTTTGGGGGTCTAAATTTCAACTTTATATCTTTTACTATTCAAGTTTTTCAACTTCATAATATTAGACAACTTAATACCTCAACTATAATTGTACAACTAACTTAACATCCTAACCGTGTTAACACGGAAATTCTAAAATGACAAAAATACCTTCCTTACCCGTGATCACTTCAAATACCCCCAGGAGAGAGGATGAGGGTAATTTGATCAATAAATTAGATTTATTTTTGTTGAAACAGAAAAATTAACCTCCGACCGACGGAGGGTATCAACTTGAAAATATTCAATACCTGAGGGTAGTAATTGGTATGATATTAAAGTTTAGGTATCAAATTGAAAAACTTGAATAGTTGACTGTATCAAGTTGAAATTAAGCCTTTTTTTGTGGCTCTATTGTAGTTATGTTGTGCATACGCGATTATTGCATTTTTAGTAATGCGTGTCGTAGAGACGAATGCAATTCCCTATAGCGAAACCTGTTATCATCTTACCTCGTGGTCTAGAGTCTCTAGACTCTTTATAACCTAGGGGAACACGGAGGTTAAGTTACCTATTAGCCAACATAGCTACCTCGGGTTTAGGTATGAATTTGGCAGCGCAACATGGAGGGTTGCTGTCGGACCGGTCGGCATCCGATTGTAAAAACTTTGTGAAATCATTTATGGAGCTTGCATATGTTCCATAGCCGAACCCATTTTTTGATCGAAGAAGGCTTTGATGATATCCCAACAATAATATACACACACACATACATTTTCTAGTATTTGCATTATTGTATTGCAGTCTCAATCTAAACAAGTTTGAACAGTCAATCTGATTTAAACAATAGTACTTTTTTTTACTTATATTGTTTATACCATACCGTCGGATCACTAAGGCTGACTTTTCGTTCCCTCCCCTGCTCGACGGGTGGGTCTTGCAGTCAAGCTCCCTTGTACGTTTGCACTCGAGGGCCAATCTTTGTCCAGCCCAAGAAAACCTTTCCACGCCACCATTACCTTTCAGGGGCCTCCTTCCCACAGAAACCTATACATTAAAATTTAAATGCAAGATCTAACTTTATATGTGTTTTTGTGAATAAGCGGTTTACAGAGTTATCTATTGATTCCAAGAGAGTGATTGTTGTACTAAGACTATTTCTTTGTTCTTGGAGTTGCTAGTGACCTAGGAAAGTCATGCTACCAGCCAAGTACCCATCCTCTATAACATAGTTATATACTTAATTTGAAAGTGATGTCATGGATCAGTAACGACTTGAGAATACTTGTTTAGGGATTCATTTGTTTGTTGTATTCTGATGTTGCCTTGGGTTGGAGTCCTGCTCTCGGAACAACCAATTTGTTCTTACATTGTTTGTGGGGTTCATGGTTAGTCGGCGGTTCTTCCAGTATACAGTTATAGCTTTGTTCCATACTGAAGCGTTCCGTCCAGTTGAATATGCTTGATGCAAGTTAGTATATACATGGCTTACATAAATATACCTCAGTTTAAATTTAACTATAGTTGGTAGTTGTTGTACCTGGAGCCGTTCCCATTCACACAATTTTAAATTTTAAACACAAGATTATAGGTAGTCGTGACACGTTCTCTTATCTTGGTTTGATTAAAAGGTAAAAACTAGATTTTAGGATGAGTTCTTCCAAGGTTCGTATTAAATGGTATCATAGCCTACATCATGTCTCCCAGTTGCAATCGTACGACGCAGATGGTGACGCCGGTATAACAATATTCGTCTAGGCCTAGAATAGTGTAAAGCCTGGCCGCGTGGGTGTCGGGATTGAGGAGCTTGGTGGAATGTTACGATCCTTTAGTCCCGCGTCATATGGGGAAATCAATGTGGGTTGATATGATCTTGGGATATTTCCTCTTACGGCTAGCTTTTAGGACGAGTTCTTCCAAGATTCGTATCAAACTATAAGTCAGACATGATTAAAGTATAGTTTGCATGACGTCAAAAGTGTGACTAATATCATAGTGGGACATCTTATTAACTTTTTTCTTAAGTTAGAAAAGTTATATTTTCACGAAAAATTTGAGACGTGTTCCCTGTAGATAGTAAGGATACTTCCATAAGTTAAGGATCTTGTATTCAAGTAACTAATACCTATTTAGATGTTACAGTTTAGACTTTACAAGGTCAGCCTTTTTTTGTGTTTGTGATATACTTATTTCTTTGTTATATGTACTTGAAAAAAATCCACCAGGTTGCTCAAGAGATTGGATTTCCCAGAAATGAAGTTCAGCTTGTACTTTCTGGGCTATGAGGTGAAAATTTCGATACCCCATGATTCTTTCAATAAGTAATCAGTTATCTGTCATGTGTAATTTTACATACCAACCAGTATGGGACTGATTTGTCTCTGGCATTGTGTAAATACTAGTCTTTTTTGATTTACAGAACTCTGCAATAGCACCATCTGATCCAGTTCAAAGAACAGTATGGACTTTTGGTCAGAAGGCTACACTGGAACTAACACAGTAAGAAGGATATTTATTTACAGTAGTTAGATAATCCTACTAACTGACTATGACTATAAATCATTAGTCTTAATCTAATAAATATTAACTAATCTACTGCCTTTTCCTTGTATTGTTTGACATTTAATTTTTTTTGGATAACTTCTTTTCATGTTATCAGTAACTGGGGCACAGAAAATGATCCCGAATTCAAAGGCTATCACAACGGAAATTCAGAACCTCGTGGCTTTGGTATGTTACTATAAAAAAAATGAAATGCTATTGGTTCAGGGGCATGAATTCTTAGATGCACCTTAGGAGAATATAAAAGGTATTTATGAAATGAAGTCCAGCTGAAACTCACTTTTATTTCTTTGGCTTCGTTTAGGTCATATAGGCATCACAGTTGATGACACTTACAAGGCATGCGAGCGATTTCAACAATTAGGAGTGGAGTTCGTAAAGAAACCTGATGATGGTAACTTGGTTTTAAAGCAAAAATTGCAGCTCTTTCTTCTATTTAGTTATCTGCATTGCTTTGACACACTATCATAGGAGGAATAAATTTCGTATTCAAGAGTCCATCTATGAATGATGGTTAATATGATGCATTAAAAACTAGAAAATGTTGACCATAGTGTTGTTGGTACTTGCTTTCTCTGTGTCCACAATGGACAAATTTCTAGTGCGTACCTTGCGGTTGTCTGGCGAGATTCGTTGGGACCGAAGTTTCTCGTCTGTCTCTAATTTGGTTGATCACTTTCCTTTAGTATGGTTGGCTATTCAATCGAGTCTGTCAAACTTTAAACTCTTTGATAAGCATTTAGATTTTTTAAATTTTTTTTTTTTAAAATTTTTTATTTTAATGTATCTTTTGGTTAGTTTTGAAAATAAATGAAGTTGCAAAAGCCTCAATCTATTTTTTATTGGACTGGTGAGAAGTTTTGGAGCTTCTGTGAGCAGAAAGCAGAAAACCCATGTATTTCTAAAGTATTTATAAGTTCATATTACCCTATATAGAACAAATAGGGTGAGTACCGATGTACCACTCTATTTTAACAAATAAATAGAGTAAACACGAAAAACTTATCCATCAATCATTTATAAATATATCATAATATACAGAGATCCTTTAGCATTAAGATGATGACATTCATTTTTAGTAGTCATAGTTGTTAAAATATATGGTTTTTGTAGGTTGGGTGTTGAATATGTTTCTTGTTGCAGGTTACATATCAACATGTGTTGTGCCTACATGCAACCTCTTAAGGCTTGAACTTGACTTAGGAGGAGAACTTAGAATCTTATATATTCTTTACTGGATACGTAGGAATCCAACTACTAATATGTGATCTAGTCTGGAACACCATTCACATATATGTTTCTCTTTGTAAAATATATGACCAACTGTTATGCCTACAGGCAGCCCCCTATGAGTGTGGACTCAATAAGAGAAGTAAGAACTTTATATATTCTAGAAAACTAAGCATAAACTAACATTATCGGGTTTACAATGTATTTCAAGTTCTAAAGCTAGAGATACCACTAGAGACATCTAGTGTCTAATGTTTACATAATATAGTTATAAAACCACTATGATGTAAAAGCTTAAGTTGTTAGGTAACTGTGAAACAATGTATATCAAAATGAACAAGCACAACCTTGATCATGGGGATACATATATAAATGGGAGCAATATTACAGTAAGAGAACCAAACCAAGGACTTCTGGAAATTGATGATGCCACAAACCAATTTGACCAAAAAGTTAACGCTTATCGATACTGGACCAACAAGGTAACTAATTAATAAGCTTAGTGATGTTTTTGTCAATGCAGAATATTGTTAGTAAGTTGTTTCCGTATGATGTTAAAAGGACACACCACCGATTTTGGAGTATAGGATGCATTAGATGATGTATAAGAACAATGACCAAAATTCAAAATAAGAGAGCTTGGATGCACATTGCACATACATTAGGAACAATTTGATGTATATTAATACTGCTATCGTGGGTGTTGGTGTCAATTCGGAAAAGCTGTATGGAAGTATTAATGGACCTTTTGCATCGGAAAGGAGCATGTGGTTCAATATGTAACTGTGTTACTGTGGGAATTAGAAGCAATCTTAAAGCCTGGCGGAACTGCTGAAGTTGCAGTTGCTCGAAATAATAGTTAAGCCAGAGCTTTTGAAAGTTCGACATGTGAACAAGATAGGGAGATTAAGAATAAAACTTCAACTAGAAAGGTATATTACTGATGTGGAGGTCCTTTCTCTGTTTTATGGACTTAGTCTTCTATTGCTACCCTAGACAATCCACGGTCCAACTTTAATGGATTGGATAGTCTTCCATTCATACGGGATCAGATACCTGAAGATTTAAGTCTTTTAAGGTTTTAATAAATCTCACTAGGATAGGCGGTATTATTGAACCAGACGAAACAACAAGCGATGTAACCAAAGACAGATAAAGCAGCTAAACTATAAGACAAGTAAGCCTCCATTTTGAAAGGTAAAAGAGGGTAGAGTAAACCTGTTTTTACACTTCCCGCTTTGCATAAGCAAAGGTCTTACCGGAGTTTTGCGAATTCTCCCCGGAACTGGAAGATCATTTTGTGAAAAGTGCATCTCGCTCTCGTTCATTTCCGCCAGGCCATAATAGTCGCCACAATAAGAAAGAAGCAAGCGAAACAACTAGAAGGATGTGTCACTGGAATTCTTGTTATGTGGAATCAATAATGGCTATGCTTGCAAATCAATAGAAGCTCTTGAAACTTACCTTTCTAGAGAAATAGCAACCAGAAGTAGATCTACATATTATATGTTAAAACAACCTTCTTCTTTTTTCTTTTCTTTTCTTTTTTTTTTTTACTTTTTTTTACTTTTTACAATAGGACGACAAAAAAGCCAAATCTTTTGTGGACCTTTCTTATACCCCATAGCTGACCCCATGCTGATGGGTGAAGGAGGCTTGGACGATGACGTTGGTATAGAACATACCTTTTTTAAGTCTCATATTTATTTCTGATTCTAGCATTATACTCTTATAGCTATGATAGACCAACTTGCCTTAAAAGTTTTCTATTTAAATTAGTTCTACTAATATATCTATAGCCCCTTCGGTTGGCATCGAACTTTTAATCAACATTCTGAAAGAAAACTATATTCTCTGCCTAATATAAAGCATAGAAAATTGAATCTATTTTGCAAGCCTCACAAAATTTAGCCAAGCCAGATAACTTGTGGAATTGATGCAAGCTTGCCTTATTTTCTTATATTGTTTCATTCTATTTTTTCAAGAAGCTGTTGTCTTATCATTTATTAATATATTGTTTTCTTGCAGGGAAAATGAAAGGCATTGCTTTCATTAAAGATCCTGATGGCTACTGGATTGAAATTTTTGATCTGAAAAGAATTGGCGGTGTGACTGCTGCTTCATGAGGGCTCTTGATGTTCTGGTAAGTTTGAACCTTTGATAAGCTCCTTTAGCTGTTATTGTATTGACTAGTTAGGTTAGGATATAACTTCATACCATGAAAGTCATTTGCTGGCATATATAATCATATTTAGGACCCAACACTGGCACAAGAATACCTTGGTACTGTTCTTGGAGTCTCAGTTATTAACGAAGATGTTGGGGGCTATAGGCCTTAGGTTTCCCTGATGGAATTTTTGGTGCAGTAGTTGCTTTAACAAATTTAATACTTAATAGGATTAGGTTGTCTGGATTCTGTGGCTGTGGATATGGGTGGCTGCAACCAAGTTTTGACCATTGGCAGTTGAGGTTGTTGAGGCTGAGCAGATGTTCATTTCCCTTCTCAGTAACCTTGAGTGTATCAGAGGGCTTATGGTTCTGGATGATATCATCTTATTCATTGGTCTCAAGATCAATCAGATCTATCTTTAGCATCTCAACTATGGTTTACTGTGTAGAAGAGAAGCTGGTGATCTACTTGAAAGTTTGTTTTTCAATCTTCATGTCCTGCCCGCTCTGTCAATTACGTGGGGTTGGATTGGGTACTTAGCATTTTGGGGTAGCTGAATGCAGTAATCAACTTACATATTCTTATTATATAGTATTAGCGAGATAGTAACCAGAGGTTAGAGTTCCAAACAAGGCTTGTTAGATGGATTGCCTCTGATTTTTTTGGCTGCAAGAGAATCTAATCTACTTGAAGGTGTGGAATTGTTGCACGATGGAACTAGAACTATCGCATTTCTGGGCAAGGGAGCATTAACAACAGATGTGATTTCTCCCTGTAAATTTCTTTACTTCGTACAATTTTGGGTTGATCATTTGCCTTTCCAATTCAACTTTCCTTACAGATCATCAATTAAAAAGTAAGGGTAATCAGAGATGTTACTGCTCATTTGTGTATCTAGGTTCAAGATATATCACTATCATGAGAAGGCTAATTCTTAGGTAAGCAGATTAAAAAGCCAATCTGAAGGTAAATACTGCACCTTGATTCATTCTAGATTTAAAGGAATGTTACCGTCATGAAAATATTGATTCTTATCTACCGGGACCATAAAACCAACCTGAAGTAAAATACAAACTTGATGCATTTGCACTGTTCAACTTCACTAGTGTGCAAGAAATTCAAGGAACCAGGCAACCTTCTGAAATAAAGTTTGATTTTACATATCCTTTCTTCGTTCATGGTTTGATATTCTGTTGCCCTGGGCGTAGAGGAACCACACCGTTCCATCCTGCACTTGATGGTTAATGGTTAAACTCAACAGCGGCGATGAATGATACAGGAGGGAAGGTTCTGCAAAAAGAAAAAGCTCCACAGCAGAATGATAAAAAGCTTAATACCTCTTATTGTACTAACTATTTCAATTCTCGTACTCAAGTTCTTCTTACTGACGTGTATTTGGTTTGGTGCTCATGAAATGTAGTGGTGATGCAGGAGTTTCCGAGTTGCACTGCAATAAAGGATTGAAGTCTTATCGCTATAATTTACTGAGTTGCCTCCTCGAGTGTTCTTGTTGTCATCTTCTTATAAAAGGATCATCGGTTTATCCTTTTTGCAAGTGATAAATGTGGAGAACTATTGTACTCATTTTGATTGTAAGTCTACTATTAGAACTCTAAGAACTGCCGAAACTTTGTGGATAAAGTTGTGGATGTGTGCTCTCGACTTCAAACTGCTCAATCTGCTCTGTAATGATTAATAAATTTTTGGAGGTTTGGCTGCCTGGTTGTAGCAACTTTTTTTTGCTCGTGCTAAGTTTGAATTACTTGGCACACCTGGACGCACGTATAAAAAAAATCGATAATATTATTTATAAAGTATATAAAAATTTAAATTATATAGAATATTTTAAATATAATTTTAATATATTTTAATATAATTTGTTTTGATTATTTTTAAATTTTGGATATGTATTTAATTAGATAATATTATGTAGTTAGTTTCAACATAATTTTAATTTTAAATCTCGGCTGGTTTTTATTTTTATTTTACTTGAGGAGAGAGGGTTCTCTTATCCACAGAAGATAAGAAAGGTAGTTAATTTTGAATTTTGAAATTTTTTTTTTTTAAATTTAATGGTTGATGATATACACGGCTTAGACGGCTTAATTTAGAGCCGTTTTGAAGTCTCTTTATATTAGTAGAGATTTATATTAGTAGAGATGAAGCCATTTTAAGAAGGCTTCTACGGCTAGGTGGCATTTTTATCTTATTGTATATAAATTCAACTATTAAAAATATGTCCTCTAATGACCGGTCTGTTTTTATTCATATCATACATGTCATTTTAGGGCTAATTAGTGTTTAGCTGCTGGATTTTATACCTACTTAGAATAAGTTTTGATATGTCCAATTAGAAAGTTTGAACCCTAAGTTTTTATTTTTGGTTTCCTTTTTTTCATTATACCCTTATTTCCAACATGTCATGTGTTGGTTGTTGTCCTTGTACTCATGTTCTGGGTATAATGAGCAAAAAAATCAAAAATAAAATTTAAGGTCCATCTGTTATAAAATTTAGGGTCTAAACACTAAATAGCCTATCATTTTAAGAAGTCTTCTGCATGTCAACTATATTTATTCATATAAAAATCCAACTATAGAAAATTATCGTGGAATCTATTTTTATATGCCAAAAAAAAAAAAAATCTATTAAGAATTCTACATGTAGAGCTCTCGTAGTGCTGCTTTATTTTAATATTTTTCTTCTGTGGTAGAGTTTTAGATATAAATCTCAAAGTAGATATTTTTTTTCCTATGTAATTTTTAGAGGAAGAGTGCTTGACCTCCCTCATCATTGATTTAGTCCTTTACTATACTGATGTTCAGTTTCGACGTTCGGTTCGATCTTTGATTTAGTCCCTTACTATACTGATGTTCAGTTTCGACGTTCGGGTTAGATCGAGCTCCACTTGGATTAAGAAAAGTTCGTCTTGAAATGGATCGAGGAGCCATTCCACTAAAAAAAAAGAAAAAAAAAAGAAAGAAAGAGAGAAATATATGTAAAATAAATAAATAAAGACATCAATATCCTCCGTAATGGATGGAAAAAAAAAAATATTCGGTGGGATGGACTCGCGACTGCGTGGTTATGGCGAACGTTGATCTTCCTCCAATAACAATATAACACATCACTTTCTGAAACCATTAAAAAGTATTATTTTTATGTGTGCAATTTCTATATAGAAACTTTATTGGGTAGGAAATATTTTTTTTAAAGTACAATCAGGGGCGGATCCAGAAATGTATACTGGGGTAGGCTAGATTGAATTGGGATGGGCTAGATATAGGCAAACTTTACAGAAAAGTAAAAAAAAAAAAAAAAAAAACTATATGGAAAAAAAGAGGAATTTTTTTTTTTTTTTTGGGTGGGCTCCAGCCCACCCCATTTGTTACCTGGATCCGCCCCTGAGTACAATGACTAACAGGATAAAAACTCAAGGTGTTGTGTGGGCCGGGCGGCCCGGTCCCCGACTCGAGCCTGGTCAACAACCCGGAATGGCCCTGAACCGTCCCCATATACGTGCGGGCCGGTCCGAGCTAGCCGGTCCTCTCTCCCCGACCCACTAGATCGGACCGGCCCAGTTCGGCCAGTTTTTTGATTTTTTTTTTTGGTTTGTAACCGTTGGAGGGTGTAAAAGACCAAAATAACCCTGATTTAGTGGCCGTTTTTTTGAACGTTAGAAGAATATTTTGGTCATTTTGCTGAAAATTACCAAAATACCCTTATAACCACTCTTTTTTGAGTTTAAAATAGGCCATTTTGCCCCCCCCCCCCCCCCCCCCCCCCCCCCCCCAAAAAAAAAAAAAAAATCTATAAATAGACCAAATTTGAAAAAAATTATACACAACCATTTCTTTCCTCTCTTACAAAATATTGGAGCTAAGGAATTCTCTGAAGATTGAAAAACAAGTTTCTGAACTTTGAAGTGCAACTTCCTGGAGGCCAAAGTGCAGTGTTCTCCGGCTTCCAAATTCTGCAAAAATTCTTGGAGTTTCACATCTCTTTCCGCAGTGTACCTTCCAAGTAATTTTAATTTAGAGAAAAATTTTCACTTTTTTTTTGTACTTTTTGAGTTTTTTGGACAATTTTGGACTTTTTCTTCTCTCTCTCTCTCTCTCTCTCTCTCTCTCTCTCTCTCTCTCTCTCTTTGGTAGATAACATTTTCTGCAAAATCAATTTTCAAAATTATGGATGCTATTGGTTCTAACCATCCTTATGGAGATGACTTACAACAAAATTTTGCTTATTATAATAATTTATTTGAAAACAATCCTATTCCAGATTCTGTGCCACAGACACAAATGTCACCTGTCACCCTCACTTTTCCAAGATAGGGGTAAAATGGTAATTTTCCATTTTAGAATATTTTTGGGAATTTTATTTCTGAATATTAATATTTAATGATTATAGGAGTCGGGTTCGAATTTCATCGCATTCCGACTTAATTCGGGACTCCGAGAAAATTTTGACTTGAGTTGTGTTTAACACTTTAATTAGCCATGGCCCACCAAACTTGACAATTAGGTCTACAAGTTTGGACTAATCCCACATGAGTGTTTAGGCTTAAGTATGATTTTTATTTGGTCTAAACTAACTCCCAAAACCAATTTAGGAAGATAACTTAGCTAGGAAGTCATAGGGAGGGACAAACTTGTAAATAACAAGTGCCCCAACCCTCCCATATAGGGCTGGCCACCTCTCTCTCTCTCTTCCATTCTTTCACTTCAAATATTTCTTCTTCTTCTTCTCCAAGTTTCTTTCAAAAGGAAAGAAGTGATTTCCTTAGAAATCATCTCCAAAATAAGTTTTTCTTCCCGTTTTTCTTCCATCGATCTCTTCCTCTATCCCAAGTAGTGATTCTCCAAGCTTTTGGGAGCAAGAAGTGAAGTGGGTGTGTCCTAAACAATTCCTTGTGTCGGAGCCGTATCGGAGAAATTTTTCATTGAGAATCCATCTCCCGATAGGTACAACCTATTCTCTAACTTATTCTTTTCATCATAATATTTATTTTGGACCCGTAGGAATGACCCCCATGGTTGTATCTCCATTTGTGTCCATTTCGTGTCCATTTGAAGGTCATAGGAGTGTCCTTTGTGTTGTGCTTTGTGTCCATGTGGGAAACCCCCAATATTGGACACTTCTTGTGGTTGATATTTAGTTTAATGAATATTTCTATTTTAATTTCAGATTTTAGATTCCTATAATATTGCTCTTAATGTTTCATATATATATATATATTTTCATGGTTATATAATTTATATGTAAGTGTGTGTGTCTCTCTCTATATATATATGTGTGGGTGAGTGGATATGTATATATATATTTTCATGTGTGTGTGTGTGTGTGTGTGTATATATATATATATATATATATATATATATATATATATATATATATATAAATAGGTAAATATGTAAGTGTGGGTGTGTGGAGCTTTGAGAGAGTGGTAGAGGGAATAAGAGTTTGTGTGTGTGTGTGTGTGGAGGATATAGAGTTTGGTATTAGAGAGTTTGATAGAGGGACTAGAGAGTGAGATGTAGAGAGTGTGAAGGAATGGGGAGGGGGACAGCCCCATGGACAGCAGTAGTAGAAGCTGCTGTAGCAGCAGTGTAGCAGTGGGTAGGGGGAGAAAACAGCCCATATATGACCCCCTAGGACAGCCCTTAACAGTCCCAAGTACAGCCCCTTAGTTGGCCCTATAACAGTCCATTTTAACCCTCATTTGACAGTCCAAAACAGCCCCAATGTAGCACAATTCAGCCCCTATATTTCAGCCTACAAGCACCCCAAAATCAGCCCCTTAAAACCCCACATAACAGCCCCAAATTAGCCTCTAATCCACCCCATGAGCAGCCCCTAAAATTAGCCTTAAACATGTCCAAATGACAGCCAAAATCAGCATGTTTCAGCCCACTATTTAGCCCATAGGACAGCCCCTTTGAGCCCCCTTAATGCCCTCTATGACCCACTTCAATGCCCACTTATACCCCCTTTATATACCCTCTATTTGACCCTTAGTTTGAGCCTTAGTGAGTGAGTTTAGTTAGTGGTTTGAGTGAGTCTTGTGAGTGTTTGTTAGTCGAGTGTTAGTGTAGGTTTTAGTAGTGAGGGTAGTGTGTTAGTGTTGTGTGTTAGTAGTGTGGTTGGAGGGTTGTTAGAAGTTAGAGTGTCCTATTAGAGTTAGATGTTGAGGGATACTCTAAGATACTAGGAGTGTGAGTTAGAAGTTAGATAGAGCTTGGTTAGATCGGTTGGTAGAGTGGTATCCCAAGATATCATAAGGTATCTCATGATACCTTAAGATAATGTTGGGATGACCAACATGGACCATAAGATGGACTGGATGGGTTAGATACCTGGATTTTATGGTTGGTAATGACTAGATAGGTTAGTGTCTAGCTACCCTAAGAATCCTAGGCTAGTATCCTGAGATCTAGAAGGATTTTCTTTGTAATGGGTAAGGTATTGGTATTTACCTTGTGAAGGGTAAATGTAGGAAATAGGGTATTGATGAGATATTGAGTTTGACTTCTAAGATGGGGTTAGAAATAAGTTGTCTTTGTAGGTAATGACTAGATGAGGGTAGTTTAGGCTAGTCTTGACCTCCGTTGACCAAGAGTTGACTTTTTGACCAAAAGTTAACTTCAAGTCAACACTTGACTTAGAATTGACCAAAACCAAACTAGAGTTGACCAGTTGACCAAAAGTCAACTGTTGGTCAACATTTGACCAGTTTGACCTAGGGTTAACCTAGAGTTGACCCGAGTTGACCAGAGTTGACTTTTTACCTAAAAGTCAACTGTAAGTCAACTCTTGACCCCGTTTAACTTGCTTCGACTTGTTTTGTCTTGCTATGACTGGTATGGCCTAGAGTTGACTTAGTCTAACTTAGATTAACTTGATATGACTTAATTTGACCTAGATTGACTTGTCAGGACTTAGTGTGACTCAGTGAGACCTAGTTTGACCTAGATTTTATATCATTCATTATAAATCATTCTTAACTTTGTTTAACCTAAATTAACATGCAATATCTCATCTTTAGGTCTCTGATTATCACTCTGAGCATTGATATACCCTACAGCTCAGGAGCAGGCGAGTACATTCACTGATAGTTTTTATTGTCTTGATATTTGCTATATCCGATTCAGTTGTAGTGTCTTACTCGATTCCAGTCACGATAGTTCACGGACTAGTATACGTTGGATCATGACATGAGATGTTGTTCCTGGATTTTCTTGGTATATATGTACATTTCCTGTCTTGTTTCCTGTACTTGTATAGACACCGATTCCTGAGAGGGAGTAGCTATCCTCTTAGGAAATCCCGTGTCATGACGTGTCATGTCCAGGTCCATTATACTACTCGGGGATGGAGAATTATTAGGGGTTATGTGATCAAAGCCCCATGTCACTATTTTGCTTGCACCACTCTCACCTCACGTAGGGTGTAGCAGATACCTCCATGTCCATGTTATCCAGGTTGGCCGGCATGACTTTCCGTTGAGGTCACCGCGGATTGCCGGGCCAAGTGGATAACCCTACCATGATTCCCTTGCCGATCACATAACGCTCTAATAATTCAAGGCACATTTATATTTACTTATCTTATCATATATCCTGTTCTGTTCTACATTCAGTACTTTCTTATCATGCTATGATATTCATTTACTTACATGTTCTACATGCCTTTATATTGTACCTTGATTGGAGACTAAGTTCTGCTCGGGAGAAGAGTTACAACTCCGGTCCTTGTTTGGTTTAAGGGTTGTAGCTCAGCTTCCGAACGGTTTCCAAGTCTTCATATATCTTTGTCTTGTAGTTCATTATATTGTCTCTTATAGAATTTGTTAATTCACATGGAACTGCTGTTAGTGCTTGTACTTGCTCATTTTCCTGACAGGATACCGTTATGATATATTACAGATGACTCTGAGGCAGACTGCTCGACCTATTATGGGCTCGAGCTAGATGGAGTAGTCCAGGACCGTGGCCTTATAGTAGAGCCACTAGACTTTGTACTCCCAGAGTAGTGTAGAATAGTTGGGTTGCCTGGACTGCGATCCAGCTAGCATTATCAGACTGTAGCTTCTATGTTATATTTTGAGACCCTGTGATGTTGTATATATCTGGGCTTGTGTTGGACACTGGACTTATTTTCTATCTCATCTATCATATGTTTCCTTCTGTGCTATCTACCTTAGTTTTATTCTGTGATTGAGACTGTATTGCTATGTCACCTCCATTCGGAGTGTATATACTGTACATGTACCTTTATCTGTTTTAGTCGTAGTATTTACAGACCCTATATACAGCGTTCTACCGCCGATACTGCGGCGTAGGCTGGACGTACCCACGTGCTCGTGCCCCTCATAAGGGTGCGGGTCGTGATATCACCTCCTGAAGTTAGGAGCATGGCTACAAATGTTGTAACTAGGAAAAAATCAGTTTTATGGCAATATTATGAAGAAAAAAAAGAGTGAGGGCACACCGGTTTTAGATCCCAAAAATCAAAAACCAATTCCTAAATGTGCACAATGTAAGAAATGTAAAAAAAATATTTAAGTGGAAAAAGAACGATGGCACGGGCACATTGAAAAAATACTATGACACTTGTCATGGTAAAGACACACTGCAAGCCAGGCAGTCACAGATAAGCATCGACCCACAAGGATCTTCTGTAGGTAATTTTATTTATTCTGATGTTCGTAATAAAACCGACTCAACAAAATTTCTTATTTGTGATGAACTACCTTTCACATTCGGGGAGAGTGATTGGTATTATAAGTATGTTATTGGTTCTCTTAACCCATGTTTTAATAAAGTTTCTAGAATGACTAGTAGAGCGGAGGCAATCAAACTCTTTCGAAAAGAAAGGATAGCTTTGAAGCAAAGCTTCGTAAATGTTAGTAAGTTTTCTCTAACTTCTGATATATGGACTATGAAACAAAACTATGCTTTTATTTATATCACGGCACATTATATAGATCCAAAGTGGATGTTGCAAAAACATATTATTTGTCTACGATATTTGGATTTTCCACATACCGGTTCTGTAATTGGTAGAGCCAACATGCAATTTTTATGTGAATACGATATTCATAATAATTTTTTTTTCCATTTCTCTTGATAATGCTAGTAATAACACTTCTTGTATTGGTATTTTAACTTCACAATTTTTACCTATAGTAGAAGGACGACTGTTTCATGTTAGATATGCTTGTCATATTATTAATTTAGTTGTACAAGAATGCCTTCAATTTTTTCTTGCAAATTTAGACACTCTTAGATTGTGTCTATAAAGTTTAAACCAGTCTCCAAGTAGACAACAAGCTTTCAAAATTTTATGTGCATAATATGGTATAACTTTTAGAAGGTTTGTTAATGATGCACCACATAGATGGAATTCTACATATTTAATGTTAAAATCTTGCATTGGATTTAAAGATGTTATTATTCATTATTGTAATGTTAATCCAAGTTTTGAGTATCAAGTTACTGAAAATGATTGGTTAGTTGATATTTCTATTTATGAATTTTTATAATTATTTTATAATGCTACATGTACTTTATCTGGCGTTTATTATCCAACTTCTTCACTAGCTTAACAGAACTTATTGACATGTCTCATTTATTTTCTAAATATAGAAATGTTTTCGGTTTTGATTATGTTGTTTCGAAAATGGAAACAAAATTTCAAAAATATTGGGGTGAAATACCTCTTTTATATTGTTTGGCTTCGATTTTTGATCCGAAAATCAAATTAGATGGCGTATTCATTTTGCTAGATGATTATCATGAAAATATGAATGTAGATGTAAGTAACTTAAAAGTAGAGATTAAAGATGTTTTAGATTCCTTAATTACTTAGTATGAAGAACGAGTTGTATCGGTCCGACCCGGTACGACCTTTCAAGTCGGTGGTAGTAGCTCCGGTCCTATGGCTAAATTATCATATTCCATCAGCCTACTGCAAAGAAAAAAATAAAAACAATCTTCCCTACCAACTCAGGAATTGTCGTTATATTTAAATTCTTATGAAGAATATGATGAAACTCCAACTCATTTTTCCATTTTAGAATGGTGGAAAAGACACGAAAAAACGTACCCTATACTTTCTTCTATAGCACACGATATACTAATGATCCCGGTGTCCACGGTAGCATCGAAATCTTGTTTTAGTGCAGGTTCAAGGATACTGAGCAAGAAGAGGAGCAGGATGCTACCGAATATCTTGGAAGCATGCGTGTGCATTCAAGACTGGATTCGTGCGGAAGAACAAACCCAAACTCAAGAGATGAAAATGCCGACATCAGTGAACTAGATTTTGAGTCTCTTACCTTGGAGGAAGGAGGAGCTGAGCAATAGAGACGGACGAAAGACGACGGAAGAAGAAAAAAAATTGTACATTTTTTTACAACTTAGTTCACATTGATAAATTTATGTTACAATTTAGTTCTCCAAGAATCAAAAATTGTCCAAAATTGTATATTAATTTATGTCGAGATTAATAATTTTTTTCAGTTTTTATGTTACAATTTTTGTTACAATTTAGTTATAAAATTTCTCTTTTTATAATTTTTTTTTGGTTTTTCTAACCTGAACCGGGCCAACCTGCTGAACCGGCCCGGCCCAGGTCCGGTCCGACCAAATCGGACCTCGGGTCCGGGCTGGGTCCGCTGTCGCTCACGATTTGAGCCTGGCCCGGACTGGACTCAGGTCAAACTGGGCCCGGGCCGACCCAGACAAACCTGGTTTGACCTGGGCCCGGGCCGGCCCCAACTGGCCCACCCAATACAAAACTCAAAAACTCAATTTTAGAAATCGCCATTATGGCCTAAGCCCGTTCCACTGAATAAAAGTCTTAACAAAATAACCAACAAATTAAAAACCTCGAGAAAGAAAGAAGTCTCAAAGGCCAAAGGAGAAGCATCAGCATGTTCGATCTCAACGAGTCCTACTCCGTCAATGGCGAGGAATCGAAAGGGAGGAGAGGTGGGGAGGAAGAGGAGGAGGAAGAGGAGGACGAGGGCGGGGGGCTGGAGGCGTGGGAGAGGGCCTACGCCGATGAGCGGTCGTGGGAGTCGCTGCAGGAGGACGAGTCCGGCCTCCTCCGCCCCGTCGACACCAAGACCCTCGCCCACGCACAGTACCGCCGCAGGCTGCTCCAGCGCTCCACCCCCGCCGCCGCCGCCGCGAGGATCCAGAAGGGCCTCATCCGCTACGTCTACGTCGTCCTCGACTTCTCCAGAGTAAGGAGTTGGTCCCGATTCGAATTCTCTCTCTCTCTCTCTCTCTCTCTCTCTCTTCTCATCTTTTTTTATTTCATTTATGCGCGCTACGTGTTTGATGAAATGATAGGAGCTGCCGAATGCCGTGTCCGTGTCGCATCGCATCGCATGTACGACACGGGGCAGACGCTCCGGAGTAGCCCTAAAAGTAGGTGCCGAGTCCTTGTAGTTGTGTTTCGGGTTTCGTTGCGATTGGGGTTTGGTTGGCTTTTGCTGGGTGGGGTTTGATATGTTTGTTCACATGTCTGAAAGGACATAGAATTAGATTGTGATTCCAACTATTTGTTGGGTGCGGAATAGCTGTTCGATGAGATGACACAGAGACCCGGAAGCTTTTTTTTTTTTTTTTTTTCCTCCTTTGGTTAATTTTTTGTTCTCGAGAGCGGAATTGCATTTGGGTTTTGCATCGGCATTTTGTCCACTTCGCATAGTGTCGGAGACATCCGACATGGCACAGACTCTCCGAAGTAGGCCGAAATAGGTGCCGAGGCCCGAGTCCTTGTGTGGTGTTTTGGGTTCTGTTGCGGTCGGGGTTCGGTTGACGTTTGTTGCGTGGAGTTGATATGTTTGTTGAAATGACTCAAATAACTTGAAGATAGTGGAACCGAATCTCAGTTCTGCATTGGTTTTGTGCTGGGTTGACATGTGTCGGACACAGCCAGGCACTCCAAACTACACTGGAAAGCACTCAAAACCAGCTCAGTGTCGTGTAGTGTCATGTTCACTCTCGTTGAAGGTCTATCTTGTTGTCAATATCTCCAGAATTAAGTGGCTCAGTTTTCTTTCTCTACGTCCGATCATGATTCAGATGCAGTTTTTGTTGAAATTGTTTGACAAGTATGACATGTTTGAGGAAAATGACGCTAAGAAATATATGACACAAAGAACGAAAGCTTGTTTGGTGACTATACCATTTTAGTGTGCTTATGTTACTCCTCTGTGTTGGAGTAGACTTATCAGCCTTCCGAGAACCTGTAGATGTTGAGAGGTTGGAAAGAAACTTGAAGGGAAATTATTCATCCAAGTGAGATTTGCTTGGATGTTGTAACTCCCTCTTATGAGCAATTATTCATGAACGAGGGCGTGATGATATGGTGCCGGTGCGAGCTCTCTGTTTGATTTTTCTTTTAGTAGGATTCGACTAGTTGGTAACTTGGTATGATTGGGAGCAATTGGATCCAGCTTATGGATGAAGTTTTACTGCAATTAGTCTTTAGTCTGTTCCTTGGAAATGTTACAGTATTCATGGACTGGTTACCATGTTCTATGCCTAGATTCCTACATCTTGGTGAATAAAGTCGATGACATCACTGCCAAGATAGAGACGAGGAAGGCCTATCATTGTTTTTCCTTATTTTCCAGTAGGAATGATGAACATGTCATTTCCTGATGCGATTTCTGGCCAAGCTTCTCTCTTAAAACTTTCAAAAGCAATGGTATGGTGCATGGTATAATTCTCTAAAGCTTACAATGAACTTATATATTTCTGATTTTCTAATTATTTATAGGCCTAGTGGTTTGGTTGGCAATATTAAAAAGGTAATTAGCTATATTAGAATTGGAACTCTTTAAAGGGGCATATTAGATTACTTTGACGAAAGTGAAACTAGCCTCAATCTTTTTGTAGAGAAAGAGCAATGGGCCAATTTTTTTATACACCACATTACAAAAGACGGAGAGAAATTCAGTCCTAACTCATACATCAAAATATTTACAACGTTCGCGGTAGCTGTATCAGAATCAGACCCTTCCTATGAATATCGGTATCGACGGTATTGACAATATCGGCAGTTTTATATCGGAGTATCGGATTTTTTGATATCCGAAAGCAAGTAATTATTATTAAATTTAGAGAAAATATTTTAGGCATTTAGGCATAATTTTAAGTATTTTCTGTGTTGTTTAATAGTAGTTTTGAAATTGAATGAAATAATAGTCACTCTTGCTTATTGGTTTACCTGCAATAGATAAGTTTTTTTCATTTACATACTTTTACAACCTTATTATGCTTTTACATCCTTGTTGATTAGTCTTTTTTTTAAAATTCCAATTTTCTTTGCCAAATTGATTGGGAAGACATCCTCAATGTCGGTATCGGTTATTATCGGCAACGGTCGGTGTCGGATTGGAATATGTCAATCTGTATCGGTATTGCATCGGTATCGGCCGATACTGTAAACTATTCTTTGCCAAATTGATTGGGAAAGACATCCTCAATGTCGGTATCGGTTATTATCGGCAACGGTCGGTATCGGATTGGAATATGTCAATCTGTATCGGTATTGCATTGGTATCGGCCGATACTGTAAACTATGCATCAAATGTGCCGTAATATGCATTATTTGTATCACAATCCTATTGCTTGCATTCTTATTGCTTTGTCTCTCGTATCTCTCCTCTTTTAAGACACAAAGGAATGAACACACTGAGGAAGCAGGTAAGATAATTTTGCAAGCTGTCTAGAAGGGACTTGGTCTTATGCTCTTGATATGTTAAACTGTGTTAACTCATAAAGCTTTGGTTATGTGACAGTGTGTTAACTCATAACTGGTTGGGCAATTGTGGAATCCTGAGTAAAGAGTTAGACGTTTGTTTCATATTACTTTGGGCGTTCTAACTAATTAAATGCAATCTTAAGTTCAATAACTTGGGAATTGATCAGATATATGCCTGAGAAAGTTCTTTAAACATGGAAATTTAAGTAAAAGCATATCCAGTAAGTATGTTGGCCGGTTCTGGTAAAATTGTTAAAAGTTTTAGCCAGTTCTTGTTTTGTTCAGGGAGCTTCGGCCTGAAAATTTACTTTTACCAGTTTCAGTAAGTTTCAACAACTTCCAACTTCCAATTGTGATCTGCAACTGGGCCAAAACTGAGTGAGACTTTTCATTCTTAGTGTGAGAATGGTTTTATAGTGTAGTTTTCGATCAGTTTTGCTCAAGTCTGATATGATATGCACTGGTATCGGCTGATTTCTTAAGCTTTGCTTTTGGATAATATCAATTTGCTATTTAAACCTTCTCTTTTACTATTGTTTTCAACTTTACTGTGTCACAGGAAATGTATGTAGCATTTTGATTGTCATCTATAGTGTCTGCATGCATTATTTAATCAAATCAACTGTACATATTGTGTTATCCTCGTGTGTAGTAAATAAAAAAGTGACAAGTTGGCATTATTCATCACTCTACTAAGATATCCTTTTGCACAGTTCATTTTATTTGGTCTCTAATCAGCTATTTAGTTTCTCATGATATATACTGGTTCTAAATGACGCAGGCAGCTTCTGAGACGGATTATCGCCCCAGTCGGATGGTTGTGGCTGCAAAATGTGCTGAGGCTTTCATTAGGGAGTTTTTTGATCAGAACCCACTCAGTCATATTGGTCTTGTAACCATAAAAGATGGTGTTGCTCAGTGCTTGGCGGAACTTGGTGGCAGTCCAGATTCAAAAATCAAAGCTCTGATGGGTAAGCTCGAGTGCTCAGGAGAAGCTTCCTTGCAGAATTCTTTGGAACTTGTCCATGGATATCTAAGTCAGATTCCCTCGTACGGCCATCGAGAGGTTGTGATACTGTACTCTGCTCTGAATACCTGTGATCCTGGTGACATAATGGAGACAATTAAGAAATGCAAGATAGCCAAGATAAGGTGTTCTGTTGTGGGACTTTCAGCAGAGATATTCATATGCAAGTATCTATGTGAGGAGACGGGGGGATCCTACACCGTGGCCTTGGATGAGGTAAGGGTAGCAAGACTTTTCCGCTTGTTGTTTAAATGCAAATGCATACTAATGTTCCAATTCTACTTTGGCAGTCCCATTTCAAGGAATTGTTACTGGAGCACGCACCACCACCTCCCGCGATAGCAGAATACGCTGCTGCTAATCTAATCAAGATGGGATTCCCACAAAGGGGAGCAGAAGGTGCCATCTCTATTTGCTCCTGTCATAAGGAAGTAAATGTTGGAGGGGGCTACACATGTCCAAGATGTAAATCTCGTATGTGTGAACTACCAACAGAGTGCTTGATATGTGGGTTGACACTTGTTTCTTCTCCTCATTTAGCAAGGTCTTATCATCATCTTTTCCCCGTAACACCCTTCAATGAGATTTCCTCCATACTTCCAAGTAGAATGCAACAGAAATTACTGCAGACTTGCTTTGGCTGTCAGCAGAGTATAGTGAACCATGGTAAGTACTTGGTCCTCACAGCGTGCATATCTATATCTAGGTTTTCAATATGACTTTGGTAAAACACAGTAAAACTGATACTTTCTTATTGTTTGATTCTGTTGACAAGAACCTCGATTTGATGGTTCTTACATGGGAGCTCGCTTCCCTGATGATGGGAGCGCGTTTCTTCGACGACATAAACGCTTCCCATAATATGACCATAATTTTATAAGTGGACATAAATGTTGGGAAGAAAGTTAGAAGATTTTTAATACATGTTTATCAAAGTACCAATAAACTAAAGATTATTTACCTTGACATCATAAAAAATCAACATGCGAATGATCTCTCTATAACTTTGAACTAAAATTTATAAATTCTAATAAATATTAAATATTTATAAGTTTTGATAACAATAATTAATAAACATAGCGCACGCTTTCATCACCCATCACGCTCTCAACTTTAGACTCTTCTAAGTATTCGCATTTTCTTGCTCCCGCCCCCGCTTCTGTCCCCGGTTCCGCTTCTGGCTTCTAAGGACAAGAATGCAATAATGCTATTTAGGAACGTGATATGATCCATCCTTTCCCATTATATGATGCATTTTGTTATGACTGGTGTACCCATTAGGGACCATAGCTAAGTAGCCTAGCTCTAGTCTCTGCCAATAAGAATATACCTTAACCATCTATTGACTTTTTGACCAATATCACATATCTGATGTAATTGTTCTGACAAATGCCTACAAATAACATTATTTTTGATATTTTTTTATCATTTATATACATGTTTGGATCGACTGTGCTGTGGAAAGATGTACGAGTTTGTTATTTAGGAGGGTTCTATTGCCTATGGTGTAACAGTTAAGTTGACAGTTCTTTCCTTCAAAACTTGTTTTCCCATCTTCCTCATGTTGTTGTAGGTTTCACTTACTGAACCCTATTTTCCATTTCCGTACCATCTGTTAATCATGATGTTAAAGCACTAATTAGATTTCACTTGTTGATTGTATCTCAGCGACCTAAAGAATCCACCTAGATTATTGGTAAAACAACTTGCGCCATCTGCTGGTTAGATGCAACTTGCATGTATGACATGTATGATTCTGTTTGTTATAGTACTTATCCCTTTAAGAAAGAAAATTTTATATTCCTACTTAAACTCTTCATATTTTTCATCAAAGCTGAAAAGTTATATGCCTATTTGATTGGATTGATGCTTCTTATTTCCCAACTGTTCTTCTACTGATTATTATGGATAAGTTTTGACGTCGATGTTGTTCAGGCCCAACAACCTGACAATTAGCTAAGTGAGATAGATCACTTATTGGCTCTCAATCAGTGAATTACTTGGAAGGAGCAATGTGAGGACTTTTTCTTAATCTCATGTTGCAATTGAAAAAAAAGAACAAAGGAAGAAGAAACCAGAAAAAGGAAAGAGGAAGAAAAGAAGAACAAAACAAATTCAAAACATAAACGTCAAAACACACAACCTAAACCTGCCCAAATACCAGTAGTATGATGGTAGCATGTGAACATTGGTGACGAGTAAGTCGCTGGTGAATGTTAAGAGGAAGAAAAGAAGAACAAAACAAACTCAAAACATAAACGTCAAAACACACAGCCTAAACCTGCCCAAATACCAGTAGTATGATGGTAGCATGTGAACATTGGTGACGAGTAAGTTGCCGGTGAATGTTAGCAGAAGGTTGACAGTGGCATAAAGTTCCTGGATGTCCCTTATCTTTTTTTTTTCTTTTTCTCACAAAGCCTAGCGAAACCCTAGAATCTGCTGGGCACAACGGAGAAAAGAGCAAGCAAGTAAAAAGGGTTTAGGTCTCAGGTTCATAAGTTCAGAAACCTGATAAAGATAACAAAAGTCCAATCTGCGGTTATCTTCATCCTGGCATCATGTCCATATGCCTTTGCCTTAGTCACTGATAAGCCAATAGAAGCACTCCCCATTGAAGCCATGTGGCTGTCTTTGTGGAGAGGTCCATGGCTTCTCTCAACGTCATGTCTGGGGTGCATCTTGGATGTCCCATGACAGCACTGTGCCAGGTTTTAATGTACACAAACCAGGATACTTGTACCATCTTTTTGTTTCCAAAAAATCTTCTAGGCTGTTATGTATGGCCTTTTTTTTATGACCTGTTTATGAAGTTTTTCTGGTAAACATTTGTTGGCCAAGTTCCTATGTTTATATCATCATATATTAATAGCTTATTATAACCGGAGGGTTTGAGACCATGCTCATACTGGTTATTAACATGTATTCTGATGGCCAGAGATGAGTTAGAACTTAGAAGCTAGACAAATTAGAACTTGGAATTATAAGGATTCCCTGAGGGAAACATTCATTCAGAGAATTAAGAGGTAGACGCATATAAGTTGTTTGCTTCTAGATAATTTGTATTATATGCTGCTCAGTTGTCAGATATATCCACCTTAGGGATTAAGTATTGGGAGATTAAATCCGTCTAGAGCTTAAATCCAACTGTACCATTTTGTCCAACCTAAGGTATTGATATTACTATAGCAAGCACTTCTTAGCTGACCCCAAAAGTTTTGGACTAAGGCTTTGTTGTTGTATAATAGCCACTTCTTGGATTCAATGAATTGAAAAGATTTGTCATATTATCTTACATGAACTTATTTGTGACCACTGGTAAAGAGAGTGGAAAATTTGAGTAATACATATAGAAAACGAGTGCTCCAGTGCCACAAGGTTCCTCCAATGTGGGGTCTGGGAGGGTCGAGAGTTAAGCAGTATCTCCCCAATCTTTGTGGAAGTCCGCTTCTGCCAGCCAAGCCCACATCCTCCAAGACGGCTTTGGCAGCTTACAGTGTGCTAAGCAAGCGATGCCCACTCATTAGTTGTATTTCTCGTGTCTATGTTTGTATAGGTATGTAAGTCATAGTATACCTAGAATAATACTATGTTGTTAGTATCTTACGATACACAATATGTATCTTACTGGTACAAAGTACGATCGGATATACTACCATTTTATCGGTTGATCCGATACGATACACATAGGCTGATAGGTACCATCGCCTTTTTAAACTCAAGTTATGTAATGTATACTTAAGAATTTGGATTCTAAAACTAGATTAACTTGTAAAGATGAAACAAATAAAAAAATTCATGAAAAACTTATATTAAATCGTACTTTGTATGGACTTAGAAGTATAGACCTCTACTCCTAGAGTTACTGTATCATACGATACACAATACGATAAACAAGCAAATAGATACACGATACTATATGCGAGTTGACAAACTAGAAGAATAATACTTCGTGGATACTCTCAGATATATATATGTTTATAAATTGCCCAATCATTAGATTACTATGAGGAATTCTGGGTGGATATGGTAGAGTATTATTGATTTATGCACGTTCCGAAGCATGCATTCACTCTTTATCTTCCACAAAGTTCTTTTTTGGTGGAAACCATGTTCCAATACTATAACTATAAGAAGCATGAAGTGTTGTTTGAGCATCTGACAACCATAAGGAGTAACTAATCATTTATAGTCTATGTATAATATAATTTTTTGGGTTATGTGTGTCATTGTCTTATGAGAAGTAGAAGTCTTGTCTGAAGGTCCTTCCATCATCAATAAGATACCTTAATAATGTTCATTTGATTTATCTGATTAGGTGTTATCTTGTTGAATCCGTCTTCTTCATTGCAATAAAGAAATGACTAGCAAGTAGCAACATTGGTCATCTCAAGAAAAAAAAAACATTTAATGCATTGGAGGATTTGCTAAGAATAATTAAGATCTGATAACCAAACTAAAATGAAACCAGTCCTGTAAGAAAAAAGAGGAATATTATATGACAAAAATTCCAATCTTACATGTATCTAAAGCACACATATATATTAACACGTATATATTAGCCATAAATAAATAAATAAATAAATCGATAAATCTTGATCTCAGTCTGGAAATAAAGATATCTTCCTCTGCTGTGTATCATCTTTGAGGAGTTTAATATTGACTTCCTCTTACCTAGCTCATCTACTAGACATTAGAGTTTCCTGTATATTTAATTCCATGTTTATATTAATCTTGCTTTATCTGTATTGCTTTTGTGCTGACCGGTTGATAACCAATGCAGGGAGCAAGACCAGCCCTCATGTATGTTGCCCCAGATGCAACCAACATTTCTGCCTCGACTGTGATATATACATCCACGAGAGCTTGCACAATTGCCCTGGCTGTGAAAGCCAGCGTGGTTCGGCTACATAGACGAGCTTTCTGTGCGCATCTTCAACATTCAGAACATGGAAGTATGCTCCATTCTAGCTCCTTCCAATGCCTTGCATCCGACGAGAGCCTAACTCTGTTCGGGCTTAGGGGTATGCCGTGAGATACAACATATTCTGGTCCTATTTGGTTGACTGTATACTGAGATCTAGTGAGCACTGGAGACGCATGCGTGTTTACTTCCATCAAAATGAAGTTTTTTTGCATTTCATTTAAGCATTCACCTTGCACCTCCCTTTGAGACGATTGTCAAAAAGTAGATACTGTTCTGAAGAAATATTTTGGGAGGTTTTATGACGACTCTGATTCTCCCATAGACGGTAGTAATCAAATCAATCATCTCCGTCACTTTGTAATTAACTTGGTAAACCTGCAGATCTTCTGTCAAGAGGTTTCTTATTGGATATTGCTGAACCAGTCGACACGCAAGAGTTTGTTACCAAAATGTGTTGTTACTGAAGTTGGAACTGTACGAAACTTTGTGTGTTGTGTTTTGGTGCGGCATTTATACTAGTATAAACACGCCCAATGCACGGGCTTGATGATGCTAGAAAAGAAAGTTGATGCTTGAATTGAAGTATTTTTGTCCAAGGCTTAGATAACCATCCTATGGCCTCTATTGGAATTGTTGCATATGTGGAAGGTAACTTTACAGTTTTCTATACCATGCAGAATCACTTGCAACAAGAGTCTATACTCTCTTGTAGAGTATTGGAAGAGAATGTGATATTGAAAAAAAAAGGTTGTACCGCAATTTAGTACACTTTTACATGTCTCTCTGACATAATCTCATGTTGCAATGTGGGCCGAGCGGCCAGCAAACCAGCCAGGGACTAGCCCGGTCAAATCTGGGCTGGGTCGCAGCCCGTTCAAAACATGAGAATGGCCCGACCCACTCTTTCAATGGGTTGGGTTGGGTTATACCCTCACCCGGGCTCGGCGTGGCTCGCTCCTCCAACCGGGTCAAACAATCTTTTCTTTCCTCACGCCTGTAGGGTTGGATCGGCCGGAAAAAACTTTGATACAGAAGGCTATATCAAAGTTGTGATACAGCATCTGCATGACAGATGGCCCCCCCCCCCTCCTATTTCTTGGTAAACCGTGTAAACAAATATATATAGGAGGCCCACCTGTCATATAGAGGCTGTATCCAAACTTTGATACAGCCTTTTGTATCAAAGTTTAGCTCGGCTCGGCCGACACACTAAAAACCAAACCTAGTCTCAGCCTCTCAGGGCATGTCCAGGTGGTTCTCCCACCCTCCCCCTATTTCTGCTACAATAAGAAGTATAATTAATATTTTACCTCTCTAATATTTGTCTATAACCGTTTGGAGAACAAATTTGTAAATTTTCTCCCAACAACCATATTATATAAACTAGTCATCTTCATGTGCGTTCCACATACCAAAAGAAAAAAAAATATATTATTAAAAAATTAGATAAAAATTTAAATTTATTTATTTTTAATTATAATTTAAATATAGTTTAATTACGGTATGTTATAGATATATTTTTAGAATTTGAATATATGTTTACTTAGATAATATTATTTAATTACTTTCAATATAATTTAAGTATTAAATATATTTTAAGGTTAGTTTTTAACTACTTGAGCATATACGTATAGATACTGCTTAGACGGTTAGTTTTGGGGGTGGTATTTCCACCATAAAGTCTCATAACCTATATTAATTTACTCCCTTTTTTTTGTTATAACATTTGGGTTCAATTTTTTTCATAAGTTATTGTTACCCAACAATCGTAGTCTTTTCAAAGGGGGAAAAAATGGGAAAAAAAAAAAATAAAAAAAAAACGAAAGAAAAACTAACGGACGATTAATAGCATATCTTCTTTCCTACTAGCCGAAGCTGCCGAACCCAGAACCACTACTTTGAATTAGCAGCCACGTAAACCTCCGATTCCTCTCTTCTTCCTTAAACCCTAACCTTAAACCCTAAATGAAACCCTAATGATTCGACGCATAGCTCGATCCGTTCTCCCGCCCCTGCTCCGAACCCCCCTCCCTCCTCCTCCCCCTTCTTTCTCGGCGGCGGCAGCGGCAGCGGCAGCGGCGGAAGCAGCAGAGGACCCCTCCTCCTTCTCCGACGCCCCCTCCGAACCATCAACCCCTTCGAGCCCCATCCCGGCTCGAGCTGCGAACCACCCTCCAACCGTAGAGGAAGATGCAATCTTTAGGGGTTTCGAGGTGGGCTCCTCGAGCCCCGGGACCGAGGAGTCTAGGGTTTCGAGGCTGGAGGCGTGCCATTTCTTCGCGAGAGAAGGGAGGCTGAAGAAACTGAGGGCGGTGCTGACGCAGATGATACGTCAGGATGGTAACCGCCGGACTCAATAAAAATTGGGAATATTTTACTTTCTCCCACTTATTAATATGAATTTATACTTACATCCCACTTTTTGTGTTTATTAAATTTATATTCCACTCTTTGTCGACGACAAAAAGTGGAAAATAAGTCTAATAAACACAAGAAGTGGAACGTAAATACAAATTCATTTTTTGTCACGGAAAGAATTCGTTTTGTCCAAAAAAGAAAATTGAAATGTCACGAAGAAAAGTGGAATATAAACCTAATAAACACAAAAAGTGAAACGTAAGTACATATTCATATTAATAAGTAAGACGAAAGTCAAAAAATTCCCACAAAAATTAAAATTTGAGATTTTTTTCGTTGATAGGTTGTTTGGAAATTGGAAGTAATAACCAGATGATGATTTTTTTTTTTTTTTTTAATATTTTCAAACTTTCTTGTGATTTCCCACTTAGGGTCTGGTTCGGCACCGTTGTTTTGTAAATTGCTGCTGTATAATTTCCAAGACTGGGATTGTTGCTGCACAGTGTGGGACATGCTGGCCAACGTCTACGCGAGGTCAGAAATGACCCGCGACGCGCTTTTCGTAATAAGTCAGATGAGCAGCCTTGGCATCAACGTCTCGATATCGACATACGACAGCTTGATGCACAGCCTGAGGACCGCAGATGTGATCCTTGATCTTTATCGGGAGATTGGAGCTCGAGGCGTTCCTTACAGTGAGTACAGCCACACCATCTTCATCGATGGGCTCTGCAAGCAGAAGAAGTTGCGGGAGGCGATATCTTTCTTCCAAGACTTGAGGGGCAGAAAAGAATTGACGCCTTGCATCGTCGCCTTCAACACTCTGTTGTCCGGGTTGTCCAATGTTGGGCTCGTAGACGTTGCCAAATCTTTTGTCTCTATGATGCTCAAGTACGGATTCTCTCCCGATAGATTCAGTTATGCTACTCTTATACATGGGCTATGCGTGGTGGGTTCTGTAGTGGAAGCTTTAGAGTTCACGGAAGACATGGAGAAGTCTGGAATAGAGCCTGACGTAGTGACATTCAACAGTCTTCTAAACGGTTATCGCATACTTGGAATGACGAGTGAGATTCCAAAGCTCGTCAGGATGATGATTCTAAGAGGGCTCAAACCTGATCTCATTACTTATACCATAATGATCACTGGGCATTGTGAACAAGGAAGCTTTGATGATGCAATGAGGGTGAAGGAGGAGATTATTGCTCGAGGGTTTCAGTTGAGTATTGTAACTTACAGCGTGCTCCTAAATTCACTTTGTAGAAGTAAGAAATATCATGAACTAGAGGATTTGGTTGATGAGATGGAATCTATTGGTCTGGATATGGACGTAGTAGCATACTCGACCCTTATCTATGGTTACTGCAAGCTTGGAGAAATCGATAGGGCACTTGAAGTATGCAGGATGATGTGCTGTAAGATCGCAATGCCCAATTCATTCGGATACGGGGCAATTCTTACAAGTCTTTGTAAGAAAGGAATGATTGCTGAAGCTAGGTGGTATCTGGATTCGTTAGCCAGCAACGGTCAGTTGGTGGATGTCATCTTGTATAACATAGTGATTGCTGGGTATGTACGAGTAGGCAATGTGCAAGGGGCAGTGGGTTTGTACAAACAGATCATTAAGCAGGGAATAACTCCCACTATCGTCACTTATAATTCGCTCATTCGTGGTTTCTGCAAGATTGGGCAGATAAACATGGCAGAGGGCATTCTAAAGACCATCGAGCTGAATGGGTTGGCTCCGACTGTAGTGACATACACAACCCTTATGGATGCTTTTTGCAGAGTTGGGAACTTTGATAGGATGCTAGAACTGCTTGATGAAATGGCTCTAAATAAAATCATGCCTAATTGCATCTCCTACAGTGTAATAATGAAAGGGCTCTGTAAGCAAGGTAGGCTCCAGAAGGCTGCTGACGTTCTCACATATATGGACGGCAATGGAATCCATGCAGATGAGGTCACATACAATACTCTCATGCAAGGATTTTGTGAAGTGAAGGATAAGGAAATGGCTTTTCATATTTATGATATAATGTTGCAGAAGAATCTAACTCCTACTCCTGTTACTTATAACTTTCTTATCAATGTCCTTTGCCAAAAAGACCAATTAGAGTCTGCCGTAGATCTTTTGAATTTTTTGGTTGATGGAGAAGTTAAGCTGAGGAAATTTGCTTACAACACAATTATTAGAGCATATTGTGCAAAGAGAAACCCTTATAAAGCTATGCTTCTATTTGAAAGAATGGTTAGTGCTGGATATGAAATTACAATCCGAGACTACAGTGCAGCAATCAATAGGTTATGCAAACGACATTTTGTAAGTGAAGCAATGATGTTTTTAAATATGATGCTATCCTTTGGTATTTTCCCGGATGAGAAGTTGGCTGCTGTTATTTGCTTAACTTTGAGGACAGGCCAAAATTTTCGATCATTGGCTTCATTTCACTCTTTGCTTATCAAAAGTGGCATTGCTTCCATCAATAAACAAGAAGTTCATATATGATAATGATCAGTTAGCTCGGTAGGAAAGCCCACATGTCGAGCGCAATTAGACTTGATGGAAATCATCCTCATCACTTTAAATACAGGTATTGTTTCTCTGAAATAATTTTTGTTTAATGCTTTAAATGCAACCAGACTTGGCTCATTTTCGCTTTCTTAGTTACTACTTCTATGTTCCTCTTGGGGTGTTTCCTTGTAGGCGGAGATTTATGTACCTTGTTATATTTTTCACAAATACTACTTTTGCTAAATTAGCACTCTCTTTTGCCTTCCAAATTGTTCCAGGTTGATTTGAAATTTGAACTTGGTGAGGATAAGACAATAGTCTCATTAAAATAATACTGTTCTCCCTAGGGTTGAAGGTAAGCTTTTATCTACTTTGGTAGTTTGTCATCTAACTTACAGTTGCACATAAATTTTTTTTTTGAGTCTTTCAGAATTGTTTGTGCAAGAAAATAGATCTTATCTATGATATATAACTAGTTTATTCAATTTCTCTTAGCTGTTCTAACTTGAAGTCTTGTGTTTTGTCATCTCCTAGGATTTATGCTCCGTTTTAGTAAGTTGCTGACAGCTTATTTATGAATACCGGGTGTCTCTTCCCCGTTAGTGCTCAATGGACATGATCTTAAACTTTTATCAGTTAAAGTTGATGGCAAAGAACTGAAGGTAGTAATCATAAATTAGTGTTTCAATTTTGAGTAGTGTTCTTCTTTTACAGACTAAGTTATACTGTTCCATTTCCTGTGTACTATTAGTGGAAAAAACTAATGCTTTGAGCATCAACAAGGTATAAAAAAAATATATCATATGGCTATTAAATCTGTTGAAGATATCATAAGACTATACTATGATTAGGTGTGTAGGTGCTTCTAGATGGCTCATTTTGATGCTGATCTGTTTAATCTTTTCCCCACTTTTCCTCCTATGGATAAACCGATTTTGCAGAGGTCCAAAAGTGATGTAACATCTGCAGTGTTTTTTTCTTGAATGATTTTGTATTTGTCGTATATGTAGAGTTAATATTTTTGTCTTTGTCAAGGACGTAAATTTTTTTCCACTACACCTATAAAGTGTTAGCATTGCTCTTATATATATATATATATATATATATATATATATATATATATATATATATATGAAATACTGATATTTTCTGATATATTGGATTAATCCAGAAAGTTTCGAAACCTTCAACTGATGTTTCATGGAAGTACCAGGTAGTATTGGCAACCCATGAAATTTGGTGAATTTAATTATGGTACCACTAAGAGCAGTATTTCCATAGTTATTTTTCTCATTACTAATCCTGCAATTCTGCATGAGTTGAATATGTTCTTATTTTTTGTAGGCTAATTTGCAACTTAATACCCTCAACTATCCACATTTGGCAACTTGATACCCTAAACTATTTTTATTACTAACTTGATACCCTCAAAAAAAATATATACCTAAACTACCCTGGCCCTCTCCCCCCCTCTCCATCAACCCTCCCTCACTCTCCAATGCCTCCCCACAGCCGCCTCTCCTCCTCCCGTCGTCCGCCCCCTCCTCCCGTCGGCTGGCCTAACCCGTGCCCCCTCCTCACGTTGCTGCATGTTGCCACCGTCGCCGTTGACACCGCCACCACCCGCTCTGCCGGCGCCGCCTTTGCTGCCTATGATGTTGCTGCGGCTGCTGTCGCTGTTGCTGCCGGCTGGGTTAGGGGGAACGAGCGGCAGGAGGAACGGGGCGGGGTTGGGAGCGGAGGCGGGTGAGGGGCTGCGGTAAGGCGCCGAAGAGAGAGGAGGACGTGGATGCTGCTGCCGGCGGGGGGAGGGGGGACGGGCTGCAGGAGGAGGGGGGGCTGGGGTGGGAGGAGCGGTGGCGGACGGGGGATGTGCCGGAGAGAGAGGTCGCCGACAGGGGGAGGGGGGCAGGCGGCGGGAAGAGGGGGGCCGGGGTGGGAGGAGGGGAGGCGGGCGAGGGGCTGCGGGGAGGCGCCTGAGAGAGGGGTGGGGGGAGGGGTCGTTTTGGTATATATTCTTTTGAGGGTATCAAGTTAGTAATAAAAATAGTTTAGGGTATCAAGCTGCCAAACGTGGATAGTTGAGGGTATTAAATTGCAAATTAGCCTTTTTTGTATTATACATTGTGTACTGTTATTTAATTATGGTACCTCTCCAAACTTCACTATTGTATTATAGGACATTGTGTATCTGTTATTCGTCATTCTCTTTTTATGAAAACAAAGATTCATTCTTTATTTAAATCATCTAATTTAATATTCTTGACGACAGTACCAACTCTCTTTATCCAGACTGTTTCCTATTTTCTCACTTGTAGGCCTGCTTTCCACAGGTTCTGGCTCAATTGCCCTGGTTACCTGCATTCGGTCATCCATATGCAGCCACAGAAATTATTTCTGAGTCGCAATGATAACTAGTTTACATATTTCTCATCTTGTTTATGTTGGCGTGATCATGTCTGACGTATATATATAAAATATGAGTGTACCATTTCGCAATGATAACTAGTTTACATATTTCTCATCTGTGTTATATGAGTGTACCATTACGACGTCGAAATCAATTATGGCTTCAAAGCACATGGATCTCACATTTGATTCCACGCCTAACGCAAACCAAAAGGAATAGTTGAAATCGTTCTCTATACACTGTAGCATTTTACATGCAAAATATCATATAGTTTATTGAGTTTCTAACTATTAATATATTAGTTCTCTTGTCTAGTTTTTCAACACCACCCCCCCCCCCTCCCCCCCCCCCCCCCCCTCCCCCCCCCCCCCCCCCCCCCCCTTTCCTCCTCCTCCTCCTCTCAACCCACACACACCCCCCACCAACACATGCCAAACCTCACCAGAACTGTTGCATTTTACATGTAACGTGCTTATAACTTTATATTACATATGCAATTGTTCTGTGTGGAAGATTTAATAAGCTGAGACAGTTAGTCTGTAAGTATGTAATTTCCATTTGGGGGAAGTACATAATTTAGTTTTGGCCTTTTGGGATATTTTAGCAAATGCCCCCATTCCAAATGATGAAACTAGCATATGCCCCCACTATTTTTTTTAATTAGCAAATACCCCCACTCTCATGTAAAACAGCAAAAAAAATTCAAAAAAAGTGAGGGTATATCTTAAATATTTTACTCTTCCGTACCAAAAATGGGGGTATTTGGTAGTTTAAAAAAATAGTGGGGGTATATGCTAGTATCAACATTTAGAATGGGGGCATATGCTAAAATATCCCTTTAGTTTTTAACCATCAACATATTGATTGTCTTTACTATTTTGTACTCCCACCACAACACTCGAACTCTGTGTTGCACGTATACTGAATGGTACGTACTGTCGCAATACAAATACGGGATACCTATATTTTCAAGTAGGTACAGATGTAGTTACCTATGTTGCACGGACACATGCATGGGTACATACGCGAGATGAATGTGGACACCATTTTGACGTGTCAGTTCAACTTACCCAACTCTTCACATGACTCTTCACATGCATCTTGTTATCAGAAATGCACATAGTTTATCAATTCCATTCTTTATTTATTGGTATTTTTTTGAGTTGCAATGATAACTAGTTTACATATTTCTCATCTTCTCTATGTTGCCGTGGTCATGTCAGACGTATAAATAGAATGTTGCCTCTGACATGGTAAGTTTTCTGGTTATAACTTTGTATTGCTGGCAGAAATTAGAAAACCCTCTCATATTGATACATGAGAAGAAAATATCAAGCATGAATGCGGTCGTGAAAGTATTGGAATTGGCGTTGAAGGTAGGCTCATTGTCTTTATTTGGATCTTATTGCAGCTGAAGATTATGCATTTTTTTTTTTTTTGCCTATTTGATGTGGATTTCATTTGATTATTTTCATTTATTCGGTCAGGCTCAACGGCCTCTTCTAATTGTTGCTGAGGATATTGAAAGCGATGCACTGGCAACTATCATTCCTAACAAGCTTCGTGCAGGGATCAAGGTCTTTTCGAATTTTTTTTTAATCTGTTAGCTGTATCTATCTTTTCCTCATGTATAATTTGAGTCCTGAATGATCTGATTCAGTAAATATGAATAATATCTAGGTTTGTGCCATCAAGGCTCCTGGGTAAGGGCCAACTTTTCTGTTAGGCGAAGCATTGAAGTTTTTTCACTTCCTTGGGCCCTTACTTAATCTACTGTGATCCTTTTCCTTCTAGTGGTTCACTTTGGTTTCTATTACATGTCTTATTCTTAATTGGAGCAACATCTCAGATTTTAAGTTTACTGAAGCGAACCAAAATAATATGTTAAATCATAATTGGAATTTTTGTTATACTCCTAAAACTCCTAGTTGGGTTATAATGTGCTCGATTATACATAGAAGGTTTAGGCAATGACACCAGCTTTATAAATTTATTGTCATTGAAATTTTATCCTGTAGAAATAAGATATTTTGTAATTATCCTCTTAGTTCAACTGATTCGGGCTCTCTTGCGAGTAGTTTTCCTGAAGGATTATTTGGAACTTTGTTATTCAGATTGGAGGGGCCAGTGAAACTGAAGTTGGTGAGAAAAAGGATAGAGTGACGGATGCTTTGAAAGCAACCAAAGCTGCAATTGAGGAGGGAATTGTTCCAGGTACTTGTGTGCTCTCTTTCTGGCCTCTAACTTCACAATTTTCTATAGTAGATAAGTATCGCACTTCTGTTTATAGGTGGTGATGTTGCACAGTGCTATATGCATCTAGGGAGCTGGAGAAGCTGCAGCCTGTCTGCTCTGTTCAGAAGATTGGAGTTCAGATAATTCAGAATGCACTCAAGGTTTTATTTATAATTGTTTCTCATGAAATTTACTGTGAATTTGATTTATTTATTTAATTGGCACTTGGCACTCAATGTTATAATGGGGTTTCTCATGAAATTTACATTAAATTGTGTATTTGATTTATTTTATTTTTCATGGCTTTTTGAGACTAATGGAGCTTCTCCATATTACTTTGTAGACTCCTGTACACTCAATTGCTTCCAATGCGGGAGCGGAGGGATCTGTTGTTGTTGGCAAGCTCTTGGAACAGGATAATTTCGACCTAGGTTATGATGCTGCCAAAGGTATGCTAATCATCTTCTGTAGTTTTTAATATTAAACTGAGATCCTCCCAATTAATATTCAACCCATCAACTAAGTATCGTTACACCAATCTAAGCTAACATGTTTACTTTATTGAAATCTTGAACTTGAATATACAGGTGAATACGTTGACATGGTGAAGGCTGGTATCATTGACCCACTAAAAGTGATTAGAACTGCTCTGGAGAATGCTGCTGAGTAACTAATTTCGTTGACCTTTTATTTTATTATTTTGTGGCTGTGTGAGATCAAGTAATACACGAAATAATGTGCCCTAAATGATGTAATTTATAAGCTCTCTTTTACAAGCAGAAAATTCTTACAGAAACTAGTGACATCACTCAATCTTATCCATTATTCATACAAATTCTGTGGTAAGTATTAGTTTTAATCGATTCTTTATACTGCATATCTTGGAATCTAATCAGACACATTCTCGTGTAACATGGGCTATACTTTTTATTGGTTTGCAGTTATGCTGGCTCCAGTACCAAATACCTGAAGTACACAAAATAATCACCCTTTGGTCTTAATTCTTGACAATAAAGAGAACCCTTGGTCTACATGTTTATATGTGTTTCCTGAGCTTCTAGTTGATTAGATGAATCCTATATATTATAGAATGTAGTGGACTATGTGCAGTAAGTTTCTCCTTTCATGTTATGTTGTCTATCAGAGGCAATGTAATGCAACTCAACTAAGAAATATTAGAGGAACTCACTAATAATCCAGTTAGTATTCTTTTGATGTTCTTGAAGTTGCTGTGTTGCTATTGACTAATAATTTCTCCTTATAAATTCATATAGCTTGTTTGTTTGCTCAATTTTCTACTTGACTATTAAATTTGCAACTTATATGGCATTAACTTAGGATGTTAATTTGATCAAATGTAACTTTCCGATGTTACATTTGTTTTGTTAATTCACAAAATCTATCAAATTGACCCTTTAATTACCTTTTTTTGTGTGCATAGAAATATTTAGAAACAGAGTCGACTATGAAACTATTAAGTTTGCACGATAGGGGAGATAATAATATATTATTTTGCAGTGTATCTTGAGATACTTGATTTAGTGGAGGTGAGAAGATATAATTGAGAAGAGTGTTTCCCTAGTAGTTGTTTTATAACTTGATATATGGTCAGTGCTAGACTGGTTAGAGGAATGGGGACAGACACGCGTCCCTGTATGTGCAGAGATTATACGATGAGATACAAGTTGTCTAACTGCTTGGTGGTAGTCTGTTTCAATTATAAGCGAAGGATATAATACATGACCTAAAGAAAGATTGAGAGTAGGGAGAGGGGGCCTAAGAAGAGTTCTAAAGAACAAAAGAATGGGTTTTGGAGCCAGATTATCTAGCCTTCATACCCAATAGGCTACAAAGCAAATTGTCCTTGGTAAATCATTTCTACAGGTTACTGATGCATATACTTTTTTTTCTTTTATATATGTTCAGTGCTTGTTTCTAATTTCAGTAAGAACCATTTGTTGATCTTTCGTCAACATGATGGTGATCGTGTGACCTTGGTATTGTGTACTGATCAGCAATATGGTATTAATGTTCTTTAAGAGCCTATCCTCATCCTTAATGTGACTATTGAAGATTTGGTTTGGCTGATTGATTATATTCACTTTCATATTGAGTGTTAGTTCCTTGATAACATTTTGTTTAATGTTTTGCAGCTCTACGGAGGCTGTTGTCGTTGAACTCCCTAAAGACGAGAAGAGTGCTCCTGCAATGGGAGGAATGGGTTACTAAATGTGTCCATCTCCTCCAATCCTTGAGTATAGTTATGGTGGTAGTATTTTTTGATGGTCAAATCGTGTTACCGTCTTTTTTGTGAAAAAAGACTATGGCGAGTCGGATGGCGTAGGAAAAAAATTAGTTGCTGCTGCTGAGAGAAATTAGTACTTAAACGGTGATATTTATTTTTCGGTAAGCATAATAATTGTTTTAGAGGGTTACATCTGGTTCTTGTATGTGGACATCGTGCATCAAGACTGCAGTTTATTCCACTTCTTGAATCAGTATTTGTGCTGTGTGCTTAAATGATTGTTATATGATGTGATGGAGATTCTGCTTTATACGTATCCTTTATGTAGCTAGCTAACGCTGATCACTTAGCTAAATGTGTTGTCAAGTTATGGTTCTAGTGAATAGTAAGTTCTCTATGGAATATGTAATTGTAGTAATAATGAAATTGAGTTTGTAATGTAATTAATTTTTAAGTAGTAGTAATAATTTTGAAAAAGTAATAATAAATGTGTATGTGCACTCTTAAAATGTGATACTGTACTCTTTAATTTTCTATCATTCAAATTCCAAATCTCTTTCTATATTAACATTATTGGCACAATTAAAATGTTATCATGCACTCCTTCCATGCATGCACAAAATAATGTCAAATTTAATGCACGGGTAGATTTAGAATTTGGAATTTGAATAATAGAATATTAAAGAGGAGTGTAGGATGACATTTTAGAAGTGTCAATAATAATAATAATAATAATAATAATAATAATAATAATAATAATAATAATAATAATAATGTTATTATTATTAAAAATAAATACAAGAGACAATTCAAGGTTGTGTCTTTCCTCTCATTATACTGACATCCTGCTCAATGTTATGGATAATCACGATGGTAAAAATCACCGAGCCCTCAAAGATATGATTGTTCCGCTCCTTCCAAACATGTCAGACCACTGCAGCAAATCTGATCCAAGTCTCGTTGTGCCAAGCAAAACCTCTCCGCTTCTCTCTTTTGATGACCTTGACGATTGCTCTCCAGTCATGAATCCCTCTACTGGATAAGCCCAACCTATCATGTTGGGCTAGCCAAATATCCCTTGTTACCGAACGTTGGAAGAATAGGTGTGTCAAGGATTCATCCCTATGCCGGCACAGTATACATCCCTGGGCCTCCAGTTGCAGTCCAAATTAACGCAACCTATCAAGTGTGAGTAGTCTTCCCAGGCTCAACTTGTATAGACACAACAGCATTTTACGAGCAACACCTTTGGCCCATATCACATCCGCTAACTCCATCTCTGGGTGTGGAACTCTGATAGCATTAGCTACGGCTCTATGTGTGAACCGCTTCGTCCCAGTATTATCCTCAATCCACGCATCAGTTTGAAGTGATGTGCCCACCTTCATCGTCCGAATGATCTTCCTGAATTGTCGCGTGCCGCTATTTAACTCCGAACGTCAGACTCACTTCCTCAGAATGACACTCACACGTTCCCTCCTTCTAGTACCTCGACACACCATTGCCCATCCTCGCTCTATCAAGCTTTGGTGTGCAATCCATGGGTCAAACCATCCAAAGTCTGATCCAACTGACACGCCACTCGCTTTTGGACAACCTTGCCATGCCACGTCCACAGATGCCCCGTCCTCTCCAAAGGTTGTAATCCAGAATAAAGGAGATAATGTTAAAAATCTTGGAGGATACAATCCGGAACCACTCTACCGTCCACCTTCTCATGTCTGTAAAGCAACGCGTTAAATCTCCCATAAAGACCAGAGGAAGTCCATATTGGGCATCCAACATTGATCTGCTCAGCCTACCGAGATCATGCCAAAAGCCCTCCCTCCTTCGCGTGTCAATGTTCTCATTATAGAAGCTCAAAAATATCAACAAAGTGCGCTACGCCATTCACAGACAGCGCACAGTGCCATCTATCAAATGGTGCTCAGCATCAAATGGTGCCAGCCATCAGATAGTGCTAGGCCGCCACGTGGCAAGCTTCCTCAAGAAGCTAAATCACCAGTTAGGATGACTGATAACACAGTAGTCGAGGAAATCTCTTTGAATCCCGAGCGCACGCGGCTCAAGAAAGATCCTGTCAGATCTGTCATAATGACGACTGTCAGTTACTTTTCTCAGCGCCATCTATCAAGTGGCACGAAGTAATGAACTCACCAACTTAACACTCAGCGCCATTCACAGTTGGCGCCAATCAACAGGATGCGCCATTCATTAACTGGTGCCAATCAATCAACCATCATCCCAAAGCACTTAAAGATGACGTGGCGCACATGCCACTAATCTCGAAGAACGAACACACGACACTGCCCATGACCAAACGTCTTTCTCTCACAGAAAGCCACTTGTCCCATACAGTTAAGTTAACCTTTCGCACAAATGGATGAAGCAGAACATGACGCGCAAAGTAATGTACAAATCGATGTATTTTACACTGTGCGCCCAATCAATGTAATTGCCTGACAGTTATCCAAAACTCTATAAATAGAGTTCCAAAATCACTTCTAAGGGAATCATTAATGATCATTATCTTCTGAAGAGAATTCTTGGCACTTATCCATCGATTTTGCAACACGTTCAAGAGCTTTTCTTCTTCGACATCGCATCGTCCAAGGGATAAAGTGATCGTCTTCTGATCAGATTTCTATAGTTGTTCATCTCCATTATCAAATTGTACTTTGTACTTTTCTTTCTTAGTTTGTAGTTAAGTTTTCTTCGAAAACTTTTGTTTTTTGCAAACAAAATGGCGGACTCTACTGGGGACGACTTTCTCCTCTGACGAGTAAGTGACAACTCAATGCGATGTTGCGTCGGTCGGCACGACGCATGAGACTTTGGTCATCGAATTCGATCAAATAGCTTACGAGGAGATGATTGGCGCCGAGGGCGCCAAACACGCCATTGCTGCTGCCAAGAACAGGAAAGCACGCACCATCTAGACTCCGAAGTCCGCACCCGCGCCAATCACTACTACGGATGCTCAAGACGAGGGAGAGCGCCCAATAGCCATTCCCTACTCTTCCCCAGTCCTTGGTGGAAAACTCACTTGATTGTGCATCTGCACCAATCAGTGCTCAAGCACTTCTGAATAGAAACTCTACATCTATTGGCAGAGAAAATCAAAACTATGCCAAGAATGTGAGCTATGTTCAAAGCTCAACTCCTTCTGTCCATAGGCGCCGTGCCAAACACGTTGTGCCAATACGCGCAGAGCAACAAGGCATTCTGCATACTCCGTGCCAAACTGATTCGTGCTAGGTTGCTCCGTGCCAATCAGGGCTGTGCCATAATCTTCCGACCCTGCGCATATCAAGGACCGAACAGGGGAGACTGAAGGTGTCACATACTACTGACAACCAAGTCAGCCCAAACACTGACATACGCGCCTATCTCAATAGGCGCATAGCAGAACTTCCTCAACCAAGTCATATGGCGCGCCAGAAGACCTTGATGTAGTCTGCACCAACCATCAGCTCGCGCTCAGTGAAGACTTCTAAGAACAAGAACCCTCACACTTATGCTAATGAACTCAGTATTGCCCCGTACACACAGAGAACACATAAATTTAGGAACAAACATCATATTCCTAATGTAATCTGGCAGAGTCTGTTGCTTCTTCTTATTCTCCTTATGATGTAATAGATCTCCGCGAACTTATCATACAAAAGCAAAAGATCAAAGACTCACCTCGTGCAACAGTGACTTCACATAACGAACATCACTGTCATGAGGTGGTAATCAAGTGTTGATGTAAGGCAGCAAAACGGTTGGTGTTTGACCGTTTGAATTATTTCGCTCTCCTAATATGATTTTGATAGATGAGGACGACTTGATGTTTGCTTCTGCGAATACAACGTCTCGTAGCACTGGGGGTGGAAGACGCCCGAAGACTTCACATAACTAACGTCGTTGTCATTCACATGAGACATAAATCAAATGTTGTTGCAAGCCAACAAAACGGTCTGTGTTTGACCTTTTGAATTACTCTCGCTCTCCCAATATGACCCTGATAGACAAGGATGAGTTGATGTTTGCTTATGTCAATATGACATCTCGTAGCACTGGGAGTGGAAGACGCCCGAAACGTAGCTCATCACGGCCTCTGAGTCGACAATCCCGTAATCAAATCCTAAACTCTTCTGAAGGAGTCTATCAAAACACAAGATCAAGAAGCCAAGACTTCCTCGGTCAAAGAAATCTTTCCGATTCTAACCTTGGGGGTAGCAGTTTACCAGCCTTGGATGCCAACAACGAGGATTCTGATTGGACTATCTTGTCCACTAGCTCATCATCAGTATCATGAGAGGTGACTGCTTATGTAACCAATGAAGAGCATGACGCTTCTAGTTCTGCCAGTCAAGAACAAAGGACTACAACTTTGGAGGCTAATCTGAAAGCCATGACTGATATGGTCAAAAGTATGCACGTGGTAATCATGACACAACATGCTGCTCCACCGGTTGTGAACCCAATTCTAACTCAAGAACACGTAGCAGGTGCAATGCCTGTCCATACTGGTCCTGGAGTACAGCCTCCTCTAAATATTGTCGTCCCAGAGGTCATACACCTGCAGGCACATGCTACTCCAATTTCGGTGCTAGGGTTGGTCCTTACCATGCAGTTCTATATCCCAATCCAATAAATTAATCTGCTGCTCCTCAAATCTCAAGGGACCCTTTTGAAGCAGTTAAGCTTCTGCGAAATCAGTTTGAAGCTTTCAAGCAGAAAGAGGAATTACAGAAGCTGGGAATTAAACAACCTTACCCTGCAGAGTGGAAGGAAGTCTCATTCCCGTCCAAATAGAAGCCGCTGACCATAATGCTATTTGACGGTACTACATATCCGAGTCAATATATCAATCACTTCGAGATGATGACTGATCACCTCCAATAGAATGATTCTCTACTCACTCGAGTATTTGTTGGATGCTTAGTAGGCGTTACTTACGATTGGTATCGAAGCCTACCAGATCGTTGCATAACATCCTTCGTAGCCTTAAAGTAGATATTCTTGGAATGATTCTATGAAGGGACGTACGACATGACCATGTCTGCCCTTACCAAAATCAAATAGAAGCCCAATGAAACAACCAAATGTTTCATCGAGCACTTTCGACGAGAGGCACTGAAAATGCCTCTAGGTACCCCTGACGTATTGCCTATAGATACTTGCAAATCAAACTTGTTACCTATAGTTAGTATGTGGACGGGACCAACACAATTCTAAGATTGGGGTTCCTTCATAGTAAGTGCCAGAGCAGCTGAAAACAGCGCTGAAAAGTTTAAGCAACTAGGCATCCCGATGCCAAATTTTGATAAAGATAAACATCCTACTACCGGCAGCAGCTGTTGAGCCTAAAAATCAAGTTGTGCCATGTTTGTACTACTCAGCAATCAAGTTGTGCCCAAAACATCAAGTTGTGCCACTGTTATGAATCCCATAAATCAAGTTGCGCCACTGCTCAAGTTGCGCCACATATCAGATTGTGCCTAATCACATTGCGCCTAAACCTACGTGGCGCATGCCAATAATTGTCATCATTAACTGACAGTACTAACAACTGACAACACGTTAAACGAAAAAAATCTCTTTGAATCCCGTAAAGTGTGGCACTCGAGACGATTTGCTGTCATTGATGACAGCTGTTCAGTGCGCTCTGCAAGTTGCGCCTACGTGCAACCTGATCAAACTCTCCTCACAGACTGACACGTAACATGCTAGGCACAACCTGATCAAGCGTAGCTCGCACAACTTGACAAAGTTGAAGCAACTAATGTTCTAAAGCAGAATGACGTGGCACACATGCCATTAATCTCTCAAAACGTGTCCACTACTCTGTACATGACCATGCGTATCTCAATCATATGATGCCACGCGTCTAAATACAGTTAGTACACGTTCGAGTAATTGAATGGAAGTTGGCACAACCTGAGGTTGGCGTAACCCGAAGCCGCGCAGTTTGACCTCGCGCACATCAGAATAACTGCTAAAACAATTATTTACTAAAACTCTATAAATAGAGTTTCCAATCATTATCAGAGGAGATCAAGAGTTCTTGCAAAAGTGCTGTTGCATTCTCTAGAGGCCGTAGTCTTCAAGTTCACATAGTCCAAGGGATAAAGCGATCGTCTTCTGATCGGATTCCTAATGTTGTACTTTCCCAGAAATTATTGTACTTTGTACGATTCTTTTCAAGTTTGGAATAAACTTTTTGTTTTTGCAAACAAAATGGCGACTCTGCTGGGGACGGCTTTCTCCTCCGACGAGAAGGTGACAACTCAATATGATACCGCGTCAATCGGAAAGACGCAGAAGACCCTGTTTGTTCAAGTCAACCAGACAGCCTATGAGGATATGATCAACACCAAGAGCACTCAGCGCACTGTGGCTATTGCCAAGAACAGAATGTGCCCTGTATGGACTCCTAAGCCTTCCACAGTTGCTGTTGCTGAGGCGCAACCTGAGCGCTCAGTGGCCAAGGCACAATCTGCATCTGTTGCCAAGGCGTAATTTGCTTCTGTTGCCCAGGCGTAACCCATTCACCCTGCTGCCAAGGCGCAATCTGCCTCTGTTGCCAAGGCATAATTTGCTACTGTTGTCCGGGCGCAACCCATTCACTATGCTGCCAAGGCACAATCTGCCTCTGTTGCCAATGCGCAATCTGCTTCAGTTGCCCAGTCGTAACCCATTCACTCTGCTGCCAAGGCGCAATCTGCCTCTGTGGCCAAGGCGCAATCTGCTTCTATGGCCAAGACGCAACCCACTCACTTTGTTGCCAAGGCACAAATGGTCTTTGTTGCCCTGGTGCAACCCAAGGGAAATAGCCTTTTGGCTATTCCCTCTTCTTCTCCAGTTCTGAACTTGGAGAAGCAATGTTCTAGTGCTAGTGCTAGACATAACAAAGGGAAGGGCCCTTTGGCACTTCCTCAACTTGTGCAACCTGCGCCTACTATGGTTCAACAAAAAATAGAGGAAAATGCTTTTTAGCTAATCCTTCACAAAATAAAAGGAAGCACCCTTTGGTCTTTTCTCAATCTTTCCCGGTCTATGACTCGGAGGAAAATATCTCAGACTGTACATTTGCACCAGTCAAAACAAGAACTCCCTTAAACAAAGATTCCTCTATTCTCAACAGAGGTCTTCAAATCTCTGCCAGAGGGAAGAATGTCGATCAAGAGGCATCCTGCCTACCCCTATGGCAACTACTCAAGATCTTCCAACCATGCGTATCTCAAGATCTAAGCAAGGAAAATTGCTGGTATCTTAAAGAGATGCACCAGGAGCAGAATTATCTGATTTGTGCGCCTATCTCAACAGGTGCCAATCAGTATCAACCTCGGTAAAATGCAAGCATCCTATGCCAAAGGCCAACTTGCGCCAGAAACACATTTTTGAAGTGAAAGACCCAATCACTTATGCCAATGAGTTAAGTACTTCCTTGTACACTCAAGGAACAAGACATCTCAGGAACAGGAACCATGTTCCGAATATCATCAAGGACTACGTTCCTGTAACTTCTTTCCGACCTGTTAGCGACCTCCATGAACTCTTAATACAGAAGCGAAAAGTTGCAAATCCATCCCGTCCAGCGGTGGTCCAACAACAAGAACGTCATTGCGACCACCATCATGAAGTTGTCATCAAATGCTGCTATCAGTCAGCCAATCGGTCCATCTTTGATCGTTTGAATTATGTTCAGACTTCCAAACCAATCATAGTGGACGAAGATGAACTTCTCTATGCTTCTGTCAACATGGCATCTCGAAGCACTGGGGGTAGAAAACGTCCAAGACGTAATGTGTCCAGTAATCCTAGTCAGCAATACTTAGATCGGATTTATGAATCCAGTGAAGGGATCTTTCAACATACCAGATCGAAAAATCAAAATTTGGACCAAGATGTCTTTAATCAGGAAGATCTCCCCATCGCTCATCTGGGAGAGGATTCTTTATCTGACTTTGACGCAGATAGTGAAAGCTCTGAGCAAACTATCTCGTCAATAGTAGCAAGAGAGGTGACAGCATATGCCGTTACAGAAGACCAAGACGCTTCTAGTTCAGCTAGTCAAGAACAACGAATTACTGCACTGGAAGACAAACTAAAGACCGTGGCTGAAATGGTCGCAAGTATGCATACCATAATCGTGGCTCAACATACAGTGCCATCAGTTATGAATTCTACTACAAATCCTGAGCTCATAGCATCTTCTGTGCCTGTCAATGTTTGTCTGGGGGTACCATCTCCCTAGGTTGCTTCCGTACCGATTCAAGTCGCTCCCAGTCAGTCTGGTGCCGAGGGTGGTAATTATCATGTTGTTCCTCCTCCTAACATCTCGAATCAACCCACTAATCCACAGTCATCAGGGGCTGCTAACGAGGCTGTAAAACTCTTACGCACCCAGTTCGAGGCCTACAAAAAGAAGGATGGTTTATAAAGACTTGGGATAAAATAACCGTATCCTGTAGAATGGAAGGAGGTTCAATTTCCACCTAAATACAAGCTTCCTACCATTATGCTGTTTGATGGCAGCACTTCTCCAAGTCAGTATATCAATCACTTTGAAGTGATGACTGATCAATTGCAGCCAAATGATGCTCTTCTCACCAGGGTGTTCGTTGGTTGTTTAGTCGGTGTAACGTATGACTGGTACCATAGTTTGCTTGATAGTGCATAACCTCCTTTGCTGGTTTCAAGTAAATATTCTTGGAACAATTTTATGAGGGGGTCAACGACATGACTATGTCTGCTCTCATTAAAATTAAACAAAGACACAATGAAATCACTGAGAATTTTATTGAAAGATTCTGCCGTGAGGCACTCAAAATGCCCCTAGGAACTCCATCTGCTATAACAATAGACACCTGTAAGTCAAACTTGTTGCCTATTATCAGCATGTTGACAGTATCAACACAATTCAAAGACTGGCCTTCTTTCATTGTAAATGCCAAAGCTGTGGAGGTTAGTACTGAGAAGTTCAAACAGTTAGGAGTTCAAATGGCTAATCCTAACCAAGATGAATATCCTACATCCGGCAGTAATAATCGCCAGGACAATCGCAAGGGCAAGAAAATATTGGCCATCAATCTCAAGGGCAATGAATCATTGGCTGTCAATGTTGCTCAGCCTATACCCACTACATCAGCACCACCATAAAAAGCACCTTATCCAAAAGAAGAGTACTCTTTCGATGAAGATGATCTCATGAGCATCTTCGATTGCTTGATCAAAAGCAATAAGCTTCAACTGTCGGAGGCAAAATGGCCAGAGGAAGTTGGTAAGACTGACCACCCTAAATATTGTGTTTATCACAGGTTTATAGGGCATCCAACTCGAGCATGCTACGTGCTTAAGGGCAAAATCCAAGAGATGATCAACTCTGGTGCAGTTACTCTCCAACAGGATGAGAAGACTGTAACGGCTAATGACATCTCTATGCAATTTGGTGACTTCCCACCACAACTAGTGCAAGATGGTGTCATCCCCATTCCGAGGGCTACTCTTGAGATTGTGAATCTTCCACCTCCCCAAAATGATGGTCTTGTTCCGCTATCCAATGATAATGGAGAAATCATGTGGATTCATCCGGATCTAGTGGCAAACTTTGAAGCGCCTTCTTCTTCCAATCAAAAGAAGCGTTCTAAAACTAAATCTAAGAGGTACAACATGGTATCCTTTAAACCTGTAGCAGAAGAAGAAATCTTAATCGGCACCAGATCTGGGAGACCCTACCTCCGAGAGTATCCCTAAACTCAAGAGAATCACGCTTCATCTCCTGAGGTTATTCCTGCATCATCTTCCCCTGTTGAGAATATACCATCTATATCTTTGCCAGTAGTAGAACCAATTCCTCCCAAACCAACATCAGCAGACAAGGGAAAGTAACATGTTCGCTTTGATAAAGCATTGAAGAAGTCCTTATCTCTCGGACTTGAGAAGCCATATAATTTTGACATACTGACTCAATTGGCTAACACTCCAACGAGATTGTCAATCTTCGAACTCTTACGTCTCTCAAAAGAGACTCGAAAAATGCTGAGTGAGGCCTTGATGCAGGCTGATGCTTGTCTTGCTCTCCTCAAGAAGCCTGAAAAGGAGCTCGTCAGTTGTACACATTGTCATAGTGTATTTGAACTGATGCCCAACATCACCTTTACACAAGATGACATGCTGTTAGAAGACAATCGTCATGATCGTCCTCTCTACTTTATGGGATATGTGGACACCATGAAAGTCGATCGCATTCTGATTGACCCAGGGTCTGCAGTTAGCATCATACCAAAGACTCTGCTGGACGCTTTGAAGATCCTGGTGCACAACCTTTCTACAACTATCACTACTATCTTGGGGTTCAATCAAGGAAGAAGTGAATCTTTGGAAAGATACGCCTGAAACTTCAAATCGGTAATCTTCGTACGAAGGTGACTTTCTACGTGATTGATAATCATGGCTCATACAATGCTTTGCTGGAAAGACCATTCCTCCACGAACACAATATTGTACCTTCTACTCTCCACCAATGTTTCAAATATATGGATGGTAATAGAGAAGTACAGAAAGAAGTTGCAGACTTAAATCCTTTCAGGGGGTTGAAGCATACTGTAACGATTCTCGTATGTACGAAGAGAATTCATGAAGGTGGTATTAGCAATAGATACTGACGAAGAACAGAAAGACGTGCCAAATGACATTCTGGCGATCCCTGTCAAAGGACGTACTTCCTGTCCTCAGTCTTCCAAGATATTGACTATTTACCTTCTTCTCACAAGAAGCAGTCTCCTGGTGTTAAACAGGAACAAAGGGAGCTCACCTCTTCTGAGCCACTTGTAATTGACCTTCGTCGTAGAAAACCCCTCCCTCCTTCTCGTTCTTCTTCTCCTCATCTGATTATCAATCTGACTAAGCCTTCTAAGGCTAAAGGTCATATTGTAAATGATGATGTAAAGATCAATAAAGTAGCATCTCCTTTGTAGTATACTAATGTCTCTTATCATACTCGATGTTATTTAGATATGCTAGATAGCTTCAAACCACTTACAATAGGAGTCGTACCATCTCTTCAAAATGTGGTATCATTTGAATCAATACAAGAATCGTTCTTCCTAGTTCCTTCTCGAAAGAAAGGCGAAACTCCTATACTTTTTAGTAAAGGAACAGAACAAAAAATCATGCTTGACAGCGATAATGAAAAAGATGGTACATGAAGGCTACAACTACGTTGTTATAGTCCACAATCCAAGGCAATCATCCATAAAATGGGTTATGATTTCAAAACTGGCCTTAATGGTGGTAGAAGAAGACGAACTCCTATTCGTACTCTTGCTCCATGAAGAAAAACGATACCATATTATAGCAAAACAAAATGTGGGCTGGGCTATACTTCACCAGTTATATCTCCACAAGCCTCTGAATCTGATAAAGATGAACGCTCTAATTCTTTAGATTCCATTTCATGGACTCTGATACCAGTATTAGTCATGTCCATCATGTGACAATATCTTCTAATATGGTGTCTGTCGAGTTCTCAGAAAATGATGAGGATGATATTGAAGAAGCTCCTGAAGCAGATCCTTGGGCACAAAGGATGGACACTCAGTGAAACTTCATTTTGAACAACGAGAACCACCTACCGAAGATCAACTAATCCAGATCGATGTTGGAGAGAAAGGTGTACCACGACTAATCTTCATTAGCAAGAATCTCCCAGAGGATGATAAATAAGAACTGATTCACCTCATTCGTGAATATATCGATGTTTTCGTCTGGAGCTATGAAGATATGCTGGGTTTAGATCCTCAGGTCTCAAATCATAAACTTAACATTTTGCCTAATGACAAGCCAGTCAAACAACAGCAGCGGCGATTCAAGCCTGAGATGATGGATGCGATAGATGTTGAAGTCAGATCAAAGCTTATCACTTGTAGTTTTATCAGAGAAGAACAGCATCCTGACTGGGTAGCCAATATTGTACCAGTTTTGAAGAAGATCGGGAAAGTTCGAGTGTGTATAGACCTTCGAGATCTCAATGACGCTCGTCCTAAAGATGAATTCCCTCTCCCAATTACTGATGTCATGATCGACAATACTTGTGGATTCGAACGAATCTCTTTCATGGATGGGTTTTCTGGATACAATCAAATCCGGATGAATCCTGAAGATGAAAAACACACTTCATTCCATACTCTCCGTGGAATATACTGCTATACAGTCATGCCTTTCGGTCTTAAGAATGCAGGTGCAACTTACCAGCGGGCTATGAGTATTATTTTTAGAGATCATTTGCAAAATACCGTCGAATGCTATGTTGATGATATTGCTGTCAAAAGTCGTCTAAAAGAAGATCATATCCAAGATTTAAGAACCATCTTCAATCTAATGCGCAAGCATTAACTCAAAATAAACCCACCATGTCATTCTTGGGAGTCTCTAGTAGCAAATTTCTCGGATTCGTCATTACCTCTAAAGGTATACATGTTGATCCCGAGAAGATCAAACCTATTCAAGAGATGCGTCCTCCATGCAACCTAAAAGAGCTACGATGATTCCTGGGTCGACTTGCTTACATCAGGAGGTTCATTTCGAATTTGTCTAGACGTTGCAGACCATTTACTCAGTTAATGAAGAAAGGTGTATCTTTCATTTGGACAGAAGAATGTCAATGAACATTTGATGACATAAAGCGGTATTTGATGAGTCCATCGGTCGTAGTACCACCGATCTCAGGAATACCCTTTTTGATGTATGTCCGGGCGATGGATCATTCACTAGGAGCTTTGCTGGCTCAGAAGAACAAAGAAGGTCATGAACAAGCTGACTACTACCTTAGTCGGACAATGATTGGAGCTGAACATCGTTATAGTCTGGTAGAGAAGGAATGCTTAACCTTAATATTTGTTGTTCAAAAGACAAGGCATTACATCATCGGCCAAACTATTCATGTTATTTTTCGAGTTAATCCTCTGCGGGTCTTAATGAAGAAGCCCCAGTACACTCAATTCTAGGCTTGCTACATGGGCCATATTATTGGCACAATATGACATGGTGTATGTTCCATAAAAGTCTGTGAAAGGCCAAGCACTCGCTGATTTCTTAGCAGCTCATCCTGTCCCTGAGACATCTAAACTCTATGGTGAGATTCCATACTAGACATTGGAATCAAATATGATCTCAGAAGAATTTTCTACTTGGCGTTTATTCTTCGACGGAGCATCTAGAATTGGACCTGGAGACACCCTTGTCGCTGGAGTGGGAATTATTCTCGTTTCACCAGATGGATTAGCTATTCAGAGAGCTTATTCCTTAGATGAGTCGTGCTCCAACAATGTGACAGAATACAATGCCTTGCTCATTGGACTTCAGTTAGCTAAACAACTGGATATTGAATATCTCGAGGTATATGGTGATTCTAAGCTGATTGTTAATCAGGTTAGAGGTACATACGAAGTTCGACATCAAGATTCGGTACCATACTACTAAGCGGCAATTAGAATAGCTTCCTCGTTCAAAGGGTTCTTCATCGAACATGTACGTCGAGCATGCAACACATAAGCTGATGCCTTAGCTAACCTAGCAGCGGTCTTGGCAATTCCGGTCAAAAGACAACAAATGGTTGTTATCTCCAATATATAACTGTTTTGTATAGAAAACAACCATAACATTGAATTCAGTAATTCAACTGAAGTCAATGTCATCAACGAAGATTGGAGAGCACCTTTCATCGACTTTGTAGTACATGATATACTACCTGAAGATCCTAAGGAAGCTACATGTATTCGCCGGCGATTGCTTCGATTTTATTATAATCATACCACCAAAACTCTCTTTCGACGAACTTTTGATGGATTACTCTTAAGATGTCTTGCTGGTGATGAAGCGAAGCAGATATTACGCGAAGCTCATGACGACGTTTGTAGAAAACATCAGCCCGGTCCCAAATTACAGGATCGTATCCGACGTATGGGCTACCACTGGCCCTCTATGGTATCATAGTGCCATCAACTATGCAAGGAAATGTCGAGCATGTCAAATTCATGCAGACTTTATTCACCAACCGTCAAAATTTCTTCACCCGACTGCTGTCCTCATGGCCCTTCGAAGCTTGGGGCATGGATGTAATTGGTCCTATTAATACTCCTTCTAAAGGACATCGATTTATCTTGGCTATAACCGATTATTTCTCTAAATGGGCTGAAGCCATACCTTTAGCTGAAGTGAAGACTAACAGTGTTATCAAATTCATCAAACATCATGTGATATACAAATTTTGTGTACCTCGTCGGATCATCCATGATAATGGACCACAGTTCGTTAGTCAGAAGTTTACTAGGTTCTGTGATGACAACCGAATCAATAATGTTGCTTCTACGACCTATAATCCTGCAGCTAATGGATAAGCTGAAGCATTCAACAAGACTATCAATAAATTTCTCAAAAAGTTTGTCTCTACCAACAAACGTAATTAGAGTGAGAAGCTTGGAGAATGTCTATGGGCTTATCGTACTACAGTTCGGAATCCCACAGGCTACCTTTTTTCTCTGGTATATGGATGTGAAGCTATCTTACCGCTGAAAATTCAAATTCCATTCTTGAGAATTGCCATTGCTAATGAACTTACCACAGAAAACAATGATCGTCTTCGGCTTCAAAAATTGGAGGCGCTCGATGAGCAAAGGCTACTAGCTCAACAACATATCGAATTATATCAGGCCCGTATCTCAAAAGCTTTCAATCGCAAAGTCAAAGTACGAACATTTCAAAAAGGCGAGCTAGTTCTTACGGTCAGACGTCCTATGACTATGACCCACACGAGCAAAGGCAAATTCGAGGCAAAATGGGAAGGTCCTTATGTGGTGAATAAGGTTTTCTCAAATGGAGCCTACCAATTAACAGAGATGGATGGCAGAATTGCTATGATGCCTATCAATGGCAAATTTCTCAAGAAATATTATGTATAAGAGCAAAATGTTTTCATATAGAGAAATGATATAAATAAAACTTATTTTTATTCGTATTATTTAAAAGCAGAAAAAGGTACATAATATCAAGGGCGAGGACGAGGACCCGACCCTTCCCGGTTAAATACATGATTTGCCAGCAATTCAAACATCTCGTTGTCTGAGAACACCAACAACTCACATGTAGCTCTCCTCAAAGCTTCTTCTTTAGCAGTCTTTCCAGGCTCCACCAACTTGGCAATCAGGTCCTGCTCTGGTGCAGGAATAGTCGAGCCTTCCCTCACTTCTTTCTGAGGAGGCACCGGAGGCTCAGCAGGAGGTGTCTCAGTCGCATCTTCAATCTTCGGAGTGAGCATATCTTTGGAAGATATTTTGTACTGAGAGAAAAAAAAGTTGATAACATCTACAGAAGTTATGTTCTATTTATAGACAGAATGACTAGATAATCGGCTGTGAGAACCGATGCGACTTTTTCTCCTTGAAAGAAGTCCAACTGTTCATTCATTCGCTTTTTCTCCTCGAAAGAAGTCTAACTGTTCATTCATTCACTTTTTCTCCCTAAAAGAGTCTGATTGTTCATTCATTCTCCTCCTTGAGAACCGAGGTGACTGTCCATTTGTTCAGCTTCTCTCTCCTAAGAAGTCTGACTGTCCATTCATTCATTCATCAGTCTTAGCATTTATTGTCTTTTATTTACTTTCTCGTAAATAAAGCCATATATGATAAATCCTCAAATCTAAAATATAAAAAAGAATTCACGTCCTCCGCACCTCTGAATTCCAATATCTACGTCAACAACTTGTCACGTCCCTATCACCTTTGACAAAGTTGTCTATTGAATTACAATATTTCCAATATTATATTCTGCCACGTCCATATTACCTCTGAGCAGATGTAATAAATATCGTTATTTTCTAATCAAAAATATATCACGTCTGGTACCTCTGAATATATTTTCTATTCTATTACTTATATCTATAACAAGGTATACAACAAGTAATGGAACCATAGAAAAAACTTCTCATTTTATTTTCTTTTGATTAAAATGTTCAAAAAGATACATCATAAAGAATTTTTTTTAACAATTTTGGTTATTTTATTCTGAAGAGTAAGTGATGAAATCCATGATCCGCTTCTTCAAGGCTTTAGCTCTTTCAGTACAAGAATCCAACACCCGTTGCCTGGCTTCAACCCTTCCTGACACTGGGTCAAATGGGTGCAGAGCGACTGTTTGACGGGATAGTTCTTCGTTTTATAGCCGGTCAAAGTCATCCTTTTGACGCTTCAAAACGTCTAACTGGTTGATAGCAGCCTGATGTAGCTGAGTTTCTTTTTCTACACCCTGCTTGATGGCTTTGAGCTCTTCCTCAAGCCGGACAATTTCAGCCTCCAGATCAAAAGCTTTTTTTCCTTATCCGCAGCTGTAGATTTATGACTCTCGGCAGTACAAGCTACTTCAGAAATCCGGACATCCAGTTCGGAAGATTGTCTCGTGAAAGCCAGTAAAAAAGCTTCAAAATTGGCTTTATTAGTTTTAGCCTCTTGAGCCATAGCTTTGTATTCTGCATCTACTAGCAGCTCAATATCTCATCTTTTAAGGTCTTTATAAACCTTAATCGACTCCTCCAGCTCATCCAAAATATGCTCTAGGAAAGTGGCTTGAGCCTCATCTCCTTGGCTGCGGATGCCTCCAATTAAAAATGAGGAGGGATTTCTGACTGTGCTGAATGGAACATCCTCTCTCTCCATTACCCGATGAATTAAAGGCTCCAAAGATGTGAAGAAGACTTTGGTAAAGGAAGCCACCACAAACTTATTAGCCGCTACAGCACTTGGGGTGGCTACCACTTCTGCCAGAGTCTCTACAACTTTAACAGGTGGAGGCACTTCATCTTGTGCACTGATATGGGAAGCGCTCCCTTCTCCTGCTGGGGTTCCTTTGTCCAAGGCAGCCATCGTTGAGCTGGTGGTTCCTGTAGGTCCTTCTGTAATTTATATATGCCATTTGTTAGAGCGATGTACGATGTTGAAGGAACTAAGATAAATAGTTCATGTTTAGAAATCTACCTGAGCCGGGCATTGCTTGTGGAGTCTCAAGAGGTCTGGATGGTTCCATCTGAAGCCTCGACATGGTGTCCACAGATACCGTAGCTTGACTACTTCCAGCCCCTGATTCAGTTTGAGGTGGCAGAGCAATTGGAGTCTGATCTACTAACTCTTCAGTATTTACCACTCCGAAAGCCTCGGGTTGAGTTACACCTACTTCTTCAGGAATTCTGGGTTCATCAATTCTGGGATTAGCATGCCCTTCATCGACAACCAAGTTTTTCTTACCCTCAGTAATTGATTGGCCTTCATCGGCCGATAATTCTTGAGGTGATGGAACATCCACTAAAATCTGTCCCTCCTTAGCAGCACTATTACAGTCATCACCAAATAATTCATCACCATAGTCGCAATCTGCTAACGCGTCTATCATCTCTCGATCCTCTTGAGAGTGAGTAGGATCTTGAGCCTTTGGAGAATTTATCACTCTTTCTTGAAGAGACAGATCTTTCTCTGGAGAGATGGTTACCGGAGTAACACGAGTTGGTGAAGGAATCGTTATCCCCACCGCAGCAAGTATATTAGCTGGAATACTTCTTACCAAAATATCCAATCTTGGGGCCTCTACAGTCATGGCAGAAGGCTGGATATCTGCTGAAGTAGCCACTGTAAATAAAGGAATCAATCAAATGTACATCTTTAAGAGAAAATATATATCGATGTATATCAAAATCCTGATATTACATTCCTGGGGTGGTAAATCTTGTTCCAGATGGCTGGTAGATTCCGTCGGTGGGGGAGGGACGAAAGACGTATCAGTTCTCCTGAAGAACTTGTCGGTTCACTAATCATTTTCTTCTGACTTCCATGTGTGGTGATGCAACCAATTCCTCAGTAGCTTCGGTGCGATCATCATCCAGATTAATCAAGGCGGTAGATGTTACTTCTTGAGTAACCCCTCCTTGTTTTTGAATAGAAGGAGTGGCCTCCTTCTCTCTGATAGAGGTATTAAGGAGCATCTGTTTAGACTAAGAACGAGTTGTTCTCGTAGTCGTTGGCTCATTTATGACCAATGAGGTCCTTTACTTCTTTTCCTGAGCTCTAGGCGAAGCAGGTCTATCATCAAGTTGAAGGAGGGCCGTTGTCTCCTTAGCTTTTCTTTTTCTTAACCCCTTGGCAGGAGATTTTTCTTTCCGTACCTTTAAAGATACGTCCAAAAGGTCATGTACCTCGTCCGGATAGTTCTTGACAATAGAAGCTTCCAGTGGTGGATCTGCGGGATCTTAATCCTCTACATCTGCAAAATGATTGTACAGTATGTGCTCCTAATCGAGATCTCTTATCACTTGCAAAGCTATGAGCGAGATGGAAGCTTTCAGTAAAAGTTTTTGCCGAAGTATAGAAATTCGCGTATGTATATAACATACGCGGGCCTTGCTGAAGATTATAGGGCATGGAAAATACAACTTTCGTACCCCTGGCATTGTAATATCTCCAAGCCCTAGCCCCATCAATCAGAAAGTCTTTGGCCTGCAGACAAGTAGTGGCATTACGCACATGTAGTTGATCATAGCCAAACTGTCGTGCAAATCGACTTGGTAAATATGGCTCTAAACAGCAGTCTTCTTCAAATCGATAGACTAAGTGAGATGGGCGAATCATCTGTAGCCATGAAAAGATGGGTGGACTTAGGCGGAGTGATGCTGCATCCAGATCCATCAACTGTGGAGGGATAGTCTCATATCCGTGAGGAGGGGGACATACTGAAATCTTCACGCAGATCCATGATTCAATACAAACCTGCATTCCGAAAGAGCAGTATAATTCCAACGAGCGCCGGAGTAACGTTGGATGAAATCTCCACCGACAGTTCCCATATCGGGATTCATCAGACATGGATGGTGAAGCAATAACCATCCGAATAAATATGTGTAAGGTATCTCAGTACGAGGAAAATCTTGTCTCGTCGTCTTATCATGAAGCATGACATGCACAAAAGAACGCAATCCTGCGTTTAATCGGCAGGTCATTGCCGATAGAAGATCCATCTTATACCCAAAGACGAGGCGTACTGCAGCAAACAGAACGCCTCGGTGGAACCTATCAACTGTACTGGCTCCTGGGACTATGAAGCGTCGCAGCTATAAAGAAAGAAACCTGCTAGCTGGGCCTCTTTAGACATGGGTCTACAACCCTGTCTGAGATAACTTTCGATGGTGGCACCAGCCTTAAACGGATGCCAGTCCTCATCTAGTCTGATATCTTCATGTTTGTGTTTCTCCATCAAATATTGCACGTCGCTGTGACTGAGAGGCTCAAAGAAACGAGGATCACAAGCTTGGATCTCAAGTGGCTTATCCTCCCACGTATGGCCCAGGAAGAGGTACGACATCTATTTTGTGATATAACAAGTACTTGCAGTGGCACTTTTATATTAGAGGAAGCAGATCTTGTAATGACACAACAGTTCTTGAAGGACAAGCGATCATCTGAGGATTGTCTTCTGACATAGTATCCAATTCTTCATTGGTGGGCACGTACTCTTCATATGGGTTATTACCCTATTGGAAAATAATAGAGAAATCTCATCTCGTGAAGTACAAATCCTATTTCTCCATAGGGGGTCATGAAAGTTCCAGTCTTATCGTTGTATCTCTCTACTATGGCCAGAAACATATGAGCATTCTGGCGAATGCCGTAGACTATGGTCCAGATGGCATCATAAAGTTCTAGTTCGAGGAGTTTGTCCTTGAACTGATCCAAGATCCAGATAGATAAGCTGCTCCTGTGTTTCATATATGGGTTAACCAGACCTGTCATATGCATGGCATGATCTGGATATCTTCCTTCAGCCTTCTAGAATGTATTTGCAAAGATGGGTACCCTGACTGGAAGGAGTAGAGATGAATCCTCGGAAGGAATACAACCTGGTCTTAAACCTCTCAAGTGAGTGCTATATTTCTCAGAAGTGCTGTAAAAGGTGTCCTTGTGCTGCGGACCTATTCTATAACAAATTTTTTTGACTCTGGCCTGTTGGATTGGAGTCAGGTCCCATGACATTCTTCGGGGGTAGCTCGCGAATTCATATTGAGACAAAGCCATATACCTTGATATTTCTGTGAGGTATATGATTTTGTCTCTATATTAGAATATTCTATCCTCTTTCTTTGCCTTAGGCTGAGAAGTCTTCTTGATGGCATCCCCAAATAAAAAAGCAGGCTTCTTATGGACCATACCATCAACACTCTCTAGGGGTTCTCCATTCATTAAACTCAGCAGAGTATGGCTTTCTTGGGCCACAAGAATAGTCTTTCGCGCTTCAGGGCCGTCATACTGAGGAAATGAAACATGGGATAAGTTCTCTTTATACTCTGGGACATTAAAGGCTGAAGCGAATCTCCCAGCATGAGGATCTTTCCTGAGGTCAACTGCAAAGAAATAGAAAAATAGAAGTTAAAATTATGCTGAAAAATGCACAAGAAACAACAAGAGTGTGCAACAGTCATAAGTACAAAGAGCTATGTTGAGCTATCCTTATGATGAGCGACGACTAGGTTGCACGACATCCTGGGTTGTGCGATATCCTAGGTTGCGCGTCCATTAAGTTGCGCAACATCCTAAGTTGCACGACATACTTGGTTGCGCAACAACTTGGTTATGCGATATCCTTGGTTGTGCAACAACTGAGTTACGCGACAACATGCGCAACATGGTTCTTAAGAACGAATAGTGCTCAAACAAAGCAACCACACCCTAATAAGGGGTGGCGCAAAGTCTGTGATGCACCAAACACTCTAAAAAGAGGGACTGTAAGTGATTCAAATTGAAAACCAAGAGGCGGTCGGCCACCATGTTCAAAGTCGTTCGTTCTCGGTCACCTTCCAAAGCAGGGATTAGCCGTTTCTCGTCGTGAAAAGGGAGGCGCATACTGCGGCGCACGAGTCGGCAGAGTACGGGTCGAGGGTTCATCAACACCCTTTCCTTTATCGGCGGCAGTCTTCTTGGGTGCATTACGTAGAGAAGATGATCGGAGGGAAGATCGAGAAAGCTCAAAGGATTCTCAAAGAGTACTCTCAGAAAATTAAAGCAAGTATTAAAGATTAAAGTCGGCTAAATAGGGGTTATTTATAGCCTAAATAGAATCCTAACAGTCACCCCAAGCTGCGCATAATATATCGTAACATCTCGCAACAAATCGCGCGAGATAGGCGCAACTTGACTCAGTAATTGCCATGATTCAAAGTATTTCGAAGTTTTGTGACATTTCAAAATTCGAAAACTTTGAAGGGGGTCTTGTAGAGCCTAAAAATCAAGTTGCGCCATGTTTGTACTACTCAGTAATCAAGTTGCGCCTAAAAAATCAAGTTGTGCCACTGTTATGAACCCCAGAAATCAAGTTGCGCCACCGCTCAAGTTGCGCCACATATCAGATTGCACGTAATAATATTGCGCCTAAACCTACGTGGCGCCTGATAGTAATTGTCATCATTAACTGACAATACTGACAGCTGACAATACTTTAAACGAAGAAATCTCTTCGAATCCCGTAAAGCATGGCGTTCGAGACGATTTGCTGTCATTGATGACAACTGTTCAGCGCGCTCTGCAAGTTGTGCCTAGGCACAACCTGATCAAACTCTCCTCACAGACTGACATGTAACATGCTAGACGCAACCTGATCAAGCACAACTCGCGCAACCTGACAAAGTTGAAGCAACTAACGTTCTAAAGCAGGATGACGTGGCGCACATGCCACTAATCTCTCAAAACGTGTCTACTACTCTGTACACAACCATGCGCTTCTCAATCATATGATGCCACGCGTCTAAATACAGTTAGTACACGTTTGAGTAATTGAATGGAGGTTGGCGCTGTTGGCCCATTGGTCATGGTCAAACCTGATTTTAATAATTGATCAAACTCTGTCTCGATATAAATGCAAGTCAACTCAGATGTTACCTACGACGTTTTGGACACTGCTCAACAATGGTTATCAATAATGTTCAAGACTGAAGCCGTTTGCCTCTCCGGATGTACTTCCTGCTAAGCAATGTATTTTTTTATTTTATTTGAGTCTAGGAATACTTTGTACACCGAGTCGTACTGGCAAATAGGCTATCCGAAAATGTTTTCAAAACTATCATATTCTTTTACAAATGACCCATATTTTTATAAAATATTCTTATTACAAAAAGCCCTTGAAGGATTGTTCAAAAAGCCAAAATTTATTTTCTCCAAAAATGAACTGGCAGAACCTCAGGAGAACTCGGCCCGAGTTCGGCCAGAGTTCGGCCAGAGTTCGGCCATTTGGAACGTTAGTGAACGTTGAGTTTTTGAACTTGGTCTTCCTTCAGTTACGGGTTGTTACAAAGAGTTCTGTCCGAATTCTGCCCGAATTATGTCAGAGTTCTGTCTTTGGAAAAGCTATAAATAGAGAAGCATTTCGATCATTTCAACACACCAATTCACTTTCAATCTTCTCTCTTCTTAAGCTTTCAGTCTTCCAAAGAGTTCTTAAAAGCTTTCATTTTCAAATCCCAAGCCAGTTACAATCCTCTAGTCGATTTGCCAGTGCGGTACGGTCTAGAAGTTTTAGAGTGATTGTAATCAGAGGCTTGATAGAAGATTCAACTCTTCACAATTGAAGTTGGACGAGTTCTTCGTATCAAAGCTCGCGTCTGTAGAAGTTGCAAGGACTTCGTATGAAAACTTGTAGGATTTTCCAATAGTGGATTCAACTGGAAGCTAGAGTTCTTCCGACTGGACTAGTCCTAACCAAGGGAAACCATGTATAAATCTCGGTGTTTGCGTTTGTCTTCTGATCACTTTTAAATTCTGTCATTTACTTTTTGTGATTATTATTATATCTGTGATCTAACTTCTACCAAGCTTTTAATTAGCAATATTCCGCTGCCTACTCTATTCACCCTCCCTCTAGAGTATTCTGCTTTACGATTTCGTTCCTACAATTGGTATCAAAGCAGGTTATACATGTAAAGCAAGGTAAAACAGCAGTTATATTCAATTTTATATAGATCACAAGCTTTACACATGGTAACTGTGAAATTCACAAGTGAAGGCCAAGCCACAAACAGACCTCCACTGTTTGACGGCACAAACTACACTTATTAGAAAATACGTATGAGTTTCTTTCTGAAATCTCTTGATTTTGATTTATGGTCTATTGTTATTGATGGCTATCAAAAGCCACATCGTATAAATATTGATGGAGTTTTAACTGAAAAATCCCATAATAGATATACAGAGGAAGAAAAGAAAAAGGCCAGTCTTGACGCACGTGCTATTAACGCTTTATTTTGTGCTTTAGACAGAACTGAATTTAACAGGGTGTCTATCTGCACAACTGCAAATGAAGTATAGGAAACTTCTTGAAGTCACACATAAGGGCACAACTCAAGTCAAAGAATCAAAGGTCAGCAGACTTACTCAAGAGTATGAGGTGTTCAAGATGAAGCCCAACAAAACAGTTACTCAGATGTTCGAAAGATTCTTGGATATTGTAAATCCTGTGTCCTCCCTAGACAAAGATTACAGTAACCATGAAAAGATTCGCAAACTCCTGCGAGCACTTACAAAGAACTGGATTTCGAAGGCTACTGCAATCATTGAAGGAAATGACCTTACTACCATGACACTTGAAGTACTCATGGGTAAGCTACTCACTCATGAACTAGAGCTGCAAGACTTTGAAGAGCCTGCACCAAAGGAGAAGACGATCGCTTTCAAGGCTCAGCACAGAAGATCTGCTGAAGATGATTCAGACAACAGTGAATCTGATGCTGAAGATCAAGCACTCCTTGCAAGAAAATTCAAAAGATTCTTGAGATATGAAAAGAATACAAAAGAGAACAATGGCGGCAATAGCTGGTATCAAGATGACGCTGTCTGCTACGACTGCAAGAAGAAAGGACACATGAAGAAGGACTGTCCTACAAACACAAGCAAGAAGAGCAACAGATATGAGAAAGGAAACCTGAAAAGATCAACATCTCGGAAGTATGCCAACACCAGCATATGGCATGAAAGTGAAGCCAGCGACTCAGAAGATGAACAATCAGAAGACTGCTGCAAATGTATGCTTTATGGCATCCGATCAGGTACTATCTGAACCTATAGTTGATACATATGATGACTTCACCTTTGAGCAATTAGGAGAAGCCTTCAGTGAACTGATAAGTGATTACAGGAAACTGCGTAGCAAATATCAGACCTCTAAGAAGGTACTCAAAGAGTACAAAGGTGAAATAGGAAGACTTACCGACCTACTAGCTGAGGTTAAAGATAATGTTAGTGAGTCTGGTGAACTTTCCTCTATTAAGCTCTTATTACACGAGACTACCAAGTCATCCGAAGAAAAAGACATGGTTATTGACCAACTGAAAAAAGAACTTTCTAAAGTGAAGAAAAGTCTTCAAAGTACACAAGTCAGAATGGAAGCACTCACTTCTGACTATACTAAGTTATATGACACTTCCAAAAGATTGGAAATTAGGTTAGGAAAACAGCCTGAGACTGCTGCTTCCTACCCTAACACGTGTCACTTACCGAAAAATTGGAACATTTCCAAACCTAACACTGTCAGACCTAACCCTATCAAACCTTTGCCTAAAAAGGTTATGCCCAAACAAGATAATAGGTATGCTTTCTTCTATACTAGAAAACCTAAACCTACCAACCATGCACATCACTCAGCTTTCAACACTCAACATGCTAAATGTTATTATTGTGGCATCAATGGTCATATATCTTCTGTATGTAGAATCAGAAAGCTAGTAGATTTAAATATTTATGCATGGATACCGAAAGTTAACCAGTCAGGACCCTACAAGAAATGGGTACCAATAGTTTCATCTGCAAATTAGTTTTGTAGGTGGGACACCCTTCACATGCTAGAAGCAAATGGATCCTCGACAGCGGTTGCTCATGACACATGACCGGTGACGCTTCATTATTCGCAACACTGTCGAAAAGGAATAAAGAAGGATACGTCTCCTTCGACAATAATTTAAAAAGGTATATAATCGGTATTGGTGATATTGGTAAAGCTGCCTATCCAGTGATTAAAGATGTTTGTCTTGTTACTGAGTTAAAACATAATCTGCTCAGCATAAGCCATTTAGCTGATCACGGTTATGGTATTAACTTTGTAAAAGACAAATGTACTATTATTGATAGTTCAACTGGTAATACTATATTTGAAGGTATTAGAGAAGACAATATATATGTTTTTTATTTGTTGGAAGATACTAACATTTCAGGTAGATGTTTAATGGCTAAAAGCGATGAGAGTCATCTGTGGCATATGAGACTCAGTCATGCAAATATGGTTACTATTTCCAGATTATCCACAAAGAAACTAGTACGCGGTTTATCGGACATTACATTCAAGAAGGATGTGGTATGCAGTCAATGTGAAAAGAACAAAGCTACTCGATCCTCTTTCAAGTCAGTAAACGCTGCATGTACTACTAGACCTCTACAATTACTACATATGGACTTATTTGGTCCTAGCAGAGTAGCTAGTCTCGGAGGTAAGCTATATGCTTTTGTAATTGTAGATGATTATTTTAGATACACGTAGGTATATTTTCTGACACGCAAAAACGATGCATTATCGGAATTTGTCACCTTTTGCAAGAAAGTACAGAATAAAAAGGTTACATGATCACTCGTATTAGAAGCGATCATGGAGGCGAATTCGAGAATGCAGAGTTTGAGCAATTTTGTGACACACACGGTTTTATACACGAATTCTCCTGCCCTAGGACTCCACAAAAAAATGGAGTTGTGGAATGTAAGAACAGAACTCTATCCGAAATGGCCAGAGTAATGTTAAATCAGTTTAGTCTACCCAAATATTTCTGGGCTGAAGCTGTCAATACAGCTTGTTTTGTTCTCAATAGAGTTCTAATTCGACTCAAATCGAAAAAGACTCCATTTGAGTTATGGGTTGATAGAATTCCATCAGTTTCATATTTTAGAATATTTAGTTGTAAATGTTTTATTCTTAACACTAAAGATAATTTGGGAAAGTTTGACTGAAAAGGCCGAAGGTATATTTTTTGGTTATACAGGCAAAAGCAAAGGATACAGAGTCTTCAACAAAAGAACTATGATCATCGAAGAGTCGATCAATGTCACCTTTGATGAACTAAATCAAACGACAATCGATGACAATGACGAAGATCTCAATGTACCCAGCAAAGTACTAGCTGATCCTCCTAGAGAAGATCTAGGAACCAGCTACCTTCGGAGTCTGCCAAAAAGATTGAAGTTCACGGCTGATCATCCAAAGGATTTGGTAATTGGTGAGATTACCAAGGGTATAAGTACTCGCTCATCTAATAAAAATATAGCTTCTTGTGTTGCTTTTGTATCTCAGTTTGAACCCAAAAATATTGATGAAGCATGTAGTGATAATTTTTGGATAGATGCTATACAAGAGGAATTAAACCAATTTGAACGTAATCAAGTTTAGGGAACTTGTTCCCAAGCCTATTGATCATCTGGTCATTGGTACCCGATGGGTATTCGAAATAAACTAAACGAAAATGGTTTAGTGACTCGTAATAAGGCTCGACTCGTAGCTCAAGGATACAATCAGGAAGAAGGATATCGACTACGATGAGACTTATGCCCCAGTTGCGAGATTAGAATCCATTCGCATGTTATGTGCATTTACATGTTTTCATAATTTCAAATTATTTCAAATGGATGTCAAAAGCGCATTTTTAAATAGTTTTATAAAAGAAGAGGTTTATGTAGCTCAACCACCCAGTTTTACTGATTTCAAATTTCTTGAATATGTTTTCAAGTTGAAGAAAGCTTTATACGGTTTGAAACAAGCCCCTCGTGCTTGGTATGATCGTCTAAGCTCTTTTCTACTTGATAACGGTTTTTTAAAGGGAAAGGTTATTGACACTACTTTGTTTATAAAGTCTTTGAATAATAATATTCTTTTGATTCAAGTCTATGTAGATGATATTATCTTTAGGATCTACTGATGAATCTCTTTGTCAAGAATTCTCAAAAGTGTATGTAGAATGAGTTTGAGATGAGCATGATGGGAGAGTTGAAGTTCTTTCTCGGACTGCAAATCAAACAAACCAACAATGGGACGTTCATAAATCAAGCTAAGTACACAAAAGATCTAATAAAGAAGTTCAACATGGAAGCAGCAAAGCCACTTAGCACTCCAATGGCGACTTCAACCAAGCTTGATATTGATGAACAAGGCAAACCTGTCGACATACGTAAGTATCGAGGTATGATCGATAGCTTACTTTATTTAACTGCCAGTCGACCAGACATTATGTTTAGTGTTTGCCTATGTGCTCGTTTTCAAGCCAATCCTAAGGAATCACATCTGTGCGCAGTTAAGCGTATCTTTCGATACCTTAAAGGCACTTCTTCTAGTCGGCTTATGGTATCCCAAAACCATGTCGTTTGACCTAACCGATTATTCCGATGCTGATTTTGCCGGATGCAAAGTAGATAGAAAAAGCACCAGCGGCACATGTCATTTCCTAGGAAAAGCTCTAGTCTCTTGGTTTAGTAAAAAGCAAAATTCTGTTGCATTGTCAACAACAGAGGCTGAGTATATCGCCGCAGGACGTTGTTGTGCACAAATTTTGTGGATGAAACAAACCTTAGAAGACTATGGATTGCATTTTACACATATACCCATTTTCTGTGATAATACTAGTTCTATTAATTTGACTAAGAATCCTGTATGTCATTCTCGTACTAAACATATCGAGATTCGACATCATTTTCTTAGAGATCATCAACAAAATGGAGATATAGACCTTGTATACATAGACACACAGAATCAATTAGCTGACATATTCATAAAACCTATTAGCGGAAGATCGTTTCAACTATTTACGTCGAGAATTAGGAATTTTAGATATCAATAATATTAATTAATTTTGTTTTATCAATTATTTATTCGATACTCATAAACTATTTTTGAGACAAGCCTAAAAAGAGTCTGTCTGTCACCACGACTACGGTCGAAGCGAAGCGGTACTTAAGAGTTCCCCGGTGAACCTCCGTTGGCTGGGACAGTACTCCTACAGCTAATCTGAGACAGATATTAAGTAAAGAATATTAATTTATAAAATAATATTAATTATATTATTTTGAGATTTAAAATTACTAAACTTTGAATTAAGTATTTGAAACGAATTAATAAAAAAGAATGTGGTCTCATTTGATTTTATATATATATATATATATATATATATATATATATATATATATATATATATATATATATATATAGCCAGGCAACCCTAGGCGAATTCGGCCCGAGTTGGGTTCGAATTCGGCCAGAGTTCGGTTGGGTGTTTATATATAACAGCAGCAACCCGAGGCCTTCTTCATCTTCATACTTCCAAAAATCCTCTCAACAGCAGCTCCGCCCCTTCGAAACCCTAACTCTACTCCCTCTTTGTTCTCCCAATTCGTGTGGTGTTTCTCTCCAAAACTTTGGATTCGTGCGAAGATCGTCGTCCTCTACAACATATCCGATTCTTGGAAGGTATAATCCCTTCTTCCACCACTTTTCAATACTTAGGGTTTGTAGAAATTTTTGGGAAAGAATGCCTAAGTTCAATCCCTTCAAGAGGAAGAAGACTCATGCCAGTGAAGAGGCATCGTCTTCTGATCCGCATACGGATTGCCACTTTTCTCCGGTCCAATCGGACGATGGTGCGTCGGATGAGTTTTATTTTAAAACTTCCGATCAAGCGTTATTGTAACTCCACCTCCCAGTTTTCTAAAATAAAAAAAAATTGTGTTCTTGTTATTACTAGTCCAATAATAAATTAGTTTCAGTTTATATTTGGATGATATATTGGAGAGGGAATTTATTTTGGATTACTTTTCAAATTTGAAAAGTTGTTACAACAACTTTGGGCCCACCATATGAGTTTTTTTAACTTGTTTTAAACAATTTTCTGAAATAGTGAAAAGGAAGAGGGCTTTATTGAAAATGTTTCTTGGCGGAGGAGTTCCTTTGCAATAAATCTTAGCGGGAGGGGTTTTTTGCAAAATGTCTTTTATTTCTTTTTAAACCGATTCATAGGAGAGAGGGTGTTCATTACTCTTCACTTTATTTTTTTCTTCTTCTCTCTGGATTCTTCTCGAGCCTTCAGCCGAGCTCGTTCGACGAAATCCCTCCGACTTCGACTCCGGCGGCGACAAATGGTCGAGCCACTTCGGCGATGGTGGTGGATCTCCCCAGGCACTGAGATCGCAACAGTAGTGCTTCTTCTGCGGTGTTTCTCGGCGACGACGACGACGACTGCGGTGGTAACCCTAGCCAGCGAGGCGGTGGCGACGGCAATATTCTCCTCTCCGGCAGCACCTACTTTAGCAGGAAGACTTCGTCTCCGCGGCAACAACATTTAGGCGAACCCTAGCTTTCTCTAACGAGTGCGCCTCCGCCAGTAACGTGAGCGACGGTCGGACTTCTTCTCCGACGCTCTCCTTTGCAAATCTCGATTTCAGTTGGTGAGTTTGCTTAGTCTGTTCCTTTATTTTGAAAATCCGAGGTGATGAGTTGTCCAAATTTCTAACGGCTCTTCTCCTTCCTAGATCGATTGGCTTTTTGGTGGCGTGGTCGATTAACAGAACTCTAGGTCGATTGATTGACCTCGACCGACACTCTCCGCCACGGTGATTTCGATTTCTCTGTAGGTATGGTTGTTCTCTTTATTTTTCTGAATTATTGTATCAAGTTGCCGAAGGATCTTGATTGAATTGTGGGGCTTTGTTCAGATCTGACGATCGAGTTGATCGGTCAATTGAGAAGATCAAGTCCTGTTCGATCGGATCATCGAACTCAGTCTTGGTAAGCTAATCGTTCCTTTCTAAATTTTGAAGTTACTGCTGTTGATCGAGAACATTGTGTTCTGGATTTTAGATCCTTTGTTTTTGATCAATCCTTGCTAGTTTGAATTGAAGGGTTGGTTGACTATTAATCCTAACCACTGTTATGCAATTGTTGTTGTAGTTGCTATACATGATTGTTGATTCAGTGCCAATCCCAGCTAGATTTATCAGAATTCGAAACCAGGTAATGTTTTACTTCCACTTCATGATTCGAACCATTTTATGCGCGATTATGATTTCAGTGTGTTTTGTTTTGTGTTAGGCGTGCGTTCATTGCTGTTGGATCGTGTCCGAGGTTATGTGCTGGATCGGTTGTGTTGTGGTATTGGCTGTGTCGGCTATAGCTGGGTGTCCGGGAGCAGAGTGTTTGAACACTGTGTTATGGTCAGGTGGGCGTATCATTTGACTCGTGTTCTGCCAGTGTTTATGTCCTGCTGCATTCATTTTTGGCGTGCGTGTCCAGTACTCTGTTCATGACCGAGCTGTTCATATCCATAGGAGGGGACGTTTTCAATCAGCGTGTGTTCGAAGACCCAAAGTTGAGCTGAGACCCTTCCGAGTCTTAAGCTGTGAAAATTTCTTATTAGTTTACATTCAATCGGGTTGTATATACATTCTTTTGGTTTTAATGTATTCTTTCAATTTACATTCAAAATGTGTATACAGGAGTTGGTTTTAATGTATTCTTTCAATTAGTTGTGTGTTATTAATTTAAAGTATTCTTTTGGTTTTAATGTATTCTTTTGGTCTCTTGAGCTGAGACCCAAAGTTTTATAGACTTTCAATTTGTCTTAGCAGTAACCTTGGGATTCAATTGAGTTGGTTTTATGAGTTGGAAACTTTGTAGAGATTGAACCTAGAATTTGGAATGTGGATCAAGTGGCCTATCAGGAAGTTGTGGGTTTTCTTTGCATGGGTACTGAACTATAATCTAGTATTATTTTTACATTCTTGCTTACATTTTAGGACTAATGGGTTGGGTCGAATGTTGGAATCATCTACAAGGTTGGATTGGGTTGGTATTGCATGTTTAGTTCAAGGTTATCCCTTGCTATTGGATCTTAGATCCAATTGGCTGTCTTGAACTTGTCGGGTGGGCCAAGTTGTATTAACTATACCAACAATTGGCATTCTTGGTTGTGTTGATATAAGAGTGTGGGTTAGTGGTATATCTAGTTGGTAAAGTGTATGGCTAGTGCATTAATACATTTATACAATAGGTAATTGTGGTTAGAGAATAAATATCTAGTTGGATTAATTGTGTAGACCTTAACCAACTTGTACACATTATCAAATTCAGGTGGACATAGAGACTACTATTTTTCTATTCCCGATCTTCCCGGAGCAAAGGCAAGTACATTCTATGGTTTTGATCAGTGCATTTTCTTGTTCTTTATTGCTGACACACTGCGACACGTTCATGATCTTTTCTGGCTTGTTCTTTTATGAACTTACTTGTATCTTGGGGTGGGGGAAATACTCTAGATATGTGACCAAACCCGGATACTTATTCATGATCTTTAGCTTAGGCCTCGCACAGTGTACGCGGGTCCTAAGTCGTACCTTATATGATCTTTCAGGATCTTTTCATGCTCTTTCATGGTCTTACCCAAGCCGGTCACATATCATAGAAGTATTTCAAATTTATAACACACATGTTCAGGATTTTGTTCTTACATTAGTTTCCTATGATCCTGATCTTGATTTTAGCTATAGTCGTGATCTTTCCTGCATCTTTATATAGTCGTGATCTCTCATGTATCTTTATAGCAGTAGTTTATGTTCTTCCTTTTCTTTACATATCTTGTTCTTCTTGTTCTTTCAGCATTTACTTTCCATATCATGATGTTATTGTTCATTACCTAGAACTGTACTTTGCTCTGCTCCTGAATAGGATATGTTGCAGGTACGCTTGCAGGACATTGTTCTACTCTATGGGCTAGAGCCCAAGATTTAGCTGAGCAGGATGAGGCTTAGCTTGAGGCTTCAGGTTTAGATTACTTAGCTTTACTTTGAGATATTGACTTTAGAGTCCATAGCACTTTTCATTCCTGTTGATTCTGTACATTATGATATCTGGATTTGTGGATTATGGTGATCATTCTGGGATACGTTTTTAGATGCTGTGATTCTATACTTTCATGTTTATCTGGTTAGTTTTCCCTAGCTTGGTACAGCTTACTTCGTCGTGTATAACGACGAAGGCTGGGCGTGTCCGACTCGTGTCCGATTATTCGGGAGCGGGTCGTGACATGTTTTTAGTGGTGGCCCATGCAGGTCTATCCTAATGGTACCTAGGACTTAGCGTACTATTGAGGGACTTGATTCATACTAGGGAAATTTGATCACAGCATAGGAAAATCGAGAAATAAGGGTATATCAGGTATATCAGGTATATTGATATTCTATAAACACTTGTTGTATTTAGGTCTAGGTTATTTTAACAGTTTTCTGTTTTTCAGATAGTTCAAAAGCATGCGACACCGGGACAGTCGATCTGCCTACACTTGAAGGTTTCGAGCTTCCACTACCTTCTATCGCCACTACTATCCCCATGGGTAGTACGCAGTTAACGAAGACGTTTCAAGAGCTCCTTGACACCAGCAGGCCGTCCTTTCCCAATCCAGACTTGCAAATGCATTTCTCGAGTTAGAGAGGACTTCCAGACTATCAGACCTTAGATTTTTCCGACACCAAGCGTATATCTTGCACCAAGGAGCAGATCGAGAACCTGGAGTTACCACTGAAGATTACCCAAGTTTCTGAGGACCCGACTTCTCTGAAGATTAGAGCCACCAGCCAGGAGATCCAGAATGTAGCACAGACAATAGGACACAACGGGAAATTGAAGCTCGAGAGGAGCATAAGACTTATGATGAAGATAACAACTACTGTGGATCAGTAAAGCGTCGCCACACTCGGACAACACTTCTTCAGCCAGCAGGAGATTCAGATTCAGTCGACTATCATTTGTATTTTCTGCCGCAGCTCAGGACACCAGTACGACGAATGCCGTAAAAGACGGAGGCTACGCTTGTACTGTGGATCGCCTACTCACCAAGTCAAAGATTGTCCGGAGATTATTGATTGCACTGCCCGAGAACAAACACGAGGAGCACAGGACTGCAGCAGAAGGACCCGTCTCTCCAGATTCAGCAGCTATATGGAGCATTACCGCATGGACCAGTCTACGTCAGGACAGTGAAGAAGATTGAAGTGATTCCAGTCCCGGAGGAAATATTGAAGATAAATTAAAGACAAAAGATTTCTTTCGCATGGTTGAGAAAACCATGTGTCTTGATTCGCAATCCAGCCTCCCTTAAATTTCTTTAAGCACCCAGATCATTTCTTGAAACTTCTTGTTTCCATTTTGAAACCTTGATTGATATTCGAAACTTATTTCGAGATATTGTTTTCTATTCGGTAAACTTGTTTCAGATCCACAATTTGATAATTGTTTGAAATCCATTAATCGATACCGTTTGTATATTCATCATTCATGACTTTGTTTCCTAGTGTTGGCTCCTATTTGGAATTTTGTTTCTTTATCAAACTTTGTGTTAATTGATATTTAATCGTTTCTCGTGATTTTACTTCGAAATCATATTCCTCATTCGAAACTTGTTTAAAGCTCCGTCCTATGCAGACATTGTTGCAAATACCTTTGAGGGTTTTGAAGATTTCGTTTCCTACTCGAGACTTGTTTCCTCCTCATTCATGACTTTGATTTTTAGTCGAGAGTTGTTGGTCCACTATTTTTGTTCGATCTTGTCTCCTATCCAAGATTTTGCTTGTTTCATGGATACTTGTTCCTACTCGTTTATTGATATTCTGTTCGCTAATCGAACTTGTACTATTCCAGAATTATTCCTACTTGAAATACCATTCTGAAATCTTGTTTGAACCTTCGCTTCTATTGATGCTTGTTTGAGATTCTATTTCCTATTTTTGACTTTATTCGGGAATTGTCCTCTATTTACGATTTGTTACTATTGAGATTAACCTATTTCATATTTATGATCCAATACCTTGTTTCCTATTGAAATCCGTTTTCTAGTTACTATTCAAAATCTTGATTCCTCGTTGAGATTTTCTATTCGAGATTTTGTTCCTTATTCACGACTTTGTTGATACTTGATTTTCTATTTTTCCACTGTGTACCTTATTGGATATTTCGTTTACTATTCAAGTTTTTACTCGAGATTTTATTGTTATTCGAGATTTTATTTAAACTTGTTTCCAGTGCGGAATTTTATTTCTTATTTTGAAACTTGTCTCCTATCTGATACCTTGTTTCAGTTCATCCTTCGAGACTCTGTTATCCCTTTGGGATAATGTCCTATATATGGAATCTTGTTACCATTCCAGATATCAGTTGAAATTCCGTTATAATTTGAAACTTTGCTCCCTGTCTGAAATTTTAAATCTCCCTGGCTGCCCTTTTGTACTCACTGATTGGATCCCTTATCATTTTTAGTACATAATAAACTCTTGTATTCTAACAGTCAGGTAACTTCACCATTTCCGTGACTTGGACTATTGAAACTCATTTTGAATTCCTTGAAACTCTTTTGAAATTCCTAGGGATAAAGTCGAGAGGCTATTTGATGACCTACTATGGCATGACAGTTGCGCGCTGCAGCCATTAGCTGGATTATGGAGACTGATGGTTCACTGCAGCCAGTAGAGCACTGGCGAGGCAGGAACTTTAAGTTGAAGTGATTTCAGACAATCATAGATTTTTGAGTATTGTCGAGACTTTGTCATATTCTTCATGTCTTGATCTTTTGGGATGTGTCGTCAATGACTGTTGAAAATGGATAAGGTTGACAGAATATTCGGTGACATATTATTATTTGAGTCACGGAGCCGAAAGTCCACTGCAGTCAGATATATACTGGCGGGGTAGGAATTCTAGGCAAAGTGATTTCAAATAGCTATATGTTCCCAGACACCATGGAAACTATATCCCTTTTTATATGATTATTGGTTTTTGAGAATCACAGATCCTTGTACGTTCATCCTGATTTGATACTGTATCTCCTGAGTATTGCGTACGTCTCCTCAATCAACCCTTGCTAAATTTTTCTTCTAGCATTTTATTGTTAGATCATTGAATTCCTCAAAATTGTATGTTACCAGATTGTGATTCCGTGCTTCGTTGTGACTTGTCTAAACTTCGATCTTAAGTTATGTCTATCTGACCATGATTTTCTATCTTGTTCTAGTCTACCTGTGTTAAACTATCGATTTTTGATCGTACTTAATAATTATGTCTTCATGATTTTGCTCCTCTAAGAGGGCTCAGGGCGTCTCAGAGTTGCACAGGATCGACAGAAGTACTGGGCGGACAACAGCAGATGGTCACTGGTGTACGCAGTTAGAAGCAGAGTGTTCCTGAAGAATCTCGCCGACCAGAGGCAACATTCGTTTTGGCAGAGGCGGAAAGTTCAGTCTGAGATTCATCAGGGCCCTTCGACGTGACATCACAGATTTGCGAGGTGGCATACCGATTAGCGCTTCCAGCTAGCTTGGAGGAAGTGCACAGAGTCTTCCACGTGTCCCAGCTTCGACGCTACATTCCAGATCCGAGCCATGTGGTGGACTACTCAGAGCTGGAGGTGGGCCGAGATTGACCTACGAGGAGCAGCCAGTGGAGATCCTTGATCGGAGGGAGAAGCGCTTGCCGAACCAGACTATCCCACTTGTCCGCGTCATGTGGAGGCACTACTCTCCGGGAGAGTCCACATGGGAGCACGAGGACGAGATGCGGGAGCGCTATCCCAATTTGTTTGTTTTAGTGTACCTTGATATTGAGAATTTTAAATACAATAAATGATTTGTGTTTGAATTTTCTTGAGATTTGCTTTGAGTTGTTTTGTTGCCTCTCGAATTTCGAGGACGAAATTTTTTAAGGGAGGAAGATTTGTAACTCCACCTCCCAGTTTTCTAAAATAAAAAAAATTGTGTTCTTGTTATTACTAGTCCAATAATAAATTAGTTTCAGTTTATATTTGGATGATATATTGTGGAGGGAATTTATTTTGGATTACTTTCAAATTTGAAAAGTTGTTACAACAACTTTGGGCCCACCATGTGAGTTTTTTTAACTGTTTTAAACAATTTTCTGAAATAGTGAAAAGGAAGAGGGCTTTATTGAAAATGTTTCTTGGCGGGGGAGTTCCTTTGCAATAAATCTTAGCGGGAGGGGGTTTTTGCAAAATGTCTTTTATTTCTTTTTAAACCGATTCATAGGAGAGAGGGTGTTCATTACTCTTCACTTTATTTTTTTCTTCTTCTCTCTGGATTCTTCTCGAGCCTTCAGTCGAGCTCCGTCCAACCAAATCCCTCCGACTTCGACTCCGGCGATGACAAGTGGTCGAGCCACTTCGGCGATGGCGGTGGATCTCCCCAGGCGCTGAGATCGCAACAGTAGTGCTTCTTTCTGCGATGTTCTCGGCGATGACGACGGCGACTGCGGTGGTAACCCTAGCCAGCGAGGCGGTGGCGACGGCGATCTTCTCCTCTCCGGCAGCACCTACTTTAGCAGGAAGACTTCGTCTCCGCGGCAACAGCGTTTAGGCGAACCCTAGCTTTCTCTAACGAGTGCGCCTCCGCCAGTAACAGTGAGCGACGGTCGGACTTCTTCTTCGATGCTCTCCTTTGCAAATCTCGATTTCAGTTGGTGAGTTTACTTAGTCTGTTCCTTTATTTTGAAAATTCGAGGAGATGAGTTGTCCAAATTTCTAACGGCTCTTCTCCTTCCTAGATCGATTGGCTTTTTGGTGGCGTGGTCGATTAACAGAACTCTAGGTCGATTGATTGAGGCTTCAGGTTTAGATTACTTAGCTTTACTTTGAGATATTGACTTTAGAGTTCAAAGCACTTTTCATTCCTGTTGATTCTGGTACATTATGATATCTGGATTTGTGGGTTATGGTGATCATTCTGGGATACGTTTTTAGATGCTGTGATTCTATACTTTCATGTTTATCTGGTTAGTTTTCCCTAGCTTGGTACAGCTTACTTCGTCGTGTCTAACGACGAAGGCTGGGCGTGTCTGACTCGTGTCCGATTATTCGGGAGCGGGTCGTGACAGTTATTGTGGTACACTGATTTTAACCTGCGTACTATTTGCACCGGATCACCGATCAAGTGGACTATCTTTCTAGATCACCGTTCTTATTTTGAGGCATTAGGATTACAACACTTTGTCACCTTACAATTCCCTATTGCCACTAATGCCATTAGATTATTCTACTGTAATTTCGTGTTAGACACTTTTACAGCAAGGACACGTGTCGGAGGAATTGATATCGAATTCACTGATGACACGTTAGCGGAAATCCTTGGTATTCCAAACGAAGGTGCCCCGCTAGATGACATCACTGATTTTGATTTCCCCGATGGCACGACACTCGTTAGTTTCAAGAATGAACTATGTGCGCCTGCGCGCGTTCTTCTTGGAAAGTTCAATGGCTAATAACTTGAACTTATTTAACTACGAATTACATCGCATCATCTATGCCACCTTACTTCCTAAATCCACTTCAAAAGATGATGTCACTGCACTTGAGCTTTCTGCTCTTTATCATATTCTTAAGGGGATTCCTTTTTCTGCCCCTAAGACTATTATTCAGATGATGGGTAGATGTCGAGGGAGAGACCGCAACCTATCTTATGTGATGCTCATTCCTCGCATATTTCAGAGATTTGATATTGATTTATCTACTTGTGCTGTCGACCCCGAGCCCAAGTTTCTCGAACTCTCGCGTCGCAGCATTGCATCTGTTCCTCCACCCACTGCACCTACTCCTTCTGCACCTACTACTACTGATCCCACAACACCTGTTCCTCCTTATTCCTACCCTATGACATTTGAGGGTATACATCAGCACTTATCAGATCTGCAGTATTTTTATGTTGAGACCTCTAGGGAATACGAGTTTCATGATGTGACTCGGTTCCAGGCGATTGCCAACTCCTTCGCCGATCTGAGGTTTGCGCAGACGGGACATTCTGCTAGCTCTCTGCCTCGAGACCCTTCTGTTTCTGGCTACCGCATTGACGATGAGGCGGTACACTCTCTGTTCCAGCCAGGGAACACATATGATTGGTATCGTACCACTGGCGCCACTCCTCGCACTTCTGGTGCTGGTACTTCTAGAGCTGGTCCTTCTGGACATGGTGGTGCTGCAGCTGATGATGATAATGATGATGAGTTTTGATATGTTAGATTATTGAGACTGTTACTTTATGTCTTATGTTTACTTGGAAATGCTCCGACATTCCAAGATTTTATCAGTACTTTTTAGATTTTATCAATACTTTTTCTTATGTGACTATTCATGGACATGGTTGTTTTTTATTATGCCTCAGTTTTGGCATCTTAGTCTATTATTCATCACTATGTTTTGTTTCAGTTTATCGTAGCACTATCTATTTATGTTGCTTCATTCTTTACATACTGCCTGAGACAAATACATGCCTGTGATGTTATTCTATTTTTTTACTGTTTCTACCATCTGTCATGATTTTTTTTGTGTTTCTTCACTGTTTGTTACTTATGCATTGATTGCGGGGGAGCTTTCTCTTTTGCAATTATTTTGCTAAGTGACAACGGGGGAGAAATAAGGATCTAACATCTCTTTTGTGAAATACAAGATATAATGAACAATTTTTCTTTACTATTTTAATTTGATTCCAAGCTTAGATGTTATATGGGCAAGGTTTGTCAATTATCAAAATGGGGGAGATTGTTGGCCCATTGGTCATGGTCAAACCTGATTTTAATAATTGATCAAACTCTGTCTCGATATAAATGCAAGTCAACTCAGATGTCACCTACGACGTTTTGGACACTGCTCAACAATGGTTATCAACAATGTTCAAGACTGAAGCCGTTTGCCTCTCCGGATGTACTTCCTGCTAAGCAATGTATTTTTCATTTTATTTGAGTTTAGGAATACTTTGTACACTGAGTCGTACTGGCAAATAGGCTATCCGAAAATGTTTTCAAAACTATCCTATTCTTTTACAAATGACCCATATTTTTAAAAAATATTCTTATTACAAAAAGCCCTTGAAGGATTGTTCAAAAAGCCAAAATTTATTTTTCCCAAAAATGAACTGGCAGAACCTCAGGAGAACTCGGCCCGAGTTCGGCCACAGTTCGGCCAGAGTTCGGCCATTTGGAACGTTAGTGAACGTTGAGTTTTTGAACTTGGTCTTCCTTCAGTTACGGGTTGTTACAAAGAGTTCTGCCCGAATTCTGTCAGAGTTCTGTCATTGGAAAAGCTATAAATAGAGAAGCATTTCGATCATTTCAACACACCAATTCACTTTCAATCTTCTCTCTTCTTAAGCTTTCAGTCTTCCAAAGAGTTCTTAAAAGCTTTCATTTTCAAATCCCAAGCCAGTTACATTCCTCTAGTCGATTTGCTAGTACGGTACGGTCTAGAAGTTTCAGAGTGATTGTAGTCAGAGGCTTGATAGAAGATTCAACTCTTCACAATTGAAGTTGGACGAGCTCTTCGTATCAAAGCTCGCGTCTGTAGAAGTTGCAAGGACTTCGTATGAAAACTTACGGGATTTTCCAATAGTGGATTCAACTGGAAGCTAGAGTTCTTCCGACTGGACTAGTCCTCACCAGAGGGAAACCAGTATAAATCTCGGTGTTTGCGTTTGCCTTCTGATCACTTTGAAATTCTGTCATTTACTTTTTGTGATTATTATTATATCTGTGATCTAACTGCTAACAAGCTTTTAATTAGCAATATTTCGCTGCCTACTCTATTTACCCCCCTCTAGAGTATTCTGCTTTACGATTTCATTCCTACAGGCGCAACCTCAGGTTAGCGCAACCCGGAGCCGCGCAGTTCGACCTCGCATATATCAGAATAACTGCAAAAACAGTTATTTCCTGAAACTCTATAAATAGAGTCTCCAATCATTATCAGAGGAGATCAAGAGTTCTTACAAAAGTGCTGTTGCATTCTCTAGAGGCCGTAGTCTTCAAGTTCACATAGTCCAAGGGATAAAGCGATCGTCTTCTGATCGGATTTCTAAAGTTGTACTTTCCCAGAATTTATTGTACTTTGTAAGATTCTTTTCAAGTTTTGAATAAACTTTTTGTTTTTGCAAACAGCGGCAGTCACCCAAACACTCGCAAGGGTAAAGAAGCCTTAACCATCAATATAGGCCAGCCAGCACCTACAGCAACAACACCTCCACAAAGGGTAGCACCACGACCTAAGAAAAAGTATTCCTTTGATGATGACGACGTCATGAGAATCTTTGATGGCTTAATCAAAAGAAATAAGCTTCAATTGCCCGAGATCAAATGGCGAGATGAAGTTGGTAAAACTGACAATCTTAAGTATTGCATGTATCACATGTTTCTGGGTCATCCAACCAGGGCATGCTACGTACTCAAAGGAAAGATCCAGGAGCTAATCAATGTCAAGGCAATCACTCTACGGAAGAACGAGAAGATGGTGACTGCCTACGTTGTCACTCTGTAATTTGGAGACTTCCCTGCTCAACTAGTTCCTGACGGTGTCGTCCCAATACCAAAAGAAACTATAGAGATCGTCAACCTCCCACCGGCACAAAATGACGATTTGGTGCCACTATCGACAGCCAAAGGCAAAATCATTTGCGTTCATCCAGACCTAGTTGCCGAATTCGAGCAGAAGACATATGTCCCTTCCACCAAATCGAAGAAGTCGGCCAAGTACAAGTCATACAATATGACTTCGAGTAAGCATACCTCACTTGGTGGCCATGTTCCCTCCTTAAAGGCTACTTTTATTCCAGCAGGATCTACGCCTTCCGCTTCAAAGACTGCTTCGTCGAAGTCAAAAATCGATTACCAACCAGAATTCCATCGATATAGTCAGCAATCTCGTGAGCTGATACTAAAGATGGGATATGACTTTCAGAAAGCACTTGATTTGAACAACAGAAAGGGGTCTCCGATACCTCTATCTCTACAACTTTAAGACAACAGGTCTCGTATTGGCTTAGGATTTGGGACAGATCACATGCTCCCTCATAAAAGAAAGAAGTCCTCCAAAGGCAAGGCATGTACGAAGACCTGTAATATGGTTTCTCTCTCACTGGCTTCAGAAGAGGAAGTCTTTGCCGGTACCAGATCTGGGAGATTCTATCTTAGAGACTACCCAGATGGTCAAGAGAACAAAGTTGTCACTCATCTTTCCGCTCATGATGCTCTTCCAACATCAACTCTACAAGATGATTCGGGTCCTTCTAAGCCGACAGCAGCTGATAAAGGCAAACAACAAGTTCACTTCGACAAGAACTTAAAAAAGATGCCACTGTAAGGTCTTCAAAAGACATACAACTTTGACATATTGGCTCAACTCGCCAATACTCCAGCAAGATTATCAATCTTCGAACTCCTTCGTCTCTCGAAGAAAACTCGAAAAATGTTAAGCGAAGCTCTGATGCAAGTCGATGCTTGTATGGCACATCTCAAGAAGTCAGATGAACAACCTGTGGCATGCCCCCAATGTCATAGTGTAATGGAGATAATCCCAAATATCTCCTTCACCCAAGAATGACATGTTGCTGGAGGACAATCGGCACGACCGACCTCTTTACTTTACGGGATATGTCGATACAGTGAGGGTAGATCACATTCTTGTTGATCTTGGATCTGTACTTAGCATCATCCTGAAAACTCTGCTAGATTCTCTGAAGATTCCAGTCTATAGCCTCTCAGCGACGATTACAACTATTCTCGGGTTCAATTCTGGGAAGAGTAAACCACTGGAAAAGATCCGCTTGAGAGTCCAAATCGACGATCTTCGTACGAAAGTCACTTATTATGTGATTGATTGTCACGTTCCCTATAACATAGTGTTAGGGAGGCCGTAGTTGCATGAACATAATATCGTGCCATCTACTCTCCACTAATGCTTTAAGTACGTGGACGATAATAGAGATATCAAGAAAGAGGTTGCTTACCTCAATCCTTTCCGAGGCATCGAGGCTTACTATATAGACTCTAGGATGTACAAAGAAGAGTACATGAAGGTCGTGTTGGACATGGATACAGAAGAAGACCAAAACGACGATCCAGACGAGGTCTTGGTGATTTCGGTCAAAAGGCGTACTTTTTGCCCTTCGTCTTTTCAGATGCTGACTATCAATCTTGCCCCTCATACTGAAAAAGTGGAGCAAAAGGAGAGCACTCTTTTGAGCCTCTTGTTATTGACCTTCGTCGTAATAAGTCAACTGCTTCTCTTTCTCCTCCTCTTATCATCGATTTGGCGATGTCTTCAGCTAAAGTCGAAATACTGTTGTAACTGTTGAAGCAGTGAAAGATATCAATAAAGCAATGTATCCTTCGTAGTATATTGATGTCACTTTTTACGCACAACTGTAGAAGAATGTAAGAAGTACTATAATAACAAAAGCGCAGAAGACATCAGTTGCTTCCCACAGTTCACAAAAGTGCAGGAAGACGCCAAGTTGATGCGCACATTAGAAAAATAGATCATAAGAGAGTGCAGTGCATAAAGGAAAATATTTTATTAAAAATCACGTTTACAAAGATCTAGTACAGACTCTTCATGATTACATATAAAGACTCTACAAACTGCAAATCTACAGCCTACAAGTGCGCATCTCTTCTCATAGTCATAGTTAATCACTTCCTTGACAAGTGCGTAGCTCTTCCATTCTAATATGGCTAATGAAGCATTTATTGAGCAGAACGGGGACGCAACTCCCGCACAAAGCTCATAGTGCAACATGTGGCTCTTCCAGCATAACAAAGGGCCGGTCGTTGACCCAAATCAAGTATCTTAGACCTCGAAGACCTCCAAGATGTTGTTCAGGTTCGAACCCCACATTCCACACTCTGAAGTTGTTCTTCCACAAGACTAACTTCTTTGAACGAAGAGATCTACAACCAATAGTCGACTTATACAAGGCCTGTGGCCGTCCGAAGCTAAGTTAGGGTCGAACATGACAGAGGAATATCAAGAGACAATGAATAATAAATTTCTTAAAAGCCCCCTTTATATAGGCTGTGTGTGGTCCAAACTACATACCACATTACAGTTGGTCAACAGCCCAAAATTCATTGGATGAACCTAGAATTCATCACAATAAATCTAATTCAATGAAGTCTTTTGACTGAGTCTTTAAGTCACCGCTTCTCGAGTCCCCCAAAGTGGCAGCAATAAAGAAAGCGTTGACTCAGCTGCTCAGAAGTAGTCACTAGTCATCTCAAAAGCGCAGTGGCCAAAGCCTTCAAAAAGCGAAGCACCTTCAGAGCTTCCCAGAAGCGCAGCTCCTTCAGAGCCCCTATAAGCGCGGCCCCTTCATGGCTCCTTCACTGATCTCTCAGAGTTCCCAGAAGCGAAGCCCCTTTACTGATCCCTCAAAAGCTCCCAGAAGTGCAGCCCCTTTACGACTCCTTTAATGATCTCTCAAAGTTCCCAGAAGTGCAGTCCTTTCACAGCTCCTTCACTGATTTCTTAGAGTTTCCAGAAGCGCAGTCCCTACACGGCTCCTTCATTGATCTCTTAAAGTTCCCAGAAGCACAGTCACTTGTTGCCCCCAAAACACAGTTACTCGTTGTCTCAGAAGTGTAGTCGCCTCGACACCCCAAAAGCGCAGCTCATATAGCGCGTAGCTCCTCCGTAACGTGGCACTATGCCACATAGCTAGTATGACAACCATATCTCTTCAGAAGCAATCAGATATAGTTTGTTCAAACAGTCGTATCTCTTCAGATATAATCTGATCTAGGTCGTTCAAACCGTTGCTTCTTCGATAGAGTTAAAATCCAGTTTGTTCAAACTGAAACATAATCTTAACAGTGTGTGCGCGTCATGTGTTACTAATGATGAGTGGTACCAACCATCGCTCTTTCGATAGAATCAAAATCTAGTTTATTTAAATTGAAAGAGATCTTCGAGCTGTGTATGCACGCCACGTGTCACTAATGATAAGTGGTGCCAACCGCCCAAGATCTCAGGAACGAGGAAATCTTAACAACTGCCACGTGTCAGCTCAACAGTAGCCCCCACAAAGCAGTTACAAATAGATCCTCCTGAAATCTCGTGTGCGCCAAAACCCATTTGTACATCGTATATGTGCTCGCCTTTAAATAGAAGAAGTCTTCCTTCATTCAGGACACTTCGACGTTTTCTTGATTGGCAACCCAGACTACCACTCACAGGCATCAGAAAGTCAGAGTAAGTTCATTTCATCGTCAGATCGTCAACGGAGTAAAGGAGCCGCCGCAGTGCTCGATCTCCATCATCATACTTTCCCAGAAACTTTTATTCTTAGATCTCTTGTTTAGGAATCTTTTGTACTCTTTTCTCGTTTGTATACAAAAAGTTCATATAACTTTTATTCATGGCAAACAACAACGTTACTTAGAAATTCTGGATAATTTTGAACCTCTCACCTTAGGAATAATTCAACCTCTCTAGGACAAGATATCATTTGAACCAGTATAAAACTCGTTCTTCGTAGTTCTTCCTCAAACTGATGATGAACATCCAATTCTCTTCAGCAGAGAACGTAACCAAAGGGCTATACACGACAGCGATTCTGAACATGACGATTGTGGAAGAATACAACTACATTGTTATGTTATTCTCCAATACCGAGATACAGAGGGTGACTAGGCCAGCTACTCCATATGAGGTATAAAAACGTCATATGATGATCGTGGCTGTCATGAGACTAGGGGGTTAATGCTACAATCAAGTCTCCTATGGTCTCATAGAGCATCTATGTCTCAATCAATCAAAGCAAAAAACAATAATTAATGAATATATGAGATAAAGCAGTAAGGCGTTCCCGACGCTTCATCAAAATGATCATGGGGAACTAGCTTTATAAGTTAGCTAGCCCAGAGAGTCACAGGCACATAATTGTATTCAGTTACAGTCTGATTTAATTACAATTATGCAAGAAGACAAAAATATCTAGAACAACCGACTAAATAGGTGTCGGTGGCTAAATGCCAGAACATAAGTAAAGATACGAGAGTGGTGGAGAAGAAACTCACTCAAGTTCTCCGCCAGCCATGCTCCTAGTATGTACCATTGACGTCAGGAAGGAAGGTTGGATCCTCAGGCTCTGCTACGTGATCTGGCCAAATAAAACCAGCGGGGTCAGCCCCGAATAGCAAGTACCACAAGAGAGCACAAAAGAGTGAGATAAAACCCAAGCATAAAGATAATAATAAGACTTGTCCTATGAGTCATAGGGTGACGAAGCATCATCGAGTCCATACGGCACCATTACAACCAAACAAGGATAAACGGTGCCAATATCGAAACGAGATGAGACACAACTCATGGTCATGGTCATGGTCAAGTTATAAGCTTTCGGTCGTAACCTCGTTCCACAGTCTATCGTAGCACGAAAGCCCAACCCAATAACCAAACAAGGACATGGGTTGGACCACGTACCATGACAGTCAATGTCCCTCAATTTCTAACGGAAGGCATAAGACACACGCAAGTCGTTTTTTAAACGGACAATCATTCCTACGGCTTTCTATATTTGACGGAGTTATCCCGGCCGCAATGTTGTTATGGGAATTCGCAGATCGTGTCGTTCCAGCAGGGCTAGCCAATCCAATATATATACACATGTAGCACATTGATTACGCAACGGTCCTCCGTAAGGCTATCGCGCTAAAACATATAACACATAGCAAATAGGAGTCGAAAGTCATCTACCATAGGCGGATGAACCCATATCCGTGGCGGCCAACCCGATACGTCAGGACGGGACCTGGGGTAGCTAGTATGGCACGATCTCGAGATTTTTTCTACCCAATGCATCGACCAGATTAGTTATTAAGTTTAAACCCTAGGTTAATACTGGGATTCACATGTCGTTGTCACATGGTCATCCTCCTAGATGTCGTACATAGTACGAGTACCCCGAGTAAGGATTCGTACTGGCTCAACGAGTCATACATAAGGATCCCTCCTTAGTGTAATACAACACGCAACACATACCACGCCATTGCTACCGACCCTTCATTATGTAAGTGCTGGAGACTTTGGATGTACTGACATATATCGCGTAGGAACACTTAGCACATGAGATAGCACTTCGGTGCTCACATAGATTGTACCTCAATACACGCATAGGATTTACCAGCACACGCATAAAAAATTGGGTCGAGAATGAAAATTAAGTCACATAGTCATTGGAAGCTACTGCATACGCAAGTCACTTAGGCACATCGGCACGAGGGTCAAACATACGCATAGCGCACGGGGATGGCACATCGCGTAAAGGCTGGCACAGCACGCGGAGCGCACGAACCAACTTCGCATGAGAAGCACAGGTAGGCGCACAGGGCATATGGATAGGTGCGCCTAGGCAGCACACGGGAGCAGCATGCGCACATGACATGCAAGCAAGCAGCGCGCGCAGGTGCGCGGATAGCGCGCGGGCGACGCGCAGGCGAAGGTGTGCGCGAGCGGGGAGGTTGCGCACTGGGCGTGCGAGTTGGCACCGTCGTCCCCATCCGGCAGCAAGTTTGGCCATAAAGTTTTTACAAACTTCCAATGTCCACAACTTGGGCCAAAGGACTCGGATTTGAGAAAAATAAAGGTCAAAACTCAATGAAATTAAATTATCTACAACATGGAACAAGTGGTTTTCGAAAATAAGCAAGTTTGATAGATCAAAACCATAAAAACCCATAAAATCCTATTTTTAGAGACTTAGATCTACAAAAAAATAGCCGTTAAAATAAAAAACACCAAGTACTAAACATATAGAGAATAAGAAGATGAACATTTTAGACTAATAATATCAAAGAAAAGATCAAGAAATAAAAATACATAAATTTTCTCTTTTGAGCAAGTTGCACTTGCCTAAAAGTTGGTTTAGGGAAATAATAAAAAATTATAAAGAGAGAGAGAGAGAGAGAGAAAGAGAATATATATAGTAGGGTTGGTGGGCTCTCATGGAAACCCTAATCCTGGGCATGCTCTAACTATTTAACTAATAACATGATTAAAGGCTACATATAACAGTTAATAAATAATAAATTAAATGGTGCACGTGTACAATTACCTGATACCATATACATGAATTAAGAAGCGAATATGTATATCAGGAAAGGGGAGTGACATCTCTACCCACCTTAGAAAAATTTTGTCCTCAGAATTTCAGCCAAGACAAGATAGAAAAATCAAGACAAACAAGAACACTAATTACAGGACTAACTACTCATGCAATTATATTAATTCTGTCAGGCATAAGAGAACAATCATCCACTCTAGTGGGTGTAATGCAAGAACGGAAACATTTTACGAAGGCATAAGAATAAATATACCTTCTGTGTCGAACAAGTATGGATATCGAGATCTAATCTCGTCCTCGCGCTCCAATATCGACTCTCCTGGTGAGTGATATCCCAAGCGACGTGGACAAGACTAATAGTCCGGTTCATGAGTACCTTCTCTCGTCGATCCAAAATGGATACGGGTTGTTTCGCGTAAGTCAGGTCGGTACCGACGACCAGCTCAGAATAATCGAGGATATGACTCAGATTCGGGACATACCTATGCAACTGAGATACATGAAACACATCATGTACATTACGTAGAGAAGGCAGAAGGGAAAGACGATAAGCAACATTGCCTACCCGAGCGAGAATAACAAATGGACCAACGTATCTCGGACTAAGCTTTCCTTGGGTTCTACTTCTAAGATACCCCGAGTAGGCAAAATTCGCAGAAACACTTGGTCACCAACACCAAACTCTAGATGCCTACGATGCTGATCTCACCAGTGTCAGTATCTGTCTTGCGCAACTCAAAGTCGCTCTCTGATCAACTTGACTGTCTCCACTGTCTGCGTGATCATCACTGGTCCTAATAATTTTTGTTCTCCTACGTCGTTCCATACCAGAGGAGACCTGTATTTTCTTTTATATAATGTTTCAAACGGAGCCATCTGAATACTTTCCTGATAACTGTTATTGTAAGAGAATTCTACTAAATGAAGATGATCTTCCCAAAATCCGCCGAAGTTCTAAGGTACAAGCTCGCAACATATCTTTCAACATTTGAATGGTTCTCTCTGACTGTCCGTCAGTCTGCGGATGATAAGCTGTACTGAAGCTCAACTTGGTACCTAAACTTTGATGCAAACTACGCCAAAAGTGAGAGGTGAACCGTGCGTCCTGATATGATACTATGCTGACTGGAACACCATGCTGCCTCACTATCTGCTTTATATACATTTTTGCCAACTGCTCAGTAGACTGCCCCACTCTGAAAGGAAGGAAATGAGCAATCTTCATGAGCCGATCCACTATCACCCAAATTGCGTTTCAACCAGTCGAGGATCTAGGTAAACCGGTCACAAAATCCATCGTGATGTGCTCTCATTTATACTTCAAAATAGGAAGCGATTGTAATAACCCTGCCGACCTCTGTTGCACTGCCTTCACTTGCTGACATACCAAACACCTGAAAATGAATCTCGTAGTCTCCCTTTTCATACCATTCCACCAAAAGTACTTCTTTATATCCTGATACATTTTTGTTCCTCCGGGATGAATGGAATATAGAGAACTGTGAGCCTGTGTCGTGACCTCCCGTCAAAGGTCTCCACTCGGTACACAAAGATGGTTTTCGAACCTAAGTGTACCATCTTCATGGATTACTAACTCCTGTCTGAGACCTGACTCGCATTCTGACCGAAGCTACTGGATCTGCTCTGCCTGTACGGCTCTGATCCTCTCCACTAAAGTAGACTGAATCTGCAAACTGGCCATGATTCCGGTATCTTGTGGCAGGATGACTTCAACTGAAGGTCTTCCAAAATATGTATCTGCGAGGTCAAGATGAATGCACTACCTCTCCTACTAAAGGCATCTGCTACCACATTCGCCTTACTTGGATGATACTGAAGATTCACATCGAAGTCCTTCAGTAACTCCAACCATCTTCTCTGCCTCATGTTCAGGTCCTTCTGGGTGAATACTTACTAAGCTCTTATGATCAGTGTAAATCTCCACTCGATCCCTATACAAATAATGCCTTCATAACTTAAGAAAAAAATATTACTGCTGCTAACTCCAGATCGTGAGTCAGGTAGTTCGTCTTATGGTCTAAAAACTGTCGAGATGCATATGCTATCACCTTACCATGCTGCATCAATACACACCCAAGTTCTTTTCAGATGCGTCATAATATACAGTAAACCCTCCCGATCCTGTTAGAAGCGTCAAGATCGGAGTTAAGATCAATCTCTTCTTCAACTCTTCAAATGATGTCTGACACTTTGCTGACCAAACAAACTCTATATCCTTACACGTCAAACGCATCAAGGGTGCCAAATTCCTGGCAAAGTCTGCCACGAATCTCTTGTAGTAACCTGCCAATCCTAGAAAACTGCGTACATCTGCTACTATCTTTCGAACTGGCCAATTTTCTACTGCCTCAACCTTTTTCGAATCTACTGACACTTCCGCTCTAGAAATAATGTCCCAGGAATGAAATATGATCCAACCAAAACTCACATTTGCTAAGCTTCGCATAAAGTTGATGCTTCTCAAGGTCTGCAAAACTGTCCGAAGATGTTTCTCATGCTCATCTTCACCATTGGAATAGACGAGGATGTCGTCTATGAATACTACTACAAACTTATCCAAATATAGCATAAAGATGTAATTCATCAAATCCATAAACACTTATGGGACATTAGTCAGTCCAAATGGCATCATCAAAAATTCATAATGCCCGTACCGTGATCTAAATGTTGTCTTGGGTATGTCCTGCTCCTGGACCCTCACTTGATAATATCTGGCTCGAAGATCAATCTTAGAGAAGACGCAGGCTTTACTCAACTAATCAAACAAGTCATCAATCCTTGGTAATGGATACTTGTTCTTCACTGTTATTGCCTTCAACTGCCGGTAATCAATGCACATTCGCGTCGATCCATCCTTCTTGGGTACTAAAATCACCGATACTGCCCAGGGTGATTCACTACCTCGAATAAACTACTTTGCCTTTAGTTCTTCTTCATGCTGGTACAACTTGTCCAACTCTGACTTCGACATCCTGTAAACTCTGCCAGCTTTAGGCTCCGTTCTAGGATTTAACTTAATGCAAAACTCTACATCTTTCACTGATGGTAAACCTGGAAGCTCATCAGGGAATACATCTAGAAACTCTCTGACCATTCTTGGAATCTGTTCCTGCTCTGCCACTACCACTGCAACTATGCCCTTGGGCCTATCCTCCAATGATAGAACAAAGGCAAACTCTTCAATGCCAGGAACATTAAATACTACCCTACCTCCTCGACAATCTATCGTTGCATGACTCTCTCAACCAGTCTATGCCTAGGACAACGTTAAAGTTGCCCATAGGGAACTCAATCAAAGATACGGGCAATAATCGCCCACACACTACAACCGAACACGCTAAGCACACTCTGCTAACTCCTACGAGCCCATTACTAGTGAGTATATTCATCCTCTCTAGCAATGTCTCAAACTCTAATCCAATACGTGTCACAAATCGTACAAATATAAAAGAATGGGTAGCCCCCGAATCAAATAATACTACTGCAGAAAAAGAGGTATCAGAAATATTACATACAACCACGTCGCCTGAAGCTAGTGCCTCCTCCAGAGATAAGGTAAAGGCCTGACCCTGGCCTTACTGAGCTCCCTACTGCTCTTTTCCTTGACCATGCTGCTGCTGCGGCCTCTATTGGCCTTCCTGGTTTTGCGTTTGGCAAAACATCTGAGCCTGCGTCGGCAGACGCTGGGCTAGTAGCCTTACTGCCAATGCTGGTCCTCTGTTCGGTGCTCCCCCGGAGCTGGCAATGCTAGAAACTGCTGAACTGGCCCTCCTGGCCTCTACATCATAGAAAAATTGGTAATCCTGTGGTCTGGACTGCCACACATCATGCACAACCCATTAGCTAAACAATACATATCCCTAGTGTGCCCTTCCTTACTGCAGTAAGTACATCCTATGGGCACCCCCTGGCGATGCTGCTGGTTCCTCGACTGCTGATACCGAACTGCTACTATTATCTTTGATACCGCCAACCTCAGCGACGCTCTTGACTCATGAATACGGATACCGGGTGCTGGTATCGATGTTTGTTGCACTGCTCCTCTACCCCCACTCTGGGAATGAGACCTCTTCTGGCCTCCCGTCCTTGTTGCCAACCTTTGTTGGGTAAGCTCGTACCTTCGAGCTGTCGTTAAAATAGCATCAAAAGTCTGATAGTCGTGCCCTTCTACCAACTGTAGAATCTTCAGATAAAGTCCCTACTGGAACCTCATAGCCTTTTCCTGCTCTGTAGCCACCATCGCGGGTACAAACCGACTCAGTCTACAGAATTTTGCCGCATATCCGTCTACCGTCTTTCCAGCCTGCTTGAGACTGATAAACCTCTGATGTAGCTTATATTGTGCTACCACGCCAAAGTACTTGGCCTTGAATCTGGTACTGAAGCTATCCCATGGTATAGGATGCCTCATTCCAACCTCTTATGATGTCCACCAATCGCGGACGAGATCCTGAAGCAATAATCTGATTTGTCAACCCTCTCTTTTGCTGGAACCTTTGCTGCTACCAAAATGGCCTCAATATCCTGAAGCCAAGCATCCGTTGTACTTGTATCCTCCGTGCCATCGAAGTATCTCGGGTTAAGTCGGCAAAACCTCCCTAACGCTTTTGAGTCATTCCTGACACTCCTTTCAAGAGCTAATTGTAACCCCTGATTTAGTAATACATTTTGTTCCTGCTGTTGGGTCTGTTGTTGTTGTTAGACTACCACCTGACGCTGTTGGGTGGCCAAAAATCTTCGGATAACTTCCAGGAGCACTGCAGCATCAGGTACTGCTACCGCTGCCGGCACCACAGATGGTGCAAGAGTTTCTGGTACATGTTGCCCTACTAGCTCCGACAATACTTCCACTCGAATCTGCCCAGGAAAAAGGTACTTCTTTATGTTGATGCCCTGTCAAGCCATGATCTGTCGGACGGTCCTCCACGTTGGCCTCGCCAGCTACTGATAAAAAAGCACCCCTAGTAGGAAAGATATAGGATATCAATTGACAGGACGAGAAAGATTCGAAGATGCAATTCAAGTTATCAATCAAGATTAAGAATGAAAGACGGAGCAAGATATCAAAGGAAACAAGTTTTAATTGAGACTCCTATAATAACACCCCACAAGTCTGAGAACCAGACCTACATAGGCCACCACTAAAACCTTGTCACTCCCCAGTACCGAAATACAGAGGGTGATTAGGCCAGCTACTCTATATGAGGTATAAAAATGTTATACGGTGATAGTGGCTGTCATGAGACTAGGGGGTGCATGCTACAATCAAGTCTCCTATGGTCTCACAGAGCATCTATGTCTCAATCAATCAAAGCAAAAAACAACAATTAATGAACATATGAGATAAAATAGTAAGACATCCCTGACGCTTCATCAAAATGATCATAGAGAACTAGCTTATAAGTTAGCTAGCCCAAAGAGTCGCAGGCACATAATCATATTCAGCTGCAGTCTGATTTAATTACAATTATGCAAGAAGATAAAATATCTTTAACAACCGGTTAAACAGGTGCCGGCGGCTAAATACCAGTACATAAGTAAAGGTACGAGAATGGTGGAGAAGAAATTCACTCAAGTCCCCTGCCATCCATGCTCCTAGTATTCACCATTGACGTCAGGGAGGAAGGTTGGATCCTTAGGCTCTGATACGTGATCTGGCCAAACAAAACCAGCGGGGTCTATGTAGTGTCCCGCTCCTAGCGGTTCACTATGTAAGGCTTGTGGCTTGGCTAACTCGGTCGAAACCGAGTATTGGGAAACTTACCGTCGGTACCAAATCGATCACGGATAAGTGCATAAGAACCTTTCCAACTAATGGATTGGTTTCTCTTGAAATGCGTCCAAGAGTTTTCTCTGGATGTTTTGCTGCTGGTTTTGCTGCTTGGTTTTGATGGATGCTTTTCTGAATGATTTTTGATGATTTGATTCTTTCCCATTTTCATCGATTTGCATAGCATTCATTCTTGAGAATTCTGAGAGAAGAGAACACAACGAGACGGATTATTAACCAATCTTTTGGTGCTAATGCAGACTGACGCGTGACGGAAGGCTAAGCGTGCAAGTGTTCCTCTCTCTCTCGACGATTCTCTAATTTGGTGAGTGTGGATCTCTGTGGTGGTATTGTCCCTCTCACTATTCCTTCATGCCAACTAAATAATTGTCTTGCAACATTCGTTGATCGATATCAAGTTGCTAAATGCCACAAGTTAATACCACTAAGAAGCTAGAGATTGAACATTGAACATTGAAATGAATGCTAGTCCATAGAACATTGAAATGAATGCTAGTCCATAGAACATTGAAATGAATGCTAGTTCATAGAACATTGAAATGAATGCTAGTTCATAGAACATTGAAATGAATGCTAGTCCCTTGAACATTGAAATGAATCGATTACACTGTTAACAACAATTGAGATTATGCTTGTCCACTGAACATTGAATTGAGATTGAATTGATGCCTAGAATGATGATGAAATGCTGCGAAATGAACAAGTTGTCTATTTACTTTCAAAACTACCATGCACTGTATGCTTATCGAGTCGGTCACACATTCTCATGGTCATGGACAACTTGTGCACAAAGTTTGGTGGTGTGTTTCCTCGAATCGGTACTGGGACGCCGGGACCGATTCGGCCTAGGAGGAAACATTCGCGTGCTAATGGGAGCACGGGTATTGCGAGGCATCCTTAGGGGCTAACTACCTACTTTGGAGTCATTGCATTACCTTGAAGTCCTATAAGGCAAAGAGATGTCCATATGGTTTAACAGCGCCAGTGGCCATGTAGTCAGGATGCATGCTAATGATCATTTTATGCAGGGGCGGTAAGTATATTATTATTATCATGTATCTTCTGCAGGAAAGCTGGATTCGGCCAATGGTAAAGTAAACAGGGTTTATTCCATGTTACATTTATTGTGAATTACTCTGAATGTTGTCTGTCCCTAATAAGTTCATATCTTTAAAATGCTTGTCATTAATAAAATATTGGTTTAGCTGAGTGGGCCAACGGGGCTCACCAGCGCATTGTTATAATGTGCTGACCCCTCCTCCACAGGTACTGGAGAAGGCTCGGACGCACCTTGCAACTAAAGCTTTCTGAACTGTTGTTTCCTTTCAAGTTGTTTTCCCTAAAAGACACACAAAGTATTGCAGAGTTTTCAAAGATAGCTGTTTATATTTCAAAGTACTAAAGGGGCATGATGTATGGAACGGGAAATTATTTCATGGTAGCCTATCAGTTGTACTTCTTTTTATGAATCAATGTAGCCGAAATGGCATTTCAAATATTATCGAGAAAAGTTGTATTCTGACTACAATTATGAATAAAATGAGTATTTCTTCTTCCTATATTGTGTCTCAATGTTTCCGCAACTGTGGCTTATTATAAAATGTTTCAAAGTGATATAAATGTGCATGTTCTAGCCTTGTACAAGTGTAACTCCAGACTTGTACGGCATCACGCCTTAGCGAGGACGATCAATTCGGCGTGAATCGAAGCAAAGCGAGCGATTCCTCGAATCGGGGCGTGATAAGTTGGTATCAGAGCACGGTTTCAAATTCTCGGATTTCAAAAATAAATGTTACAAAAAGGAAGTCTTGATGCAAATTTTCTCGATTGATGGTGTCGATAGCGCTGGCATGAAATAATATTTCATACAATAAGCCCATAAATATTTTATGAGTGCTAATAGAATTATTTCTTTGTTGTAGAATGACCAAGGGTGATAGCGCAAAGACGAATTCATCGTCTGACTCAATTGAGAAATTGATTAAACAAATAAAGGCTCAGAGGAAGCAGAGCGAAGCTCAACATCGCGCGCTTCAACAGCAGCTTCAGTATCAGTTTCAGGAGCAGCTGGATGCTCAACAAAAACAAGTGGATAGTCTAACTCAGATTGTCACCAAGCTGACGGCCGATTCCAATGTTTCTACAAAAGCCGCAGCAACCGAGACCGTGGAAGTGCCGGCAGAGAAATCTGAGATGTCGACACGGAAGAGAACGAGCTTCAAGTTCTCTGAATTTAAAAGTTGTGACCCGCCTGAATTTAATAGGAAAGAGGAGCCATATGAGGTGATGGGCTTCTTGAACACACTGGAGGGCTATTTCCGAATGTTAGAGATTCAGGACAGTAAGAGAGTGGAGTGTACCGCTGTACAACTTCATCTCAAGGCCCAGAAGTGGTGGATTTTGCAGAGACAGGCACTTTACGGAAATAGTCAGGATATAAAGATGTCTTGGGAGGCCTTCAAGCAGGCTTTCATTACTCAATTCATTCCACCCGCTGTTCGATAACAAAAAGAGAATGAGTTCATTGCACTTCGACAAGGCAGTATGTCAGTGCATGACTATGAGACAGAGTTTTTGAAGAGAGTCGCATTCGCTGGGTACATGGTACCGAATGACGACGCCAAGCAAGGAAGATTTGTGCAAGGCTTGAATGAGGGCCTAGAGCGGGATGTGCTAACTCGAAAATGTACGTCTTACCGGGAGGCGTACGAGACAGCTCTCGAGATGGAGAGATTTCATAAGCCGGCTAGTCATGGGACAACGCAGAGCAACCAAGGACTCAATAATCAGAAATGACCTTGGTCTGCAGGAAGAAATGACACGTCTAAGCGTCCGAATACGGGTAATAACAAAGGACCGTATGAGGAACTGCGTTGTAACAGGTACAATCGAATTGGTCATCGTCGCGATGACTGTCGTGTCGGGTGTTACAAATGTGGGGGAATGAATCACAAGGCTTTTGAATGTAGAACTAAGGGAGAGAACCAGTATCCTCGTGGAAATAATAATAATCATTATCGTGGACATAACAACAATCAGAATCGGGGCCAACATAACAACCAGCATCGTGGCCAATCGCCACCAGCCTTGCCAGCTCCAACTGGGAATGCACCGAATCAACAAGGTGGCCAAGCAAGGGTTTATGCCTTGACTCAGGCAGAGGCCCAGACCGCAGAGAATGTCATAACAGGTATGTTGCTATACAAAGGCATACCTGCAAGAGTACTTTTTGATTCTGGTGCTACTCATTGCTTTATCTCTTCTGATTTTGTAACGGAAAATAAATTTTGTATGACTCAACTAAAGACAGCTTTGTGTGTTAGTACTCCTTCGGGAGTAGATATGCCTGCAACTTTGATTTGCAGGGACGGCTACATTAAGATTGGAGGCAAGACTTTATCTTTGGACGCAATTGTACTTGACATCAAAGAGTACGATATCATATTGGGAATGGACTGGCTCAGCGCCTGTCATGCAACGATCGACTGTACGGATAAGAGAGTTGTGTTTTGCCTACCTGGAGAAACAGAGTTCTCTTACTCGTGCGGCTCGGCGTTCCAAGGACCTATGGTAATATCGGCAGTTACAGCAAGGCATATGCTGTACTCGGGGTATGAAGGCTTTCTCGCTTCTGTCCAAGACACTCGAATGAAGAGTGTAGGCTTGAATCAGACCGAAATTGTGACAGAGTTTCTCGATGTCTTTCCGGATGAGATACCTGGGATGCCGCCGGATAGAGAAATTGAATTCACAATTGATACATTTTCGGATACTCGTCCGATATCTAAGGCGCCGTACAGGATGGCTCTGGCAGAATTGAAGGAACTAAAGGTACAGCTACAAAAATTACTAGACCGGGGATACATTCGTCCAAGTGTATCTCCATGGGGAGCTCCAGTACTGTTTGTAAAGAAGAAGGATGGGACGATGCGGCTGTGCATCGATTACAGAGAACTAAACAAGGCAACCATCCGTAACAAGTATCCCTTGCCAAGAATAGATGATCTATTCGATCAGCTACAAGGGACGACCGTGTTTTCTAAAATCGATCTTCGTTCAGGATACCATCAGTTGAAGATCAGACCCGAAGATGTTCCTAAGTCAGCATTCCGTACGAGATACAGACACTATGAGTTTTTGGTCATGCCATTCGGCTTGACTAATGCTCCAGCAGCCTTTATGGATTTAATGAATAGAGTGTTTTGACCGTTCTTAGACAAGTTTATTTTTGTGTTCATCGATGACATCTTGATCTACTCAAAGGATAGGGAGACTCATGTCGGACACTTGAGAGAAGTACTTCAGACGCTGCGGGACAACCAGCTCTATGCAAAACTAAGCAAGTGCAAATTTTGGATAAACAACGTGTCGTTCCTTGGACATGTTGTTTCGGCAGAAGGTGTTGTCGTCGACCCAAAGAAGATTGAGACAGTTGTGGACTGGAAACAGCCTGCATTAGCTAGTGAAATACGAAGTTTCCTTGGTTTAGCCGGGTGCTACCGTAGATTTGTGAAAGACTTCTCGAGAATCGCATCACCTTTGACTCGCCTAACTCAGAAGGGAGTCGTATTTAAGTGGACTGACGACTGTGAGAGTAGCTTCCAAGAACTCAAGAAGCAGCTCGTCACGGCCCCAATTTTAGCACTTTCGGAAGGCTCTGAGGGATTTCAGATCTACAGTGACGCGTCGAGGCTTGGTTTGGGATATGTTCTCATGCAACGTGGGAAGACAATATCTTATGCTTCGAGACAACTCAAACAGCATGAGAAGAATTACCCAACACATGATTTAGAACTGGCGGCGATTGTGTTCGCGTTGAAATTGTGGCGACACTATCTCTATGGTGTGTCCTGCGAAATCTTCACGGATCACAAGAGCCTGAAATACATATTCACGCAAAAGGAATTGAATTTGAGACAGCGGCGTTGGTTAGAATTGATCAGAGATTATGACTTGACAATCTTTTACACGCCGGGTAAAGGAAACGTGGTAGCTGATGCCTTGAGTCGGAAATTTGTTGGATCACTAGCAATAGCAAAAGAGGTACTACGGGATCTTGAAGAGATGGGCATCGAATTCAGGATCCGTCCGCAGAATGTACAGTTGGCTCAATTGCAGATGAACCGGGTCTCCAGGGAAGGATTAAGATTGCTCAGAAGGATGACCCGTTTCTGCAGAAGATACGTGAGTTGATTCTAGCAGGAAAGGCGTCAGACTTTACCGTTGAAGATGACACTATTCGTGTCAAGGGGAGATTATGCGTCCCTAAGGATGAGAATATCAGGAAGGAAATACTGACCGAGGCTCATTTCGCAAAGTATTCCTTGCATCCGGGAAGCACAAAAATGTATAAAGATCTGCGCACCACATTTTGGTGGCATGGCATGAAGAAAGATGTGGCACTATTCGTGTCACAATGCTTGGATTGTCAGCGTGTGAAGGCCGAACACCAACGGCCAGGCAGGGAACTACAAAATTTGGCTATTCCACTCTGGAAGTGGGATAATATCTGTATGGATTTTATAGTTGGCTTGCCAAGAACTCAGAAGGGAAATGATGCGATTTGGGTTATCGTGGATAGATTAACCAAGTCGGCACATTTCATTCCAATAAAAGTTACATGGGGAGTAGAACGGTTGGCTCAGATCTACATAAATGAAATTGTTCGATTACATGGGGTGCCAGCTTCTATAGTATCGGATAGAGACGGAAGATTCTTGTCGCAATTTTGGATAAGTCTGCACTCGGCTATGGGCACAAAGTTGAACTTCGGTACAGCTTACCATCCGCAGACTGATGGTCAGACAGAGAGGGTAAATCAGATTCTTGAAGATATGTTGAGATTGTACGTGCTGGATTCAAAGACAAATTGGGACACACATCTCGCATTAGCAGAATTTGCCTATAACAACAGTTATCAGGCAAGTATCCAAATGGCCCCGTACGAAGCCTTGTATGGACGGAAATGTCGATCACCGATATGCTGGGATAAAGTAGGTGAACGACAAGTGCTTAGACCGGAACTCGTGGAGCAGGCCGTCGAGAAAGTTCGCTTAATTCGAAAAAGACTTAGAGTGGCTCAAAGTCGACAAAAGAATTATGCAGACGTACATCAACGACCTTTGGAATTCACAGCAGGCGATCATGTCTTCTTGAAGGTCACACCCATGCGAGGTGTGATGCGGTTTGGGATGAAAGGAAAGCTAAGCCCGAGATTTGTTGGACCCTTCGAGATTTTGGAGAAGGTAGCCTCAGTGGCTTATCGACTTGCACTACCTCTGGCTCTAGCTGATGTACACGATGTCTTCTATGTATCACAACTGCGGAAGTACATGCATGATCCAAGCCATGTAGTGAATTTCGATCAGCTACAGCTGAGCGCTGACCTATCCTACACTGAAGAGCCTGTCCAGATTTTGGACAGAAAAGAGAAAGTTTTACGGAATCGGACAGTATCCCTGGTCAACGTGCTGTGGCGGAACCATGCTATAGAGGAGTCAACGTAGGAACTAGACGAGGAGATGCGAGTGAAATACCCCTCGCTGTTTGATAATTTTGAGGTAGGACTTTTGCTTTAAGTTTCGAGGACGAAACTTTTTCTTAGTGGTATATTATGTAGTGTCCCGCTCCTAGCGGTTCACTATGTAAGGCTTGTGGCTTGGCTAACTCGGTCGGAACCGAGTATTGGGGAAACTTACCGTCGGCACCGAATCGATCACGGATAAGTGCATAAGAACCTTTCCAACTAATGGATTGATTTCTCTTTAAATGCGTCCAAGAGTTTTTTCTGGATGTTTAGCTGCTGGTTTTGCTGCTTGGTTTTGATGGATGCTTTTCTGAATAATTTTTGATGATTTGATTCTTGCCCGTTTTTATCGATTTGCATAGCATTCATTCTTGAGAATTCTGAGAGAAGAGAACACAACGAGACGGATTATTAACCAATCTTTTGGTGCCAATGCAGACTGATGCGTGACGGAAGGCTAAGCGTACAAGTGTTCCTCTCTCTCTCGACGATTCTCTAATTTGGTGAGTGTGGATCTCTGTGGTGGTATTGTCCCTCTCACTATTCCTTCATGCCAACTAAATAATTATCTTGCAACATCCGTTGATCGATATCAAGTTGCTAAATACCACAAGTCAATACCACTGAGAAGCTAGAGATTGAACATTGAACATTGAAATGAATGCTAGTCCATAGAACATTGAAATGAATGCTAGTCCATAGAACATTGAAATGAATGCTAGTCCATAGAACATTGAAATGAATGCTAGTCCATAGAACGTTAAAATGAATGCTAGTTCATAGAACATTGAAATGAATGCTAGTTCATAGAACATTGAAATGAATGCTAGTCCCTTGAACATTGAAATTAATCGATTACACTGTTAACAACAATTGAGATTATGCTTGTCCACTGAATATTGAATTGATGCCTAGAATGATGATGAAATGCTACAAAATGAACAAGTTGTCTATTTACTTTCAAAACTACCATGCACTGTATGCTTATCGAGTCGGTCACGCATTCGCATGGTCATGGACAACTTGTGCACAAGGTTTGGTGGTGTGTTTCCTCGAATCGGTACTGGGGCGCCGGGACCGATTCGGCCTAGGAGGAAACATTGGCGTGCTAATGGGAGCACGGGTATTGCGAGGCATCCTTAGGGGATAGCTACCTACTTTGGAGTCATTGCATTACCTTGAAGTCCTATAAGGCAAAGAGATGTCCATATGGTTTAACAGCGCCAGTGGCCATGTAGTCAGGATACATGCTAATGATCATTTTATGCAGGGGCGGTAAGTATATTATTATTATCCTGTATCTTCTGCAGGAAAGCTGGATTCGGCCAATGGTAAAGTAAACATGGTTTATTCCATGTTACATTTATTATGAATTACTCTGAATGTTGCCTGTCCCTAATAAGTTCATATCTTTAAAATGCTTGTCATTAATAAAATATTAGTTTAGCTGAGTGGGCCAACGGGGCTCACCAGCGCATTGTTATAATGTGCTGACCCCTCCTCCATAGGTACTGGAGAAGGCTCGGGCGCACCTCGCAACTAAAGCTTTCTGAACTGTTGTTTCCTTTTAAGTTGTTTTCCCTAAAAGACGCACAAAGTATTGCTGAGTTTTCAAAGATAGCTGTTTATATTTTAAAGTACTAAAGGGGCATGATGTATGGAACGGGAAATTATTTCATGGCAGCCTATCAGTTGTACTTCTTTTCATGAATCAATGTAGCCGAAATGGCATTTCAAATATTATCGAGAAAAGTTGTATTCTGACTACAATTATGAATAAAATGAGTATTTCTTCTTCCTATATTGTGTCTCAATGTTTTCGCAACTGTGGCTTATTATAAAATGTTTCAAAGTGATATAAATGTGCATGTTCTAGCCTTGTACAAGTGCAACTCCAGACTTGTACGGCATCACGCCTTAGCGAGGACGATCGATTCGGCGTGAATCGAAGCAAAGCGTGCGATTCCTCGAATCGGGGCGTGACAGTCAGCCCCGAATCATAAGTACCACAAGGGAGCACAAAAGAGTGAGATAAAATCCAAGCATAAAGATAATAATAAGACTTGTCCCATCAGTCATAGGGTGACAAAGCATCATCGAGTCCATACGGCACCATTACAACCAAACAAGGACAAATGATGCCAATAGCGAAACGAAATGAGACACAACCCATGGTCATGGTCAAGTTATAAGCTTCCAGTCGTAACCTCGGTCCATAGCCTATCGTAGCACGAAAGCCCAACCCAATAACCAAACAAGGACATGGGTTGGACCACGCACCATGACAGTTCGTGTCCCTTGGTTACTAACGGAAGGCACAAGGCACACACAATTCATTTTTCAAATGGACAATCATTCCTACAGCTTTTTGTATTTGGCGGAGTTATCCCCGCAATGCTATTATAGGAATTCGCAGATCGTATCGTTCCAGCATGGCTAGCCAATCCAATATATATACACACGTCGCACGTTGATTAAGCACCGGTCCCCCATAAGGTTATCGTGCTAAAACATATAACACGTAGCAAATAGGAGTCGGATATAGTCATCTACCATAGGCGGATGAACCCATATCCGTGGCGGCCAATCCGATATGTCATGCCCCAATTCGGGGAATCGCTCGCTTTGCTTCGATTCACGCTGAATCGATCGTCCTCACTAAGGCGTGATGTCGTACAAGTCTGGAGTTGCACTTGTACAAGGCAAGAACGTGCATATTTGTGTCATTTCAAAACATTTGGAAGTAAGCCACAATTACGAAAACATTGAGTAAGCAGAATAGGAAAAATGATATTTATTTTATTGATGATTGTAGCCAGAATACAACTTTTTTGGTACTATTGGGAATGCCCTTTCGGCTACATTGATTCATGAAAAAGTATAATTGATAAGCTTCCATGAAATAACTTCTCGTTCCATACATCATGTCCCTTTAGTACTTTGAAATCTAGCTTGAATCTTTGAAAGCTTCGCAATACTTTGTGCGTCTTTATTTGAAAGTAAACTTGAAAGGAAACAGCAGTTCAGTAAGCTTTAATTGCGATGTGTGTCACACTCACTTTTTAATTTCAAGGGTATTTTAGTAATTGTGATTTATTTAAATTTTTATGATTTTTATTTGAATTTTTTATCTATTTATTAATTAGATTGATTTCGGTGTGATTTGATTGATTGTAGACTGGTGACTTGGTAGTTTTACCTTAGCCAACCATGACCTAGAACCTTAATGCTATATTAGAAATTAGATTTATTATCATTAGAATTAATTTAGATTTATTAGTAAATTTTTAGAGTGATTAATTGATTTTTGCCATTTTTGCCTTTATGTGATTCTCTGAATAGGTTGACTCTTGATTGTGCTAGCAACTGGTTTACCCTAGTGGACTTGTATAGGGGCCTAACCTTGCATTAGAATGTTTATTTTCATTTTTAGAATTTAATTTGTGTATTAGAATATTTTTAAGGCTTTTAATCATTTAATTAGCCTTTTTGCATATAGGCCTTCGAGCTTTTTGACTTGGGCCCATTTCTAATTGAGTAGGAGATGGCCCAAGTGAAACCCTAACCCTAGAGAACCCCCCTTGGCCGCCCAACAGTAGTACCTGTCATGACCCGCACCCGTTTTTGGATACGAAGCGTGTCCAAGCCCAGCTACGCATCGAGCGGACTCCAGCCTATCTCGAATACGTAAACGCTGTCAAGGCTAAGATGTACTGCCAAATCGTGGCAAACAAATCTATATCTCAATCCACAATAAGAATATGAAATATGAATGAACACTATGGGTCGTGGTCTGCAGCCCACTAGCATAAATGTCCGATAAGACTCTAAGGAATATAACAAGAGTCTACAACTGAAACAAGGAACATGATATCTCATGATAAGGAATGAAAAGCACGAGCAGATAATAAACTCAATAACAATACATGAATCCTGTAATGCATCATCACGTCTGCCATCCAGAACTACTAACTAACTCCATGCAATCAGCTAAACCTGAAGAGATCATCAGGTCCTCAGAGGACTAGCAAGATACATAATATATATGCCTATCTAACAGTTTTATCATGCACAAGGAAATAAATAAGAAAGAACAAGGACAAGAAAAATGACCACGAACACAAACACGAACACGAATACGAATACGAATACTAGAACAACTACGTATAAATGAACTGCCGGATGAACGAAACACGAGATCAATGGAAGAAACCAAACCCTCATCCCGAGTGTGGACTCACAGGTTTGAACTAAAAACTAACCCTCGTCCCGAGTGTGGACTTTCTGGTTAGTACTAACCCTCGTCCTGAGTGTGGACTCTCTGGTTAGTACTAACCCTCGTCTCGAGTATGGACTCTCTGGTTAGTTCACGGCAAGGCACCCTCGTCCCGAGTGTGGACTCTCTGGTGCAAATACTACATCCTTGTCCCGTGTGTGGACTCTCTGATGTAAACACCCTCGTCCCGAGCGTGGACTCTCTGGTGCAAGTCAAGTCAAGTCAAGTCTACACCCTCGTCCCGAGCGTGGACTCTCTGGTGCAAATAATCGACATCCTAGTCCCTAGCGTGGACTCACGGATGTAAACAGATCAAGGAAAACACCATCGTCCCGAGTGTGGACTCTCTGGTGCCAAGGAAATAATGTCAAGGATTTAGCAGTTCACTTACATGTACTCGTTCTATGACACGACTCAAGCAAGGTACTGACGAGAACTCCAAATATGAAACACAAGGCCAAAACATGAACATGGCTATAAACAATAAAAACAACTCCACAGAAAATAACACGAAAAGCACATATCCATAAACAATCAAATGACTGAAAAATGAAAGAAAGTGCATGTAAGTAAAACTGTAGAGGAAGGCAAGGTATAATTGCCTGGAGGTTGCACGCAGATCCAACAAAAATACTGTCAACTGATAATCCATAAAGTCCAAGTCACCACAACTGTCTCCGAAAGCTGAAACAAACATTGCCAACAGTCTCAGAATAGTCAAATTAGCTAGGATTTCCTGTCCTTAAGTCCAATTCTGGATACAGGGGCAAAACGGTAATTTTGGACAAAAACGATGTCCGTTGTTGGACCCGCTTTGCACCGAAAAGCGTGCCAGAGTCAATGGTCTCTAAAGTCGTCAAACTACATATCTACGGATCCGGTTTTCTGATACGAACCCAACCGTATGTCCAAAGTTGGATTCCGACGGGCCGTGCACAAAATCACCCGTTGAGTGGAACCGTAGGGCCCGCAAAACGGTAATTTTGTCAACGGTCTCAGAATTGGACCAAACTTGGTATACAGGACCAAAAAAATGATACGGTCCTGCTGGCGCAAGTTTCGTCTCGATCTGACGAACGTGCACAAAGTAATTGGAGAATTTACAAAGTGCACGATACGGTAAATTTCGACGGATACGCATCAAATTCGTCGCGCACACGCGACCAATTTGAATTCCGTCAAAGCCCACACGACCACAAAACTGTTACGCAGCTTTCGATGCTTACGGTACGCGACCACGTCGCCCGGAATGGCGGGACGCACGTCGTGTGGAATAATTTTCTAGTTTTGAAAACAGGTTTTTGTCAAAGTTTGGGATCCGATTTCTCTGCGTGTAGTCGATATAATTGGGTTCTACGAATTGGGTCGTGAAGCCCTATATGTTGACTAAAACTGTGTTTAAATAGTTTTTGAAAACTGTCAGTAGGTTGGCCGTGAGTGGCCTTCCAAGTTGGGGTATGAACTGCCCTGTTTCGCTATTTACGAAACAGTTTTTCGTCGATCTTCGGGTTCCGATTCCTTCGCACATGATGCGATTTAATTTAATCGATCTAAAGGTTAACGAAGTGGGTAGAGTTGTGATCGTACCAGAGCAGACGGCTCGAAGAATGGTCGAGCGAGGAAACGGCAAACTTGATGTGAAGTTGTCCCGTCGGCTCGCTGCTGCTGTCACCTTCCACTGTGGTGCGCACGTATGCTGTCGGCCTCGCCACCGCGCGTGGTTGGCCGGCGGCCACCTGTGCGGCATACGAACGAGGCTGGAGGGGTCGCCGTCGGTCGTGGGTGTTGAAGAGTTTTTTAGGGTTTGCTGGTTCCCTTCTTCTTCCAACTTTCGATATATATATTTACATATATAAGAGTCGAACAGAGCTCCCCTGTGCTCTCGGGTTCACAGTATTGGGGTTCTCGGGCTTGGTCTCAGCTGGCCCGGGCCCAACCTTAATGGGCTCCATTTTCTCTTTTATCTTTTCTTTTTCTTTTTCCTATTTACATAAATACTTATACATAAATATATTTACACATACATAAATACCTATATATACAATATCTATGTAAAAATATATATACACTCATATACAAAATCTATATAATATATTTTTATATATAAATACACGTATACCATATATATGTATATATTCACACATACACATATTTAATATATTATATTTGTGCATAAAATATAAATCTCTGGATAACAATTTAATATACAATTAAATATAACCAATAAATTAATAATATTAAATAACAATCCCAATAAAATAATAATAGTAGTAAAATAATAACGAAATTTAATAAAGTATATACCATTATTGCACCGTCTAATAATCCCAAAAATGTACAAGGCCTATCTTATACAAACCATATTGAATATCAACTAATCACAATATTTAATTAAGAATATTTTAGAAATATTCCTTAGATCACTAAAATGGAATACGACACAATCATACCAAAAATGCATCAATACGAAGGTCATTGGACGTACCACATGACTACATGGGCTTGGGCTCAGTTCGGGTTCAGTTTGACTAGTTTGGTGCGACCGGGTCACCTAGACGTCAAATAATATTAATAATAAATAATTAACTATTTATAATGGTCATGTCACAACTTGGCCTGGTTTTTCTAGTTAGGACATCCCTATGGCTAGGTTTCTCCGGACATGCCTAGTACACTAGTCAAGGCACACTGCTACATCTCCCGTACCACAAATCCTAGTCGTCTAGTACATCAAAACTCAACCATGGCTAAAATCATCTACCGTAATAATTAACTAAATAAATATTTATAAAAATTCTAAAATCTCCATTTAAATCAAATAAATAAATAAATAAATATTTTTAAAAAAATTCCGGGAAGGGGAGCTACAGTACCCCCTCCCATTGTTGTATTCATTTGTAGTTTGTGAGCCTCCACGAAGAAACCCTAAGAGATCCAACTCTCCAAAATACTTTTTTCCTTCATTCGGAGTCCGTTTCTTCCCAAATGAACTCCGTTGCGCTCGTCGAGGAGAGGAGGATCTGCTGGATATTTCTGGAGTGGAGATGAAAGGTTTTGTTAGAGGAAAATCGGCCGACACGACAACTGAGGAGCCCCGATCATTGAGTTTTGACACTCAATAGGTAAAACCCTAATCTACCATTGCAAATCTTTTTTTTCTTAATTTTTGCATCCATATAGGTGCCCTAGCCTTGCCCACGAAATTTGGTAGGATTTTGACTCCGTTTGATGGAGGTATCGAGCCCGTGTCGGTCCCTTACGGCATGTGTTCGACGAAATACCGCTTAGGATTGAAAGTTGCTGTTTTTCGATTCTGACTTCATGGATGTTTAGATAATATCATTTCAATAAACTTTTGTAAAGATGGATTGGAAATTGATGACTTTTCAGCGACGTTTCGGACATGGACCGCGTGCACGAGATCCCGTGCACGGTCCCGTGCACGTCCTGCAGTTTGTGTGTCATAACTCGACGCACAGAGCTCTGTCTTGCGTGAAATTTTACGAGCACGTAGGGGCAACCTTTGCCCACAGGTTCATAAAATTTCACGACATTTCGTCGAGCGAGCGCGGAGAAATCGCGCGTGCACTGGTCAGCCATACTGTGCACTCGGGCTGATTTTTGTCGTAAAAATGGATTTCGTGCGCGCACACGACGCAGCTGTCACGACCCACACCCTGATTAGGGGCACGAGAAGTGGGTACGTCCAGCCTACGCCGCAGCATCGGCGGTAGAACGCTGTCTAGGTCATCTAGAATACTACAACTAAACAGATAAAGGTACATGTATAGTATATACACTCCGAATGGAGGTGACATAGCAATACAGTCTCAATCACGAATGTAAAACTAAGGTAGATAGCATGGAAAGGAAATATGATAGATGAAGCAAGAAAAATAAGTTCGAGATCCACACAAGTCCAAAACTAAACATAACATCACAGAATAATATATAATACTACATTCTAAAATCCAAAGCTGGATCGCAGTCCAGTCAAGCCTAACAAGTGCTAACTACTCAGGGAGTATAAAATCTAGTGGCCAATCTATCAGGCCACTGCCCTGGCCTGAGTCTCCATGTATCTCAGAAACATCAGTAAAATTTTATAACGGTATCCTGTCAGGAAAATGAGCAAGTACAACCACCAACAGCAGTTCCATGTGAATTGACAAATACTATAAGAGACAGTATAATAAAATACAAGACAAAGATATATGCGACTTGGGAACCATTCGAAAGCCGAGTTACAACCCTTAAACCAAACAAGGACCGGCGTTGTAACCCTTCTTTCAAACAGGACTTAGTCTCAAATCATGGTACAGTATAAAGACAGGTAGAGCATATGAGTAAATGAAATCATAGCATGGTGAGAAGTACAGAAAGTAAAACTGAATTGGAATATAAGATACGACAATAAATGTAAAATATGATTTGAATTATTAGTTGAATTATTAGAGCGATATGTGATCGGCTAGGGAGTCAGGATAGGGTTATCCACTTGGCCCGACAATCATAGGAAAATCTCTAGAAGGGTCATGTCGGCCAACCTGGATAACCCGGCAAGGGGTGTCTGCTACACCCTACGTGAGGTGAGGGTGGCGCTAGCAAAATAAGGACATGGGGCTTTGATCACATAACCCCTAATAATTCCCCCATCCCCGAATAGTATACGGATCCGGACATAGCACGTCATGACGCAGGATTCCCTAAGAGGGGAGCAAGTCCTCTTCAGGAAACGGCGTCAATACAAGTACAAGAATCAAGACCAAGCAAGTACCAGTATCCCAAGAAATCCAGGAATGACATCTCATGACAGGAATCCGATAATACTAGTCCGTGAACTATCGTGTCGAGAATCAAGTAAGACACTACAACTGAATCGGATATAGTAGATATCAAGACAATGAAAACTATCAGTGAATGTACTCGCCTGTGGTCCTGAGCTGATAAGGTGAACAGACGCTCAGAGTAATCACAGACCTAAAGATGAGATACTACAAGTCAAAACATGGTTTAATAATGAAAGAAAAGCTAATCTAATCATGATATGCAAGTCTAAGACAAAACTAGGTCAAACTAAGTTACACCAAGCTAAACTAGGTCATACTAGGACAACCAAGGTCAAACAAGGTCACAGGAAGTCAATCCAAGTCAAACTAGGTCAATTTGGGTCAAGGTTGACTTACAGTTGACTTTTGGTCAAAAAGTCCGCTCTTGGTCAACGGAGGTCAAGACTAGCCTAAACTACCCTCGTATAGTCATTACCTACCAAGACAACTTATTTCTAATCCCATCTTAGAAGTTAAACTCAATATCTCATCAATACCCTATTTTCTACATTTACCCTTCTCATTCTCCTTCTCATTCTCCTCCTTATTCTCCTCTCTATTCTCCTCCTCATTCTCCTCCTTATTCTCCTCTTTATTCTCCTCCTTCTCATTCTCCTCCTCATGCTCCTGCTGCTCCTGCTAGTGCTATTGCTGCTCCTGTGGCTTATTCTCCTTCTCATTCTCCTCCTTCTCATTCTCCTCTCTATTCTCCTCCTCATTCTCCTTCTCATTCTCCTCTCTATTCTCCTCCTCATTCTCCTTCTCATTCTTCTCTCTATTCTCCTCCTCATTCTCCTCCTCATTCTCCTTCTCTCATTCTCCTTTCTATTCTCCTCCTTCTCATTCTCCTCTCTATTCTCCTCCTCATTCTCCTTCTCATTCTCCTCTATATTCTCCTCCTTCTCATTCTCCTTCTCATTCTCCTCTCTATTCTCCTCCTCATTCTCCTTCTCATTCTCCTCTTTATTCTCCTCCTCATTCTCCTCCTTCTCATTCTCCTCTCTATTCTCCTCCTCATTCTCCTCCCTCTCATTCTCCTCTCTATTCTCCTCCTCATTCTCCTCTCTATTCTCCTTCTCATTCTCCTTCTCATTCTCCTCTCTATTCTCTTCCTCATTCTCCTTCTCATTCTCCTCTTTATTCTCCTCCTCATTCTCCTCCTTCTCATTCTCCTCTCTATTCTCCTCCTCATTCTCCTCCCTCTCATTCTCCTCTCTATTCTCCTCCTCATTCTCCTCTCTATTCTCCTCCTCATTCTCCTCTCTATTCTCCTCCTCATTCTCCTTCTCATTCTCCTTCTCATTCTCCTCTCTATTCTCCTCCTCATTCTCCTTCTCATTCTCCTCTTTATTCTCCTCCTCATTCTCCTCCTTCTCATTCTCCTCTCTATTCTCCTCCTCATTCTCCTCTCTATTCTCCTCCTCATTCTCCTCCTCATTCTCCTCCTTCTCATTCTCCCACATACATATCTACATACACACACACCTATCTATATATATATATATATATATATATATATATACAGACACATACACACACACACACATATATATATATATATATATACAGACATACACACACACATATATATATATAAATACACTCTCTCAACACCACTACCACTATTCTCATGACACCATGTAAATATATATATATAACAAATATGATACAATATGATACATTGAAAATACCTTCTCTAAACAATATAAAATCTGGAATTTAAATGTCTAATAATTAATCACACAATATATATATATATATTAAAAATAAGAGTCCAATAGGAATTTTCTACTAGGACACAAACCTACATATAGGACACTCCTAAAAGTCTCCAAAAGGACACGAAACGGACACAAATGGAGACACAACCATGGGGGTTATTCCTATGGGTCAAAAATAATCCTATATGCATGTTGGGGTGATTTAGAAGAGAGATTATACCTTCCGGGAGAGAGATCCAAATGAAAAAGCTTCCCGACTCGACACCGACACGTAGAGATTCCAAAAGGACACGAACGAGCTCCGAATCCTCCCAAACTTGGCTAGCTCCTTCCTTTCATGGAGTAGAAGAGAAAAGAAGAATATTTGGTGGAAGAAATGGTGGATTTGGAGATGAAATCAATGGAGTGGCTCTCTAAATTTTGGGGAAGAACAAGAGAGAGAAAGTTGTGGATAGAAATGAAATGGAAAGAGAGAGATTGCTTTGGAGTGAAGCAAAGGAGAGGGGGTGCTGCTCCATACATGGCCGGCCATATTTTAGAGGGTTGGGGGCATTTGGCAATTTACCAAAATGCTCCCAAGTCAAAGAAATGAGTGGTTTGAGTTGGGGTCAAAATGGTAACTTGAAAACTCCTAGTTTCAAGTTCTAAATCTAATTCTAATCTCTAATCCCACTAAAATCAAATGGGATTAGTCAAATATAAATATCTGGGTTTGGTCATGACAAGTTGGTCGGTTCCAGTTGGGTCCCGATCAGAGTCTAAGCTACCCCGGGTTCCCGATACAAGTCAGAATGAGCTGAAATTCGAACCCGGCCCTAATAACCCCAAAACAATATCATAAATAATAAAATAAATTTCAAAAAATATTCAAAAGTACAAAATGACAAAAATACCCCTGTTCCTAAAAACTGGGGGTGACAGCAGCAAAGACCCGTTCCAGGATCCAGGACATGTCGACCTATACCTAAATGACCCGTAGGACGAATCCCGAGTCGCGACGTGGCCCGACGAGCGAGCCACCAGGACGGAACCGCGTGCACGAGGGCGCGAGCGCGCACAGCAGGCCGCACGGGTGTGGGGGCTGCATGCACCGCTTTGGCGCATCGTGTCACAGTGTCATCGTATCCTAGACCTATCCCAGGACGCCCCCAGTTACGTGCACAAGCACGTGGTGTTTCGTTGCGTGTGCGACGCTCAAACGAGCGAGAACGCACGCGTACCACGCGGTATCGGGAAATTCCGATACGCGTTCTGTGGACACGACACGGACACGATTTTGAACCCCGAGAGTACCCGAGCATATCACGTAGCTTGAGACCAGCGTGTATGCCAAATTTCGCAGGTTGATTTGGTGTATTTTGCGTTTTGAGTCATTTTGTCAAAATTGGGTTTTTCGGGTTCAAAGTTTTGAATATGAATGTGATTTTTCGATCCTTGACTTTTTAGTCCGTATTTACTGAATTGTTAGTTCATATATGATAATTAGAACTTGTGGGAAGTGATCCGCGGGATCATCACCTATTTTTTTGTTTTTTTCAAGCATAATCGGATTTTCATTGAATTGGATAAAATTGAGATTTATATGATATTTCGATTTTTGAGTTAAATGCGATATTTTGATTTCCAACTTCTTAGTTTACAAAATCTGAGTTTTCAGGACTTATATGAGTTTTCGGATATGTAGGAACCAGCGCTTGGGTTTATTTCATAATTTTTCATCAATTATGAGTATTTGCACTTTTCTATATATATAGCTATGTATACATATAAATATATATATATATATATATATATATATATATATATATATATATATATATATATATATATATATATATATATATATATATATATATATGTTTAACCCCGTTGAAACCCATTCCTAACACATATACGTGGAGAATGGGTCAAGGGGGAATTATTCCAGATTTTAGGCTTTCTAAGTAGCATGCATCATTGCGTATCTTTCCATTTGAGCTTTTGTATATTTATAGATATATATATGTATATGTAGTTTCTTACTTTATATAGATGTATATAATAGTATGGTAATTTGGGTAATACCATGATTATGTTTGAATGATTTTAATCTCAGAATTGACCCTTATTTCAGTAAGCACCAGTACACACACACGCACACATCACTTTTTGTTAGATTTGAGTTTTATTGTATTGTATATACACATGTGTGTATATACCTATATGTATATATATATATATATATTTAAGCTTGTTAATTCTCTTAGATTAGATTGTAGTTGTGTATATGACTATAGGAGCCCTAGGACAGATTTGATTTGTCATTTCGAGCTTAGTTTAGTCGAATTGGCCGACAAGTTGACCAAATTGACAAAAGTCAACTTTGGGTCAAACTTGATCCAATTCAACTCAAACGAACTCCGAATGACCTGAAATTTTGTGTATGACCTAGAAATTAGTAGACGGGCCAGTTGACCCAGGTTTGACCAGGTTTGACCCGCGTTGACCAGGTTTGACCAGAGTTGATAGAGGGTTGACTTTGACCAAAATGGATCTAGAAGCATGTAGTCTTGCATTGTAGCTATTTCTCTTGATATTGTGGACTTGGTTGTGACATGTGTGTATTTTAAATAGGTTTACATTGCCCAGTTTAGTTATACCTCATCATCAGCAGTTCGATTTGCCAGGCGAGTACATTCTCTGATCTTTTCATACTTCTTTGGATATGTTCTCTTGTTATAGACTAGTATACTTGATGCTGACACGATGTTCACACGGATTAGTACCCTATGGATCTTTTCATGCGATGTTATCCTCTCGGATACATCGAGTATGTCATGTTCATGTACTTTATCATGGCCATCATGTACTCCATGTATTCATATTTATCCATGTGCACTCATATGTTATTCATGTACACTCATGACCATATGAGATTAATGTATACAGTAGTTGTTATCCATGTGCAATAACATAACATGCATTGATCCTTGTGTATTGATTGGAGGCAGGAAGAGTGTAGTTGGTTATGTGATCATTATCCCCAGTAGTTGTTATCCATGTGCACTCCATAGCTGTATCCATGTGCAACCCAAGCTGTTTATATAACCAATTCATGCTCTGAATCACGTAGAAGGTTACATTTTTCTATTATCATATTATACCTCATTTTATAGTCTCTCTCTCTTGTTGACTTTCTTTACAGCGATTCATGTATATTTTTCTATATCTTGCTTTATATGTCCATTCCTGCTATGAACTGTTGTGAGAGATATGTGCTCGTTCCGTCCTAACTGGGCATGTTAAAAATTTTACAGGTATTGATGAGGAGTACTGTCCTACTTATTATGGTATTGGCTTAGATGACACTGGCGACGTGGACCCTTAGGAGGATCCAGCAGTCGCTGAGGACTTGCCTATAGTCTAGCTGAGACTTAGTTTTTATTTGTCTTTCTATTTGAGACTTTATGAGTTGTACTTGAGTTTATTCTGTGGTTTACACTTAGACTTCTATTATGATGTGACTCTTTTGTGATTTCTATTCTATTCCATCTTAGTGTCGTGATTGAGTATTTATTATTCTACTCTCCATTCGGAGTTTATTTTAGACTGTGTTAGATACTGTGACTTAGGACAGCGTTCTACCGTCGACACTGCGGCGTAGGCTGGGCGTTCGTCACTTCTCGTGCCCTTATACTGGGTGCCGGTCGTGACATATTTTTAGTGGTGGCCCATACAGGTCCACAATCACAACTATTGTGATTCGTAGTGGTACTCGAACTAGAGTATCATTACAGCCTGCAGTAGGATATAAGATATAAGTTAAGGTACTCAATCACAATTAGAATTTCCTGAGAGATTTCTGGGACGACCCTTGAGAATCTCATTTTGAGCTTCGATTTAAATTCCTTTTCCCTTACTTTAGTCTACCTTCCTCTCTTGATTCTTGCATCTTGTTTGAACTCTTTTCACCAATACCCTTACTTTCTTGTGCTTAATAATGGTTAGGAAGATGGCTACACTGTTATATATTCATTGGTCTAATACATGGCTAGAAGGATTACATTAAGGAATTGGAATACACGGAGACTTTGACTAAGTTATAAGGGCATTTTTTTTAAAAGGAAGATTTAATGATTAGTAGTTTGTAAGTTGGGATATTATCAAGGAAATTTATCTTGAAGATTCTAAGTAGTAATCACAGAGGATTATAAAATTATATTTTGATACTGGAGGAAAATAGTTAGAATCTATATATATCGATTTCAGGAATTGATGTGATTCATGAATTATTGGATTATGATTATACATCTTTGAACGTATATAGAGCGGTTTGATAATGGAAAAAAAGGGGTGGCAGTATGAACTATTAAATTGAGTCGTACAAGTTGCAATATATATGTTTATTGAATTTTAAATTTAAGTGGAAGCAATGATATTAAAATTTTGGTTTAAAAGATCGGAAAGATATGAAAACGATTATTTTGGAAGAAAGGAAAAAATCTCAAATTTGGAATCATGTTAATTGATTGAAGATTTAAAAATATATTTAGATTTTGGTTTAAGAAGTAGTAATTATGTTTCAATGACTTGGAAAGAGAAATTATGGTTGATAAGCGCGTTAAAATACTGAGCTGTAAATGCTAGATTGCTGTGATAAGCTAAGTGTCTATTTGGAGGATTATTTGAGGCAAATTGGGAGTTTTTTTTAAAAGTTATGAAGTAATATAGAATTTTAGGGATTCATGATTTATTAACTCTGGAGTTCAAAGTTGGATTGAAATGTTAAATTTTGGAAAGGTTAGTAGTAATGTGATAAAAGTTACTATGAGATTTATGAAAAGGATTTAAATGTTAGTCGTGATTAGATTGGATGGCTTAGAGTGAACACAAATTGAGGTAGTTATTTTGAAAATTCTTTTTAAAGGAATGTAAAGGTAGGCCAGCAAGGTAACCTTAATGAGATAGAAGTGTTCCACACTAATTGCCATATCACTCATGACTATGATAGTAGTATATACTCCAGTGTTGTTAGTCGTCTGCCAAACTATAGGACTGTATCTCAATCTTGACTTACTCAACCTTCCCTCAAATTTAGATATTTTATTGTGACTTTCTAACCGTTTGTATTTGATCGTTCCTTGACAATATTCGCCTTTAGAACTGTGTCCCTAAATTATTTCACTGGATTCTTAATTAAATTTATTTCATGCTTCAACTTGATTTTCTTTATTCTTGTTTTAGTTGACACCTCTTGAACCCATACCATGATACTAAAATACTTTCTGACTTAAATTCGAGATCCAACCATGACTTAATTCTTTCGACCGACATGTGATGGTGTTCTTCTTGTTTTCTTAAATGCTTAACCTTGTACCTTATCTGGATTGCTTGACCAGCTTAGTTAATGATCTTGGACTATTTTTTTTTCTTCATGATTACCTTCCTTACTTATATTTTGACTACCTTACGCTGCTAATTTAGCCTTAGTTTTGCAAGCTTATCTTTTTTTCGAGCTTGATCATGACATATTTTATTGGGTCGACCCACTAACATATTGTCTAATCAGAACTGGTGTATGATGGTCTGATCAACCTAGTGTACTTTGGTTCGCTTTCATATATTACTCTACGTGGATGAAACTCTAGGGCATATGTCTCATCCACGACAGCTTTGGCAATTCTTCTTGAATTATTTTTGCCGTCTATGAACCACGTATTGTACTCAATAGCATCGTCTTTGAACTCTTTTTGCTTTTGTCTTTCACATATTTCAGAAAGACAAGGCACTATACTTAATAGGTCAACCCAGGGTATCACGTTTAGCTTCCTTAACAAAAGGAGGATAGTGGCTTATTTCCATATCCTCGCAGTATCCTTTAGGATTTCAATAGTGTTGAATTCTAAACCCTTGATCGCGACCAGTCGACTTGGTCATTCCCTTATCATCCAATGTTGGAACCTTATTCAATCGAATTAATTCAATTGTGACATGGATTTCAAGTCTTTGATACTCGTGCCTAGACTTCAATGACCTCGTTCTCCATCTTGCACAAACCTCGATTCATCCTGGATTGGATCAACTTAGATCATATCGAGACTAAAATTTCTTTTATATATATATATATATATATATATATATATATATATATATATATATATATATATATATATATATATATAGTGTGCTTGGATTTCAGTGTGCTTGGATTTCAGTGTTATTGACAGTCGTGCTTTAAACTTTCGATTTTGATCATCTTTAGAATATTAACGCTTTATAGTTAATTTCAGCTATTTTTTTTATCACCAGTATTTGTGTAGGATGATAGACTGCCTTACAGCCAGATGATTTATTATTTTTCTTATCTTTTCTAGAATGGCATCCATGACCAGAGTCTGTCCCCAGTGCACAGCTGCAATTCCGGATGAGACCGAGATTGTACTTTTCCTTTCTATTGCTCAGGAGGTGTTAGTAGCCTCACCGGAGAATATTCCTCCATCTCCTATCCTTCAGGAGAGGACTGTAGTTCAGCCGGAGACTGAGGGCCTTCCTTTGCCTCCTAGAGTGGTACCCCATGTCATTCCTTATGGAGCTCATCTTTACAGACTCCTTCAGGATGTGCAGGAGGTACAGAGACTTCAGGCTGAGCTTATGAGAGAGCAGAGTCTCAGTTTTCAACTGTTATGGGATTACATGCATTCGAGGGAGGAGCCTAGTCCCAAGAGAGCGAGGAGCAGTTTATACCCAGAGCCTCAGGAGTACCCAGGCTTTCAGCCTAGACCAGCCTACCCAGTTCAGATTCATGTCCAGCAGAGGCCAGTTGAGCGAGTGCCTACCTGTGCCTTCTGTAAGAAGCTTGGGCACGTATGGAAGGACTGTAGGAAGAGACTAGGATTTTGCCTATTTTGTGGGTCAGCTACACACAAGATACGAGACTGTCCTACTACACTTGTCCCTAGTCGAGGCATACCTCCAAGAGAGAGTTCCAGCTACCAGACCTAGTAGAGGTGAGTTCTTAACCCATACCTTATCCTATCTTGATGATTACTGTACCCTACCATAATGTTTGTATGCTTGATACCTTATGGCTACTTTTGATCTGGTATGACTATAGTGGCTAGATGAGACCCCGGACTGATTACCTGCCATAATCATGTATGATATCTTTCCAACTGCATGATTTAGATAAATTTTCTTAAGACCATGATTGTTGGGGATCTGACCTAGAAGGAGTAGGATCATTTTAATTTCGAGGACGAAATTATTTTAAGGATGGTAGATTTGTCAACTCACTTTTCAATTTCAAGGGTATTTTAGTAATTGTGATTTATTTAAATTTTTATTATTTTTATTTGAATTTTTTATCTATTTATTAATTAGATTGATTTCGGTGTGATTTGATTGATTGTAGACTGGTGACTTGGTAGTTTGACCTTAGCCAACCATGACCTAGAACCTTAATGCTATATTAGAAATTAGATTTATTATCATTAGAATTAATTTAGATTTACTAGTAAATTTTTAGAGTGATTAATTGATTTTTGCCATTTTTGCCTTTATGTGATTCTCTGAATAGGTTGACTCTTGATTGTGCTAGCAACTGGTTTAACCCTAGTAGACTTGTATAGGGGCCTAACCTTTCATTAGAATGTTTATTTTCATTTTTAGAATTTAATTTTTGAATTAGAATATTTTTAAGGCTTTTAATCATTTAATTAGCCTTTTTGCATATAGGCCTTTGAGCTTTTTGACTTGGGCCCATTTCTAATTGAGTAGGAGATGGCCCAAGTGAATACCTAACCCTAGATAACCCCCCTTGGCCGCCCAACAGCAGTACCCCCTCCCATTGTTGCATTCATTTGTAGTTTGTGAGCCTCCACGAAGAAACCCTAAGAGATCCAACTCTCCAAAACACTTTTTTCCTTCATCCGGAGTCCGTTTCTTCCCAAACAAACTCTGTTGCGCTCGTCGAGGAGAGGAGGATTTGTTGGACCATTTCTGGAGTGGAGACGGAAGGTTTTGCTGGAGGGAAATCGGCCGACACGACAACCGAGGAGCCTCGATCATTGAGTTTTGACCCTCAATAGGTAAAACCCTAATCTACCATTGCAAATCTAGTTTTTTTTTTCTTAATTTTTGCATCCATATAGGTGCCCCAGCCTTGCCCACGAAATTTGGTGGGATTTCGACTCCGTTTGATGGAGGTATCGAGCCCGTATCGGTCCCTTACGGCACGTGTTCGACGAAATGCCGCTTAGGATTGAAAGTTGCTATTTTTTGATTCTGACTTCATGGATGTTTAGAAAATATCATTTCAATAAACTTTCGTGAAGACGGATTGGAAATCGATGACTTTTCAGCGACGTTTCGGACACGGACCGCGTGCACGAGATCCCGTGCACGTCCTGCAGTCTGTGCGTCATAACTCGACGCACAGAGCTCCGTCTTACGTGAAAATTTACGAGCACGTAGGGGCAACCTCTGCCCACATGTCCGTAAAATTTCACGATGTTTCATCGAGCGAGCGCGGAGAAATCGTGCGTGCAATGGTCAGCCACACTGTGCACTCGTGCTGATTTTTGTCGCGAAAACAGATTTCGTGCGCGCACACGACGCATCAAAGACCCGTTCCAGGACCCAAGACATGTTGACCTATACCTAGAAAACCCTTAGTACGAATCTCGAGTCGCGGCGTGGCCCGACGAGCGAGCCACGAGGACGGAACCGCGTGCACGAGGGCGCGCGGGCCGCGCGGGTGCGGGGGCTGCGTGCGCCACTTTGGCACATCGTGTCACCGTGTCATCGTGTCCTAGACCTACCCCAAGACCCCCCAGCTACGTGCACAAGCACGTGGTGTTTCGTTGCGTGTGCGGCGCTCAAACGAGCGAGAATGCACGCGTACCACGCGGTATCGGGAAATTCCGATACGCGTTCTGTGGGCACGACACGGATACGATTTTGAACCCGAGAGTACTCGAGCGTATCACGTAGGTTGAGACCAGCGTGTATGCCAAGTTTCGCGGGTTGATTTGGTGTATTTTGCGTTTTGAGTTGTTTTGTCAAAATTGGGTTTTTCGGGTTCAAAGTTTTGAATATAAATGTGATTTTTCGATCCTTGACTTTTTAGTCCGTATTTACTGAATTGTTAGTTCATATATGATAATTAGAACTTGTGGGAAGTGATCCGTGGGATCATCACCAATTTGTTTGTTTTTTTCAAGCATAATCGGATTTTCATTGAATTGGATAAAATTGAGATTTATATGATATTTCGATTTTTGAGTTAAATGCGATATTTTGATTTCCAACTTCTTAGTTTACAAAATCTGAGTTTTCAGGACTTATATGAGTTTTTGGATATGTAGGAACCAACGCTTGGGTTTATTTCATAATTTTTCATCAATTATGAGTATTTGCACTTTTCTATATATATAGCTATGTATACATATAAATATATATATATATATATATATATATATATATATATATATATATATATATATATATATATATATATTTAACCCCGTTGAAACCCATTCCTAACACATATACGTGGAGAATAGGTCGAGGGGGAATTATTCCAGATTTTAGGCTTTCTAAGTAGCACGCATCATTGCGTATCTTTCCATTTGAGCTTTTGTATATTTATAGATATATATGTATATGTAGTTTCTTACTTTATATAGATGTATATAATAGTATGGTAATTTGGGTAATACCATGATTATGTTTGAATGATTTTAATCTCAGAATTGACCCTTATTTTAGTAAGCACCAGTACACACACGCACACATCACTTTTTGTTAGATTTGGGTTTTGTTGTATTGTATATACACATGTGTGTATATACCTATATGTATATATATATTTAAGCTTGTTAATTCTCTTAGATTAGATTGTAGTTGTGTATATGACTATAGGAGCCCTAGGACAGATTTGATTTGTCATTTCGAGCTTAGTTTAGTCGAATTGGCCGACAAGTTGACCAAATTGACAAAAGTCAACTTTGGGTCAAACTTGATCCAATTCAACTCAAGCGAACTCCGAATGACCTAAAATTTTGTGTATGACCTAGAAATTAATAGACGGACCAGTTGACCCAAGTTTGACCATTTTTGACCAGCGTTGACCAGGTTTGACCAGAGTTGACCGAGGGTTGACTTTGACCAAAATGGACCTAGAAGCATGTAGTCTTGCATTGTAGCTATTTCTCTTGATATTGTGGACTTGGTTGTGACATGTGTGTAGTTTAAATAGGTTTACATTGCCCAGTTTAGTTATACCTCATCATCAGCAGTTCGATTTGCCAGGCGAGTACATTCTCTGATCTTTTCATACTTTTTTGGATATGTTCTCTTGTTATAGACTAGTATACTTGATGTTGACACGATGTTCACACGGATTAGTACCCTGTGGATCTTTCCATGCGATGTTATCCTCTCGGATACATCGAGTATGTCATGTTCATGTACTTTATCATGGCCATCATGTACTCCATGTATTCATATTTATCCATGTGCACTCATATGTTATTCATGTACACTAATGACCATATGATCTCCATGTATACAGTAGTTGTTATCCATGTGCAATAACATAATATGCATTGATCCTTGTGTATTGATTGGGGGTAGGAAGAGTGTAGTTGGTTATGTGATCATTATCCTCAGTAGTTGTTATCCATGTGCACTCCATAGCTGTATCCATGTGCAACCCAAGCTATTTACATAACCAATTCATGCTCTGAATCACGTAGAAGGTTACATTTCTCTATTATCATATTATATCTCATTTTATAGTCTCTCTCTCTTGTTGACTTTCTTTACAGTGATTCATGTATAGTTTTCTATAGCTTGCTTTATATGTCCATTCCAGCTATGAACTGTTATGAGAGATATGTGCTCGTTCCGTCCTGACTGGGCATATTGAAAATTTTACAGGTATTGATAAGGAGTACTGTCCTACTTATTATGGCATTGGCTTAGATGACACTGGCGACGTGGACCCTCAGGAGGATCCAGCAGTCGCTGAGGACTTGCCTATAGTCTAGCTGAGACTTAGTTTTTATTTGTCTTTCTATTTGAGACTTTATGAGTTGTACTTGAGTTTATTCTGCTGGTTTACACTTAGACTTCTTTTATGATGTGACTCTTTTGTGATTTCTATTCTATTCCATCTTAGTGTCGTGATTGAGTATTTATTATTCTACTCTCCATTCGGAGTTTATTTTAGACTGTGTTAGATACTGTGACTCAGGACAGCGTTCTACCACCGACACTGCGGCGTAGGCTGGGCGGTCGTCACTTCTCGTGCCCTTACACTGGGTGCGGGTCGTGACAATGTGCGCCCGAGCCTTCTCCAATACCTGTGGAGGAGGGGTCAACACATTATAATAATGCGTTGGTGAGCCCCGTTGACCTACTCAGCTAAACCAATATTTTATTAATGATAAGCATTTTAAAGCATGGGATCATTATGGAACAGGCAATATTCAGAGTAAATCACATTCGAGCCAATATAATATTGCTTAAAATAATATTTACTTTACCATCGACCAAATCCAGCTGTCATGCATAAAATACAGGATAATAATAATACTTATTATTCCTGCACAAAACATTGATTAGCATACATCTCCATAACATGACCACGGGTGTTGTTAAACTATATGGACTCTTTTCATTCATTTGCATTTGGGACTTCAAGGTAATGCGATGATAGCATAGTAGGTAGCTAGCCTCTATGATGCCTTGTATTACTCATGCTCTCAAAGCACTTCATTATTTCTTCCTAGGTCGAATCAGTCCCGATGCCCCGGTACCGTTTGAGGAAATTACTTCTCAAACTTTGTGCATAAGTTGTCCATGTCATGTGAATGTGTGTCTGACTCAATAAACACAGTGTGCATAAAAATATTGAAGTAATAGGCAACATGATCATTCTTAGCATTTCATAACCATCATTCCAGGTATCAATTTATTTCAATTCAATGTTCAGTTCATTGCAGTAAAATTAATTCATTTCAATATTCATTCTCAAGCTTCTTAGTGGTATTGACTTGTGGTATTAGCATCTTGATATCGATCAACAGATGTCACAAGACAATTATTTAGTTGGCATGAAAGAATAGAGAAAGGGACAGTACCACCACAGAGATCTACACTCACCAGTTAAAGAATTACCGAGAGAGAGATGAACACTTGTGCGCTTAGCCTTCCGTCACGCGTTCGTCTGCAATGGCACCAAAAGTTTGGTTAATACTCCATCTCGTTATGTTCCCTTCTTTCAGAATTCTCAAGGATGAATGCTATAAAAATCGATGAAAACGGCCAAAAATCAAATCATCAAAAACCATTCAAAAAAAATCTATCAAAACCAAGCAATAAAACCAGCAGCAAAACATCCAGAGAAAACTCTTGGACGCATTTCAAGAGAAACTAATCCATCAGTTGGAAAGGTTCTTATGCACTTGTCCGTGATTGATTCGATACCGACGATAAGTTTTCCCAATACTCGGTTTCGACCGAGTTGATCAAGCCACAAGCCTTACATAGTGGACCACTAGGAGCGGGGTACTACATAATATACCACTAAGAAAAAGTTTTATCCTCAAAACTTAAATCAAAAGTCCTACCTCAAAATTATCAAACAGCGAGGGGTATTTCACCCTCATCTCATCCTCCAGTTCCTACGTCGACTCTTCGACCGCATGGTTCCGCCATAGCACGGTGACCAAGGACACTGTTCGATTCCGTAAAACTTTCTCCTTTCTGTCCAAAATCTGGACAGGCTCTTCAGTGTAGGATAGGTCAGCACTCAGCTGTAACTGATCGAAGTTCACTACGTGACCTGGATCATGCACATACTTCCGCAGTTGGGATACATAGAAGATATCGTGCACATCAGCCAGAGCTGGAGGTAGTGCAAGTCGATAAGCCACTGAGGCTACCTTCTCCAAAATCTTGAAGGGTCCAATGAATCTCGGGCTCAAATCCAAGACCTAAAGACTATCTTCGATCTAATACGTCAACATCAACTCAAGATAAATTCCACCAAGTCATTCCCGGGTGTCTCTAGTGGCAAATTTTTCGGATTCATTATTACCTCTAAGGGTATATTCGTTGACCCCGAGAAAGTCAAAGCCATTCAAAAGATGCGTCCTCTAAGTAACCTAAAAGAGCTACAAGGATTCCAAGGACGACTTGCCTATATCAGGAGATTCATCTCAAATCTCTCTAGATGTTGCAGACCATTCACTCAGTTAATGAAGAAAGGTGTATCTTTCATTTGGACTGATGAATGTCAGCAAGCATCTGAAGACATCAAGCGATACTTGATAAACCCTCCAGTTTTAGTTCTTCTAATCATAGGAATACCCTTCTTGATGTACGTTCAAGCAATGAATCATTCTCTCGGTGTCCTTCTAGCCTAGAAGAACAATGAAGGTCATGAGCAAGCAATCTACTATCTCAGCCGCACAATGGTCGGTACTGAACACCAATACAGCCCCGCATAGAAAAAGAATGCTTAGCCTTGATGTTCGTTGTCCAGAAGATGCATTATTACATTACAGGCCAAACCATCCATGTCATCTCTAGAGTCAATCCTCTGCGAGTTCTGATGAAAAAGCCTAGTACACTTAATTCTAGACTTGCTACTTGGGCATTCTATTAGCGCAGTACGACATGATCTATGTTCCACAGAAGTTTGTCAAGGGTCAAGCCCTAACTGATTTCATGGATGCTCATCCAATTCCTGAAACTTCAAAACTCTATGACGAGATTTTCAATAAAACTTTAGAGTCTAATATGACTTCAGAAGGAATACTAGCTTAGCATCTATTCTTTGATAGTGCATCCAGAATCGGACCTAACGACATCATATCGCTGGAGTAGGAATCGTCCTTATATTCTCAGAAGGTCTAGTCATTCAGAGAGCCTATTCTCTAGATGAGCCATGTTCCAACAATGTTGTCGAATACAATGCCCTGTTTATCGGTCTCCAGTTAGCTAAACAGCTGGATATCGATTATCTAAAAGTATATGGAGACTCTAAGCTGATTGTCAATCAAGTTAGAGGTACGTATGAGGTCTGGCAACAAGATCTTATCCCCTACCAAGAAGCAGCAGTCAGACTTGCTATATCATTCAAAGGTTTCTTTATTGAACATGTATGTCAAGCGTATAATACAGAAGCCAATGCACTCGCTAATCTATCCGCAGTGCTAGTTGTTCTGTTGAAAGGGCAACAATTAATTGTCATTTCCAATCTAGAATTATTCTGTGTTGATAATAATTTGAATATTGAATTCAGTAATACGATCAAAATTTGTGCTACTAGTGAAGACTGGAGGACTCCCATCATCAACTTCGTAGTACAAAACATTTTGCCAGAAAATCCTAAAGAAGCAACGACAATTCGTCGTCGGTCACTTCGATTCTATTACGATTACTCGTCTAAGTCACTCAACCGTCGATCATTTAACGGTATGCTCATGTGCTGTCGAGCGGGTGATAAGGTAAAATGGATACTATGTGAAGCTCATGATGGTGTTTGTGGTGCGCATCAGCTTGGCCCTAAGCTACAAGACCATATTGGACGCATAGGATACTATTGGCCCACAATGGTTACGGATGCAATAATATAGAAAATGGCGAGCATGTCAAATCCATGCATACTTTATTCACCAGCCGTCAGAGTTCTTACATCCAATCGCAGCATCTTGGCCCTTTGAAGCTTGGGACATGGATGTCATTGGTCCTATAAACCCACCATCTTTTCGAGGACATCGGTTCATTCTGGCTATAACCAATTATTTCTCAAAATGGACAAAAGCTATTCCCCTTGCTGAAGTCAAGATGAGCAGCGTCATCAGCTTCATCAAGCACCATATGATCTACCAATTTGGTGTTCCTCAAAGAATCATTCATGACAACGGACCTCAGTTCGTAAGCTAGGTATTTACTCGATTTTGCAATAACACTCGAATCAACAACATCGCTTCTACAACTGATAATCCTGCAGCCAACGGTTTAGCAGAAGCATTCAATAAGACAATCATCAAGATTCTCAAGAAATTTGTTTCTGCTAATAAACGCACTTGGAGAGAAAAACTTGGGAATGCCTATGGGCGTATTGTACTACTGTACGTACCCCGACGGGCTTCTCTCTAGTGTACGGATGTGAAGCTGTCTTACTGTTAGAGATTTAAATATCATCCTTGAGGATAGCTAACGCCAATAAACTAACAGTGGAAAATAATGATCGCCTTCGACTTCAAGAACTTGAAGTGCTCGATGAGAAATGGTTGCTAGCTCAACAGCACATTGATCTATATCAAGCCCGTATCTCGAAAGCTTTCAACCGTAAAGTCAAAGTACAGACTTTTTAAAAAGACGAGCTAGTCCTTATTGTCAGACATCCTATGACTATGACGAAAATGAGCAAAGGCAAGTTCGAGCTAAAATGGGAAGGTCCCTATGTCATAAGCAAAGTCTTCTCTAACGGGGCTTACCAATTGATCGAGATGGACGGTCAAATTGCTATGATCCTATCAACAGCAAATTTCTGAAAAAATACCATGTTTGAAAATAACAAGTCCTTAAAATAATTCCTAGTGGAGTCTAACCCAAATCTTATGGTACATCCTCAAAAGATTAACCCACAACATCCACCATATGATATCATCATCTTTTGAAGCCAGTCATTTTAAAAGATATCTTATTCTTAGGCTCCAGTTGGTTTAAGAATAATCAACAGATATACGAGTTCACGTCCACATTACCTATGAATTCTATTATATGTATCAATGTTATCACGTCCATATTACCTCTGATAAACGTCGTCCCAAAAATAATGTCATATCAAGTTATATTTTGTCACGTCCAGGAACTCTGAACAGATAAAATAAGTGATGCTATTTTTAAGAAATATGTCACATCCAGGACCTCTGAACGTATTTCTATACTCTACACTATTGCTTTTGTCTCAAATAGATACATAAAGTAATAAAATCGCAAAACAACAGCTTTTCTATTTTATTTTAATCTTGAGAACATAAACTATTATATTACACAAAATGTGATAAAAATTGTTCAAAAAGATTATTACATTTATCATCTAAAAAAGACTTATTGGGGAGGAGTGCTGAGGTCAGAAATCGTCTTCTTTAAAGCTTCGACTCACTCTACCCTGATAGCAATCACTCGTTCCCTGTCCAAGTTCCTCCTGAACTCTTCAGTTAATGGCTGCATCGAGAGAATATGATGCTCCATCTCCGTATTTCGAGTTCGGATGATGTTATCCCTTTGTTTATTCAGGTCGTCTAGATGGCTTGAGGCAAATTGGCATAGTTCGATCACCTCCTCTTGGTGATTCCTAGCCACTGTGACTGATGCACGGGTCCGGGCTAATTCAGCTTCTAGCTCCTGGATACGAACCTGGCCGTTAGCCACTTCTTGGTCTCTTTCTGCTTCCTCGACCTTATAAAGTTCAATGAAGGAAGTGACCTCAGCAATACCAGACTCTATATCTTCGGACTGTACCACGAACGCTGCCATAGCAATAGCATTGTCAAGAGCAGTTCGTCATTCTTCGTACTCTCTGGCTATGATCTCACATTTAGCGTCCACCAGTCTGTTTATATTCTCTCTGGACAGAGCTTGGTAAGGCTGGATAGGCTCCTCGAGCCCTGTCAGTATTTGCTCCAAGGTATCCGCTCTCTCATTATCTCTAAAATTGTGTATGGAGTCAATTGGATATTGAGAAGATCTTCTCATAAAGTCATAAGGATAATTCTTCTCTATAGCAAATTGAACCAAGGAGTGTAGATAGGTGAAGAAGGTATCTGTGTAAGTGCGAATAAGGCTCCCCATTACCGCCTACACACCAGGTGTCCTTGCTGCGGCTGAAACCTCTCCTTCTACCAAAGTTGGAGGAAGATTGGCAACCGGCGCAACGTCAGCACTTGGAGATTCTGGTGCAGGCGTTCCTGACGAGCTTCCCTCCATGGCATGTATCCCGACATCCAAGGAATCCATGGTTGAACTGATGCTGAAGGCAGTGGAGGCTATTGGGACTTCAATAATCGTCCCTATATGACTTGCTGCAATACAAAGTCAAAATTGTTATATCACATGTCATTGAATAACAATCAATGGCACATAAAGTCAAAAATTTACCTGGGCCTGTCGGAATATAAGGAGTATCGATACATGCATTCTTTCTTTTTGTAATAAGTCTTTATATTACAGAAGTAGATACTGCCGCTCCCTGCCTCTGAGCCTCCTGACATAAAGCGGCTACTCCCAGCCTTTGAGCCAGCTTGGCTACCTCTAGCCCCTGATTCAACTGGGCCTACCTGGGCTTCCAATTTTGCCCTCTTTACTTTAAAAATGTGTTCAATATGGGCCTGAATCCCCTCAGCATCAGCACCAGGGATTTCATCACCCTCAGGGTCTTCAAAACCTTCAACAAGGTTCTCATCACCCTCATCTTTATCAACTGGACATCCGTCGCCCTCAATTTCAGCATCAGAGTTCTCATCGGCAAGTGGCTCATCAAGACTCGAATCATCTTCATTAGGGCTCTGGTTGCCCTCATCTTCAGCAGGGTGTTCATCACCCTCAGTCGTAACTTGGCCATCTTTGGCCACTGGATCTTGACCCTCCTGGATCATTGATGGATCTCTGCTCAATTCTGCCTCCATAGGGATAGTGTCAACAATATTCTCCTCAACTTGCTCGTCCCCATAATCAAAGTCCTGCAGCACCTCTATCATCTCTTTATCATCCTAAGAGGGTACCTCGTTCGGAGTAGGGGCTACAAAAATTTAGATTATTGAAGGAGGTAGAATTTTTGAAGTAGTATTCTTTCCATATTTGCTCTTAATTCTCTCAGACGGAACTGATACTTCCTCGGGAACGGCAGTTCTCGAAGGATCACCATAAATCAAAGGAGACATCAGACCAGCTGAGACAAGTACCGTGAGCGTTCTCGTAGGAAGGAGAGTATCGGCCTCAACAGTCACTGGCTCCAAAACAGTAATCGGAGGAACGTCCACTGAAGCAGCTGAAGCTGGTTCGCTAGTTGGCGGAGGTTCTGGAGATGAAAAAAGTTTAATACAAATTGCTAAATGGTTAACATCTAATAGCTCTTGTTGAACTGAAAGACTAAGGATATCACCTTACGGAGAGGACACACCCCCAGGTGATGGCGGCAATGGCTTTTGGTGACCAAAAGACTGCCTTGGCGAGGGAAAAATGGTAGAAGATGCAGCCTTCGCTTTCACGGCTATTGACACCACCAATTTTCTCCTAGATGTATGCTTGATCAATGGTTGAGGAAAAACGACAGCAGTAGGTTGATCTTCAGGAGCATCCCGCTCTCTACTTGTCTCTTCCACCCTACTCTCCTTCTGGGCAGGAGATGGGCTGGTTCCTATAAAAGAACATGTTCTTCTAAGTGAGAGCCCTGCTTCTAATTGTCGTGTCTGAGCCCTTGTCCTCGCCACGGGCTTCTCAGCAATAGTCATTTCTTTTTTCTTCCTTCCTTCCCCTTAGCAGAAGAAAGAAGTTTGTCATGAGCTGACTGAAAGGATGAAGTCCCAGTCTTCTGCTTCTTGCTATCTCCCTTTACAGAAGATTTTTCTCTTTGCTTCTTGAGAGGAGGAACACGCAGTGCACCCTATACCTCGTCATAGAAACCAACATGTACAGCCTCTAAAGGATCATCAGCGGGAATGATCTTCTTCGCTTCTGTAAAATCTACGGCAGTTATGGTCCCTTCTCGTGCTTTTCTCGCGCCAACGAAGCTATCCGATAAGGAATAACCTTCGAAGAAGGTGTTGGCGGAGGTATAAAAATTTGTGTATGTGTTCAACATACGCGGGCCTGCCTCAAAGGTAGCAGAGGGCATGCATGGTAAATACAACATTAGTGCCTCTCGTACTATAGTATCTCCACCCTCGAGCCCCATCGATCAAATACCCGAAGGCTTGAAGGCAGGTGGTCGCATTCCCGACGTGCATCTGGTCGTAGTCGAACTGACGAGCAAATTGGCTAGGTAAGTAGGTCCCAGATAGCACTCATTCTCAAACCTATACACCAAATATGAAGGTCTAATCATCTTCAACCAAGAAAAGGCTGTTGGAGGTGTATGGGTAACAATGGACTCTAGATCCATGAGAGGGGCCGAGTAAGTCTCGTACCCAAGTGGAGGAGCAACACAAAAGAAAACTTTCAGTTGGAGCCCATATTCAGCGCCTTTCTACAGTCAAATAGTGAGTCTACCTTCCATCGAGACGTGGCATATCTACTGATAAAGTCTTCTGATAAGGCCCCACCATCACCAAGAGCAGGATCCATCAGAGAAGGATGGTACAGTATCAACTAGCGGAACAAGTATGTGAATGACATCTCCGTACGGGAAAAGTCATCCCGAGAATCGGGTTTCTCCATCATGGTATCGTGAACTCACGGAGACCCGCATTCAACCGACTGGTCATGACGAAAAAGATATCCATCATGTACCCGAACACCAAATTACTATAAAATGTTATAAAATTTATTTATAGTTACTAGAATTATAAACATTTTTCTAGTATTTCAACTAACAATATTGTGTATTATTTTTGCTAAAATGTAGTTTAAAGTATTTCCTTGCTGGAATGTATTTCTATTAAAATATTTATAGTTATCTAGTATATATATCACCTGTGATATAGACAATTAGAGAGCTAAATTGCCATCAATGAGAACCTAACCTATTTTTGCCTATTATTGTCCAACTCTAGGTGGAGACTATTGAGACTCATTGGATTTGCAAGGACAAAGGCAAGTACACTGACTCGAATCCTTTACTCTGTATTTCTGTCTTGTTTCATGTTCTCATATTAAAATGTTGTACACACGATTGTTCTTGTTCATTGTTCACTATTCATTATTCATAGTTTATTGTTCTTTACTTGTACATTGGGGTGGGAAAATACTACAGATATGTGACCAATCCTATTTTAGTTAGACATTGACTAATAGCTTAGGTCTCACATCGTGCACGTGGGACTCTAAGCCGTACCATTATTCATGTGCTCTTTTTCATTGTTTACCCAGCCGGTCACATACTCTGATAGTTATTTCACTTGCATGTTACATTGATAATCTATTTCACTGTTCAGGATCTGGTACTATAGTTCATCGTTATTCATGTACTATAGTTTCATATTCCTGTCTTGTACCATAGTTCATATAGTGATTCTTTTTTCATACATTTCAGTTTACATTGTTTAGTGTTTCTTGTCGGGGTATACTTTTCTTTTTTCCTGACAGGACACGTTGCAGGTGTCGGGACTTCCTACCTTAGCATTATGGATAGCGGGACGGGTTGATAGTTAGCTAGCCTGGAGGCTACGAGGAGATTAGCGATGGGTTGGAACTTTGTTATACATGTTTATTTTAAATTGATGATTTTGTATTATAAAGACATGGTGATTTGTAATATTATTGAGCACGTGTTTAGATGTTATGATGTGATCTCATGATGTGACTTGAGATATTAGATACTTAGTACAGCTTACTACGTTGTATCTCCCAACGTAGGCTGGACGTGTCCGACTCGTGTCCGATTATTCGGGAGCAGGTCATGACACTACGGCAAACAACACGCCACGGTGGATGCGATCGACGACACTGGCTCCAAGGACCACAAACCGTCTTAACCAAAGAGAAAGAAAGCCTGCTAGAGTAGCCTCCTTAGATATTTCTATACCACCTTGTTTATGTAACTCTCGATTGGACTACCAACGGTGTAACCTTGTTAGTCTTCTGCCATCACGTTGTCAACATAGTCGGATTCCTTTATCAATCTGACAATGGTTTGACCATCGAGTGGCTCAAATAAACGAGGCTTACACTCCAAATGTTCCTACACCTTGTTCTCTGTGGCATGACCGAAGAAGAGGTACACCAACCACTTGGACGTATAGCACGTCCCAGCTGCCTTGCTTTTGTAGAGATGAGTGCAAATCATAAAATGACATAGCAGCTCATCGAAGACCACAACCATCTAGGGATTCTCCTTCGCCAGAGTCTCTAGTTCATCTTTCGTCGGCACGTACTATTCATAAGAGTTCTCACCCATTGGCAGATGTGCTAAGAATTGCATCTCGTCAAGAGCAAGGCCTATTTCCCCGTAGGGAGTAGAGAAGATGTCAATCTTGTTGTTGTACCTCTCTACTAAGGCCAAGAACATGTTGGTGTTGGTGTGGATACCATAAAAAGTTGTCAGCACAGCTTCATAGAGATCCTCCTTCAGCTTGTCGGTGAAGTTGTTCATGGCCCATACGGAGAGTCGGTTCCAGCGTTTAATGTTTGGGTGCATTAAAATGTCAGTCTCGGGGCTGGGGAAGGCTACTCCACTCCTGCTGCAGCAAAAGTATTGGCAAAGAAAGACATTCGGACAGGTATCATCAAAGTCGAATCCTCCGTCGGTACGCAACTTGGCTTTAGGCCCCACAAGTGCTTGCTATACATTTCGAAAGAACTAAAGAATATGTCCTTCCTCTTTTCTCTAAACTTATGACATATCCACCCAACCTTGGCTTGCTGGAACGAAGTTATATCCTACAACATCTTCCGAGGGTAACCGGCATGAGCGTATCGGGACAAAGATAGACTCCTGGACATATCTAGGAGATATACCAATTTATCTTCTCTTTTGAAGAGCCGAGCCTCTCGTTTTGCCTTGGGCTGAGAGCTCGCTTCAATCGCCTCCCCGAATAAGAAGGCTGGCTTCTTATGAGGAGCCTGATCCGCCATCAGGAAAGGTGCACCGTTCATTAAACTTAGCAGAGTCCTGTTGTCCTGAGACTCCATAAGAGCTCTTATAGTAGTCGGTTCGTCAGGATCAAACTGCAGGAAGGTGACATGAGAAAGGTCTTCCTGGTATTTTGATACACAAAAAGCAGAAGCCAGTATTTCAGCCCGAGGATCCTCCATGAGGTCAACTGCAAAAGGAAATAAAAGTTAGAATTATGAAAGAATTATTCTTACAAATTAAGTAAGTGATTTTTAACTCTGCATAAATCATGGATGGCACAAAATACCGAGTAAGAGTCTCTAGTTTACGCATACAATATGACAGTCCATATTTTGTGCACATATAAAATAGTCCATGTTTTGCGCATGTGTAAAATAGTTATATTTTGCGTAGTGTGACAAATATGCACATTGTCTTCGAATCATGATACATAGCGCCGTTCACTTTGAGTGAACAAAGAGTACACGATTCATGAGATCATGATCGATGTGTTTTGGCCAACTCTGAAAGAGTGACGTATTTTGAAGATCAGTGCAGCATGCGCTAACCAATACTCTAAATGAGGCGGTTGGAGTTGGCTGTAATTCGCGTTGCATACAAATGGCGCTGGTCATACTGATCAACTGCCTCGACTGATCCTTTACCTCCAAGAGCAGGGTTAGCCTCTTCGACTCTCGCCAACGGTAGTGCATGCCTTGGTACCCTCAGCGATGGAGCTCACGACGAACCTCCGGTGATGCTCTTACCTTTCTCCGTTGTGGATCTCTTCGGCGCCATTGATTTTGGTTGAAAAGAGCTTCGAGAGCTTGAAGAAGAAAGAAGGCAAAGAGAGTTCGAGAGAGGAATTTTTGTGAGAAAAACTCTCTCTTCTCTCAATGGGGTACTTATACCCTAAGCCTATGTGTAACGGTCGTGCAAATCGCGTACGAAACAGCGAGTCTGTTGGGATTCTACGCGCGCAAAATCTTATGAACGCTTATTATTCAAAGTATTTCAAATTTTGAAATTTTTGAAATTTGAAAAGTTTGAAGGCACTACAACAGAAAGACCTATTAATGACGCTTGATAAGTGGATTTCATGACGGCTGATAAAGAAGTATCATCAAAGTTCAGCAAGACTCCATTCTATGATAGTGTCCAATATAAACGTTATTGATAGTCTTTCAGTGATACGAGCGCTATAAAAAAAGCACCAAAATTTAAGTCAAAACCTCCACTCCCCCGCACTTCTCCCCGCACTTAAGAAAAAGCCTAGCCCTCATCCTCTCTCTTTCTCCTTCTTCTTCTCCTTCTCCCCCCGCTCCCCAACTCCCCAACTCGCCGAGAGATGATGGATTACGCCCGAGAGATGATGGATTTGAAGACTCTCGTCACTCGCACGTTCGAGAAGAAGGGCGTACTTGCCAAAATTAGGGTTTGTCCCTCTCTCTCATTTTTCTCAAATTAGGGTTTCTCTTCGAAAATTAGGTTGTCTTCCGGATCCTTCTGATCGATGTATTCGTATGGGAGAATCTATATTCTAGGGTCTCTTCCATACTAGGGTCTCTTCGAAAATTAGGTTTTCTTTCGGATCCTTGTTATCATTGTCTTCAAATCTCCCCACCGTCGCCGGCAGCCAGCGACGGGGGCAACGGGTTCAGATCCCTGGAGTCAGAGTACGTCCGTCGACACCACCGCCATAAACCGAGGGAGAACCAGTGCAGCTCCACCCTCATCAAGCACATCAAGGTCCCCATCAACCTCGTAAGTACACGACAAATTGAACCATCATTACACGATCCCACAAAAAAATCTCTCTTGAACTCAAACGCTAATATCAATAAATTAGGTTTCCTAGTTAGACCAATTACTCGTAGATATTACATTATCTCCATCTAACTTGTGGAATCCAATAGCAAGATATCAATAAACCAACTAGCTCAACTAATGCAATGTGATTAGGTAATAAGCCCATGAAAACTACACATTCATACAAATAGATTACCTCTGTTGTTCCCAATTCCTAGTTTAAAAGCCAAGTCACAAGCTAATATAAGTCATAATGTGAATTAAAAATGTTATAATACATACACACACATATGCCATAAGTGTATCCTAAATTTTCTAAAATTTTCATATTCTAAATCCGTATTTTCTGTGTTGAATCTAGTATTTGTGTCCATGCAAACTAGGAGGCAAGATACGTGCCTATGAGTTCCTAATCATGCTATTTGGATTTGTCAACATTAAAAGATTTGATTTTCTTTTTTTCGTTTTCTAACAGTTTTGAACTAAACCATCCGAATTCGGTATGTTGCAGGTTCATGATGCCTAGTATAAGAAAGTCCCCAGTCAGTTCAATGCCATAACAGAAAGCAAGTAGAAGGTAGTGTGACCTTATGGAAGGAATATTTAGAATATTTAAACATTTCAGGTCTAGATAAGACTAAGATTAACTTCCCCCATTGTATTTTGATATATTGTTTTTGAAGTCATTTATTTTGGGGTAGTGATCAAGGTTCGCAGTATCGGTATAGGAATTGGTATCGGACAATTCCTATGAGTATCAGTATTGGCAATATCGGTGGTTTATGATCGAAGTATCAGTTTCTATAGTAGTGGCATTGGAGGAAGATTAAAAAATATATAGAAGAGCAGTAAAAAAAGCCTATTATGATGAGTAGATTCTTGTTGCAAATGAGTACTAGAGTGCAACTATAGGTATGAATCAAGATATGCAAAATTGGGGCCGAAGACGAATTTGTATTTTATAAAGATGGAGGCCAGTTTGAGGGGAGGTCTCCAGTTCAGAAAGATAACTTTTGATTGTTTTGGTTTACCTATGTCCTATAGGAGATTTTGATGTTAGCTTAGATTAATATAATAACAAGGTTCAAACATCGGTTAACCGTTGTAAAGTTCTGTGTCAGTTCTACGCAGTATACCAGCACTTAAAAAGATCAGAGAGTTTGAGTATCCCTATCAGTTTTTGAGTATCACTTTCAAGATATATGGGTCCCCTTCAATATATGCTGCTTCTCAAGATATTTCTTTCTTTATGTCGATGTTGCCTCTATATCAGTTTTTGGGCATCATGTATAGGTTTTTGACATTGATGTTGGCTTTGTTGCTGCAAACTTGACAATGATGACTTATTCATGAATATTTCATCTTGTGCAATTTATTGAGCATCATGTGTAAGTTTTTGACATTGATGTTGGCTTTGAGTATACCTTTGTTTGGGATTTAGTTTCAGTTGTATTTTTTATGGCTTCGACTTTTAACTTCTCTTTGTGTATCACCGGTTTTGAGTATCACTGGATTTGGTAAAATTGGATTGGAAATATCTATTGAATGGCTAAATGGTTTATTTTGTATCAGTAGCTTTGAGTTTCATTCTCTGCTCTTTTGAGTGTGGCTTGGGGTTATATTTGTCAGGATCATGCTTTGCTCTTTTGAGCGTTTTGAGTAACCCTTCAAGCACAGTTTGAGTATCCATTCAAACACAGTTTGAGTATTCCTTCTCTTTGAGTGTCACCCTAGTTTCATGTTCTTGGATTTTATTTTTCAATGGGCTATGATGATGAATGGTTGCCGAATTTGATTAGGCAAAAGGATTTGATATCAGTAGATGAGTATCATTTTTTGAGTATCTTTAAGTATCACTTCATGATGGATACTTGGCTTTGAGTATACTTTTGAGTATTAACTTCTACTTTTGAGTACCCAGGTTCTTTGAGTATCACTGGCTTTGAGTATACTTTTGTTTGGGCTTTAGTAACACTTGGATTTGAGTATCATTTGGCTTTGTGGGAAAATTGTTGCTAACTCTTCGTATGCTGCCTTCTGTATGCAGTATCAGTTTTTGCAAACTTTTGAGTATTTTTGTTAGTATATGGTTTTAGTTCAGTAACTTTTGCAGCATTGGTACGATGAAATATGAACCATGTACACAAATCTCTGAGCCCAATTTTTCATATATTAAGATTTAATTATTATTATTATTACATTAATATGCTTGATCATGTGGATAGACTTAGACTGGTTTGTTATGCGAAAATTTGGAGACTTGTTTGTAAACAGAAAATTTCTCTTGCTGCTATTATTGGAGAATCAAGATGGTTGCATTATTAATTGCCTTGGAGAATCAAGATAATGTCAAGCATGTTTCTCTTGTTGTTGCTTGTTCAAGGATGGTATACCATACATCTGCTTGGACTCAGCAGTATTATTTATTTATCGTTATGTTATGTTCAAGAACTCCACTGTAGCTTTAGAGTTGTCTTTTTATACTTCTGAACTTGATATATTTATAAACTCTCTTGCAATTTGCAGGATTTACAGGTTAAAGCTTCACCGCCTGCTTAGACCATTTCTCTACATACTGATCCTGCTATCATTCAGGTTGTTGTCAACAGTTACTCTTGTATACATTCAAGTCACCAATGAAATGGAGATGGAGAAATGTAGAATGGTAGCTAAAGTACTCTATTTTGAGACAATGAAATATAGCTAGCTTAAGTACTCTATATTTATGAGATGTTGATGTACCCTATTTTAAGACACTGAAATAGAGAATGGTACTTTATATTACATTTCAATGTTTTGTTATAAATATGGTTCAAAGTGGTTGTTTTCGAATTGAATTGAGCAGTGTTTGGAATATAATATATAACATGCAGTATAGAGCGTTATAAATGTGATACAAAAACCGTATACAGATCATTTATTCATAACACTTTGAAAATAAACTGTAGCAGAAATTCAACCTATTAATGACGGTTTTGGAAGAATTATTTATAACGTTTTTAAAAATATTTATAACACCCGTTTTTATAACGCTTGGATTGAAAAAAAAGCGTCAAAGTTTGTAATTAATGACGCTTTTTAGCCGTCATTAAAAGGTATTTTTTGTTGTAGTGAGGGGTCTTGTAGAAGCTCAAAAATATCAACAAAGTACGCTGCACCATTCACCGACAGCACACAGCACTATCTATCAAATGGCGCCCAATATCAAATGGTGTTCAGCATCAAATGGCACCAACCATCAGATAGCGCTAGGCCACCATGTGGCAAGCTTCCTCAAGAAACTAAATCATCATTCAGGATGACTGATAACACAGCAGTCGAGGAAATCTCTTTGAATCATGAGCGCGCGCCGCTCAAGAAGGATCATGTCAGATCTGTCATAATGACGACTATCAGTTACTTTTTTTAAGTGTCGTCTATCAAGTGGCATGAAGTAATGAACTCCTTACCAACTTAACACTCGGTGCCATTCACAGTTGGCGCCAATCAATAGGATGCACCATTCATTAACTAACGCCAATCAATCAACTATCATCCATAAGCAGTTAAAGATGACATGGTACGCATGCCACTAATCTTGAAGAACGAACACTGCCCATGACTAAGCGTCTTTCTCTCACAGAAAGCCACGTGTTCCATGCAGTTAAGTTAACCGTTCGTGCAAATGGATGAAGCAGAACATGGCGTGCAAAGTAATGTACAAATCAGTGTATTTTATATTGTACACCAATCAATGTAATTGCCTGACAGTTATCCAAAACTCTATAAACAAAGTTCCAAAATTGCTTCTAAGGGAATCATCAATGATCATTATCTTCTGAAGAGAATTCTCGACACTTCTCTATCTCTTTTGTGCAGCACGTTCAAGAGCTTTTCTTCTCAGACATCGTATCGCCCAAAAGATAAAGTGATCGTCTTTTGATTAGATTCCTATAGTTGTACTTCCCAGAATCAAATTATACTTTATACTTTTTTTCTTAGTTTGTAGTTAAGTTTTCTTTGGAAACTTTTGTTTTTTGCAAACACTCATAGGTTGCGCCTGGAATAAATTTGAAGCCTCCCTTATTAGCAAAATATACCGCAATCAATTGGTCAAACAAGTGCAGCCATTGTCCATCCAAATTTCAAGAATCCTACCTAACCCAAATGCGGGCCATATCGCAAAGATGCAAGTTATGGACCTTATTTCAGTTGGTAGGTGTCCTTCGTACCAGCATTTTGTCTGTCTTGATTTTAGTCTCTAGCTAGGTGCTAATACAACAATTTTCCTTTCTCATCACATAGCCGATCTCTTTCCATCTACTTAGGGCATAAGCCCTTTCACGTTCCACGCGATCACTGACATTAAATTAGTGATTCGATCCCATGCATATCATCAGAGTCGTTAACTGGATAATTAACGGCATAGTTTCGATCATCCTTATGTACTGCCTCCTCAGCACTTGTCTGGTGCACTTCCTTCCATCACTAGTTGTCAATGCACAGTACCTCCTCCCACTGTGAATAATATGCACTGCGTCTAGTGTCATTTCGCAAAGGCCCTGCATGTCTTTTTTGCTCTTATTATCCGGAACGATGTTTTCTTCTCCCTCCTTCGATCGAGTGTTGCTACTTCTGGTCTTTTGATCACCTCTAGTATAATGCCTCATCGGTTCCATCCTCCCTCCGCCCCAACCTGCTATACCCATGCCCGGTGTAGTATTTTGAGTCTGGAACAACCAAGCTTTGATCCCCTCCAAACCCTTATTCTCCTATTTAATCCAAGGTAGTCTCAGTAGATGTACGTCAAACAGTAGACAAAACCAATGCTTTATCGAGCCCAGTTCCGATCTCGATTTCTATCTCCTGTCTGTTCGGTATAGTAATTGTCATCCTTTTTGCTACTCCCGCATCACTGCTCTGGACATTCCTCCTGACTGCTAGAGATGCATGTCTTGAATATATATGTCACCGAGCCTAAAACACTTGCAATGCTGGCAAATCGACAAGACCCATTCATATTCAACCCGCTACTGGCACACTTCCCTCAAAGGTAGCTCATACTCAACAATAATGGTAGAACCCTCCCTGTCTCAATCTCAACAAAGATTCAAGCATAACCCAGTCTAGCTCTCTTCGTAGTCACTTCATCCACCTTGATAGTTGTCACGACCCGCTCCCAATTTTGGGATACGAGTTCGTGATCAAGTCCAGCCTAACAACACGCACATATATCATCCACAACTAAGCCAGCAATAATCACCAAAGATATCCAATAGTCTCAATATCATAATTATCAAATAATCCACTACAACTCATAAAGTCTCGGGAACATATCCGGATAGCAGTAAATAAAACAAACTGAACTCTAGAACTATAACAACTAACTAATGTGAATCCATAAGGAAGAAAATATGCTAATTTGCATCAGTGTTGCTGTCACTCCCACTCTTCATAAATAGGGGTAAAATGGTCATTTTTGTATTTTTGGAAATTTTAGAAATTTTTTATTTAATTATATTGTTATTTGGGGATTTTTAGAGTCGGGTTCGAATTTCAGCTCATTCCGACTTGTATTGGGGACCCGGGGTAGCTTAGACTCTGATCGGAACCCAAATCCCGTGACTTAATCGGTCAATTTACAGATTTTAACTTGGCCTTTTCAACCCCGAAAATTAGTTTACGTCAATTTTGACCTAGAGGAGACTTGGAGGGCATTTTGGACATTTGCCAAATGCCCCAAGCCCTCCCTACATGGCCGTCCACCTATGGGAGACCCTCCCTCTCCATTCACTTCATCTCCACTCTCAAATTTCTTCCCCTTTTGTTCTTCCCCAAAATCTAGACCTAAAACTTGAGATTTGATCTCTGAATCTTCTATTTTCCTCAAATTTCTTCCATAGATCCTCTCTATATCATCAAGGAAGGGAGCTACCAAAGATTGGGAGAAAAGTGCAAGGTGGAAGTGTCCTTTCCCCAAGAATCTTCGTGTCGGAGAGAGTTTCGTTAGGAATCACTCCTAATAGGTAAATTCATATTCTATAAATCATTCTCCTATGGTTTTTAGTTAGTTTTGGAGCCCATAGGACTTACCCATGGTTGTGTCCCTTTGTGTCAAGGTTAGAGGCCTATGGGAGACTCCTAGGAGAACTAGGATTTGTGTTTGTGTGTTTGTATCCATGTGTGAGTGTGTGTGTGTGTCCATATATATATTTATATGTGTGTGTGTGTGTGTGTGTGTCCATATATATATTTATATGTGTGTGTGTGTCCATAAATATATATATATATATATATATATATATATATATATATATATATATATATATATATATATATATATATATATATATATATATATATATGTGTGTGTGTGTGTGTGTGTGTGTGTGTGTGTGTGTGTGTGTGTGTGTATATAGATATGTATGTGTGTGAGTGAGAGGAAGAGAGAATTAGAGTGGAAGAGATTAAGAGATTAGAGGGTTAATTATAGAGGAGAGAATTAGAGAGGAAGAGATTAAGAGAGGAGTTAGAGAGGGAAAGAAAGAAGGGAAACAGCAGCAGCAGGGGGGTTTGGGGCTGCTGTCCCCCTCCCCCCCCCCCCCCCCAAAAAAAACAGCAGTGTAAACAGCAGCAGCAGCAGCTGCTATAGCAGCAGGCTTTAGCACCAGCAGCAGCATGCATTAGCAGCAGTGCAAGCCCCTATTTGACCCCCATTTAACACCATATATATACCTATATATATACATATATATACCCCTATATATATGCATATATACTCCTATATATAACCATATATATCCCCTCTAAAATGGCCTATGAGTGGGTATGTGGAGTGAGATTTTGAGTGAGTTAGAAATGTGGGTTAGAGGTTAGCCGTTGGGATAAGTTAGGAAATAGTGGAATAGTGAGTTAGAGAGTAGAGTTGATGGTGTTAGAAGTTAGTGAGTGAGTTCTAGTTAGAGTGTAGCTAGATTAGTTAAGGGTTAGAGTTAGACTCGTGTGGTATCCTTGAGATACCAAATTGGTATCTCATGAATCTCTATTACCTTAAGGTAATGAGATTTTTACCATTTTTGACTTTTAGATATCAAGATACCGTGATACGATATCAAGATTCTAGGAGAGGGTTTAAATACCATAATAGAGAGTGGGGGAAAGCTTAGGATGAAGTGGGAAAGCCTAGAGTGGGGAGGTAGAAGCTAAAGTGGGATTTCTACCAAGATAATGGATAAATCAACAACATGTACCATAAGATGGACTGGATGTCCACCTTACCTAGAAAACTTGGTAGGTAATGTTAGTATAGGCTAGTATCCTACTACCCTCAGAAGCCGGGAGTGAAACTCCTAAGGAAAAGCTACTTGGCCTTAGTGTTAGAGTAGAAAGGGTAAACGGAATAAGTTGGGATAATATCCATTTCTCAACATATGGGTTTAATACTTTAAGATATAGCTAAAATTAGGATATTAGGGTTGGTAATGGTTAGGAATAGTGGACTTGGACTAGTTTTGACCTTGGTTGACCACGGTTGACTATTTTGACCAAAAGTCAACCGAAAGTCAACCGTAGCCTAAAATTGACTAGAACTTGACCAGTTGACCCAAAGTCAACTGTTAGTCAACGTTAGTCAAGTTTGACCTAAGTTGACCTAGAGTTGACCAGTTGACCAAAAGTCAACTGTAAGTCAACCGTTGACTTAAATCAACATTGTTTGACTTTGTTTGACTTGTATTGACCCAGTTTGACCTTGTTAGGCCTAGTATGACTTAGATTAACACTGTACAATCTAGATTGACCTTGTTTGACCTAGTTTGACGTGTCTTAACCTAGTTTGACTCAGTATGACTTAATTTTACTTCCAAACTATTATATTGATACAGTATTCCATCTATAGGTCCTCGGGGCACTGTTCTTGGACTCAGTCGACTTATCCATCACATTACAGGCGAGTACATTCTCTGATAACTTTTCCAATTTACGATAACTGTTATAATTCATGTAATTAGTGTAGATATGCTTGTTCTCAACACATTGGTCACACGGATTGGTATTCATGCATCCTGACATGGGATGTTATTCCTCGTTATCTTGGTATATCTTGTGCAAGCCCCCTTGTAGTTCTTGTACAGTATATGGACACCGATTCTCGAGGAGACTTGCTCCCTTCTCGCAGAATTCTGTGTCGTAACGTGTCTTGCTTGGATCCACTCTACCAGTCGGGGACGGGGAGTATTAGTATAGATATGTGGTCAAAGCCTATTATGTACCCATTGTGTACCTATTGATTCTGAGTGTTGAACATACACCTCACGTATGGTTAGCCAGGCATGTTACTATTGTGCAAGTTCCCAAACCGGCCACATATTGTAGCTAGTACTCACACACCTAGATAGATGATTCTTGATTCTTGTACATGCCATGATCAGTTTTACTTGCCTTATTCTAGCTCTAGATTTATAGCTTACCTTGCCATGATACACACATGTATATTCCATAATTTCTTGTATATACTCTTTATTTACAGTCTTATAGCTTTTATCATATCTTGTGAACTGTTATTAGTTGATTGTGCTCGTTTCATCCTGACTGGATATGTTGACAAAATATTACAGATGACGGTGAGGAGGATTGTTGTACCTACTACGATCCGGTCGACGTAGTGGGCTTAGACTTGGAGACCTTGGTTCAGCATGGCCTAGCTCCGCCCGACGAGCCTCTAGGTTAGTTTAGTTATAGTAGATTTTTGGACTGGACCTTGTCTCCAGCTTGCTACTTATGTTTATGATATTATATTTGGGATTGTATAACTATATTACTTTGTGTATCTCTCTCTCTCGTTGTTGAGCTGGATATTGTACTTGTGGTTTTTATCTATCTAGTTTTCGTGCCATGATTCTTCCTTCTAGATTGTGATTGAGTTTATCAGTATTTCATACTATATTCCTCCGTACGGAGATGACAGGTTATTATATACTGTTTGTTGGCTAGTAGACCTACAACGTTCTTTGCCATTTTTACGGTGTAGGCTGGGCATTGTCACGCACTTGTGCCCCTACCTAGGGTGCGGGTCGTGACAGCTGGAATCGGGTACGCCAGTGACGTTAGGGTCGCCAACATACTCACCGTAGACCTCGGGATAAATCTTGTCGTCTAAAGCTGAAAAATAGTTATCCAGTCAGGATTGGAACAAGTATAAGTCTAAACCAACATGATACAAATACAATATAAAGCAATAAAATACTAAACATGGAAAATAATGATCAATGAAAACAATGAACAATATGAACAAGAAATCATAGGATGAAAGAAACTAATAAGGAAAGTAACAAGTATGAAAAGTAAAGAGACTCATATAATCACTCGTAGTATTCGTGTCGTGAGAAGTATAACGTTCCTACACATGAATGACTTGGACGAACGATGAGGTTATAAGGCCCGTCCCCGTAACCGGAAGAGTTGCCAACAATACAATCTGGGCTTTGTCCACGTGCCTAGTAATTGTACCCCTCCAATATCTAAACCTCACTATCATGAAAAATACGGTCTCGATAATGATAAGGAAATATGAACAATAGTCAATCACTTAACTCTCATTTGTGTAACAGTCAAGACACGAAAGTATCATGAATAAGTGAAATATAACAATATAAAGTAAATGCACATGAAGGTGTCAACAAATACTTGCCTGAACTCCTGGATGGATTGATTTCACAAGTTGAAGACAAAATGAACGCTGACCTAGAAGCTATAAAATCATGCCATCATCCTACGAACCCCGTCGCACAAACAACCATAAGTTAGATATACAATTCCCACTCTAAAAACCTTATAAAGTAGCTAATGGGTTAACATAATTAATCCTATTTTAATTCTAGAATAAACCAACTAAAAACCTATTTAAATCTGAAAATAGAATCTAAACACAAATAGTTGGCCAAGGAAAGTCACGGTTCCAAATTCAGGACCCGTAGCACGCAAACCGAGATATACTATTGACTAACTAGTCGAACATTATGAATTCAAAAGTTTGAGTGTGCAATAGAGTAGATTTCAGCCATGAGTACACTGAAATTGACTATGCCGCAAAATCACGATTTGTTCAAAAGTTATCGCCATTATGGCTAATCGTGACCAAATCGATGAATCGTTGACCAAAACTGAATTCTATGAATAAAATAAAATAGTAGATGAAACTCTAAATTTTAGGAAAAATTATATGTTGTAGTGATCGGTGTCAGCTTTCCAAAACTTCAAACGGATCGCAAATCGGAGTTTGGGATCCCTTGGAATCTCGAAAAGCACGCGACACGTCAATTTTTGGACAACCGACACTCAATTAATTATCCAGAAATTCGAACACAAAATTACAGAAAATAAAGTTAGATATTCGGAAACCTAACCTCAATATGCTTCTAAGAAAAAAATGGCACATAAAACGGACGTCTAGATCGACGGCAATCGCTTCGCGAAGTCGAGATCTCTACTATAACTCTCTCTCAAAAAGGCGACTGAAATTTCTAGGTTTTTGTAAATTAATAACATATATATATAGGAGAGAGAGGCGGTGGCTGACTCATTTGAGCGCTGACAAGTGGGCCAGGGGGTCGTTGATTGGACTGCTTATTGTATAATTAATTATTTAATTACAAAAAATTATTAAAAATTCATTTTAGCTCTAAATAAATCCCAAAAAATTCTAGAAAATTTCAGAAAATATTTCTAGGTGTCTAGAGCATAAATAAAAAGTTTGGTCTCAAAATCACTTCATGTGACTCCACATTAAATCCCAAAAACCTATGGAAAAATAATTTCTATAGGTTTTAATTATCCAAAAAATTCCAAAAATTCCAAAAAATTCTAAAATAGTAAAATAAATATTTAGGACTATTTAGGGACCCTAGAAACCATATGTAACCTAATTATATCATACTTCACATATAGTCTTAGATGCGCCTCCTTGGAATTCCAAAATCAAATCCCTATTTAACAATAATTTTAATCACTCTATACCTAATAGTAACAAATAAATAAAAAGTAATCTCCAAAATTATAAAAATATATTTTTAGGAAACTAAATGCTATAATAGTGAACCAACTATGCTTGCCACCAGCATCATCATATCTATGATCCAATAGTTGATCGGTCATTCAGGAAGTCGAATCCAGATTGGAACTATCATGTCCCGATCCTGCAGAGTCCTTTCGTCCTCGCTTCGGACTTTGTGAGACCGTTCATCCTCGCTTGGGCGTGATGCCGTGCAAGCCTAAGTTGCACTTGCACAAGGCCAAGACCTGTACAATGACAAAATAGACAAGATTGACAATAACGCAGCAGAACATAATACAGATATTTGAAGTAGCAGCGGACATATTGCAGAATATAATTGAACACAAGGTAGCAGAAATAAATCTCTTTATTGATTTAATTTGAAAAGATTGCAAGTTCTCAATTTTTTCTAATACAATGCTTACATTCTTTTAAAAATATTACAGATTACAATGAACCCTGTAACGCACAGTCCCAAAATACGTAGGACTAGGAATGTAGACATGCCAGCCGTATAATAAATATATGTAAGCTATAAAATATAGTAAACCATGACAACTAATCTCATCCACAAATAAGAGAACAAATATATCATAAAATCAACTTTGAATTGTTATTTTGCACAAAATGTTGGGCGGAGACAAATCCACTACCAACTATTTTAAATGAGGAGTAAAATACAAGGAAAGAATTTGTAATGTAGCAAAGACGATCCAAGAGCAATTATCTTTGAAGGAAATGGAGAAGAACATGGCCTTGGCTAGAACACTTGCAGAAAGTCAAGAAAATACACACCTGAAGAAATCACCAGGTCCTTAGAGGGACGTAACAAGATACAGGAAGAACATGCCATATAAACTGAATATGTAAACATCACATGACAACAACACAAATGGTTCCCTAACCGTCTATGTGATATGTAATTTGAGGAGACAATGTTCCACATGGGGACTTTATGATCAGCAACGCAAATAAAAGGAGAAGTGGCAGTAAGTAGCGCTCATCCGAGTCACTATCGGCTATGGGCAGTAAGTAGCGCTCACCCGAGTCACTATCGGCCCCAAAAGTGTGTAAAAAATAATAGTAGCCCCAACGCTAATAGTTGTCCTCTCCCTCCCCATGATACTATACATGCGTCGTAACCACAACACACAAACATGTGTCGCTTCCACAACACTGTTTATAAGTAACAACTGTCAAGTCTTCTAACATGCACCTACTGGCAGTTATTTCTAATGTAAGTGCATGGGTGATCAGCCAACATGCAAGTGACCTCTATATGTTACTCACAACCCACACAAAACTCGTGGTACAATCGTGACAAAGTTAATAGAATGCACTAAACAGATGGTAGTCTCCTAACTCTAGGTCCACATGCACAACAATGAAAATATGACTAATAATATTGCACCCTATATAACTGGAAAGCACAATAAGTAACTATAAACAGTTAAGAGAGATGCAACTGGACAAACTAGAATAGACAAAAGTAAATATGCAGTAACTAAACAAAAGGTGCATAATACATATAAGCAGTAAATAAGGCACGGTATCTTACCTGGTGGTAGTGCGATGATCTGACAATGTTCAGAGTAGTCCAATAGCCATGTTCGTTGTGTAAGAGTCAGAAGTTACGAGGAAGTAGAAAAATAGGATCAGTCACAATTTCAATGGTGAAAATCGAAGAAGATTTTGAGGAATAATATACTATTTTAGAAAATATTTATAATGATTGAAAACTAGACTTTCTAGTAAAATAATTTCTTAGAAAACTATATTTCATTACCAAAATACTTTAGGTAACTATATACTTGAATATTCTAGAAAATTTATAATTTAAAAACTACATATTATTAGTCACAAATATTCGTAGGTTAAATACTTGAAAAATACAAAAATCGTTTTAGGCTACAAATACTCTAAGTTTGTCAAAACGTGATTTTTGGTAGAAACACTATTTTATTAGCCCCAAAATATTTTTAGATAATTACATACTTCGAAATCCCAATAAATTATTCTATAATTTGGAAAACTACATTTTACTAGTAAAATATTTTTAAAGAATTGTTTGAAAATCTAGAAAAAAATCTTTTATATTTAGAAGTAAAATTTTTGTCAAACTGAATTTTTTTGTAAAAATATAATATTTTAATGTTTCTAAATCTTGCCTTGAAAATAGAGGTAGGCCAAAGCCCAATATATACCAATATATCCTATTTATAGTAACTATATATTTATAACCCAATATATATATATATTTAAAAACAATTGATCATTCTTAAGGCCCAAAGTAATATTAAATTCCAAATAATAATAATTAAGCAATTAACTAAAATAATATCTAAATTTCTAATAACCATTAATACTACATCATGGTATATGTACCTATTGGTACACACATCCATGTACATACAGCTATACCCGCATACTAAGAGAATATAATAAATTTTAACAAAACATCTTCTGTTTTGTAATAGACATTAATAATAATAATAATAATAATACTGATAATAATAATAATAACAATGAAAATCATAAAATAAACCTCTTAAAAGAACAAAGCAACACGACTGCTTTCTTCCCCAAGGCTAACGAACACAGTGAGAGAGAGAGAGAGAAGGTTTTAAAGAGGAAGAAGAAGGAGGCAGAAGAGAGAGAGTCGAGGGAAGAAGGGAGCATGGCGATAGGGGAGAGGACTCACAGAGTTGCGCAGGGGAGACCTTCACCGGGGTCACGAGCTTGGCGGCGGAGCAGCGGGGAGTCGCCGGCTGCGCCTGGCGGTGTGTGGCTATGGCACGGAGGCATGGTGGTGGAGATCTAGACGCGCCGGAAAGAGGGTCGCTGGTACGAGTCGCTGAGGCAGGCTGATCTGGTCGTTGGCACTGAGTTCACGGTGGTCGACGCAAAGCGGCGCACGAGGTGAGGGGTTTTCCTATTTTTTTCAATGGTGATGTTGGTGGTTTGGGGTGATGAGGATGGGTGTGGTCGCCAAAGGGAAGGCGTACGGCAGGGGAGTGGATTTTGAAGTCGAGGTGGATTTTGGAGTCGGGGGAATGACAAAGGTGGCCATGTCGTTCCGGTGGGGGTGCTGGCAGTGAATTTGGGGGCTGCCAGGGTGGTTGTGTTCCGGGGTTAGGGTGGCGATGGTTGGGCATGGCGGATAGCCAGCATCGGGGTGGCTATGATGGCTACTGGGTTGGTAAAGATGGAGTGCGGTACTGTGCAGGGAGGAGGAAGGTGACGGTGGTGAACGAAAAAGAGGGGCTGAGTGGAGAAGCCGCGATGGCTAACGTGGTGGTGTCGGGTGGCAGAGGCGATATGGAAGGCTGCTGTGCCTGAGACAGGGAGGAGGCTGTGGTGTGGGGCAGAAGTCGAAGAGACGGTGGTGGTTGTCGGTGGAAGGGGCGGCAACGGTATGGCGATAGGGAGGTTCTTGGCCGGATCGACGGCCGGACGTAGGTTCTGGTGGATTGATGATGATGGTAGTGGTGGTGGTTTGGTGAAGTTGGGGGTGTCCGACACGGCTGGTGTTCGTGGCCTGCACGGCACGGGTGAAACGGGGGTGGAAACGTGTCTAGGGTTGTCGGACACGAAAAAAGAATAACTGTAATTGTATGTGGACTTGATGAATAATGGAAAGACACCCGAGGTCGGACCCGAGACCGTCACGACTGACACGGAGTAATTGGACACCGACATGGTACACTCACATTGGTTGAGAAATATTTGTGGAGAAATCAATAAGAAAGCTCCCCTATATATAGGGTTGAGAAATCCTTGGTAGATAAATATTATGACTTATTTAAACCCAAAATAGATAATTTTACTATTAAATTTACATCAAATTAAAAGCAACTCAATGAATCCCAATCTAAATTTAAAACAAGTTAAAACTTTATCTTTAATTTATTCTATTTAAAATCATAATCCATGAAACCAAATCTCAATTTAAAATTACCATGACAAATTAAACATTTAAATCAAACAAATTTCAAATTATCTTTTTATAAATAATAAAAATATAATAATAAGTAATTTCAAAAATCATAATAAATGTTTAAATATTTGAAATATCTTTTTTGTAAATAAATAAAATAAATATAATTAGTTTTTGAAAATCAAAATATGCATGAATTAAATTTCATGTACCTCGTATGCAAATAAAATATTATTTTTCTAATTTACTACTTATACTTTTACCACAAATAAAATAGCATCTTTTTAGTATAAATAATAAATAAAGTTTGTCAAATCACAGCTCGACGTATAAAAATATTTATCTTATACTATTTTTCTAAAATATACTTATTTAAATAAAAATGGAGAAAGTTTATAATAAAACTTTTTAGAAAAAAATATATACCTCGCGTATACGTAATCGTATTTGTTGTACAAATACCAAAATTAAAAAATAATACCAAAATAAATTAATTTTATAAAATCATAGTAAAAATTTAGGGGGTTTACAATTTCGTTTCATACATTACATCCCTTTATATACAAAACCAACTCTTTGCAATAGATGTCCATCTCTTGGCACCTTTTCTGATTTCTGGCTCCTGAGGATGAGGTTCGGGCTATCGCTTCGGACTATCCATCTCGATGCATCTTGCACCTACGTGCAGACTGATGGTGGGTCAGTATATCAACATACTGGTGATTGTGAACAAAGGCTACATCGTTTGAAACGATCAATAATTCATTTAGTGAGAAAATATTTCGGTGATGTTGATCTTGCTACTTTTACCTATGTTCATTTCATGCAGTACATAATCAGATTACATCTTTTGAAAACACTTTCGAAAAGCCAATATATCATTTCTTTCATTTCAAGCATACAATGGACTATTCATCTCATGCACGATGACTATTCTTATCTTGTGAAGTACGCAGCATGTTATATGAGTCATACTTTATCTCATGGACAATAGCATTAGTATTCTTTTTCTCTTATTCAAGACATTCTCAGAGTCAGAATACAAGCACAACTCATATGTTTTCTTCTCATGGGACAATATATTTCTTGCAACAGATTGTTCTTTGATACAAATCATATTCCAAGTATCATACTTCTCTTCTGTTATTAGGACATTAAAATTCATTTGCACAGACTATTCTTATAAGCATATTAATATTCAAAAACTTAAGCAACACATGTATCACTTTTTCAGTGATTCTTAACATAGCCAACGGTCCATCCCTGCACAAGACAAGGATTAGCATAAATATGATATAACCGACATTGTTCGTTGTTCGGCTCTGCATTGTTAGCTCTTAGCAAAACATTCTTGACGCATGTAGACTCGTGGCAGTTGTGACTCTCATGTTCAGCTCTGCACCAATCAACACTTATCTATATGATGGTCCATGGGTATTCCCATGATTAGCCGATGTGACTTTTTGGTTCAGCTCGTCGCTAAGGACTCAACACCCACTGATCGCGAGGTCTCTTTTACCTCAGGGTGCCCTAATCTCTTCTAGGTCGAGTGGTTCGAGGTGCCCCAAGAATCCACTCGAGAGACGATACTTGTGCACAAGTTTTCCGAGACCAATGCATATGCTCTAGCATTTCTATCAGATGAAACCGATTTTGATCAGATCTTCCAAATATACGACACGTTCATTTCATGCCTTAGCAGATATACGACATGTTCATTTCGTGCGTTGGCAGATGTACGACATATTCATTTTGTGACTTTCTTCTTTTCGGATCACATAGCCAACAGCTCTCTCTTTTCTTATTAAACATGGCAAGGAGTCATATCGAAACAAAATCTATCTTTAGAATGGCAACATGTCATTGATTTATCAAGGCAACAATTCATTTCTTATTATCAGGCAACAATCTTCTTCTTAGCATGCAAATTATTATCTCTTTTCTTGTTCTTAGCATAGTAACATGTGAAATCTCTTATAAGCATACTCAATGATTACCATCTTTTAGCAATAGCATTCATTCAAAAAATTAGATTCTTATTAGGCGTAAGCGAATCGAAAAATGAGTCTTCGTCCACTCACCCAGATTAATCGTCTTTTGTTGCAGAGCCAACAACCTGATTTCTCTGTTTATCTAGTGCTTTCGCGAAGCGGCGGACTATATAATTACCTACCGAGAAAAAGTTTTGTCCTCAAAACTTAAGGAGAAACTTACGATATCCTTAGCAACGATAGTCCTCATCCTTCGCCATCCTCAATCCATAAAATTCTATTTCAGATCATATCAAAACTCTTATTTTAATAAAACATCTCAATCCCAATCAATAAAACATATGTCGGCTTCATAAAAATATTTACGGACTTATTGTATGGAACGTTCATCTCATTATTGATATCGAGTAGGCAAGAAAATTATAATCAGGAGAACATCTTCGAATTCAATCGAATCAATTGGCCCAAGGATCGTGTTGCTCTGATACTATTTTGTCACGCCATGATCCCGCGGAGTCCTTTCGTCCTCGCTTCGGACTTTGTGAGACCGTTTGTCCTCCCTTAGACGTGATGACATACAAGATTAAGTTGCGCTTGCACAAGACCAAGTCCTGTACAATGACAAAATAGACAAGATTAACAATTACGTTGCGGAACATAATGCAGATATTTGAAGTAGTAGCGGACATATTGCAGAATATAATTGAATACAAGGCAGCAGAAACAAATCTCTTTATTGATTTTATTTGAACAATTACAAGCTCTCAATTCTCTCTGATACAATGCTTATATTCTCTCAGAAATATTACATATTATAATGATCCTGTCCCATATATTACATCCCTTTATATACAAAACCAACTCTTTGCAATGGATGTCCATCTCTTGGCACCTCTTCTGATTTTTGGCTCCTGAGGATGAGGTTCGGGCTATCGTTTCGAACTATCCATCTTGATGCTTCTTGCACCTGCGTGCAAACTGACGGTGGGTCAGTATATCAAATACTGGTGATTATGAACAAAGGCTACATCGTCTGAAACGTTCACTAATTCATTTAGTGAGAAAACATTTATGTGATGTTGATCTTGCTACTTTTACCTATGTTCATTTCATGCAGTACAGAATCAGATTACATCTTTTGAAAACACTTTTGAAAAGTCAATATATCATTTCTTTCATTTCAAGCATACAAGGGACTATTCGTCTCATGCACGATGACTATTTTTTTCTTGTGAAGTGCGCAGCATGTTTCATGAGTCATACTTTATCTCAGGGACAATAGCATTAGTATTCCTTTTCTCTTATTCAAGACATTCTCAGAGTTAGAATACAAGCAAAATATCAGATATTTTCTTCTCATGGGACATAATATATTCCTTGCAACAGATTGTTCTTTGATACAAATCACATTCCAAGTGTCATACTTCTCTTCTGTTATCAGAACATTAGCAATTCATTTGCAAAGACTATTCTTAAGCAATACATGTATCACTTTTTCAGTGGTTCTTACCATAGCCGACGGTCTATCCCTTCACAAGACAAGGATTAGCATAAATATGATATAACTGACATTGTTCTCTGTTTAGCTCTGCATTGTTTGCTCTTAGCAAAATATTCTTGACACATGCAGACTCGATTGGCACTGTGACTCTCCGGTTCAGCTCTGCACCAATCAACACTTATCTATATGATGGTACATAGGTATTCCCATGATTAGCTAATGTGACTCTTTGGTTCAGCTCGTCGCTAAGGACTCAATACCCCCCTGATCCGAGGTCTCTTTTACCTCAGGGTACCCTAATCTTTCCTAGGCCGAGTGGTTTGAGGAACCCCAAGAATCCACACCAAGAGATGATACTTGTGCACAAGTTGTCCAAGACCAATACATATGCTCTAGCATTTCTATCAGATGAAACGAATTTTGATCAGATCTTTCAGGTATATGACACGTCCTTTTCGTGTCTTAGCAGATATACGACACGTTCATTTCGTGCCTTAGCAGATGTACTACACGTTCATTTCATGCCTTCTTCTTTTCGGATCACATAGCCAACAACTCTCTCTTTTCTTATTAAACATAGCAAGGAGTCATATCGAAACAAAATCTATCTTTAGAATGGCAATATCTCATTGATTTATCAAGGCAACAGTTCATTTCTTATTATCAGGCAACAATCTTCTTCTTAGCATGCGTATTATCTTTTTCATGTTCTTAGCATAGTAACATGTGAAATCTCTTATAAGCATACTTAATTATTACAATCTTGTTATTAGCAATAACATTCATTTAAAAATTCAGATTCTTATTAGGCATAAACGAATCAAAAAATGATTCTTAGTCCACTCACCCAGACTAATCGTCTTCTGTTGCAGAGTCAGCAATCCGATTTCTCTGTTTATCTAGTACCTTCGCAGAGCGGGACACTACAGGAACCAACTTCAATACTTTCCTTTCGTACTTTGATTCTTGGCTCCACCCCTTCATGATGATTAGCCTTCCATCAAACATCTAGGATTATGTCATGTCTTCCTTCATCTCGAACCGAACATAATAGAAGCCATTCTTGCGCAAGAATATTCCATGCTCCCCTTCGGTCGCCATACTCGAGCAGCATAAGCACGAAGCTACCCATAGAATGGACGATTGCTAAGGACATATAATACAATGGTGTTCTTCTAGTACACTGTTGTCTCCGCCAGATGCAACTCCGTGAACACAGTTCAAACCTTACCCCCAACACGTTTGGGGACGACAAACCTCATCTGTCCCGACACCTGAGCATCATCCCCTCGAAAAAAGGAAGCCCATGATTTTGTAGAACCCTAAAGGGGAGTGAATATGGTCATAAAATAATTACCAACAATAATAAACAAATTAAATAACATTTTAAAGAAGAGAGAATCAAATACTCGATGTATCCTGGTATCCTTCCGAGGGGTACTCCAGTCCCGGAACTCTTTCTGGCTTTAATCCACTATTTGAGTAAATAGTACAATACGAGCTTTGATCTGAAGACTCGTCGACTTCTTACACATGAGTTTTCGTCCGAAGGCTCGTCAACTTCTTACACACGAGTTTTTCTCTGAAGGCTCGTCAACTTCAAACTTGAGAAAAAAAGGTTTCAATCTTCTTGAACACTTTGAATATCCCAACTCTTGAATACTCTAACACTTCAATGGATGACAACTTAAAACTTTGTAAAGTAATGGTGGAGCTCTTTGGTAGATGAGAAATTTAAGGCTCAAGTGGATGGGCAATTATGAAGAACGAGAAAGTCCATTTATACAAATCCAAGAGCATAAAGCACTTTCTGCATAGAGCCGGATTATCCGATGGATGTCCGAAGACTTCTTACGGATTATCCGACCCAATAGTAACGAATAGAAATATAGTCGTTGGATGCATTAAATGCTCTGACATTTGGCCATTGGATTTGAATTTGAAATAGCCAGAAAGGCCACTCGAATTATCCGACGGATGTCCGCGGATATCCGAGGGATGATTCAATTGATTCAACAATTACTTATTGTCTTAGTTCGGATTATCTGACGGATGTCCGCAGATAACTGAAGGATGATCCAAAAGATCTAACAATTACTTGCTGTCTCAGTTCGGATATCCGACAGATGTCCACGGATATCTGAAGGATAATACGAAAGATCCAACAATTACTTGATGTCTCAGTTCGGATTATTCGACGAATCTCCTCGAAAATCTTTCGAAAATTCCGCTTCTTCATACATACTTTGTTTAATGATGAAAATATTTTAGCTTTTAGTTTGTCATCCAAACGTAAATGCTTACAAGATATCCTAGACACTTACAGACACTGAGGGAACCCGTAGATCTTCTGATCTTGGATTCTTTTGCTTTTATCTCAGGATTCTTTGAGTGTGATTTATGAGGAGTACTTTCATTTGTAAGTATTGGTCCTTCTAGCTATGAGTGCTTCATTATGAATTTGTAAAGGAATAGAACTAAAAACAATATGGAGGTTAATTATAGTCAATATAACAAAATCAGTGTGCCAACAATCTTTCCCATTTTGATAATTGACAAACGTACGGGTTTTGGAGATAGCTTCCTCGTAATGTGATATCTTCCCCTAAATATAATTTTTCCCCTTGGCATTTATTCAAAATGAAAGCAATAGTAAAAATAGAATAACCAATATAAAGAGACATGAAAGACATAGCATTTGATAATAACAAACTTTTTAAAACATAGTGTCCGTGCTAGGACAATAGGTGAAGCAGAAAACAGCACTTAATAACGATATCAAACCCAGTCCCCGAAGGACTACATAAGACAGACTGTTAAAATAAACTTAAGAATAGTCCTCGAAGGACTGCACAAGACAAAAACCATTTATACTAGAAAGTCCATGAAGGATTGTACATAACAAAAAAAAGAAACATTTGAGACACACCACCACAAAGTGCCAGTATCCATCAACTATCAGGAGCAACCGGAGGGTCGTCATTAGCCGAGGGATCCTCATCATCACTCGGGGCTGGGGTAAAAGCACAGTATGGATCTATGTCTCATGGATACATGAAGCCATAGACGTTGGGATTGGTAAAGCACGGCCCGGGGTAGTCAGGATGAGGAACGTTTGGACTGACGTAGAAATTGTCTTCCTCAAGCATACGCTGAAAGTAATAGGCTTGATCCATGAAGCCATGATGGAGAGTGAAAGAGATTTAAACTTGCGATCGATGTAGCGACAAACCTCGGGAGTGAGGATTATAGAGGGCTGAGCAGAGGAGTCAGCAGCAGCCGCTTGAATGGCGCGTGCACGGGTTTTGGATTTTGCAAGAAGGGTAGGCGGTCTCCTATGGGGCAATTAGTCAAATTAACCCCATTAGCTTCTAAGATCACAGTAATGTACATTCCAAAAAGGAGAGACCGATGGCTGGATTCCCGGATATGGATCATGGTGAGGATGATGTTTTTGGCTAGTAAGAAGGGTTGCTTGGAGACAAGGTAGTACATGGCAATTAACTCTTCAATGGTCAAACTATCTATATTACCATGTTTCAGAGTGATAGTGTGACAGAGGATATGATGGAAGTTATAAAAAGAATGGATTGAGGTCCTTATTGTCAGGCTTGAGGACAGCAGGTCGACCGCAGATGTTGAAGAAAAAATTCTTTACAGGATAGAGTATTGGAAATGGTCATGTCCTCAAGCATCATTGGGAGGGAGCGGTAAGATGACCGTTCATTCAGGCCGAGAATACTGGCCAGAAAGGCGACGGTGATTTTAACCCCTACGACCTTGGTTTCAAACCCCAGTCCATTCTCGGCAGGAACCAGGTTGCAGTAAAACATCCGGATGGCAGGTGGGTAGATGTCTACTTGCCGCTCCAGGAGGTCGGCAATTCTGGCAAACTCCAGATATTCATGATGTTTAGGGAAGATGAGAAAGGAAATAGGCTTTCCTGGACAGATGGGGGCATTATGGTATATGGAGAACCAGTCACGGAAATGGTGGGTAAACTTGAAAATGGTAGGATTGTACCCGTGAGTTGGTGAAGGAGAAAACAGAGAGGCGAAAGGTGGCGTGGCGGAGGAGAAGGAGCCGTCGTGACGAGATCATCTCTTTCCATGGAAAGCCATTGGAAGCAGGTTAGGTAAGAGAGAAGTTTTGAAGAGTTTTATTAAGAGTAGGGAGAGAGGAGGAAGAAGAAGAAGGGTTTATATAGGAGTGAATGAGTTTAATTGGGGGGTAGATGAATAGTTATAACAGATTTTGGAGGAAGATGTAGAGTTAAATTTGGATTTTTGGGAAAGATGGATGGACACAACCGCTTGGTTTATGTCCTCTGAACTTCCGTACGAAAAATTCGACAAAAAATTGCGAATTTCTGCCAGAAATTTCGGTCGAAGATAAGAATGCATTTAATACGTTAGGTGAAAAGTAAATAGTATGAAAGTTGAGTTGGCAAAAAAAAATAGTATGGAAGTCGAGTAGGCAAAAAGTGAGGGAATCTATGCCAGTAGTGTCACGACCCGCACCCAATATTTGGGTATGAACCGTGTACACGCCCAGCCTACGCCGCAGAGTCGGCGGAAGAACGCTGTAACAATATGATGAACAACCATGCAATAATATAATTCTCACATGGGACAACCACAACTCAGAGTCACAGCTCAATAACTAGAAAGTGAAATAAATATACATCTTAAAGGAAATGTATGATAATAAAATGAAATGATATCTCTACTACAAGTCTCAACATCAACTCAAAATCTAATACAAGTCTCAGCTCTAACTAAAAGGAAACTAAGCAAATGCAGTAGGATCAGACGCTGCGTACTCCTCCTGATAAGAAAAATCTGTCTCAACTAAATCTCCCATGTATGGGCCATACTGGTCAGGGCACTCGACCTCCTCGCAATCACCTAAAATTTGTTTGGTTACCCAGTCATGATGGAACGAGTACAATTCATCGAATGCAGTTCCAATATATGAAAGTGACTATAAACAAAGGTTAGACATCAATCATGAGTTTTAAAAATAAATAATAAAGCTGTGAGAAAAGACAGTAAATCAATAGTAATAAAGTAGACAATACCTTCCCAACTGTTAGAAATACCTTTGATATGTGATCGGTCTGGGGTACTACACTGCACGGTCTACGATGTCTACTTGCATGAAAAATAAGCACTGTCTATGATGTCTACTTGCAAGAAAATAAGCACTGTCTACGATGTCTACTTGCAGAAAATAAGCACTGTCTACAATGTCTACTTGCAGGAAATAAGCACTGTCTACAATGTCTACTTACAGAAAATAAGCACTGTCTATGGTCGGATCACATATCTTTGGTATTTCAAGTTCCCGACTCATTATTTTATAATAAAATAAAATTCACATAATTAATGACCAATCGATGAGATATAGTGAAATTCAATATTGAAAACAGACAACAAACTGTACTCGCCTGGCGTCCTGAGCTGATGGCACGGGTCAGACTCCGAATCGAGGTCCAAGGAACCTATTTAAATGAAATTACAGTGTCAAGATACAACTCAATATGAAGGTTTGTGCTCTTAAAAATAGTTTGCCCTATTAGTTTAGGGTCTACCCCATGTTCTTGTATCAACAGTTGCATCTAAACTCTAGGATGGAGCCATCACCCATTGTTTCATAATACCTTGGGCAGGGGTAAATATCATTTGGGGTCATTTCCTATAACTCAAGCATAATTTACTACATAAATGATTTCCTAAGCCCTTAACTGATACTCTTCAAATTTGTTCTCTTTGTGGCTGACCCAGCCAACCAGGGAACTGGTATATTTTCAGTTTGTACAGACCATAGGTCAATTGAGGTTGATCAATACATCAGTCACAGTTTTATTTGTCATATGGCACCACCCCCTGGAATCCCCAAATACCCAACATGGGTACCCATGTAACTATTCCATCCTGCCCTGTAGATGGTTAGTAAAATATGGTGAACCCACACGACTAGTTACCTGCAATTGTGGATACCTGAACATTATTCTAGGATATCAGTTGCCTACTGATTCAACCTACACTAGTCCTAGGTTGTCATCTCCTCAACCTACTGACCTGGCCTCCCTTGCATAGATCCCTTTCCTATGATTCAGTCTATTAGATGGTAGGATCTATGTACCCTATGATTTACTGGTTACAATGTGCCCCCAATTTCTTTATTAGTAATTCCTGCACCTTAGTCAAACAAACATGTCACCCTTAGACAGGAAGTCCCTATGCAGTACTTCACAAGGTCCATCCCTGTCAATAGGCAACCAGGTACCTATTTCCTGCTACACTCCCCCCTTGGTATACTGGATACCCAACCAGGTTGGTCTTCCAAAACCTGGGTACACATACTGGTTCCACACACCTGGCTTTGCCCAAACGATTTATTAGGAAACACTCCAATACCCTGGTGTTAACCTGTCACCAAGTTTTCCTTATGCCAGGTGGCTTCTTGCCAGTGCATCACAGCCAAATCTCAGGAAATCCTGAGTTATAGATAACCCAGGTTTCCTAGGCTTGGGAGAGCCCTGTCAGATCTGTCCCCTCCTTTATGTAGACCTGTCCTGACAACCTGGATGTACCATGGTTCCATGTTCTAATAAAATTTCAGTTGGGAAACTGCAGGGTTCCCTGTGGTCTCTATGTGTGCCATGGTCAGTAGGCTCGAATTACAGTTTAACCCAAGAGCATTGGTCTGTATCTGACTGAAGGGTAAAGTCCATATCAAGTCCCTTCGATATCAGGTCCCCCCCCCCCATCTGGTTATCCCCTGTTATCAGGATACTTTGCATCTGTACTCATGGTACAAAGTTACATCCTAGATTAGCAGTTTAGGGTGTATCAGGGGATTGGTATACTGGTACAAGCCTAGGACCTAGCAATTTATGTGGAAGACTACTTCCAGGATCCAGAATCTGTAATTTCCTGTCAAGTACACAGGTCTTAGGCTTGGGAAGTCCTGTCATGATATGGTGCCTATGGTGTCTAGATGATTTAGACTTAACATTCACCAAGTGTCCTTGCATATTGGAAACCAGGATGTACATCTACCTATATTGATATAGGGGGCAGTCCCTGCTCTCAGAGATTTGGGTCAAGTTCAGGTATCACCATCTCGTCTACAGTCCTTACTGCCTGTCATGAATATACCAGATTATCACCTTTAGATAAATGGTTGAGGATGTATCATGATACTGATACAAGTAGAGGACATATCACTCATGGGATTTCCTATTACACCAAACACCAAATACAAGTCTTTTACCCTCTGGTTTCGATGGTGTGTGGTTTTGTGCATCTGATATAAGAGATCTACTCTTTCCTGCCTGTGAATCTATTAGAGAATTACTACTAACACCTACCCATCTACCAATTGTCCCACAACTTCAGGATATTAATTGCTCGAGAGGGAAAAAAAAAAGTGTACCTGTTGCAACTCAAAACCTTGCTAGAAGCTCTACTCGATCCTGGTGACATAAATATGTGGGTTTGTTTAGGGTTTTCAGGGAGATCGTAGGAGTACTCATCTATATATATATATATATATATAATATAGACAATGGCATGGGTGTGATCGGAATAGTTTAGAGAAATTCAAAAATTGTTTGAGTTTGATTCGAGCCTATCCTCTGCTATTCAAAAACAAATCTTTGTTTGAATTCAATTAGGAGTACAGGCTTTCCCGAGCACTTGTAAGTTTAAATTTTTAACTTACAAAAAGGTCCTTGCAAATAAGACATTTGCAATTAAAACTTTCCTTCTCTATAGACTGTTATATACATTAACAAATGTGTCTTAGATGGTCAAAGTGCCTATGTAACAAAAATGGGGATTTAAACAACTAATAATTAATAATTAATAATAAATATTAAAAAAATTAGATGGGGCTCACAAGTCTATCCCCCTTAATTTATTTTCGTCCTCGAAATTTAGCTGAAAAGTAATGTAGAACTGTACCTCAGTCCTCAAAGAGGTAGGGGTAGCGCTCACGCATCTCATCCTCTCTCTCCCATGTAGACTCGCCCGGGGAGTGGTGTTTCCACGTGACGCGAACCAAGGGAATCACTTGATTCCTTAGTACCTTCTCTCTGCGATCCAAGATCTCCACGGGCTGCTCCTGGTAACTGAGACTCGGTCCCACCTCGATCTCCGAGTGGTCCAAGACATGACTGGGGTCCGCCACGTATCGTCGCAGCTGGGATACGTGGAACACGTTGTGCACTCCTTCCAGTGCAGGCGGCAAGGCTAATCGGTATGCTACTGCACCGATTTTCTTGAGAATCTCAAACGGCCCAATGAAACGTGGGCTGAGTTTGCCACCTTTACCGAAACGGATAGTGCCACGTGTCGGAGAAATTTTCAAAAACACCAAGTCACCGACCTAGATGCACAAAATGTTAACACGAAACTCATAACTACACATGCAATTAAAACTTAAGAAGGTTTATACCTCTAACTCTAACGGCCTACGGTGACTGTCGGCCAGTGCTTCTGCCTGTCCTGAGCCACGCGAAGCCGCTCTCTAATCATCTTGACCTTCTCCGCAGCATCTACTACCATCTCCGGTCCCAATAGTGCACGCTCTCCCACATTGTCCCAAGACAGCGGGGTACGACATCTCCGCCCATACAACGCTTCTAAAGGGGACATCTCGATACTAGCTTGGTAGCTGTTGTTATAGGAGAACTCCACGAGATAAAGGTGGTCCTCCCATGAGCCGCCAAAGTCTAGTACGCACGTCCGCAGCATATCCTCGAGCGTCTGAATGGTCCGCTCGAACTGTCCATCCGTCTGCGGATGATATGCAGTGCTGAACTTGAGCGCTGTGCCCAAGCTAGCCTGTAGGCTCCTCCAAAAATGAGAGGTGAACCTGTTGTCACGGTCCGACATGATACTCACAGGAATCCCGTGCAATCGAACTATCTGCTTCACATAAAGTTCTGCCAGCTTCTCTATAGATAACCCCACTTTAAATGGAATAAAGTGGGCCGATTTGGTCAACCTGTCAACGATGACCCAAATCGCATCCTTTCCGCCTGATGACCGTAGAAGACCGGAAACGAAATCCATAGTGATGTGTTCCCACTTCCACTCGGGTATCGGTAGCGGCTGCAACAATCCTCCTGGTCTCTGCCTCTCGGCTTTGACCTGCTAACATACGAGGCACCTAAAAATGAAAACGAGCCACTTCCTGTTTCATACCATACCACCATACGTGGTTTCTCAGGTCCTTGTATATCTTATTGGCTCCCGGATCTAGAGAATACTGGGAGCGGTGTGCCTCCTGCATAACTTCTTCTCTCAAATCCCCACTAGGTACACAAAGCCTCGTCCCATGCCGCAACGAACCATCATCTGCAATGATGAAATCATCGAGCAACATGTTCGTGCCTGTGCTATGATGCTCTTCAGCTGCTCATCCTGATGTTGTGCCTCCCGAATCCTGTCCATCAGCCCTGACTGAATCTGCATGCCCATCATCTGAATCTCGGCTCCCGGAATGACGATCTCGATGCCCAAACTCTCCAAATTCGCTAGTAAGTGACGATCTCGGATCAAGCACATTGCTACGGGATACCTGCTCAAAGCATCCACAACAACATTGGCTTTTCCTGGATGATACTGTAGAGAAATATCATAGTCGCTCATCAGCTCAAGCCATCTGCGCTGCCGCATATTCAACTCCTTTTGCGTGAATACATACTTCAAGTTTTTGTGGTCAGTGAAGATTTCCACTCGCTCTTCGTACAAATAATGTCTCCACAGCTTCAAGGCGAAGACCACAGCTGCCAACTCTAGATCGTGCGTGGGATAGTTCTTCTCATGCGGTCTCAACTGTTGAGACGCATAGGCTATCACTCTCTTGTTCTGCTCTAGGACACAACCCAGTCCTGTGCCCGAGGCATCACTATAAATGGTGAAACCTCCCGATCCTGAAGGCAAAGCCACGATAGGGGCTGTCGTCAGTCTCTTCTTCAATTGGTCGAATGCAGCCTGGCAATCCTCCGTCCACACAAACTCCACATCTTTCCTTGTGAGCCTAGTGAGCGGTTCTGCAATCCGGGCGAAGTCCTGCACGAACTTCCGATAATACCCTGCTAGCCCCAAGAAACTTTGAATCTCTGCCACCATAGTTGGAGTAGACCATGCTTCCACTGCTGTCACCTTCTTCGGATCGACGGATATACCGTCACCAGTCACCACATGACCAAGAAACTCTACCTTGACCAAGAAGAACTCACATTTCGAGAGCTTTCCATAGAGCTTCTCTTTTCTGAGGGTCTCTAACACGATTCTCATATGTTCCTCGTGCTCCTCCGGTGTTTTCGAATAATGAGTATGTCATCGATAAACACCACTACGAACTTATCAAGGTACGATGGAATACCTTGTTCATCAAGTTCATGAAGACTGCCGGGGCGTTAGTCAACCCGAACGGCATCACCATAAACTCATATTGTCCGTACTTGGTCCAGAAAGCAGTCTTCGGTATGTCTTCCTTCTTACCTTCAACTGATGGTAGCCCGACCTCAAATCTATCTTAGAGAATACCCGCGCGCCGCTCAATTGATCGAAGAGATCGTCTATCCTCGCAGCGGATACTTGTTCTTGATAGTAAGATTGTTCAAGGTGCGGTAGTCGATGCACATTCGCACCATACCGTCCTTCTTCGGCACAAAAAGGACAGGGGAGCCCCATGGCGACGAACTCTCTCTGATGAACCCTTTTCTAGCAATTCGTCAATCTGCTTCTTCAGTTCTTCAGCCTCCTTGTTGTTGATCTGATATACCGGTTGCGCCGTCGGTTCTGCGCCTGGCACTAGATCAATAGCAAACTCGATGTCCCTGTCTGGCGGCAATCCTGGCAAGTCTTCGGGAAAAACGTCTATGAACTTTGTGACGATGGGATGTGGGATCTCTTCTCCCTCAATCATAGCTCCGCAAATGGCTCCGTGTTGCTGCTCTACTGCTTCTCTCGCGAACTCGAATGTGGTACCTCCGGAGGACTGAATACAACACATCCTCGTGGCAGTCTATACTGGCAAAATTCTTACTCAACCAATCCATACCGAGAACAATGTCGAAACTGGTGGTGGCATTACGAGTAAGTTGGCGCACAACTCCCTTCCTCCCAAAGTGATGCGCCGCCTCATGCAAATATCCTTGACTAGGATAATGCCTCCGCCTGTCATAATTTTGCAACTACCGTCCAACGATACAGACGCTATACTATGCTTGAATACAAAAGCTACGGAGATAAAACTATGGATGCACCGAATCAAACAAAGCTACAGCGGAAATAGAATCAAGAAGTATGGAACCTGCTATCACGTCTGGGGTAGGCTCTGGCTCCTCAACGGCCATGGCAAAAGCTCGGCCCTGCTGGAGTGCACCTCTCTGCTGGTGCTGAGCGAAACGCTGCTGCTGAGTGGGTAGTGGGGGACCTCGTGGCTGAGGTGCTGCTGGTCCTCTCTATGCCGGTGCCGTCTCGTGTCCTGTCCGTTTAGGGATCAGTAAGCACTCTTTCAGCTGATGCGATGGAGATCCACAATATAAGCACGCTCTGAGTCTCTTCCGGCAGTCGTCCCAAGTGTGTCCGCTCCTCCCGCAGTGAGTGCAGTACGGGACCTGCTGTAGCTGTCTCTGTGGCTGCTGAGTCTGGGCTCGGGCTGGAACCCGGTTCTGCTGGTATGCTGGGGTTTTACCAGCAGGCTAGAACTGCTGCTGATGATGGTGCTGAAAGGCCTTCGGCTGGAACTGGAAAAGCTTTGCTGGGGCTGATTTGTTGTTGTTTCCTCCCAAAAGTCTCTCGACTCCTCTTCGGTCTGTAATTCAGTTCTTCCTCCACTGCTTGTACGACCTCCAGAATCTCCTCATAGGTAGTAGCGCGGCTGGTGGCGATGGCTAAGCGAATCTCGTGTGACAGTTCCTTCCTGAACCGTCGTGCCTTGTCTTCCGGGGTGCTGACCAAGTTCTCTGCAAAGCGACTGAGGCGAGAAAACTCTGTTGTATACTCATCGATGGTGTGGTTGCCTTGTTCCAGATGCTCGAACTAGCTCACGAGCGCCTCTCGTGCCACATATGGGTGGAACTTCTTCTTGAACAGGTGCTTGAACTCCTCCCAAGTTACGTCTGGAGCAGAAAAGCGGGGCTCGCCTTGGTACCATGTCCGCACGATGTCGAAAAGCTGTCCACTGACTGACTCTATCTTCAGATCTTCTGGGATTCGGGCCATCTTCAGATACCTCTCTACGCTCTCCAGCCATTCGTCAGCGTAGACGATCCCCTCTGTCCATAGAATGGCATGGGCCTAAAGTCCATGAAGTGCTTGGGATTCCCCGATTGCTGTCGGGGAGCATCTCGAATCTGAAGTACCTCTTTCAGAGTGTCGCGAAACATGTTGGCCTGCTGCTGGATGATCCCGAGGAGTGTAACATTGTCCAGTACTGGTGGCGGAGGCAGTACAGGTGCCGGGTACATCGCTGGTGCGGGAGGTATAGTAGGTGCTGGGTACATCGCTGGAGCTGGATGCATGGCTGGTGCTGGGTACATATAGGGAGCCTGCTGCATCGTAGGTACGGAATACATGACTAGAGCTGGATGCATCATAGGTGGTGGATAAACTGCTGGTGCTGGTGGAGGAATGGGTGCTGGTGCTGGCGTCTGCGGAGGGAACTGTGGTGAAGGCGGAATGTCATCCCTGCGGAACCTCGAGTACTGTGGCTGAGCCGGTCCACCCTGGTGAGTAAGCTGGCCTCCCTGAGTCGGAGGAGTCTCGTAAGTGAAAAATATGCCAACAATCGATGGAGTGTTCCATGCAGCGTTGTTCCTGTCTTGTGAATCCATTAGCTGAAAACAAGGAAACCATTAGACGAATGGAATGATTCAAACAGGATGCATAAGAGTAATTGAAGGCGAGTAAAGAAGTCAATGACGCAAATTTCACCCCGTGGACGTAGTCCTTAGGTCCTTATTCCTAGTCCTAATCACAGGCCCGCAGTAGTACGACAAACTTAAGTACTACCACGGTTTTGCTGGTCTTGTAAAATGTCGACCTGCATGGGCCACCATAAAAACGTGTCACGACCCGCATCCAATATTTGGGCATGAACCGTGTACACGCCCAGCCTACGCCGCAGAGTCGACGGTAGAACGCTGTAACAATATGATGAACAACCATGCAATAATATAATTCTCACATGGGACAACCACAACTCAAAGTCACAGCTCAATAACTAGAAAGTGAAATAAATATCCATCTCAAAGGGAATGTATGATAATAAAATAAAATGATATCTCTACTACAAGTCTCAACATCAACTCAAAATCTAATACAAGTCTCAGCTCTAACTAAAAGGAAACTAAGCAAACGCAGCAGGATCAGACGCTGCATACTCCTCCTGATAAGAAAAATCTGTCTCAACTAAATCTCCCATGTATGGGCCATACTGGTCAGGGCACTCGACCTCCTCGCAATCACCTAAAATTTGTTTGGTTACCCAGTCAGGATGGAACGAGTACAATTCATCGAATGCAGTTCCAATATATGAAAGTGACTATAAACAAAAGTTAGACATCAATCATGAGTTTAAAAATAAATAGTAAAGCTGTGAGAAAAGACAGTAAATCAATAGTAATAAAGTAGACAATACCTTCCCAACTGTTAGAAATACCTTTGATATGTGATCGGTCTGGGTACTACACCGCACGGTCTACGATGTCTACTTGCATGAAAAATAAACACTGTCTACGATGTCTACTTACAAAAAAATAAGCACTGTCTACGATATCTACTTGCAGAAAATAAGCACTGTCTACAATGTCTACTTGCAGAAAATAAGCACTGTATATAATGTCTACTTGCAGAAAATAAGCACTGTCTATAATGTCTACTTGCGGGAAAATAAGCACTGTCTATGGTCGGATCACATATCTTTGGTATTTCAAGTTCCCGACTCATTGTTTTATAATAAAATAAAATTCACATAATTAATGACCAATCGATGAGATATAGTGAAATTCAATATTGAAAACAGACAACAAACTGTACTCGCCTGGCGTCCTGAGCTGATGGCACGGGTCAGACTCCGAATCGAGGTCCAAGGAACCTATTTACATAAAATTACAGTGTCAAGATATAACTCAATATGAAGGTTTGTGCTCTTAAAAATAGTTTGCCCTATTAGTTTAAGGTCTACCCCATGTTCTTGTATCAACAGTTGCATCTAAACTCTAGGATGGAGCCATCACCCATTGTTTCATAATACCTTGGGCAGGGGTAAATATCATTTGGGGTCATTTCCTATAACTCAAACATAATTTACTACATAAATGATTTCCTAAGCCCTTAACTGATAATCTTCAAATTTGTCCTCTTTGTGGCTGACCTAGCCAACCAGGGAACTGGTATATTTTCAGTTTGTACAGACCTTAGGTCAATTGAGGTTGATCAATACATCAGTCACAGTTTTATTTGTCATATGGCACCACCCTCTGGAATCCCTAAATACCCAACATGGGTACCCATGTAACTATTCCATCCTGCCCTTTAGATGGTTAGTAAAACATGGTGAACCCACAAGACTAGTTACCTGCAATTGTGGATACCTGAACATTGTCCTAGGATATCAGTTGCCTACTGATTCAACCTACACTAGTCCTAGGTTGTCATCTCCTCAACCTACTGACCTGGCCTCCCTTGCATAGATCCCTTTCCTATGATTCAGTCTATTAGATGGTAGGATCTATGTACCCTATGATTTACTGGTTACAATGTGCCCCCAATTTCTTTATTAGTAATTCCTGCACCTTAGTCAAACAAACCTGTCACCCTTGGACAGGAAGTCCCTATGCAGTACTTCACAAGGTCCATCCCTGTCAATAGGCAACCAGGTACCTATTTCCTGCTACACTCCCCCCCTTGGTATACTGGATACCCAACCAGGTTGGTCTTCCAAAACCTGGGTACACATACTGGTTCCACACACCTGGCTTTGCCCAAACGATTTATTAGGAAACACTCCTATACCCTGGTGTTAACAAGTTACCAAGTTTTTCTGATGCCAGGTGGCTTCTTGCCAGTGCATCACAGCCAAATCTCAGGAAATCCTGAGTTATAGATAACCCAGGTTTCCTAGGCTTGGGAGAGCCCTGTCAGATCTGTCCCCTCCTTTATGTAGACCTGTCCTGACAACCTGGATGTACCATGGTTCCATGTTCTAATAAAATTTCAGTTGGGAAACTGCAGGGTTCCCTGTGGTCTCTATGTGTGCTATGGTCAGTAGGCTCGAATTACAGTTTAACCCAAGAGCATTGGTCTGCATCTGACTGAAGGGTAAAGTCCATATCAAGTCCCTTCGATATCAGGTCCCCCCATCTGGTTACCCCCTGTTATCAGGATACTTTGCATCTGTACTCATGGTACAAAGTTACATCCTAGATTAGCAGTTTAGGGTGTATCTGGGGATTGGTATACTGGTACAAGCCTAGGACCTAGCAATTTATGTGGAAGACTACTTCCAGGATCCAGGATCTGTAATTTCCTGTCAAGTACACAGGTCTTAGGCTTGGGAAGTCCTGTCATGATATGGTGCCTATGGTGTCTAGATGATTTAGACTTAACATTCACCAAGTGTCCTTGCATACTGGAAAGCAGGATGTACATCTACCTATATTGATATAGGGGACAGTCCCTGCTCTCAGAGATTTGGGTCAGGTTCAGGTATCACCATCTCATCTATAGTCCTTACTGCCTGTCATGAATATACCAGATTATCACCTTAAGATAAATGGTTGAGGATGTATCATGATACTGATACAAGTAGAGGACATATCACTCATGGGATTTCCTGTTACACCAAACACCAAATACAAGTCTTTTACCCTCTGGTTTCGATGGTGTGTGGTTTTGTGCATCTGATATAAGAGATCTACTCTTTTCTGCCTGTTAATCTATTGGAGAATTACTACTAACACCTACCCATCTACCAATTGTCCTACAATTTCAGGATATTAATTGCTCGAGAGGGAAAAAAATGTACCTGTTGCAACTCAAAACCTTGCTAGAAGCTCTACTCGATCCTGGTGACAGAAATATGTGGGTTTGTTTAGGGTTTTCAGGGAGATCGCAGGAGTACTCATCTATATATATATAGACAATGGCATGGGTGTGATCGGAATAGTTTAGAGAAATTCAAAAATTGTTTAAGTTTGATTCGAGCCTATCCTCTGCTATTCAAAAACAAATCTTTGTTTGAATTCAATTAGGAGTACAGGCTTTCTCGAGCACTTGTAAGTTTAAATTTTTAACTTACAAAAAGGTCCTTGCAAATAAGACATTTGCAATTAAAACTTTCCTTCTCTATAGACTGTTATATACATTAACAAATGTGTCTTAGATGGTCAAAGTGCCTATGTAACAAAAATAGGGATTTAAACAACTAATAATTAATAATAAATAATAATAAAAATTAGATGGGGCTCACAAGTGGTAAATGCCAGAAAATCCGTCGATTTTTCACATAAATTCAGTAGATTATTCGATTGAGGCACAAAATGCATATTTTTTAGTTCAGATTATCTGACGGATTACCGCGGAATACCTTCGAATTTTCCGAAAGATAAAAATGTAGTCAATGAATTCAAGATGTATGTCTCCTTTTCGTTGATGATCACACAAAAAGTGATATCGAATCTCAACGTGTTTTATACGTGAGTGACAAATAGAGTTTTTAGTAAGATTAATAGAGCTAGTATTGTCACATTTGATAGAGATGCCATTTGAGGAAATACCGTAATCTACAAGTGTTTGTGTCATCCAAAGAATTTGTGCACAACAGCATCCAGTCGAAATGTATTCAACCTCAATTGTGGAAAGGACAATCGAGTTTTGTTTCTTACTAAACCATGAAACCAAAGATTTTTCAAGAAATTGGCATATGCCGCTAGTGCTTTTTCGGTCAATCTTACATCCAGCAAAATCTGCATCCGAATAGCCGATAAGCTCAAAGGATGGAGATTTTGGATACCAAAGTCCCATGTTAATGGTACCTTTGAGATACCAAAAAATGTACTTAATGACACATAAGTGTGATTCTTTGGGATTTGCTTGCTATCATGCACATAAGAAAACACTAAACATGATGTCAGGACGACTAGTAGTTAAATAAAGTAAGCTACCGATCATATCTCGATACTTACGAATGTCGACCGATACACCATTATCATCTTGATCAAGCTTAGTTGTTATGGTCATAGGAGTTCTCATTGATTTGGAGGAGTCTAGTTCATAGCACTTAAGAAGATCCTTGGAGTATTTGGCTTGATTGATGAACGTGCCTTGAGGTCCTTGCTTGATTTGTAATTCAAGAAAGAATGATAATCCTCATCATGCTTATTTTAAACTCATCCCGCATAACTTTGGCAAACTCTATACACAGTGTTTTATTAGTGGAACCAAAAATGATATCATCAACATAAATTTGAACTAATATGAGTGTTTCATTGTGAGTTTTAATAAAAAGTGTGGTGTCAACTTTGTCCTTGGAGAAGTTGTGAGAAAGGAGCTAAGACGCTCATACCAAGCACGAGGAGCTTGCTTGAGGCCATAGAGGGCTTTCTGTAGTTTGAAAACATGATCAAAAAATTAAAAATCTTTAAAGCCAGAAGGTTGCTTGACATACACCTCTTTTTTAATAACACCATTCAAAAAGGCATTTTTGACATCCATTTGAAAGAGTTTAAAATTATTAAAACAAGCAAAAACACAAAGCATTCAGATGGATTCAAGACGAGCAACTGGTGCATAGGTTTCTTCATAATAAATGCTTTCGTTTTGGTTATAGCCTTGAGCAACCAATCGGACTTTATTACGAGTTACAATCCCATCTTCATTAAGCTTATTTCGAAACATCCATTTTGTCCCAATAATAGGATAGTTGTGGGGCTTAGGAATGAGTTCCCAAATGTTGTTTCTCTCGAATTGATTAAGCTCTTCTTGCATTGCAATCATCCAAAATTCATCATTAAAAGCATCGTTGATATTTTTAGGCTCTATTTGAGAAATAAAAGCCACATTTGTACAGTGATCATGTATAGAGGATCGAGTGCTTACTCGTGAGGAAGGGTCTCCAATGATAAGTTCCTTGGGATGATGAGGGACAAATCTTCATTCTTTGGGGAGATCCTCTTGAGGAGTATCTATAATTGATGAATTTTTAGGTGGAGGAATCTCAACTTCATTACTAGATGAAGGAGCACTTGTTTCTCCAAGAGAAGAATTTTCCAAACCAAAAGAGATTTTATCAACATCGTTCATGGAGCTAGTTGTAGAAGTGTTAATTTCGTCAAAAGAGAGATTGATTGACTCTTAGACTACAAGACTTCTTTTGTTAAAGGCACGAATCCCTTTCCTATGTATTGAATAACCAAGGAATATACCTTCATAGGCTTTTTCTTCAAATTTGCCTAGGTTATCTTTGGTGTTCAGAATAAAATATTTGCATCCAAAAACTTTAAAATATTCAATAGAAGGAATTTTGTCAAACCAAAGCTCATAAGGAGTTTTCTTAGAAATAGGTCTAATCAAGACTCTATTTATAACATAACATGTCGTATTAACGGCTTCTGCCCAAAAGTATTGAGGGGGCTTGTATTGATTTAACATAACCTTGGCCATATCGTCGAGGGTTATATTCTTTCTTTTTACTACACCATTTTGTTATGGAGTCCTAAGGCAAGCAAAACCATGACCAAAACCATTTTTAATACAAAAGTTTTTGAAATCGACATTGTCAAATTTGCCTCCATGATCACTTCTAATTTTGTTGATCGTAATGTCTTTATCCTTTTGAACACGTTTACAAAAAGCAACAAAGTCACAAAAAGTATTAATTTTATTTGCAAAAAAAATAACCCAAGTAAATCTCGAAAAATCATTACTAAAACAAAAGCATAAAGTTTACCACCAAGACTAGATACTCTACTATGATCGAATAAATCTATATGAATAAGTTGGAGGGGTCTAGTAGTGCTCACCGAGTTGATAGATTTGAAGGAAGTAACTTATTTTTCTTGTATTCCTCACATATCATGTCTTTCTTGAATGGAATGTTTGGGAGTCCTCTAACTAGCCTCGTGGTGGCCAGTCGAGAGATAGTGTCTATGTTGGCGTTTCCAAGTCTCATGTGCAAAAGCTAACTTTTATCATTCTTTACTACTAGGCACTTGTTATTGTTAGTATTTTCAACAAGATAAAATACATAAATATTGTCTTCTCTAATCATTTCATACACAGTGGAGCCATTTGTACTGTCATAAATGAAACATTTGTGTTTAACAAAGTTAACTCCATAGCCATTATCCGTGAGATTACTAATGCTAAGAAGATTGTGCCTCAGATTTATGACAAGGCAAACATTTTTAATGCAATGGTAAGGAGGGGAGCCGATATTACCATATCCGATGATGTAACCCCTTAAGTTATTGCCGAAGGATACATGTCCTTCCTTCTTCATCGATAGCATTGCAAAAGTAAAGCATCACCAGTCATATGTCATGAGCAACTGCTATCGAGGATCCACTTATTTCTAGCATGCGATAGAGGGTTCACCTATAACACAAGTTGAAGATGAAGACTTTGGTACCCAGAAATGTTTGGGTCCTTGACTGTTAGTTTTTGGAACTCATTTTAGCATTCTCTTGTCAACGTGCTTTTCCATTTGATAGTAATGAGATGTGTGCCCAAATAAACCACAATAGTGGCACATGATGGGTGTTATAGGTCTAGGAGAAGAAGAATGAGTGTTTTGAGTACGAGGAGTTCTAGCATGATTGTTATGGTGAAGATAGTAAAAAGCATGATGTGACGTATTCGTGTTCTTTCTTACAAATGGTCCTCTTTGTGTGTGCACTTGTTGGCGATAGGGCCTATGTGGTGTGTTCATGTGAGTGTGACTCTTGTAGCTAGTGTTGTGAAGTGTGTTGGTGCGTCTTTGATTATGACGTAGTACATTTGTGTAGGTCACATCTCTATCATCTTATTTTTTATTTTTTGCAAGAAAATCATTATATTTGATAGAAGTTGCATATTCCCTTTGGTTAGCAACAAGTGTCTTTTTCTTAGCAATGTCATATCCTTCCTTGAGGGATTGACATTCAATATCCTTTTTATTTATGACGTCTAAGCTTCTTGTAGCTTTAGTCGAAGAGATTCAATCTCATCAGTGTCAGAAGCAGGAGATTTTTCTTTTATATCAAAAATGATATTAGAAAGTCTTTATATTTCTTGCTTGAGAGCATCAATCTCTTTTAGAGATTTTATGTGCTTACTTTTCAAAACTTTGTGTTCATTGTGTAGTTCAAGAATGACATTTTCTAATTCAGTATAAGAAAGAGTGTTCATAGAGAAGTCATCAAGTATCTCATTTGACTCTGCTGCTATAAGACAGACATATGCAATGTGTTTGCATTCTTTGTCGTCTGAGTCACTGGCATCACTTTCGTACTAGATGCTAGTGTTGGCATACTTCCTTTAGGATGAGCTTCCTTTGTTTGGCGTTTCGTACTTGCCAGATTCTCTTCTTCCTATTGGACAATCCCTCTTAATGTGTCTAATTTTCTTGCAGTTGTAGCAAGCTGTTTCTTCATCAGTGTCCCTTCTTGAACGATTTGCTTTATTGAACTTGAGAAACTTTCTTAAGTGTCTAGCGATGAGAGTGATTTTTTGTCATCCGAATCGTCATCATCAGAGTCATCTTTTGAGGAGAGCTTGATGGTCTTGAGAGCAAGAAATTTTTCTTTTTCCTTCATCTTTTCTTTCTCCTTTTCTTGTACGGAGGCTTCCCCTTGGTGCTTCATATCTAGCTCATGGGTCATTAGTTTTTCCATGAGAGTATCAAGGTTTATCGTTGTAAATTCATTCCCTTAGATGATGGCGGTAGCTTTGCGATTCCATCCTCTAGTCAATTCTCTGAAAAGTTTTCGAATCTTTTCATGAGTGGGGTATTCATTAACAAGAGAAGAGAGAGGGTAATAATATCAAAGAATCGGGCAAACATAAAAGTAATAGACTCATCCTGTTTTATTTTAAAGGATTCATACTCTTGAGTGAGTCTACTAATCTTTAATTCTTTTACTTGTGATGTCCCCTCGTGTGTGACTTTCAAAAGTTTTCATATTTCATTAGAAGTTTTGCAAGTGGAGATTCTATTGAATTCTTTGCTATCAAGAGCACAATAGAGTGCGTTCATAGCCTTTGCATCCCGACTAAAAACCTTCTTGTCGTTTGCGTTTCCGAAACTACTTCCTCAATAACTACGAAAGATTTAGGGATACCATTTACGACACAATCCCATAGATCAAAATCTAGGGATTTTAAGTAGATGCTCATCCTAATCTTCCAGTAGTTATAGTTGGTTCCATAAAATAGAGAAGGTCTATTTGTGGAGTGTCCTTCATTATGGAATGAGTTAAGATTAGGGTTAGGGGCTATTAATCACTCTAAGGAGGTAAGTCCAAATCAAGAGGCTAGGCTTTGATACCAATTGTAGAACCCTAGAGGGGGCTGAATGTGGTAATAAAATAATTACCAACAATAATAAACAAATTAAATGACAATTAAAATAAGAGAGAATCAAACACTCGATGTATCCTCCCGAGGGGCACTCCAGTACTGAAACTCTCTCCTGCTTTAACCCATTATTTAAGTAAATAGTACAACACGAGCATTGATTCGAAGACTCGTCAACTTCTTATACACACGAGTTTTTGTCTGAAGGCTCGTCAACTTCTTACACACGAGTTTTCCTCCGAAGGCTCGTCAACTTCAAACTTGAGAGAAAAATATTTCGATCTTCTTAAACACTTTGAAGATCCAAATTATAAATCTTGAATACTCTAACACTTAAGTGGATGACAACTTAAAGCTTTGTAGAGTAATAGTGGAGCTTTTTGGTAGATGAGAAATTTAAGGCTCAAGTGGATGGGCATTTATAAAGAATGAGGAAGTCTATTTATAAAAATCCAAAAGCATAAAACACTTTCTGCATAGAGCAGGATTATCCGACGGATGTCCAAGGACTTCCGACGGATTATCTAACACAATAGTAACAGATAGAAATATAATCGTTTAATGCATTAAATGCTCTGACATTTGGCCGTTGGATTTGGATTTGAATTTGAAAATAGCCAAGAAGGCCACTCGGATTTCCCGATGGATGTCCGCGAATATCCAAGGGATGATCCGATTGATTCAACATTTACTTGACGTCTCAGTTCAAATTATTTGACGGATGTCCACGGATAACCGAAGGATGATTCGAAAAATCCAACAAATACTTGTTGTCTCAGTTCGGATTATCCGACGGATGTCCACGGATATCCGAAGGATGATCCAAAAGATCCAATAATTACTTGTTGTCTTAGTTCGAATTATCCGATGGATATCCTCGGAAATCCTTCGAAAATTCTGCTTCTTCATGCATACTTTGTTTAATGATGGAAATGTTTTAGCTTTTAGTTTGTCATCCAAATATAAGTGCTTACAAGATATCCTAGACACTTACAGGCACTCAGGAAATCCGTAGAGCTTCTGATCTTGGATTCTTTTGCTTTTATCTCAGGATTCTTTGAGTGGGATTTATAAGCAGTACTTTTATTTGTAAGTGCTTCATTATGAATCTGTTTGCTTCATTATGAATCCGTAGAGCTTCTGATCTTGGTCCTTCTAGCTGTAAGTGCTTCATTATGAATCTGTAAAGGAATAGAAATAAAAACAGTATGGATGTTAATTATAGTCAATATATCAAAATTATTGTGCCAACAGATTTACCATGTACCCGACCATACGTCTGTTGTTTTCCTTTCTTTGTCGCCGTGAAATGTCTCGAATCCACTTGTCGAGGTGCATCCCCATTGCCCAGGTTCGGATTGCTCTACGAATTGTCATGTTTCGTCGGCCCCACTGATGACACCCCTGGCACGGTTGATTATCGGTTGGGCGTCGCATCCTACGCCATGCCTCACCAATCCCCATCGTCGATCGCGTCTAAGTCTGTCTGGCCGTCGGCCGTTTATTTTAGATTGGAGGGATTACGTCGGATTGGATAAAGTCCTATAGAAACTTTTAGGAATTGATTTGGCTCCGAGATAGGATATAGCTTGGTTTGTAGTAACTGTTCCTTGTTGATCATCTATAATTATTGAGTGTAGCTTCGGGGCAGCTGAACCTAGAAGACTTGACCGCCAAATCAAGTGAATATTGAAGTTCAATAGGATGACCCAATGATGTCGCATAAGGGAGTGTGTCGAGGATAAATATTATGTGGTGCATGTTGAGGATAAGTCTAGACGATCGAATATGTGTTTAATTTGATAGAAATGGCCTTTGGCTAGATTGATATAGTTGGATGTCGAGGATTGATTAATTAGATACTCGAATGGTCTGTTAGTCGATGAACGTACTTAGCATATCGATGCAGTTAGGCGATTGCAAGAATTTCTGGAATACGCATGAGCAAGGAATAAAAAAAGACCCTAAGATGTGTGGTAGATCAGATTCGAGTAACGATTACACTATGAATGTTGAACACACGATCGAAGTTAGCGAGATAAACAAGTCGGGATTAGATTGAGAGTTAGATTTGGAACTTTCGTGCTCGATAGAGGATGTAACATAAGACGTATCATAATAAACCTTGTGTCGAAGTGATTGTTGACTTTGAGCATCGTCGACTCAAGTTGACCTCTTGTGTCGGGGAAAATTAAGCACGGTGTCTGGATAAGTTGCCTAGCGGGGGTAGCCCCAAACATGATGCATAGATAGTTTTGAGAACGTGAATCGTATCAAGATAGTTGCATACGAGGTATAGTATGGTCGTAGACAAGGAATCTCGAGATATTGGAATCAGTCAGTGTCGAAATGAGGCTTCGAAAATAGTTGGACGAAAGACTTGAATTGTGAAAAGAAGGATAATTGATAGATGCAAGGGCACTGCGAAAAATTATTGCAATCGGATGTGCGACAACAAACGCAATGCATATGTTCAATCGTGAGTGCAAAACATAGAGAATCATAATATTGTTATGAATCATGTCGCATGTGCAGAAACATTTGGTGGATGATAACATGATGTGGGATGATGCATGTGCAGAAAGATTTTGGGAATAGACGTTAGAATCAGATCAATCGAGAGTATGAGATAGATAATATTCGATGATTCAAAAGTTGTACCTGTAGCTTTGCTCGAATTCTCTACCATTGTGCTTGGCTAAAATACATATATTTCTTTGATGCCTTAGATATGTATACTATCCAAACTCGATGGTATACCAAATTTATTTAAAACTGCAGGAAGGATCGAGAAGTGTGAAAGAAATCGTACGAACGCTAAAGACGGAAGCACGATAGTGAACCGAATCGGTGATGAGTAAATCACATGGATCAAAAATTCGAGCGGTTGAGAGAAACGCGTGGATTGAGTGTTGGCTTCGGTTCTAGGTCGAACCTTATTCTGAGTGGTATATTATGTAATGTTCCGGACCACACGGTTCATTACGCTGAGTCGATCAATGCTATAAGGTATGAGTTTGATTCGAGGAGGTATGATTATAATTTGAAGAAGTATTGATTGAGTTGGTTTTATATGCATATATCGTGCGAAGTCCCTTACAAAGAGCCGATGCGTAGGCGATAGACGAATCAGTGAATGGGTACAATGGAGCACGAAGTGCTAGCATGGTTAGCTCGGACGAGATGATCGTGCAACGGAGTTAAGGTGTCGAGATGCATCGGCTCGACGAAACGATGGACAGATTGGCTTAAGGTGGGTGGGTTCAGACCCTTGCATGCGTAATAAAATGTACCTTGCATACGTAATAAAATGAGTATAAAGTCGTATGCTTCACCCGCATGCGTGATATCTTCGAGTATAAAGTTGTATTACTCCTTCATGCCTAATAAAATGTACCTTGCATGCGTGATATCTTCGAGGAGTCCACGGGCGTGGCTCAAATGAGTATAAAGTCGTAGTGTGCTTCGAACACTAAGATAGAATATTTAACATTGAACAATTGAGGCAACATACATCAAGTGCACGGGTCGTGGAAGGACATTAATGGTAGAACATTGAAAGAAAATATTGAGATGTGCATTAAGTGTATGACTTATAGAACATTGGACACTAGACCTAGAACACTAAAAATATGACGTCGAGCGTGCATCTGTGCACGGAGACTTTGTGTATGAATTGCATAAGCGAAGAGGACAAATTATGGCACAACACCACAGAACTGTCGAAACATTGAAGGGTATGCTTCACCCGCGAAGCATGCAGTTGTGGCACAATTGTCACGGAACTGCTATTAGCGAATAACTTGAGAATAGTTAGTTTAGCAGATGTTGCCTATTGGGGCATTGTGCATTAATATAGATGTATTGGGGCATAGTGCCGATGGAACTTGAGGTAGAATACTAATATCCGAGTTGATATGGTTTTGGGGTTGGACTAAAAAAGGTGTTTGAGATGGTGATAACTTCTTAACTTTTGTGCGTATTGCACGGTCAATGGAATTGAATAACCTGCGCATGGGTTTTGCTTCCTTCCAACGTGTTATGACCAGGGCACCGGGATCGTTCGGCCTAGGAGGAAATTATGTTTGGTATTTATGGTGCATTTGATTAGGACGGATTACGACCGACCACTGATGTGATAAGCCACAATACTAGTAAGTTTGGAATCGTTCGGATACATGGCTAGCAACCGGTACGGGGAGCGATCACGGACTTACACATTGAGATACCAGTCCATTATGGCACGGAACGCCATGACCTTTCATATAGATATGATCGGCGGGTTGAGATTAGAATTGGGTGCAGGCACAGATCCTGCCACCCTTCTAATTATATTAAAGCGTTGGTTGGTTGGTTATATAAATTGTTATCGGTCTGCAGACTTGGATGTTTGGACGATGCGGAGATGTGCACGACACTATGTTTTTTAATATTATGTGGCTAACAATGTCTGTTGCAGGGACACGGTACTTGACACGTATACATTTTAAATGTTATGGAAAATCAAATACATGCTTTACAGCTTCAAATCTTGCCATGAAACTGATCCTAAGGCAATAATAAAAAGACCACATAGTAAGATACATGTTTCACTAAATTACTTAGTGTTGGTTTAGGCAAGTGGATCTGATCAGTAAGCGAGATGATTAGTACTGATCCTCCATTAGATTGCTTGTAGGTTCAGAGAATGGTCTACTCGTGGTGGAGCTTCGCTTGGACGCGCTGAGGCATGAAGTTCCATAACGTTTCGAGACGTGCGATCGCACTAGAGCTCGGCATGCAACATGAAGATGTTCGACTGAGGGTCATTTGGATGTGCTATAGAAGACATGATGTATGGAATAAGTATCCTTTGTGAGCTAGAAAGATCGTGAGTGTTGTAAGCCAATTGACATTTTCAGTTGGGCTATTGAGAGCCTTATAATCTGTTTCATTATCAATAAAGATTTGTTTTATATACTCTGATGTGTCTCCACCATTCTTCCGCTATTTGCGTATTAAATGGAGACCATTATTTTGAAAATATGTCATCTTGCCTTGCACGAGTGCAACTCCAGACTCGTGCATCATCACGTCCCAAGCGAGGACGATTGATTCGGCTAAAATCGATGTGAGGATGAGGGGTTTTTTGGGTTGGGACGTGACACAGACCACACATTCATAGTGCGTGTGTCCATCCAAATCACTGGATAGATAGCATATGATGGCGCGTCCATGCCGCCTACTTCTCATCCAACGCAGAACCCATCATGGCATCCCACTTGTAGTCGAAGAGGAGGATGGTCGACTTGACCCTCGAGACGGAGAGTATATTCAATCTATGTCATCCTCCTACAGGCGGCTGATGTCGGCTTTACTGAGTATAGTATACTTCTTCTTCTCTATATAGATGCTACTGCCAACATTGGATTTGTATCCTTCTTCCTTGCATTAGAACGAGCAAGGTTTCAAATAGGAGATGGACATGGAGTTTGATCCATCCAAACTCGAGTCGTTCTTGTGACAACATATACTAGCAATCTCGTCGTTCCCATGAATCAAACAAGCATTAAGAAGAGTAACCCACGCAAGTGAATTCAACTCCATAGGCATCTCATATAAAAGTTCCCGTCCTCCTCTTCTTATTCTTTCTTGCATTGGAACCTGATCAATCTTCATACACGGGCAGTTTTGTACTTCGTAATTAGCTACATAACAATTTGTATCTTTGTAATTAACAGTCTATGAGGCAATGCGCTTTGGAGTCTGCACAACCGTTCGACTGCAGCAGATCCAGCGCCAGTCATAAAAGGAAAGTGCGAAGTAGAAGAAGAAGAGGAGGACGAAGAAGTTTTAGACAAAAAAAATATGGGACCCATAAGTGGTGGCAACATTCCTCTATTTCCTTTTATGACTTCATCTCGTAAGAATTCCGTAAATAGCTTCCCGCATGAATATATATATATTTTTTACACTAGTCTACATGTACGTACTTTGCACATATTTTAATTAGAATATCATAAGGTAAGTTGTCGTCTTTTCGTCTTTTTCATGTGATTATTCATTTGTGTGTGTTTTTTTACAATGCCAAGAGATTCAAAGTACAAATTTTATTTTATTTTAATTTTCTATTGAGAATAATAATCTTTGAAAAATGGTAAGGATATAAATTTTTTACCATTGGAACATGAAAAGATGTATGGAAAAAGAAAACTTGCATGCAAACTTTATTGCTTTGACTCTTAAACATAAATGACATGCAAGTTGACATAATAATATCATGTTTATAAAATACTCAAGGATATTTTAGGATTTCAAAAGTTTCACCACCAAGTTTTCTTATTATATAGTAGAATAGATATACTAGCAATCTCGTCGTTCCCATGAATCAAACAAGCATTAAGAAGAGTAACCCACGCAACTGAATTCAACTCCATAGGCATCTCATATAAAAGTTCCCAACCTCCTCTTCTTATTCTTCCTTGCATTGGAACCAAATCAATCTTCATACACGGACAGTTTTGTACTTCGTAATTAGCTACATAACAATTTGTATCTTTGTAATTAACAATCTACGAGGCAATGCGCTTTGGAGTCTGCACAACCGTTCGACTGCAACAGATCCAGCGCCAGTCATAAAAGGAAAGTGCAAAGTAGAAGAAAAAGAGGAGGACGAAGAAGTTTTAGACAAAAAAAATATGGGACCCATAAGTGGTGGCATCATTCCTCTATTTCCTTCTATGACTTCATCTCGTAAGAATTTCGTAAATAGCTTCCCGCATGAAGATTGATCTGGTTCCAATGCAGGGAAGAAGAAGAGGAGGACGGGAACTTTTATATGAGATGCCTATGGAGTTGAATTCAGTTGCGTGGGTTACTCTTCTTAATGCTTGTTTGATTCATGGGAACAACGAGATTGCTAGTATATCTATTCTACTATATAATAAGAAAACTTGGTGGTGAAACTTTTGAAATCCTAAAATATCCTTGAGTATTTTATAAACATGATATTATTATGTCAACTTGCATGTCATTTATGTTTAAGAGTCAAAGCAATAAAGTTTGCATGCAAATTTTCTATTTCTATACATCTTTTCATGTTCCAATGGTAAAAAATTTATATCCTTACCATTTTTCAAAGATTATTATTCTCAATAGAAAATAAAAATAAAATAAAATTTGTACTTTGAATCTCTTGGCATTGTAAAAAAAACACACAAATGAATAATCACATAAAAAAGACGAAAAGACGACAACTGACCTTATGATATTCTAATTAAAATATGTACAAAGTACGTACATGTAGACTAGTATATATTTTAATTAGAATATCATAAGGTCAGTATCATAATTAGAATATGTAGACGACCGCGCACCCCCCCCCCCCTCCTTCATCTTCTTATTTCCCTTCCTCTTTATCCTTCTTCATCCCTCTTCCCAATTTCCTTCCAAAAATATTTCTAGGGTTCTAAATTTTAACCCAATTTCAATTTATGCCCTAGGTTTCTGATTTGGGTTTTGAAGGAATTCTTCTAGAGGGGAGATTGACCACAAAGCCAAGGCAAGCCCTCTCTCCCTATTCCTTTGAATTTGTCCCATGTTAAATTATCTAGTATTCTTGTATATATATATATATATATATATATATATATATATATATATATATATATATATATATATATATATATATATATATTTTTGAAACATTGGATAAATGTGACAAACTCGCCTCCACTGGGGCTCGAACTCCTGACCACTTGGGCCGCATGCATCTCTCTTAACCACTAGGCTAGAGGTCATTTGCTATATATATATATATATATATATATATATATATATATATATATATATATATATATATATATATATATATATATATATATATTCTGAATTTTGAAACTATTGGTAATATCAACCAAAATGCAATGTAATGTGCTTACACCTTGTTGTGATTAGATGTATTTATAAATATGCATATGCATAGAGGTGGATATTGATGTTTCCTTAGAACGAATTTATGCATAAAACCTACATAAATGTATGATTGCATATACATAGAAACCATGACACGATGAAACTTCTTGATTGCCCCCATGCAAAGCAAACTTGTAGATGCTAACCTTTCATACAATGGTATGTATATATATATATATATATATATATATATATATATATATATATATATATATATATATATATATATATATATATATATATATATATATATATATATATATATATACGTATGCTTATATGATAACTTCATGAACTTAGAAGCCAATAATGTTGTCTTCACTAAAGTATCCCCAAATGACCTCAAACAAGAAGTTGTAGGCCCATTTCATTATTATTTTACAATAATTCACTTCTGTCCAGTTTTTAATTTACACTTAAATGACTTATTCATCATGATTAATTAGCCAAAATAAGTTTATTTAGGTGTCGGTATGATAAGGTAACCCTAACGTTGAAATTCCAAGTCAAATGACCTTTGAAACACACTCTAAAAGCACAATTAAAGTGTATCGTAAGTATGGATTTACTTTAAACTCGAAAGGGTTGATTTGGGGAAGTCTATTCATTTTAATGGTTGTGTTGAGTCACATTATAGATAGATTGCATGTGTTATGGACTAATCCACTATTCGCATGATTTCAAGTCTACTTAAGGATGTCTTAAATTAACTTTGAGATATGATGATTATTACTTATTTTTAGCATAATGTTCAATTCTGTCCAGAATTTTAGTTAGGCTTAAAATCACCTTTTTGACCTTGAAAACATGGTTTAACTTGATAATTTTGTATACCGGTCTACTATGGTAGCTACGTGCTAATTTTACATATCTTAGATTACTTTTCTATATTCTTGATGAGTTAAATACAATGTCTAGTCCATAGTAGTTCCCTAAAATCATGTTCATTACTAAACAAAACTCGTTATTGTTCTTGACTTGCTTAGCATTTTGTTAAAGCCTTGCAAACCAAGAATAATTGCACGCTCCCTTGCCTGTTAGGTAAGAAAGCTTTATTTTTACATAGCTTTATATATTGCGTGTTGCCGGTGTTGAGAGTTGCTCCACCGAAGGGGTCGGCGTACCCGGTATTATATTTGCGTGTTGCCGGTGTTGAGGGTTGCTCCACCGAAGGGGTCGGCGTGCCCATTTATTATTTTCCTTGTATTTATATGTTCTGGAATATTTCCGGGTCAGTAAATACAAAGGAGACTCTGCCAAAATTTTTGAGAATTTCCAGAGTTATTTTTCGACAATTCGGACTTTTTGGAAATTTTGACTCAACTTCTGGACCACTTGGACCATCCATCTCCGACCTATAATATCGGAGGGATTCTTGGAATCATGTCCAATTGGATATCTTGGAATTTTACCTTGATCCCAATATTTCTCAGACTACTTTAGTTTCGGAAAAGACGAAACCAATATTTGAAAGCGACTTAACTTCTAGGACTCCCGTTGGGAGATAGTTTCTCTGAAGTCTAAATGTTTAGAATAGGTTGCATGGGGTTTTGGGAGAGAAACCGTTGGATCACACCCGGCTGACTTCTTAGCAATATCATTTTTTTTTCATTTTCGTACTGATCAGTCCCTGATACGGTGTTCGTGCGGCCGTGCGAATATCCGGGGTGAGGCTTAGCTCACTTTCTTGATCGCAATTGGACATCCAGGCCCTGAGTTTCAGCTCAGCTATCCATGTGCACATTACCCTGAGTTTCAGCTCAGAATATTTGTTAATTCATTAGATATCCAGGCCCTGAGTTCAGCTCAGCTCTCTAATGAATGGGTTCGATATTCTTGGAAAGGTCCAAGTCATACGAACTTCTTGATTATAACACATGATGCGATGACTCGACCCAGATGATTCGGAAACCACTCATGATGTTATCTTGCTTGTAATCACATCAATATGTGATAGTACAGACGGCTGGAGAATCTAAGGACCAACCCGTTTTGTACGAGCCTGATCCCGGGCAAATAGGGTTATTATTGAGATGCTAGGCGAGTGTGTGTGATCCAGAAGTTTCTCTAAATTGCATATAGGTCTGGAAAGATCTTGTCGTGTCCTTCTGACATTAAATTGAGAATCTCTTATTCGTTTGACTAATACCAAGGTATGAGTTTAATTACTCTAGATACTAAATCTTGTTCACTTGTCTTATTATTACGTATTCATACTTCTCCTTTGACTGAGGGCTTGCTCGTCGTATTGACGACCTAGTTTTGTTCACTAGGGACTGAAGAAGATCATGATGTGGATCAGGCGTACACTGAGGATGATCTCTATGAATGAAGTGGAACGGATGGAATGTAGTTTCATTTTGATAATATTTTCAATTATGTAAATTATGTGTTGAAGACTATGAATCAATCATGTGTTTGAAGACAGTGAATTAAATATATAAAATATGTGTTTGATGAATTCTAGACCAAATATGTAATATTTCTGGATAAATGAATGTTATGTAATTATGGAATTCTGTGATTATTCCTTTTATCTATGCCTATCCCGGACCTTACAGGCGACAATCGCAGGGTACATTTCGGTACTCATTGTACAGTTGCGTAGCCTGGGGAGAAGTATCACGTGCCTCGTGTCATTCTGGGAACCGGGGCGTGACACGTCTCTTTTGGTTGGTGGCCCATTCAGGTCTAGTCTTTAAGGATAGTGTATAGGTTAAGGAGAATGTATAGGTAGATAATAGATACTCTAAGGACTCACTTGAAATACCCCAGGACAGAAATGTTTAAATTGAAGATTGAATTTCCTAAATTAAAGAATCGAGGAATATGTAAGGATTTGGGATATGAATCTTGATTAAACTTTATTTAAACATTGATTATGCATTATTTCTTGTCATAGATTTCTAATTCGAGGATTTTTTGGTATAGGTCATGGCCCGATTTATGCCGAGCATCTTTTGGGACGGGAGTGACAGAACTTTCTACGGTTACGAGCAGTTCGCCCGGAAGGCCTGGCTAGTGGTAGACGATGCAGAACTCCCAGTATTCGGAGTTTACTTTCATCGCCTGCGTCCCAAGATCCGGGACATTGAAGATGGAGCGGAAGTTTATTATGAGAAGGAATTGCGTCTGATGTTCTTCCTTGCGAAGGACGGTCCCTCTCCCTTCACTTATGGGTATGATGGGACCATCAGCGAGTGGGAAGAGACCAACCCCTACGATAAGATTTTGGAGATCACTTACCTGAAGCTGACTAGGGGTTAGTCAGGATGACTGGGAAATGGGGTAGCTTTTTTGTCTGTTGTACAATATTTTGACGGATCAGCAAATATATATATATGTATGTGTAGAAATATATGTTATGGAGGTGTAGAGGGGGAATTTTTTGTCTGTTGTATTATATTTTGGAAATTACAACCGATGTATATAGTTTTGTATAGGGTTAGAGTATAGTAGTCGTAAGGACTTCTTTGTGAAGCATATTGTAATCCTATTTTGTGCAATGAATGAAATATGCTTCTTTTGGCTTGACTATCTTAATTGTGATTGCCTTCTTTTTTCCTTTAGCAATTAAGTTCTTTAAGTTTCTCCTTTAAATTTTGCATTAAGAATTTTTCCATCCTTAATATTTAGGAAATGTCTTCTTCACCAAATCCTGACACATTGCAAACGGAAACCACCGAGATGCGTCCGGCAGACGCTATGGAAAATTTTCAGAAAATCTTGGCAGCCAACACCCAACAAATCCAACTTTCCCAAGCTGTGTGTGCAAAGCTACTGGAAAGACTGGATGTCGCAGCTGCTCCTAAAGCTGGGACCCTTTCAGATTTCAGGACGATTAAGCCCCCAGAGTTCAAGGGGACTGAAACTCCTATGGAAGCAGCACAGTGGATTAGGACCACAGAAGGGTTGCTGAAGGGCTCGAAGATCGCGCCAAATGACATAGTGTCTCTTGTAAGGATTCAACTGAAGGACGTTGCCGATATCTGGTGGAGCTCCTTACACCAGGAGGAATCAGATGAGATTGTGTCATGGGAGAAATTTAAGGAAGAATTTGAAGAGAGATTCTTTCCCCCAAGTGCCAAGTTGGAGCTGGAAAGGAGATTCCTACATCTGAAGCAGAATAAGACATATGTTGATAATTACTCGGCGGAATTCACAAGGCTAAGCCGGTATGCTTCAAGCATGGTGACTACGGAGAAGGCAAAGGTGGTCCGATTCATGGAAGGGCTGGACGATAAGCTGAAGATGAAGGTTGCCCCCTACAAATGTCAGACTTATGCAGAAGTGGTCGAAGCTGCAAGAGACCAAGAAAGGATGCAAAATGATAAGAACAACTCGAAGGCGGCAGGACAAAAGCGGAGTCTGGAGACCAGCTCACCTCAAGGAAGGACTTGGGACAAGGACAACAGAAGCGTGCTCAGCATGAGCATAATAGAGTCACGCTAAGCTGTTCTTACTGCGGGAAGTCCGGGCATACAAAGAATAACTGCAGAAGACTTCAAGGGAAGTGCCTGAAGTGTGGATCCTCCAACCACCGGTTGAACCAATGTCCCCAGAACAATAGAAGATCTGTAGCACAGAATAATACACAAGGATCAAGAGCTGCAAACCAGGGATTTCAACAAAGGCCTTTCTTTCAAAGCAATGAGCCCAGGTTTAATGTTGCTGCAGCACCACAAGCACAAGGTCATGCCCCTACAGGATATCAGCAGAGACCGACATTGGCACCACAGGCGCATCAATTCCATCAAGCTCAAAGGGCTAATCAGAATCACAACAACAGAAAGAAGAAGAATCTTGGCCAAGCCTTTATGATGGATAGCAATGAAGCTGGAGTTGCGGGAGACATGGTGACAGGTACTATACTCGCTTCTTCTAGCCCTGCATCAGTATTGTTTGATTCTGGAGCTACTCATTCCTTCATATCTGTATCATTCATAACTGAGTATAATATTGAGACTCAACCTCTAGCTAGAAAATTGAAAATCCTTACGGGCAATGGTGTAGTAGAAGTGAGTCGAATTTGTAGAAACTGTCCTATCAAGATGGGAGGAGCAAGCTTTCGAACTAGACTATTAGTCTTTCCCATGGACAACTATAATATAGTATTTGGAATGGATTGGTTAATAGCAACCTCAGCAATCATTGATTGTGGTTAAGGAAAAGTTCAGTTTTTCTTACCTAGTAGGAAGTTGCATGAATTTGTTAGAGCCCAGAAGGAGTTTGACAAAGAAGAGTTAGAAAGGTTTGAACTTAGGAGTCTCATGAACCAAGTAATAGAGGAATGGCCAAGGGTTGTAGATGAGTTTAAGGATGTATTTCCTGATGAATTACCCGGATTGCCACCGGATAGGGCAGTTGAATTTAGCATTGATCTAATTCCTGGAGCAGCCCTAATTGCTAAGAAGATATATCCAATGAATAAGGAGGAACTAGCAGAATTAAATAAACAAATCAAGGAATTGCTAGCTAAGGAGTTTATCAGGCCTAGTGTTTCTCCGTGGGGAGCGCCTGTTCTATTTGTAAAGAAAAAGGATGGAAGCCTGAGATTGGTGATAGATTATAGAGCACTGAATGAACTGACAATTAAGAACAAATATTCACTCCCTAGGATCGACGAATTATTCGACCAACTTGGAGGAGCAACTGTATTTTCCAAAATAGATCTCAGATCAGGCTATCACCAAGTGAAGATTAAGAAAGAAGACATACCAAAGACTGCTTTTAGAACTAGATATGGACATTATGAGTTTCAAGTTATGCCTTTTGGATTGACAAATGCTCCGGCCATATTTATGGATTTGATGAATAGGATATTCTATCAATATCTGGATAAGTTTGTGATCGTATTCATTGATGACATATTAATCTACTCAAAGAATGAGGAGGACCACGAAGAACATTTGAGGATAGTACTTGAGACTCTACGACAGGAGAAGTTGTATGGAAAGCTGAGTAAATGCGAATTTTGGTTAAAAGAAATTCCTTTCTTGGGACACATAGTTAGTGGAGAAGGCATTACAGTAGATCCTAAGAAGATAGAAGCAGTTAAATCATGGCCTACTCCCAAGAATGTAGCTGAAGTTCGAAGTTTCGTTGGTTTAGCTGGATACTATAGAAGATTTGAGGAAAACTTTTCCAGAATAGTTGAGCCGCTTACTAGATTGACTCGAAAGAATGAGAAATTTGTTTGGACTGATAAATGTCAAGCGGCATTTGAGGAATTAAAGGAAAGACTTGTCACAGCACCAGTACTAGCTTTACCCTCAGGATCAGGAGGTTACGAGATTTACAGTGATGCTTCTGGCAAGGGTTTGGGCTGTGTACTGATGCAGCACGGAAGGGTTATCGCTTATGCTTCGTGGCAGTTGAAGGTTCACGAGAGGAACTATCCAACACATGATCTAGAGTTAGCAGCTGTTGTGTTTGCACTGAAACTGTGGAGGCATTACTTATATGGTGAACAGATCAAGATTTACACAGATCATAAAAGTTTGAAATATGTGTTCACCCAAAAGGAGTTAAATATGAGGCAACGTAGATAGCTCGAGCTGCTTAAGGATTTTGATATGGAGTTGGAGTATCATCCAGGCAAGGCGAACAAAGTGGCAGATGCTCTTAGTAGGAGGCCTGAGGCTTTCTTTATAAACACGTCCAAGGAGATATTGGATGATCTCAGAAAAATGGGGATTGAAGTGATATGCCCAGTTGCAGATGGAATATGGAAAAGTTTACAAGTTCAATCATCCTTAGTAGAGAGAATTAAGGAAGCACAAAAGAAAGATGTGAAGCTGCAAAAACTGTGGAGTCAAACTGAAGCTGGAGTACAAACTGGATTGACGAAGCATTCTGATGGATCCTTGAGGTTCGGAAGTCGTTTATGTGTACCATTTGGAGAACTCCGGACTGAGCTAATGACTGAAGCACATAGTTCTCAGTACTCCATTCATCCTGGGAGTATGAAGATGTACCAGGATCTGAGACAAAACTTTTGGTGGCATGGAATGAAGCGGAAGACAGCTAAATTTGTCTCGAGATGTTTAGTGTGCCAACAAGTGAAAGCTGAGCACCAACGGACTGCTGGACTACTGCAACCACTACCAGTACCTGAATGAAAGTGGGAGCATATCACAATAGATTTTGTATCAGGACTCCCAAGAACACAGAAAGGTAACAATGCCATCTGGGTGATAGTGGATAGGCTTACAAAGTCCGCGAGATTTCTACCATTCCGAGTTGGACAATCTATAAAGCATCTAGCGGATATATACATGAGAGTTGTTAGCCACTATGGGGTGCCGGTAAGTATCGTCTCAGACAGGGATACTCGGTTCACCTCCAAGTTTTGGAGAAGCTTGCAAGACAGTCTTGGCAGTCGCTTGAAGTTCAGTTCAGCATATCACCCACAGACTGATGGACAGTCAGAAAGGATGATACAAATTTTGGAAGACATGTTGAGAGCGTGCTCTCTAGATTTCCAAGGATCATGGGATGTCCATTTGCATCTGGTAGAATTCTCTTATAATAACAGTTATCAGGCCAGCATCAAGATGGCGTCATTTGAAGCACTGTATGGGAGGAAGTGCAGATCACCTATATGTTGGGGTGACGTCGGAGAACGACAACTTCTAGGGCCAGAATTGGTCACTCAGACAGTAGACATAGTCAAGGCAATCAGAAGTCATCTTCAAGCTGCGCAGGACGGGCACAAGATGTGGGCAAATAAGCATCGAAGAATCTTGAATTTCAAACCTGGTGATCATGTATTTCTGAAGATCTCACCAACTAAAGGAACTATCAGGTTTGGAACCAGAGGGAAGTTGAGCCCAAGGTTTATAGGTCCATTCGACGTCCTGGATCGAGTTGGCGACGTGTCTTATCGATTGACCTTGCCACCATCTCTCGAAGGAGTTCACGACGTCTTCCATGTATCTCAACTGCGGAAGTATGTGCCAGATCCCAGTCACATACTGGATCATTCGGAAATCACAGTTGGCCTAACTCTCCGCATTGAACAAAAGTCGGTAGAGATCCTGGATCGGAGGCAGAAGATTCTTAAGAACAAGACCATCTCCTTAGTTCGAGTATCTTGGAACAAGGAATCACCGGGAGAATCTACTTGGGAAAGGGAAGATGAGATGCGGCGACTGTACCCCTACCTCTTTGGTGATTAAGGTACTTAGCAACCTATCCTTCTCTACCTCTTTTATCTTTAAATTCCGGGGACGGAATTTAAATTAAGGTGGGTAGGGTGTCATAACCTTAAATTTCTATTTTTTTTATTTATTTATTGGTATTTTAATTAATTTTCAACCATTCAAAATTTATTTTCCTATAAATTATTTCTCAAAAGTTATTATAGTATAAATGAATAAATCTGAATTTTTCCAAAATTTCCCTCATGCAATGTCTATTTTTGCATTTTACACAAATGCTTGAGTGTCAAACATGCATGGATGAGTGCCATTTGGCACTCATGCCTCATGACATGTCTTAGAGGGCATTTTAGGTATTTCCCTAATTATTAATATCTCTTAAAATAAGAGGAATGAGAGAGAGAGCAAACCCATTCCTTCCCTCTTCAACTCCAGGTACTCTCCTCTCCTTTCTCCTTCTTCTTCTTCTTATTCTTCCATTCTCATTTTTCTTTCTTCTTCTTCTTTTCCCTTCCTTGCTGCTCCTCTTGCAGCTGTTACTGCTGCTACTGCTACACTTGCTGCGGCTGCTGCTCATGCCGCTACTGCTGCTGCGCGGTTGCCGCACCTCCGCCGGCGCCGCCGCCCGCTGGCCGGCCGGCCGACCGCGCACCCCCCTCCTTCATCTTCTTATTTCCCTTCCTCTTCATCCTTCTTCATCCCTCTTCCCAATTTCCTTCCAAAAATATTTCTAGGGTTCTAAATTTTAACCCAATTTTAATTTGTGTCCTAGGTTTCTGATTTGGGTTTTGAAGGAATTCTTCTAGAGGGGAGATTGACCACAAAGCCAAGGCAAGCCCTCTCTCCCTATTCCTTTGAATTTGTCCCATGTTAAATTATCTAGTATTCTTGTATTTTTGCATGATATATAAATATATATATATATATATATATATATATATATATATATATATATATATATATATATATATATATATATATATTCTAAATTTTGAAACTATTGGTAATATCAACCAAAATGCAATGTAATGTGCTTACACCTTGTTGTGATTAGATGTATTTATAAATATGCATATGCATAGAGGTAGATATTGATGTTTCCTTAGAACGAATTTATGCATAAAACCTACATAAATGTATGATTGCATATACATAGAAACCATGACACGATGAAACTTCTTGATTGCCCCATGCAATGCAAACTTGTAGATGCTAACCTTTCATACAATGGTATGTATATATATATAAGTATGCTTATATGATAACTTCATGAACTTAGAAGCCAATAATGTTGTCTTCATTAAAGTATCCCCAAATGACCTCAAACAAGAAGTTGTAGGCCCATTTCATTATTATTTTACAATAATTCACTTCTGTCCAGTTTTTAATTTACACTTAAATGACTTATTCATCATGATTAATTAGCCAAAATAAGTTTATTTAGGTGTCGGTATGATAAGGTAACCCTAACGTTGAAATTCCAAGTCAAATGACCTTTGAAACATACTCTAAAAGCACAATTAAAGTGTATCGTAAGTATGGATTTACTTTAAACTCGAAAGGGTTGATTTGGGGAAGTCTATTCATTTTAATGGTTGTGTTGAGTCACATTATAGATAGATTGCATGTGTTATGGACTAATCCACTATTCGCATGATTTCAAGTCAACTTAAGGATGTCTTAAATTAACTTTGAGATAGGATGGTTATTACTTATTTTTAGCATAATGTTCAATTCTGTCCAGAATTTTAGTTAGGCTTAAAATCACCTTTTTGACCTTGAAAACATGGTTTAACTTGATAATTTTGTATACCGGTCTACTATGGTAGCTATGTGCTAATTTTACATATCTTAGATTACTTTTCTATATTCTTGATGAGTTAAATACAATGTCTAGTCCATAGTAGTTCCCTAAAATCATGTTCATTACTAAACAAAACTCGTTATTGTTCTTGACTTGCTTAGCATTTTGTTAAAGCCTTGCAAACCAAGAATAATTGCACGCTCCCTTGCCTGCTAGGTAAAAAGCTTTATTTTTGCATAGCATTATATATTGCGTGTTGCCGGTGTTGAGGGTTGCTCCACCGAAGGGGTCGACGTGCCCATTTATTATTTTCCTTGTATTTATATGTTCTGGAATATTTTCGGGTCAGTAAATACAAAGGAGACTCTGCCGAAATTTTTGAGAATTTCCAGAGTTAGTCTATTTTTCGACAATTCGGACTTCTTGGAAATTTTGACTCAACTTCTGGACCACTTGGACCATCCATCTCCGACCTATAATATCGGAGGGATTCTTGGAATCATGTCTAATTGGATATCTTGGAATTTTACCTTGATCCCAATATTTCTCAGACTACTTTAGTTTCGGAAAAGACGAAACCAATATTTGAAAGCGACTTAACTTCTAGGACTCCCGTTGGGAGATAGTTTCTCTGAAGTCTAAATGTTTAGAATAGGTTGCATGGGGTTTTGGGAGAGAAACCGTTGGATCACACCCGACTGACTTCTTAGCAATATCATTTTTTTTCGTTTTCGTACTGATCAGTCCCTGATACGGTGTTCGTGCGGCCGTGCGAATATCCGAGGTGAGGCTTAGCTCACTTTCTTGATCGCAATTGGACATCCAGGCCCTGAGTTTCAGCTCAGCTATCCATTTGCACATTACCCTGAGTTTCAGCTCAGAATATTTGTTAATTCATTAGATATCCAGGCCCTGAGTTCAGCTCAGCTCTCTAATGAATGGGTTCGATATTCTTGGAAAGGTCCAAGTCATACAAACTTCTTGATTATAACACATGATGCGATGACTAGACCCAGATGATTCGGAAACCACTCATGATGTTATCTTGCTTGTAATCACATCAATATGTGATAGTACAGACGGCTGGAGAATCTAAGCACCAATCCGTTTTGTACGAGCCTGATCCCGGGCAAATAGGATTATTGTTGAGATGCTAGGCGAGTGTGTGTGATCCAGAAGTTTCTCTAAATTGCATATAGGTCTGGAAAGATCTTGTCGTGTCCTTCTGACATTAAATTGAGAATCTCTTATTCGTTTGACTAATACCAAGATATGAGTTTAATTACTCTAGATACTAAATCTTGTTCACTTGTCTTATTATTACGTATTCATACTTCTCCTTTGACTGAGGGCTTGCTCGTCGTATTGACGACCTAGTTTTGTTCACTAGGGACTGAAGAAGATCATGATGTGGATCAGGCGTACACTGAGGATGATCTCTATGAATGAAGTGGAATGGATGGAATGTAGTTTCATTTTGATAATATTTTCAATTATGTAAATTATGTGTTGAAGACTATGAATCAATCATGTGTTTGAAGACAGTGAATTAAATATGTAAAATATGTGTTTTGATGAATTTTAGACCAAATATGTAATATTTCTGGATAAATGAATGTTATGTAATTATGGAATTCTGTGATTATTCCTTTTATCTATGCCTATCCCGGACCTTACAGGCGACAATCGCAGGGTACATTTTGGTAATCATTGTACAGTTGCGTAGCCTGGGGAGAAGTATCACGTGCCTCGTGTCATTCTGGGAACCGGGGCGTGACACTTGAGTATTTTATAAACATGATATTATTATGTAAACTTGCATGTCATTTATGTTTAAGAGTCAAAACAATAAAGTTTGCATACGAGTTTTTTTTTTCCATACAACTTTTCATGCTCCAATGATAAAAATTTCTACCTTAGCATTTTGAAAGATTATTATTCTCAATAGAAAATAATTTTTTTTTGTACTTTGAATCTCTTGGCATTGTAAAGAAATACACACACAAATGAATAATCACATGAAAAAGACGAAAAGACGACAACTGTCCTTATGAGAATAATAATCTTTGAAAAATGGTAAAGATAATTTTTTTTTACCATTGGAACATGAAAAGCTGTATGGAAAAATGAAACCTGCATGCAAACTTTATTGCTTTGACTCTTAAACATAAATGACATGCAAGTTGACATAATAATTGTCACCCTTATTTCTCGTATTTCCCGTATTTCATATTTATACTCGTATCTGGATTTTGGCATGTATTTTATTTTTCTCAACTGGTAGAATTTCGGTATTTCTCGTATTTTGGGTTTTGTCATGGCTCGGTTTTAATTGGTTTGGGTTGGTTTGGTTTGGTTTAATGTGTATTGGAACACCTTAGCCTATGCTCCACCCTCAACACACCACATCCCACCCTCTTTAAAACTCCACCAACCTTTTCTCTCTCCTCATAAACCTCCATTAATTTCTTCTTCTTCTTCCTCCACCCAACTCTCCACACCCATAGGCAAGTTGCATCTTGCTATCACTTGAGGGCTACATTTTATTTGTCTAATAGCTTTATTAGCTCATTTCAAGCAACATTAGAACTTGGTATTTTGTGATTTGGAGTCTCCATTGTTCTAGATCAAAGTTTTCCCTATTTTCGGTTTTACATGGTTTTGATCTATTTAAGTTTGATTTTTATGGGTTTTGATGTTTCCATGTGGAAGAGAATTCCTTTTCACCCTAGTTGGAACTTTGGAAATCCGGATTTGGAGTTCGGATGGCCAAGTTGTGATGATATGAAGTTTTGAGAACCATTGGAGCCTCTTCTCAGCCATGAAGAAGAAGACCCTGCGTGCGTGCCTTTGTGCGTACGCAGCTCTCCTGCGTGCGTGTTTTTACGCATACGCAGCTCCCTTGCGTGCGTGCTTTTGTGCGTACGCAGCTCCCTTGCGTGCGTGCTTTTGTGCGTACACAGCTCTCCTGCGTGCGTGTTTTTACGCGTACGCAGCTCCCTTGCGTGCGTGCTTTTGTGCATACGCAGCTCTCCTGCGTGCGTATTTTTACGCGTACACAGCTCCCTTACGTGCGTGCTTTTATGCGTACGCAGCTCCCCTGCGTGCGTGCTTTTGTACGTACACTGTTCCCCCTGCGTGCGTGCTTTTGTGCGTACGCTGTTCCCCCTGCGTGCGTGCTTTTGTGCGTACGCTTCCCCCTGCGTGCGTGCTTTTGTGCGTACATTGTTCCCCCTGCGTGCGTGCTTTTGTGCGTACACTGTTCGCCCTGCGTGCGTGCTCTTGCAAGTATGCCCAACCCCCTGACCCCCTTGCTAATCCCATTGGCTCTTGGAATATTGGTTTTATTTCTCGACTTGGTTTCTCTTTTGTGGATTGGGTTTTTCCTGAGATCTGTTCAAACACAGCACGACTATCTCGACCCGACACGGCCTAACACGGTTTTCAAGTAATTGGTTATGACTAGTACGGTTCTCGAGATTTTTTGTAGATTATGATCCTGGTGTTCTCTGATCTCCTTGCTAGTGATCCAGTGGGGTGCACACATAACTCGTAACGTGTAATTAATCCTTGTGACTTGATAACTTGATAGTGGCTCGTGGCGGCGCACTCCTGACTTGTAGCCTGACTTGATAACTTAATGCTGTTGCGACGGCTAACACGACTTGACAAGAATAAATGTCCTGGACACCGTGGGTGAATGTGTTTGTACAAATGAACCTGTCTTGTCTTGCATCATGTCTAGGACATGAATCCCTGGTTTCCCACGGTCAGGGATTCATACTGAATATGGCTAGGATTAATGACTAGATTGATCAAATAGTTCATGGAGAATTTCCCAGTTACCCGTTGCCCCTTTGGTCCCGGCCTTATATATATATATACTTGGGATTTGTTGCTATCCGTCGAGATGAGTGCACTTCCAGCCCGCCGTCGAGTGTGGTACCTTAGGACACATGTATCTTACTACAGTGTGTCTGCTATATCCTGCTATCTTTTTCTTTTTGCTGGGATCACTCAGGTAGTAACAAACAGGTAACCGGACTTGGAATTCTCATTGCATCTTGCTAGTAACTAGGCCTGTGATAACCCTAGTTAGTTAAAGTAGCAAGCCGTACTTATTGCTTGGCCGTGATTGATCGTATGAGAATAACCTGTCTAGTCTTGTCTTGATTCCTGCACAAGAATTGCTACCTGTCATGATTTTCTTATATTTTGCCGATAAATGGTGGGAGAATCCAAGTTCCGTTTAGACGAAGAGTTACAACCCCGGTCCTTGTTTGGTTTACGGGTTGTAACCTGGTTATCTGAATAGTCCCATGGTTATCTCATCGTATATCACCTGTTACGTTTTTCCTTAATTCCTGTCTTTATTACTGTGAAACTCATATTCTCGTAATTAATTATTAATAGTGTTTTGGTATTATAATTAGTATTTCTAATTATTATTATTATTATTATTAAATATTTTTGAGTGCTAAGGATTTCGAAAAAAATAAATAACACGGATTTTTGGATTTCAGACCCAGACCCGAGTCCGAACCCAGACCCAGGCCTGAGTCCAAACCCATATCTTTTCATTCCTTTCCAATTTAATTTTGACTTGGTTTAAGTAAAAAATATATATATATATATATTTTTGGGCTGGTTCCGAAGGACCAGCAAAATCGTGCATGACCCACTCCCTTCTTTTCCCTATTCTTTCTCACTACATTTTCTCCTCACCACACCTAACCAACGTACATGAGAGCTTCTTCCTCCTTCTTCTTCTTAAAACTCTTCTTTCTCATTTTTTTCTCATTCAGAACAAAGCACTCATCTCTTTTTCCTTTTCCTCACAAAACTCTACACTCTCTCCCTCACAGAGAGTAAATTCCCCAACTCTCTTCAAACCCCTATCTTCAAACCCTCACCGCCCATACCCCGCCGAGCTCCCCCTGTGGCCGCGCCCTAGCCGCGCCACCCTCGCGGCCGAGCTCCGCGGGTCCGTCCCGACCAGCGCGCCCCTTCGCGCCACCCCGCCGAGCCCGTCGGCTCCCTCCGACGCCGACGCCAGCGCCGCCCCCTTGCGCGGCCGAGTCCGGCGACCCCCGTCGGCCTTCCCCTCGACGCCGTGCCCCTCTCCCTTCGGCGTTCCCTGCCGATCCGGGTCAGAACCCGCGGATCTGCCCTTCGTCGCAGCGTCCTGGTCAATCCCCTACGGCCGCTGCTCTTTGGCCAACATCCATGTCGTGCCCTAGCTTCGGTGTTTTCAGCGTTTTCGTCAACGCTACTGATTTCAGCGCTGACCTGGGAATTACTTCGCTGTTTCGGAGCTCTGTTCTTTCTATTATTTCATCTGAGAGCTCTAGCCGAGCAATCCGAGGTATAACCCCCTGTCCCGCTTATTTTATTATTATTGTCGATGATGAAATGGTCCCGATTCCCTTTGGGAATTCGGTTTTAGCGACGTCGTAATTTTCCGGGACTTTCGGAAAGGTCCTGTGAATTATTTTGAATTCCCGAAATATTTCGGGAATTGATTTTTGGTATGTTCTAGCTTTCCGAATTTTTCCGGAAGCGCTCTGTGATTTGTGGAATTGGAGACTTCCGAAATTATTTCGGATCGTCCCGATTATTCTGTGGATTGGTTGTGGATATTTTATATATATATTCGGGTTTTTTCCTGGTTTGGGACTTGCAGGAAATTATCGGCGCCATTTCCCAGTTTTTGGGTTGACCAAAAACAGAGGAGATGCTGTCCGATTTTTCCGTAAATCCTGAATTATTTTTAAAATGAATTTAAAATAAATTTCGGAATTTTATTTGATATTTGGTTTTGGGTGACGACCGTATCGGTCAATGGACCCGGCTAAGTGCAAACGAAATCAGCCCCGCCCGGACGTTGAGGCAATTAGCCAAAATGAGGATCGGACCATATCTGAGACTCTATTTTATCTCTATATTTTATTATTAAATTTCGTTTATATTTTATTTAATATTTTCAGTTTAGGACTAACGTCAGTCTTATCTTATTTCAATTTATGTAAATAAATTATAATGGGCATAAGCCCAGCTGGCTGTGGTCTGTAACTGTAATAGCTTAGAATTTTTCTGTCATTTTCTAGTTTTTCGAGTTTTTGCTTTTAACGATTAATTTGACTAAAAAGTATTTTCGTATAAAATTAATTAATATTTTCTCACCTAAAATTGACAAGTTTATTAATAATTAAAAATCACGTATTTCTCACTAAAATAAGAAAAATTAGCTTTATATTTATATTTATAAAAAATACCAAGTTTTTCTAAAATAATCTGGCATCGACGAGTTTTCCGAATTCAAAGATATAAAACAATCTTTTTCCCTCGTATTAAATCAACGCACTAATAACCGTATTTTCTGTGTTTGGTTAATTAAAGAACTAAAATTGGATTAGGACGCAAATAGAGATTTCAACTAGCGTAGCTAGATTGGTAACCCTGGTTTCTGAGTTAATTTCTCGAATGTAGGAATTCGAGGACGATCCTAATTCCCATCTTGAAGTCTTCAACTTTCCAGTCCAGTCCATTTTGAGGCAAGTACATTTTGTGTTAGTTTACAATTATTTAGTAATCGTTTTAATGCAAGTTTAAACCACGATGCAATACGGAACTCTCTCTGAGAGCACTGACTGTAACTACTGTAACTATTGGGGACTGGGGGAGTAGTGTAATGAGTATGACCACATCCAAACTACTGTAACTACTGTAACTATATTAGCTTACCCCTCATACACACGGGGATAAGCCGTATCTTACTGTAACAAACCCAAGCCGGTCATATTTCATTGCCTATTCACATCACAGAACTGTAACTGTTTTAAAACTGTAACTGCTTTATTGTGGATTTCAAAACTGTTTAAAAGTGCATGATTCTATTATTATTTCAATTGGCAAATTGGCATGAATTGTACTTTGCTCCCTCCTGACTGGAGACCCAACATTTTAGGTATCACTGATGAGGCTTTGTTCCGCGATATTTTCCGAGGTCCCAACTAGAAGACGAGGATTTCGAGACTGATGAGCTGTTTGCCTAGAGTTTTCTTTTCTTCTTGATGTTTGTAGAAAATGGTTTAAGTTGTATCTTTCATTTCATTGTAAAAGTTTAATAAAGTTTTAATTTTTTCCGATGTTGAGTTGTGACAAATATAGTGTTGTTGTATGGTTACCTGCTACTGAACAGCTTACTGCCGCCGTCTCAACAACGGTGCAGGCTGGGCATGATCCGGTTTGACCCCTTTAGTTGGGATCGGGTCGTGACATGTTTTTAGTGGTGGCCCATGCAGGTCATATTCATACAACAACTTAGGAAAACATACCTAGAAACAATTAGAACACTAGAACATTGATTTGTCACAACATAGGTCCGAATTATATATAAATAAATATTTTTGTTTGATTATAGACTGGTAGGCTACCTTGCTTATGTGTGCATCCTAAACCTTCCAGATTTTGGCCATTGACAAGACCAATCCTGCTGGTGATGAGGTGTCATCTCTGGATCATACCCCATCTCCTCAACCAAGTCCAGGGTTTATTCCCTCGCGGCTGATTGACCGTCCCCATGATGCATCCAGTGAAGTTTTCACTACACTGGCGATTCCTACCTCTTCTCAAACTGAGTTGCATTTCCTTGGTAGAGTATCCATTCATGTTGCTCCACCAGTACCAGCAAACGCCTCCCAAATGGTTGTCCCATTTCAAGAAATCTTGGAGTTCCAGAAAGCTCAAAATGAAGCCCAGCAGGAACAGATGAATAACACGAGAGAAGACATGAAGAACGTCAATGATGTAGTCTTAGCTATCTTAAACCAAGTTGGAGCGGAACCTCACCCTAGGAGGGGTACCCCTGAAATCTAGAAGACATTTTGAGCCCCATCCGGCAGTTATACCGTAAGAAGCTATTGGTTTGTGACTACTGTAAAAAGACTGGTCACCAAGCCAATAATTGTCGTAAGAGATTGGAAAAATATTTGGCATGTGGATCTGCTGAACATCGGGTAAAGAACTGCCTCTTATCTCCCCATTATACCAGAGCACCTATCCCAGCAACACCTGCTACGCCGCAACCTAGGGACTCTCTTCCTATCCAGCAGACCCTGCCTCCTACAATAAGGCATGATGCATACTCGAGGTTCATAGAAGATGAAGCAGTTGGAGACTGCTCATGCAAGAGCCAGAACCATGAAGAATAGTACCTAGGACTGCTGTTTAGCATTTTCTATTTTTGTAAGAAGTTGTAACAGGATGTCCTTAGATCAATCATGAGAATTTTTGCTGTAATTCTCCACATGAATAAATTCTTAGTTACACCTTTATGGTAGATGTCTTTTCTGATAGTCTTCCCGGATTATCCCAGATCTAGACATAGGATTCACCATTGACCTAGTCCCCGGCTCTTTCCCTATTTCTAAAGGATGTTACAGAGTCAACCCGAAGGAGGCCAAGAAGATGAAGGACCAGATCAATGAAGGCTCTAGGATTTATTCAGGGTGGAACTTCACCTTAGGGAACACCTATCTTGTTTGTGCCTAGGAAGGATGGAACAACGGATGTGCATCGATTACCAGACACTAAAGAACAAGTACCCTCTGCCCGGATCGAGGATCTGTTTGATCTGTTTGTGTGGAGTTAGGGTGTTTTCGAAGTTTGACTTAAGATCTGACTACCATCAAATCAAAGTCAGGAAGGAGGACATTTCCAAGACGGCGTTCAAACACCAAGTATGGGTAGTTTTCTTTGGTCATGACGTTGGACTGACAAATGCTCCTGCTGTGTTCATGAATCTCATGAACAGAGTTTTTCATGAGTATTTGAATCAGTTTATCTTCTCCATAGATAACATTCTGATATATTCGAAGACTGAAGAAGAGCATGAAGAACATCTGAGAAAAGTTCTGAAAACTTTGAAGAAAAAGAAGTTTTATGGTAAGTTATCTGAACGTGAATTTTCTTTGACAAGGTGGATTTTTTTGGCCATGTTGTCAAGAGAAGAGATTTCGATGGAAGATAGCTGCTGTTAAAAAGTGGTATACCCCAAGTTCAATTCGGAAGTTTCTTGAACTTGGCTGGCTACTATCAGAAGTTCGTGAAGAATTTCGCCAAGATTGCTGAGCCGATGACGAAGCTCACTTGGAAGAATGAAGAGTTCATCTGGACGAAAGATTGCCAGGCGGCATTGAGGAGCTGAAGAAGAGACTTACCACTACACCAATCCTTGCGCTACCCGCAGGAACCGGTGGTTTCTCAATTTACAGTAATGCCTCTGGAAAAGGACTGGATTGCGTTCTTCAACAACATGGGAAAATAATTGCTTACACATCTAGGCAACTACAGACTCATGAGAAGAATTATCCCACACCTAATTTAGAATTTGCTGCAATTATCTTTACTTTGAAGCTATGGAAGCATAATTTTTATGGAAAGGGAGTGAAAATATATACGGACTACAAAAGTCTGAAATATGTCTTCACTCAGAAAGAGCTGAATGTTAGACTAAGAAGATGGCTGAAGCAGATGAAGGATTTCGACATCAACCTGTAGTACCATTCAGGTAAGGCTAATGTGGTCGCTGATGCACTTGGTCGATACTGATGGCGAAGTTCTTAACCAAGGACCAGCACCTGTTAGAAGACATCGAGAAGTTTGGACTGGAGATTATACTGCATGGAGATAGAAGGACGGAGCTGGATGCTGATTCAGTATTGATGAAGTTCGAGACTAATGAACAAAATCAAGAGGACGTAGTTTCAAACGAGGCACTTTGCAGGCTTAGAGATCAAGTGTAGGCAGGAACACTTGAGGGTTTCTAAATTGATCAGCAGTGGAACTCTGAAGAATGGTACGAGACTTTACGTATCGGCTGACAAACGGAGGAACGAGTTGATGAAAGAAATACACCAGTCGCAGTATTCCATATATTCATGAGCTAATAAGATGTATCGGAATATGCCTCTATTGATTAGTGCTATGGAATGAAGAAGGACAATTCCAGGTATGGGATTAGATGTGAATTTGTCAACATGAGGAATTTAGCAAGAGAACAACAAGTTTGTTGCAGCCGCTGGACAATTCAGAGTGGAAGTAGAAGCATATAACAATGAACTTTGAGTAAGGATTGCCTTGATTCCAAGGAGGGAAGAACACCATTTGGATTATTGTGGACCGACTGACTAAGTCAGCTCACTTTATTTCCTTCAAAGTTGGTTTATCCACTAAGAAGTTGGCAGCATTGTACGAGAGGCACATCTTCCGGATTCATGGAGTACCACGGGACCAGCAATCAGAGAAGATAATCCAGACGCTTGAAGATATGTTAGATCTTGTGTTTTGGAAATTGGAGGGTCTTGGAGAAGATCATTTAAAATTGGTAGAGTTTCCTTACAACAACTACCAAGTTAGCATCGTCAATCAGTGGAGTTTGAAGAAGGAGATAGCATTTCTGTGAAGTTTTCTCCTACCGGAGGAACGATCAGTTTTGACGGAGCTGGGAAAATTGAGGCCAGGTACATCAGGCTATTTGAAGTTTTAAGACGAGTTGGAATTAGCGTACCGGTTAGCTCTACCAGCTAATCTTGAGAGTGTGCAACGTCTTCTACGTATCACAGCTCAGACGCTACATTCCGGATCCGAGTCACATTTTTGGATAATTCAGAGCTGAAGATCGGACTCAACATTTCAGTGCCAGAGAAGCCAGTTGCAAGCGTAGTCAGAGATGAGCAGAAGATCAGAATTTAAGCCATCACATAAACCCCTATTTCTTAGCTTTTCGTTCTAAACTTGACTGATGCTGCTAAGTTAGCCTAGTTTTGCAAGCTATCTCTTTATCAAGCTTGATCATGACAGTATTTTATTGGGTGCACCCACTAAAATATTGTCTAATCAGGACCGGTGCATGATGGTCTGATCAACCTCGTGTACTTTGGTTCGCTTTTATATTTTCTACATGGATGATATCATAAATGAAACTTGTCCCTAAACCGTCTCATCCACGACTGCCTTGGAAATTCTTATTGTTGGACCTGAGTTACGAGTGTAGTACTCGTACCTGTTTGATTCTCCTACCCTGCCTTTTAATTTCGAGGACGAAATTTTCTAAGGAGGGAAGATTGTGAAACCCATATTCTCGTAATTAATTATTAACAGTGTTTTGGTGTTATAATTAGTATTTCTAATTATTATTATTATTATTAAATATTTTTGAGTGCTAAGGATTTCGAAAAAAATAAATAACATGGATTTTTGGATTTCAGACCCAGACCCGAGTCCGAACCCAGACCCAGGCCTGAGCCCAAACCCATATCTTTTCATTCCTTTCCAATTTAATTTTGACTTGGTTTAAGTAAAAAATATATATATATATATTTTTGGGCTGGTCCCGAAGGACCAGCAAAATCGTGCGTGACCCACTCCCTTCTTTTCCCTATTCTTTCTCACTACATTTTCTCCTCACCACACCTAACCAACGTACAGGAGAGCTTCTTCCTCCTTCTTCTTCTTAAAACTCTTCTTTCTCATTTTTTTCTCATTCAGAACAAAGCACTCATCTCTTTTTCCTTTTCCTCACAAAACTCTACACTCTCTCCCTCACAGAGAGTAAATTCCCCAACTCTCTTCAAACCCCTCTCTTCAAACCCTCACCGCCCACACCCCGCCGAGCTCCCCCTGTGGTCGCGCCCTAGCCGCGCCACCCTCGCGGCCGAGCTCCGCGGGTCCGCCCCGACTAGCGCGCCCCTTCGCGCCATCCCGCCGAGCCCGTCGGCTCCCTCCGACGCCGACGCCAGCGCCGCCCCCTTGCGCGGCCGAGTCCGGCGACCCCCGTCGGCCCCTCGACGCCGCGCCCCTCTCCCTTCGGCGTTCCCTGCCGATCCGGGTCAGAACCTGCGGATCTGCCCTTCGTCGCAGCGCCCTGGTCAATCCCCTGTGGCCGCTGCTCTTTGGCCAACATCCCTGTCGTGCCCTAGCTTCGGTGTTTTCAGCATTTTCGTCAACGCTGCTGATTTCAGCGCTGACCTGGGAATTACTTCGCTGTTTCGGAGCTATTTTCTTTCTATTATTTCATCTGAGAGCTCTAGCCGAGCAATCCGAGGTATAACCCCATGTTCCGCTCATTTTATTATTATTGTCGATGATGAAATGGCCCCGATTCCCTTTGGGAATTCGGTTTTAGCGACGTCGTAATTTTTCGGGACTTTCGGAAAGGTCCTGTGAATTATTTTGAATTTCCGAAATATTTCGGGAATTGATTTTTGGTATGTTCTAGCTTTCCGGATTTTTCCGGAAGTGCTCTGTGATTTGTGGAATTGGAATCGGACTTCCGAAATTATTTCGGGTCGTCCCGATTATTCTGTGGATTGGTTGTGGATATTTTATATATATATTCGGGTTTTTTCCTGGTTTGGGACTTGAAGGAAATTATCGGCGCCATTTTCCAGTTTTTGGGTTGACCAAAAACAGAGGAGATGCTGTCCGATTTTTCTGTAAATCCTGAATTATTTTTAAAATGAATTTAAAATAAATTTCGGAATTTTATTTGATATTTGGTTTTGGGTGACGACCGTATCGGTCAATGGACCCGGCTAAGTGCAAACGAAACCGGCCCCACCCGGACGTTGAGGCAATTAGCCAAAATGAGGATCGGACCATATCTGAGACTCTATTTTATCTCTATATTTTATTATTAAATTCCGTTTATATTTTATTTAATATTTTCAGTTTAGGACTAACGTCAGTCTTATCTTATTTCAATTTATGTAAATAAATTGTAATGGGCATAAGCCCAGCTGGCTGTGGTCTGTAACTGTAATAGCTTAGAATTTTTCTGTCATTTTCTGGTTTTTCGAGTTTCTGCTTTTAACGATTAATTTGACTAAAAAGTATTTTCGTATAAAATTAATTAATATTTTCTCACCTAAAATTGACAAGTTTATTAATAATTAAAAATCACATATTTCTCACTAAAATAAGAAAAATTAGCTTTATATTTATATTTATAAAAAATACCAAGTTTTCCTAAAATAATCTGGCATCGACGAGTTTTCCGAATTCAAAGATATAAAACAATCTTTTTCCCTCGTATTAAATCAACGCACTAATAACCGTATTTTCTGTGTTTGGTTAATTAAAGAACTAAAATTGGATTAGGACGCAAATAGAGATTTCAACTAGCGTAGCTAGATTGGTAACCCTGGTTTCTGAGTCAATTTCTCGAATGTAGGAATTCGAGGACGATCATAATTCCCATCTTGAAGTCTTCAACTTTTCAGTCCAGTCCATTTTGAGGCAAGTACATTTTGTGTTAGTTTACAATTATTTAGTAATCGTTTTAATGCAAGTTTAAACCACGATGCAACACGGAACTCTCTCTGAGAGCACTGACTGTAACTACTGTAACTATTGGGGACTTGGGGAGTAGTGTAATGAGTATGACCACATCCAAACTACTGTAACTACTGTAACTATATTAGCTTACCCCTCATACACACGGGGATAAGCCGTATCTTACTGTAACAAACCCAAGCCGGTCATATTTCATTGCCTATTCACATCACAGAACTGTAACTGTTTTAAAACTGTAACTGCTTTATTGTGGATTTCAAAACTGTTTAAAAGTGCATGATTCTATTATTATTTCAATTGTCAAATTAGCATGAATTGTACTTTGCTCCCTCCTGACTGGAGACCAAACATTTTAGGTATCACTGATGAGGCTTTGTTCCGCGATATTTTTCGAGGTCCCAACTAGAAGACGAGGATTTCGAGACTGATGAGCTGTTTGCCTAGAGTTTTCTTTTCTTCTTGATGTTTGTAGAAAATGATTTAAGTTGTATCTTTCATTTCATTGTAAAAGTTTAATAAAGTTTTAATTTTTTCCGATGTTGAGTTGTGACAAATATAGTGTTGTTGTATGGTTACCTGCTACTGAACAGCTTACTGCCGCCGTCTCAACAACGGTGCAGGCTGGACATGATCCGGTTCGACCCCTTTAGTTGGGATCGGGTCGTGACAATTACCTTATTATTATTGTGCTAATTGCTGGTTTTGGGTTCCTAAGTGAAGCCTCCTTTGTGGCACTTGCTCTTTCTGGGGTCTGACCCAGCTGGTTTTGTATGGCCAGATACCGGAGCAGCAGTAAAGGATCTACCTGCTTTCCAGCCAGATGGTAACCACTAGAGGGAATCCTGGCAACGAGTGGGTTTCTTTTGTTCTCCCACTGTAATTGTACATTATTCTTTTGAGGCATTTAGCCGACGAGCACCTGTTAGCTCGATGCACTTTACTTTCTGTCTGCCTACGGGCTGTAAACATGATTGGCAACTCGAGGTTGATCATGTATGACTTAACTCTTGCTAGTCCTTACATTTTGTACGACTAGCTTCATGATCATCTGGATATGTAATGTTTGGGACGCCTTACAATTGTATATTTGGTGATCTGATATCTTGTTACTATCATTACTGGTTGAGATTGGGACATTAGGCTTGTTATTGACCCTAAGAGACTGATGGCTTGTAGATAAACCCTCATATTTCTAGACAGCCGTGACCGTATAGTGAGATGGATTCCATTTCATTATACGTAGCTGGCTGTGTCCGTCCCCGTTCTCCAGTATTTTGGTTCTGGGACGTGACAATAATATCATGTTTATAAAATACCAAAGGGTATTTTAGGAATTCAAAAGTTTCACCACCAAATTTTCTTATTATATAGTAGATTAGATAGTAGAATAGATATAATCGATTCCGTATTTTCGGAACGATATTACACTCAAACTGCTACAAGTACCATTATACTATTATGTAGTCGGTTTGGCAATTCGGTATCGGTTCATAATTTTTTGTTATTTTTAGGAATAGTTTTAATCAGTATTCCGTAGTGGTTGTCACCCCTAATAGACACCATCTCCGGTCCGGTCCGACCCGGTCCGGCCCGGTCCGGTTCGAACAGGGTAGTTCGCTCTTCCACAAAACAGATCACGAATACACTCCGGTCCAAATTTCTCGAAACGCGCGGCAAATGTGAACCGGAACAACCATCCCCAGCCGTCAGATCGAAGCCACTCACTCACTAGTCACTCCCACTCTTCCGCCACGTGTCAGCAGATCCCTATCTCTCCTCAAAACCTAGGGCTAAATACAACTTCGATCCCTCCTCCAAATTTTAGCGCGGGAAGAAGAAATCAAATCAAATCAAAGAGAGAGAGAGAGAGAGAGAGAGAGAGAGAGAGCTTCAATTCTTTTTCTTTTCATGGCTTTTCTCGACGACTTCGAAGCCAGTGAGCATCTCCTCCTCCTATTTATTTCAGCAGCGATTGAATTAAAATTAGGGTTTGTTGTAAAATTAGGGGTTTTTCCCCTTCCATTTGAAAGAAGGATAGTCATTTAGCACCGACACAGATACGATACGACACGACACGGTAACTACATGGCGCCTATTTTCGAGTGTCCAGGTTGTGTCCGACACGACACTGCACGGCCCACATTTTTTTTCCAGCGTCCGTGCTTGCTCTCTTATATTTTTTTGGCATGTTAATTAGGTTCTCACAATTTAGTACGTTATCATCATCGTCTCTTTTTCTTCATTAATTGATCATTCAATCCAACACATGACCTGAAGTGTCTTTCTAGTTGCCCGTGGATGTCATTAAAAAAAATAGGGTTATTTAGTTTTAGGGTCTCGTATAATATTCAAAATTTGAATTTAGGTCTTCATATTGTCGAGAAGAGGGTTTGGGTCTCGCCATGACGGTGGACTTAGGATGACAGTCCAAAATGGAGACCTAAATGCAAATTTCGAATATTATACGAGACCCTAAAACTAAACGCAAATTTCGAATACTATGGAGATCTAAACGAACTCTAACGGTTATCCCAAATCAAGCGTCAGGATGAGACCCAAACCCTCTTCTCGACAATATATATTGACCTAAACGCAAAATTTGAAAATTATATGAGACCCTAAAACTAAATAACCCAATAAATTAACCATGATGTAGTAATAGTTTGTATGCATTTGACTCTATCAATTTTGAATACCCCCCCAATCTTTTTATCAAATGCAATATAGTCTAATTTACAACAATTTCGAATGAGCATCAGTTTCGCTTCCCAATTACTCCTTTTTGATCAATGATAACTTTTGATATTTTTTATCAAAATTTTGATGAAAGTTGTTTTTAGAGCATCATTAGTAGTTGGGACTCTCAAATGCAATTTGGGGCCCAAAATTTCAAAAAAAGGTAAATGTAGAATGAGTTGGATTTGTATGAGAATAATAGGAAATGATAAAGTGAGTTCCGGTCCCAAAGATTGTGTGATCAAAAATTAATGTAGGAAAAAAATAATATAAAATCTATAATCTAGAAATCTGGGCTCCAAATTGGGACTTACTATTCTACAAAACGAGTTTCTACAATCTAGAATCTAGAAATTGGGAGGCCCAACCTTTAGCATCTATGGGTGGGTTGGGACCGAAATTGTAGAAATTGGGACTAGGGATGAGACTTACTATTCTACAAAATGTGCTCCTACATTCTAAATCTAGAATCTAGAAAATGGGATGGGCCTTACTAATGATGCTCTTAGGGGAAGTTGCTAACTTTATAGAGAAAGGATAATATTTGCAGCAATTAAATTAAAATTGTATCTTTGGCACAATATATAGAGTTCGATTAGGAGTTTAATTGTTGTAAATCAGTGTTTTGTTCATTTCTAAGAGTAATTTATGTAATCTCTTACATTTTGGAAGTAGGGTTTACTGGTTTAATATGTGACAATAGCTCTTATATATTTTGGCATGTTAATTACGTTTTCATCATGGTTTAGTAATAGTTTACGAACATATCATTTTACTGCTATACTGTTAATATTATCAATTTTGACAAACCATCTTCTTGTCAAATGCAATATATAGAGAGCAACACTTTCACTTCCTAATTACTCATTTTTGATCAATTTTGATAACTTTCGATAATCTAGCAAAATTTTGATAAAAGGTTTTTAAAGAAAATTGTTCTTTATAGAGAAAGTATAATCAGAAATTAAATTAAACATTGCATCTTGGGCACAGTATATAGAGTTTTGTTAGGAGTTTATTGTTGTGAATCAACGTTTTGTTCATTTGTAAGAAAGTTAGTAATTTATCCAACGAAAGTAGCTGTGATACTTTTGGCATGTTAATTAGGTTTTACCATGATTTAGCAATAGGTTGCTATCATTTAATTTACTGGTATACTACTACTCTTATCAATATGGGAAGCATTGTCTCCCTGTTAAATGCAATATAGCCTTTTCATGCCATTTTATGTTATGGGACTATGAATCACATCTGATATATTATTACTAGAGCAACTAGACGGTGAATCTGAATCATCGGAGAATTTATACTACTATAGAATTACAAGACTTCTGCAGTCAGCCTCGACTTTCTTGGACAAATTTACCCTCCTATAATTAAAGTAGATCTAGTCTTGAAATTTAGTGGTTATTAAACATGGTTTAAAGAGTAAATAGGGAATCACTAAGAACCCATAACTTCCCTTTCTTCAATCAGCTCTTAACTAAAGCCAAATAAATGCTTCATATTTATGCGAGACTTGCTTCCCTATATAACCTCCAATTGGGTCCAATTTTGAATTGAAGAACACATTGCAGTTTAGAAACAAATATTGGTATAAAAAGTGTGTAAATGACCTGATATTTGCTGGTTAGATTACTTTCTTACTAGGAAGATTCATAGATTAGCATGTAAAGATAGTAAGTTATACCAAGAGAGAGCCTAACCGCTCAAGCTAGATTAATGGTCTTAGATATTAGTATTAAAAAAAATAGAAGATAGAGGCTAGGGTGGAGAGGGACCAAGAACAAAATGGTGGAACTTGAAAGGAAAGAACTTAATATTCTTTAAGGATAAGATGATAAAGGAAGACAAAACATATAAGTGGATCCTAATGTTTTGTGGTACAATATGAAAAGTTGTATCAAGAAGGTAGCAAAAGAGATTATAGGAGTGTAAAAAAGCAATAATTGGACCCTGAAAGAAAGTTGGTGGATGGAACAAGGAACTTCAAAAGGTTATTAATGCAAGAAGAATTGCCTATAAAGATTGGTATAAGTGTAAAATAAAAAAGGAAGCTAAGAAAACGATTAGTGAAGCTAAATCTAAGCCTATAATTATTTATATAGGAGGTTAGAAACTAAGGAGAGAGAAATGATATTTATAGGTTTGCTAAGATAGGAGGACTAGATACTTAGATGATATCAAGTGCATCAAGAGTGACGGACAAAAGGTATTAGGAAGATAAAATGATTAAGGAGAGGTGAAGGAGTAAGTTTCACAAGCTATTTATTGAGAACAACCTAAAAAATCTTAGTTTAGATTTGAAGTCAGCTGATGATCAAGGTGTTTATCGGGAAGGCCAGCCTGGGCTTAGAGTTGACCGAATTTGACCTGAATCGGGCTTGACCGGAGAAGCATACGGGCCGGGCTGACCCGGACGGGAAAATAAAAAATCCACACCCAACCTAGGCTCGAAGCCAAGGAAATAGCGGGTCGGGTTTGACTGGATTGGTCCCTGGCCTATTCAGGGGCGGGTCCGAGTTGGCCTGTGTGAAAAAAACATTTTTATTAAGAAAATTTTGAAAAAAAATAATGTAATTCAATTCTTTTTATCAATTTGATTAAATTTAGAAATTTAGTATAATATATTTTTTGGTAAACTGAAAAAAATGGAACTAAATATTCTATTTACAATTTGATCTTCAAGTCTTCGATCTTCTTGCCAGTTCATTATTCATCTCCTCTTCCTTCAGTAGGGTCGTACATAGTAAGAGACTGAAAGTCCAGTTAATTAATGTCGGCACCTTCATCTCTTAAGTGTTGAGTCTATTTTTTCGCACGAACCCAATCTCAGGACCGGCCCTAGCCCAGGACAACTAGGACGACCGCCCAGAGCCCACGGACTAGGAGGACCCAAAAGAAATCAATATAAAATAAATATATTGATAAACTTGTATCTAAAATAGAACTAATATGTATCATGGGCCTCTCTTAACACAAAAAAATTGTGTAGTGGTTATTATGTTAAACTTGCACATTGGAGTTTCTTAGTTCAATTTTTGATAGCAACATTTCTTTTAGTTTTTTTATTATTTTAGTTTTCTTAATTTTTTTACATTATATATGCGGGCCCTAATTTTTCTTTTATTTTAGTTCCTTATTTTTTTACATTATGTATATGGGCCATATTTTGGAAGTTCGCCTCGGACCTCCATGAGATCAGGGCTGGCCCTGCCCAATCTTGAACTCAAACACATATTTTCAAAATATCTGGTAGCATTATACTTCTCTTCTTGCTTAGCATTTTTGAACATGTACTAAAACAATATTCCAATGCTACCGTGGACCAGGGCCATTATAAGATCACGTGCTAAAGAAAAAAAATATGATAATTTTTTTTTTGTCTTTTTTACCATTCTAAAATTGGAAAATATGATATAGAATTCTCACATAAGAGTTTAAATACAATGATAATTCTTGAATTGGGAGGAATATTGTTTTTGTTTCTTCCTTTTGTAATATACTCTTAGCATGCGATAACTTAGAAATTAAACTAGAGCTACTACTACCATGAGCGGTTGTACCGTGTCGGCTCGATATAACTTTTTCTTCATATAAACTAATTAGAGTATCTAAACATATTTAATTTTTATTTTTAAGCTACTTATCTCAACGTTCATATTGTCATAAAAATCATCTAACAATATAAATACACCATATAATTTGATTTTTGGATTTAAAAGTGCAGCCAAACAATATAAAGAGGTATTTGACGGTAATTTTTTTAAATTTTTGTTTCCATTTTAGAAATGACATAATCAAAATCATGAGCATTTCTATATTTTGCAAATAAATGAGAAGTATTAGTAATTTCTGTTAAAACTAAAAGAGAAGTTGGATAATAAACTTCAGATAAAATAAATGTAATATTGTAAAACAACTTTAAAATTTCATCAATTGACGTAACAATTAACCAATCATTCTCAGTTACTTGGTAATCAAAACTTGGATTAACATTAATATAGTGTGTAATAACATCTCTATATTAATAAAATATTTCAACATCAAATAGGTAGAGTTCCATTAATGTGGCGCATCCTTAACAAATCTCCTAGATGTTAAACCATATTGTGCACATAATATTTTGAACTCTTGTTGTCTACTTGGAGAATTGTTCAAACTAATTAGACATGTTCCAATATTTTCTAAATTTGCTTTACTAAATTTAAGGTATTCTTATACAATTAAATTAACAATATGACGAACACATCTTATATGAAAAAGTTGTCCTTATGTTACAGACATAAATTGAGATCTTAAAATATTGATACAAGAAGTATTATTACTATCATTACTAAAAGAAATTGAAAAACTTTATTATGAATATCTTATTCACGTAAAACTTGCGACTCTACAGATTGCCGATCCAGTATATGTAAATTCTAATAGTCTTAGACAAAGAATTCGTTTTTTGTAAAATTTATTTTGCATCTAAATAATGTGCCGTAATACAAATAAAAAGATAGTTTTGTTTACTAGTCATATATCAGAAGTTGAAGAAAATTTACTAATATTTACAAAATTATCTTTCAAATTTGTTTTTTTAAATTTTTTTAATGGTTTATATTCTAGTAGTAGATCTAAAAACTTTAGTAAAACAAGGATTTAGTGTACTATTTGCATAGTCAAAATATGATTCATTCTCACTAAATGCAAAAGGTTGTTTATCACAACTAATATATTTCGTTTTCGTTAAGCTGGTTTTGTTACGAGCAGCAGAATAAGTAAAGTTTTATGTTGAAGATCCTTAAAGATCGGTGCTTAACTGTGTTTGTCTAGCATTTAATGTACCATTGCCATAATAACTTTATAGTATCTTGAAAGTCCCCTTGCCGTTATTTTTTCCATTAATTTTTTTTTTTTTTTTTTGCATTTCTTTCGTTGTGCACCTCTAGGTATTGTTTTTTGACCTTTTGGATCTAAAACTTCTTTTCCCTTATTATCGGTCAGAGAGAGTTTTGTAAAAAAATTCCCATATCGATTTTCTTCTAGTTGAAATACTAGTATTAATACTTCTAACTTTTGGAGGTAATATTTGTGTCGGTAGCTCAAAATCTTCTACATGGTTATTACCATAACAATTTTTATCAAAATTATTATAAGGCTAAATTACAACTTGATACCCTCAACTATCACTGTTTTTCAACTTGATACCCTCAACTTTTATAGGTACTAACTTAATACCCTGAAATTTTTTGGGACCAAATTGTCCGTTCTTTTCTCCCCTCAACCCTCCCTCTCTCTCCGGCTGTGGGTGGCAGCGGATGGCGGGCGTGAGCAGGCGGAGGGCGCAGGGACGCTCGGGGGCGCGGCGAGCGGGCGCGCTGGGCATGGGGCTGGATGGCCGCCGGGGGAGGGGAGGGGTGGGGAAAGTAGCAGCGGGGGGGGGGATAGGGGGGAGGAGGGGGGTGGGATGAGGCGGGCGGCGAGATAGCCGCTGGTTAGCAGCGGGGGGGGGGGGGGTAGTTTAGGAATACAAAAAAATTGGGTATAAAGTTAGAAATATAAGTTGAGATAGGCTATTAAGTTAGTACCTATAAAAGTTGAGCGTATGAAGTTGAAAAATAGTGATAGTTGAGGGTATCAAGTTGTAATTTAGCCTAATTATGATAATTGTTGCACTATTCTAAAACACCTTGATTGGGATGGTTAGAACCAATAGCATCATTATGATCCATACTTTAAAAACTAATTTTAAAAAAATAAAAATAGAGGAAAAAATTTCTCAAACTAAATAATAAAAAAGAGAAGAAAAATAACTAATCAAATCTCAATATCGAAATTAACTAATTTTATAATGATAAAAAAAACTTAAATTTTAACTTGATTTCCTCCAAAGTTGGATGTTGAATTGTTGCAACTTTGTAGTGGTCGATCAATTTGAAGCCTCCAAATTTCTAAAATTCTTGTAATTTTTCTTGCACTTTTGTCTCTAGAAAGTTGTTATTTTACTAACTTGCTTGTAAGTATTAGAAGAGGGAAGAAAATTTGTTGTAGTAAATTTGGAAAAATTATATCATTTTTATAGGAATTTTCGGGTGCCAAATTACTCTCAGTACCCTTCGAATATAGCTATTATAGGGGTATTTTGAATTTTTTCAGCAAAATGATCAAAATACCCTTGAAAAATAGAGATAATTTGTGGGTATTTTGGTAAAAATACCCCTTTTGTGTTAATATGGTTACTGAGAAGGTTTCTTTTACCAAAATACTCTATAACGTTTTAATAACGAATATATTGTGGGGTATTATGGTAAATTACCCCCAAATAATAATTTATGTAGGTCCTGCTGGGGGAACCAGTTTTCTATTAGGCTTAGACTGGGCTTTGTCGGGGTCACTGACTAGGCCGGTTCGGGCCGGGTTGAGCGGGTCGTTAGAGGGAAATCCGGACTTTCGGGCTGCTCGACTGAACCTAGCCCGAACCGGGGGAGGGGGGATATGGGCCGGGTCGGGTCGTCTTGTTGATGGGGCCCGGGCTGGCCTAGCCCGGGTTTGACTGAACCGGGCGCATGCCGTCCGACCCAATTCACACCTTGAGTTGATGATGGGTTATATTGCTATTGTCGAAAAATTAGCATTTCAAATGTTATGGGTTATAGAAAATAAAAAAATGGAAAATCAATAGGACCTTATGATATTCCTATTGAGGTTTGAAAATATTTAGAAGAGAAATGATTGATGTTGCTTATTGAAATATTCAACAAAATTCTAAGGACTAAGAAGATGCCATATGAATAAAGTAGCAATATTATAGTACCCATATATGAGAATAAGAGAGAGATACAAAGTTGTAACAACTATCGAAGAATTGAGCTTATAAGTCATACCATAAAACTATAAGAGAAAGTGATTAAGCAAAGATTAAGAAAATAATAGAATTTCATAAAATAAGTTTGGTTTTATGCCGGAAAGATATATTCTGAAGTCATTTACTTACTAAGAAAATTAATAAAAATATTTAGAGAGAAAAATAGATATTTACATATATCTTTTATGACTTAGAGTTTACTTAGAGAAAGTTTATGATAGAGTTCCGAAGAAGATAATGTGGTAGACTTTGAATAAGAAACAAGTTTCTAGTAGTTATATTGAGACTATTAAGGATATGTATAATAGGGTTATGATGACCTGCGAACTACTATTAACATTGGCTTACCTTAAGGATCATTGTTGAGTTCTTACCTTTTTGCAATAGTTATGAATAAAATTATTAGGTCTATCCAAGAGGAGGTTCTATGGTGTATTATTTTTTTTCTAATGATATTGTGTTTGTTGATGGGAGCAGAAAAAGGTTAGATGCTAAAGTATAAAGAGAGAGAGACTTTGGAATACAAGGGATTTATGATTTGTAGAAGGAAGAAAGAGTATATGAAATGTAATTTTAATCCAAAGTCAAGGAGAAATGAGGAGAGAGTCCATATAGATGGATAAGAGATACCTAAGAGTGACAGTTTTCTAGAATGAATCATTCATTATGATGGAGAGATTGAGAATGATGTCTGAATGTCATGCATATTATTAAAACATGATAGTAGCAACGGAGGAGTACTTCTGCAGTACTTTGTGATTGCGAGATACCTCTGAAGTCTCTGAAGTTGAAAGATATTTTTTTTACAAGATTGGTATAAGATCATCCATGCATTATGAATCGAAGTGTTAGGTAATTAAGAAACATGCTCAGAAAGTTAATATAGCTGAAATGAGAATGCTAAGATGAGTGACAATACATTAAAGGATATGATAAGAAATGAGTTTATTCGTGAAAAGTAAGAGGTGGCACCAATTGAGGACACAATTTTTTTTTTTTTGACTTAGGTTGTTTGGACATGTGTAACGCACAACCGTACATGTCCCAGTAAGGAGGAGCAATAGTGTAGTAGTTAATGGAGCCCTTAAGGCTAGAGCTAGGCCTAGACTAACGAGCTGAAGTTTTAAAGAATGATATGGATCTTGTTAGCGTTACACAAGAAAAAAATCGACTTAGGTTGTTTGGACATGTGTAACACACAACGATACATGTCCCAGTAAGGAGGAGCAATAATGTAGTAGTTAATGGAGCCGCTAAGACTAGAGCTAGGCCTAGACTAACGAGCTGAAGTTTTAAAGAATGATATGGATGTTGTTAGCGTTACAGAAGACATGGCCCTTAACACCCCCCCTCCCCACCCATCCACCCACCCACACCCATAAAATTTTTAGTAAAGAAGTTCCGTATGATAATTACTTCTCATTTTCTGGATATGTTTGTTTTTTATGATTTGGCCCCTCCACAATCTTTTATAATTTATCTCCTATATATTTTTTAATACACATCTCCAAATTAGGAGGAATTAATGGCCAAAGCGAGAATCACACAATGATAACATCAACTTTCCAAATATTTTTGCATCTCTTTCTGGTATTGGTAAAGTTTGAATATCAAATAAATAAAACGAATCTGATTCTACATTTCAATTTAAGATATTTTGGGACTAGGCTTTAAATTCTAAATTTTACTGCAGGATTTGGCATTTTTTTAGCTTTACTTTTAATTCATTTTCATTTCTCTTACACCTATTGCTTCAGTTTTTCTTATGAAACCAAAATCTTCTTTCCCTTAACCTACTCAAAGGAGCAAACACCTAAGAAAATAAATCACTTTGAGAAGAAGAGGGGATCTTCTTGACTTGGAAAAGAGACAGTGTGTTGTTCTTACTAAATAACACTTTTAAATTTCAGCCGAGATACCAAAGCTAGTTCCATGGAGCGACTAGTACGAAAACAAATTTGGCATAATAAGTATTTTATACTACGAGCTTTATAGTAAAAACTGATAAGTTATCAGCTATGCATATTATCATGCTTTCAACAGTTTTTGGTGTATCTTTCAACGATATGGGGGGACGTAAGAGTTATTAAACTTCGGCACCGGATAATCAAAATTTCCCCTGCCCTTAAGATAGACGAAACCAACACTGAAACTCCTAAAACTGTTGAAACTATCGAAACCAACCACCAAAATCCTCCGAAACTGCCACAACTATACTCATAGGAAGGCTTCGAGGCCGATACAGAAAAGTGAGTTTTTGGACCTTGGTTTTAATCTGTAATCTCCAACTTAAGGTTTTGGAATATCCAAATCTGTGATTAGAGATTCTGCAGATGCAAAGGCTGAGGTGTTTGTGCGTGTTTTTTGTGGAGACTGAGGTGTTTGGGTTTGTTTTGTGAGGATAAACAAGAAAAACACATAAAATTAATGGAGGAATCTCTCCTAACACAATCTCTTATAAAAGCACTTTCCCCAAATCTTTGGTTAAAGAAGAGGAAGGCGGGTATGATTTGATAATTACAAAGAGGCGTTGGTTAGTCCTTTTATACCAATTAGCAACCTCCCCTAGAGATAGAGATAACATCACTCCCAAAATAAAAGATGATTTCTATGTTGCACAAATACGGACACATTATAGATAAGGACAGTATATATGGACACATTACGGATAAGGACACATTATGGCTTGGTTGCATAGACACTGACACGGATTCAGATACAAATCAGAATACAATTTTTTAGAAAAGTCGGGACACAGTTAAGACATGAATATGATTACATATATACAGACATACATATTTTTATACATATTTTATATACTAGATCTTAAGAATATCTACTAGGTTCCAAAAAGTCCTAGGAAGGACTCATTGCAAAGAAATTTTACTTTCATATCTCAATTATGTATGGCACAATTACAAACATGCCAAAATCAATTTCAAATATGTTTTAGATCCCTTTGGAGCCTAGACATGGATAACAACTACTAATATGAGTGTCAAGGAAGTATCTTTTCAACTATGTGTCGGATACAGATACTATCATTCCGAGGAGTATCAGTGCAACATATCCTAGAAAAAGACTCACTGCAAAGAAATTTTACTTTCATATCTCAATTATATATGGCACAATTTAACTTGCCAAAATCAATTTCAAATATGTTTTAGATCCCTTTGGAGCCTAGACATGGATAACAACTACTAATATGAGTGTCAAGGAAGTGTCGGATACAGATACGATCCTTCCAAGGAGTATCAGTGCAACATAGCTATATAGATACGGATGAGGGATACAACCATTTTTAATAGTCACCCAGATTGCAAAATAAAGACACGATAATGATACCAACAGCATTTTCTCGTGTCCGTGCAACGTAGGATGATTCTAGAACCACCCAAAGATAAGGCTGATTTGAAAATCACCCAAAGTCAAGGATGACTTTAAAACCACCCAGATAAAGATGGATTTGAAAGCAAACTTCACCCAAAATATAAGACTTTAAACCAATCTTCATCCAGAGATACAGATGACTTAAAACCAACCTTTACCCAAAACATAAGGATCTTAAAACCCACTTTTAGTGCTAGATCCACTATATTACTTCTGTTAGTATTTAATATTGCAATGCTCAGTACGGTCCTTTTAATGTTTTGAGAAAGTACATCGTTGGTTTTACTTACCAAAGCCTCGGCTTTTAGAATCTTCTATGTACCGACAGAACATGGCACTATATGGACATGGTGACATGGATGCAACATTGATTTTGGCATGTCCTAGTATATTTTGGTCCGTGGAGTGTTCATGTCATGCCCAATGTGTCATTTAGTGACACCTCATGAATTTTCCATCTATTTGGAGAGTCCATGCTTCCTAGGAAATGTTACAGTGCCATGTTTGTGTATTTACCTTAAGTTACACCATGGAAGCCCCTTATTTTCTGCCCTATTATCAACTTCTCGTACTATACAATTATGGAAAGTGAGGAATTATACATTTCTATGTCAAAAGATGTTGGTCACGTTTACTGACATTACCTAACCCGACCAAATTGCTCTTCCTTGAAAAGGTTGAATACTGCGATTACCATTATTAAAGTATCCCAATATGTATAATCGAATGAATCATATTCAAAAGAAACAATGCAATTTCTGAAGCAAAGTGAAGCATTATCATGGCAGATTGTGTGGTGCAAAATCACCAAAATGCCAATGGCAAGAAATGACAAGGCCAACACTGAATTCCCTCCCCTAGAGGACGGCATATTATGTGCCTACCATATTAGTTTCAACTTTACTCCAAGATAAATTTATCTTATAAAATTCTGTGGTAATGTTATAATCTGAACGAGATACATTTGCGTTAAAGGTATAAATTCAAGGATTTCATGATTTCCGTTTCTCTGTACAAAGTTAGTTGGAGTTCAAACTCGATAAATAATAATTTAATGGTGCTCTACTGATCCATGCATATTTATGATATGTCTTTGTCATCAACATTCCATAAATCATACACAGTTGAATCTTATGAAACAAATAAAAACTGGTGGTATATCATAAAAGTGAACAAGCATGACATGGAGTTGGTTCATATACCAACTGATAGAAAATAAATAGTATTTTATAAACTTGATCATCACTTATACTTTTAAAACAATGGGAGAAGAGTCTATTCCATATACAGAATATTGTTTCTTGATGACAGAATACAAGCTTTGACAGGATTGGATTGGGACTCCTTAATAAATCTAAATAAACTTCCTATTTAAAACTAATCAACATGTGATTAATTCATGTTGGTCACTTCAAGATAAGACAAGGGTCTTAACAAGTTTAATATCATTTAGTGGAGTATTCGATGGCGGATGAATTTACCAAATTTCTATACTAATACTCTTTTGTCATCTTAATTTCATGGGCTTTCCTTGTTTAGCTTGAGAGGCTATGTTAGTGTACAATGTTATGTGTAAATGATTATCGTGGTACCCATTTTTTATTCACTGCATAAAGCTCCCAACCACTTACATTGGGGCTGTATGGATAGGAGGAGGTTGGATGGATTTGTAGGATATTTGGAAGGTGGAGTGGATCCACCACTTACCTTGTTCGGTTCAAAGGGGAAGTGGAGGATGGATTTCAGGTAACGATTACATTAAGAAAATAGTATAATTAATTGATATTAAGTAATTTAGTATTAATAAATGATAATTGAGTTAGCTAATTAATGTGCGTAACTAATAATGCTAACTAATATTCTGGTAACAAATTATTAAAATAGCCTAATCAATAATGCTTAATTATTATTATTACTTAGTAGTTATTATAATTAATAAAATGTTTTGTTAATATTAGTTATTAGTTCTTTACTAATAGTAAGTTAAATAATTAATACTAATAATTATTATTAGTTTAGTTAGATACCTAATTAGTCTTTAATGATATATGTATACTTTCCCACCTCCTTCAATCCAAACTCATTTTGGTAGAAGGGGCCAAGGGGGAGACAAGAAAGTTCATGCATATGGACTAGGGGTGAGCATTCGGTTAATTCGGTTCAAACCGAACCGAATACGAAAACCGAATTGGACTGAAAACCGAATAAGCAAAATCGAAACCGAACCGAAATGGCCCATAATCGAATCAAACCGAACCGAATTAAATCGGTTCGGTTTATTCAATTTATTCGAATTTTCGGTTTATTTGTGCTTTTTTTGTTAATATATATAATAACTAAATATACCTAGATATATTTAGTAATACCTATAGTGTGTGTGTGTGTGTATACATATATATTGTAACTAAATTTTCTTATTCGGTTTTGGTTTTGGACCGAAACCGAATAAGAAAATTTAGTACTTTCAAAACCGAAACCGAACCGTTTTTTTTTTTAAAATCGAACCGAATCTCTTATTCGGTTCGGTTCGGTTTTCGGTCCATAACCGAATAATGCTCACCCCTAATATGGACGACATGGATTTGCACTTTCTCACCTCCCTCGCATCTCCTTCAATCCAAAGATGCCGTAGGGACTGAAACTTACCTTTGCCTGTGGAGACTACACACTTGCATAATAAATTTGGGGGTTTTGTGTAATATTTTTCTCTAGAACATTTTAGATTAAATGATAGGAATAAATATTTTTTTGGTATTTTTTTCCTTCAACTTGTACTTATTTTTTTTGTTCAAGGTTCATTTTCTCATATAAGGAGCGTAAATACAATGATCCATGTATTTTGGGGAGTTACAGTGTGGAATTGGTTTATTTGTTGGTTTACTGTGATTATAGTGATTTTAGTGCTCGAGGAAGTAAGGTGTCGAATCTTCTGAGTTTCAGGACAATTGTATATATTATCCCTTCATTTAAACTATTTATAGTCTTTGGGAACTTGGAGTTTGCTCCTTGGTTTTATGAGTTTAAACTGTATAGCTAAAAGGTAGGTCAACCTACATACCAACTGGTTGTATAGGTTTTGCGACATGGCTCTCTCATGTCCATAGCTTCCTTGCCTAAAAATTTGGTACTAAAATAGAGGGTTGACGTTTAGTTTGACAGCCGATCATAAAGACTTTACCAATTCCTTCTATGGTGGTTTTTTATGCTCCGAAGCCGGCCCTATTTTTAAAGAAGAAGGCCTCGACGTCGAAGATGATATTGATGGTTATAATAGTGAAGCGCCAAAACAAGCTGTTAAAGTCCATTAACTTTAAACTTAAATGTAACGCCAAGTATATCCAGGAAAAGCAGAATTCATGCGAAGTTCGTGTCATAGAATTAGCCACCGTGGTATAGTGTAGCCATGTGTTTTTGTTCTGGCTTCGGGCTATTCAAACCCATAGGCGGTCAGGGGCACAATTTTCTAAATCTATGGCATTATTCTCTTTATTTCGAGCAAAGACAAAATATTCAGCCGTTTCCTTTACCTTTGTCGGTCATTCCAAGAGGCATTAGCTTTCACAAAAATAACAAATGCTACTACTATACAAACAGAAACAATACCCTCTATCATCTAAAAACCAAAGAACAATGGCAAACAACTCCACCACAGGTGACCACCATCATGCCGAGTTCAAACTGACTACGACGCTTGTTGCCTCTATGTTCTTCTTCTTCCTCTTTATTTTCTTTACTATGATGTTCCTGTGCTGCCAGCGCCGTTGCAACAAGAAGCTTCTACCCTTGCGGAGCTCGCAACCACTGCCAGTTATGTCCTATATGAAGACGAGTGAGTCGGTTGCTGCCTGTGTTGTTTGCTTGGGCGAGTTTGAGGAGGGGGAGACTGTGAAACTGATACCGGGGTGCGGGCATGTGTTCCACCCACAATGTATCGATCGGTGGCTTGTGGGTCACCGTTCGTGCCCGGTATGCAGGTGCTCAGAGATTTTTGGTAGTAGGGTTCTTCAGGAGCCACCGTCAGATGATGTAGAGAGTGCCATGGTAAGTGGCATGGAAGTGGGTGGATGTGAAGTGAGGTTGGAGAGGACTAGGAGTTTGTGTGATAGGGTTGCAGATGATGGAGAGAGGGTCGTGGTCCTGCGTCGGACCAATAGTTTCTAAGAGAAGTTGCTCGAGAGAGTGGAGAAAATTATGTCAATATGAAATGGAAAGTTTCCCTTGTACTTCTTATTATCATAAATGGCAATAGCTCTACTAGTTTTGACATGTTAATCAGGTTCTTACCATGATTTGCTGATAGTTTCTAAGCATTTAATAGTGCGGTTTGCAATTTTTCTATCCAGTTTGGCAAACCCTATCTTCCTATCCCTGTTTGGGAAGTTCATGTGCCTATTATGTTTTGTTTATTCCTGTGTTGTCAAGAGACCAGGCATCTTGTCTAACTAGTTAAACGAATTTGAGCCATAGGTAGATACTTATAATTTTAATATTCAGAGTAGTATGTTTTTTGATGTTTAAAGAATGTAGACCTTTGAAAATCTTATCGTAGCATGCCTGTGTATTACCTTATTGTACCTGAACTGGAAGTTTTTTTTGATGTCCTCTCAATTTTCATTATTGCATATACATATGGAAATTAAAGATTTTATACATTTATATTTAAAATATATTGGTGGCCATTTCCAAAATTGACAAACTCAATTAAGTTGTGCTTCCGCGAAGAGGCTGAATAAGGTTTGGAATTTCTCTATTATATAAGATTTCTTAGTTTGAAGCTTCTGATTGGCAATAATGTCAGGGTACAGAGACGAGAAAAGCTACAGTTGTCCTAGTAAAACCCTCGCACAAACAACTCATGGACAGGAGAGATTAGGTGAACTTTAGTTAAGGGAACAACATACAAGCACTTGTTAGGCAGGCTTTGGTTGAAGCTTCTGACTACTCAATGATATTAGAATACAGAGACGAGAAAAACTATAGTTGTCCTAGTAAACCCCTCACACAAACAACTCATGGACAGGAGAGATGAGGTGAACTTAAGTTAGTTAAGGGAACAACATACATCACTTGTTAGGCAGGCTTGTGTGGGATCCGCACCATTAGTTATGATTTTTTATGCTCTAAGGCCAAAAAATTTCACGTGTGACAAATTGTACAGACTTGAGATTGCAGTCAAGCTATCTCATTTGTTTTGTTATTGAAAAGTTTACTAGAATGGGAGAAATCTTCATTTTTTTAAAAAAATTCATGAATGCTTTAGTAATGAAGATCGTGATGAATAGCATGGAATGTCCCTGCCCTAGCCCGCTGAGTGATTATATGCTACCCCCTAAATCTAGATTAGGTTCGTCGCGGTTGCATTCAGGACCTCATGAGGTGATTGAAGCAAGTTTGAGGATATATAAACTGTGAAGTAACTAACTTGCTCTCAGTACCTTGAATATGGGATAACTAAGGCTGGAAAGAAGGTATCATGTTTTGTTAAGTGACCTGTTATTTGTTGACTATTCTCCATGATTGAAGTTTCATCTTGAGGTATCGTTCAAGTAGACTTCTTCCCTTTCTTCTTTTCGAGATAAGGCCAGTCATTATTGGTGGCCGTCCCTGTCCTGGGTTGCTAGCAGGCTGGAAAGAAGCTATCATTTTTTGTTTAAGTGACCTGTTAGCTGTTCTCCACGATTTAAGTTTCATCTTGAGGTATCTTTCAAGTAGATTTCTTTTTTCCTTTTCCTTTTCCTTTTTGAGATAAGGTCAGTCGTTTAGTTGTTCCCCATAATATCTATGTACATGTTACATAATCCAAAAGAATAAGCAACTAGCTGCTAGATAACATTTGATAAGTTTGTGAAGAAGTAGATGCAATAAGAAGCATCAATATAGACCAAAGTTCTGCAACTGCAACACAAGTTAACTTTTAACTAATTCAAACATCAATGACTGTCAAAGTATTTAACATACAGGCCCAGTGAGCTCACTGTCGTTAAGCCTAGGCCTGTCTAGCCTGCCCCTCTTTTACCAGCTTTACACTGTACTTATTTTTCTTAGATGATCAAGGCTAACGGGATTGAAGGATGACCCTACTCATTTGAAACTCTCGAAGTTTAACCTGATATTTCTTCCCTCCTTGTTCGATATATTGTATGTGCCTTTTCAATTTCATTGTTTAACATTGTCATTAGTCCTTGCATGCACACCCTCATAATTATATGCTAGTTTAATCTGAATGGCTCTAGTTATGAAGCGGTAAAAATTATTTTCTAGTCAGTGAAATGCAAAATATGGTCTACATAATTACTTGAAAATTTCATGTTGTGATGATACATTTACTTTTAATCAAGGTTATAGAACATTTACTGGATATCTGCTGTTGATACACACACATTTTTACTGGATATCTGCTGTTGACACAACTCTCTCTCTCTCTCTTATTGTATAAAGAGACAACTATTCAGATGTAGTATTTTTCTTTTGGCAGCTATTGAATCCTTGCCAGCAATGCTGCAGCGTAATTATACATTGATGCGAGAGTTAGATAGAAGTTTGCAGGGTATGTTCTATGCATATCTATATGAGCCTGTTAAGGTTTATTTACTTCTTTGTTTTAATTTTCTGTTAGTACCCTTGCACGTAATATATGAAATTATAGTTGGTCTGCTTGTCCATTTTTGGTGAGTTGGATGTACTGTGCAGTAACATAAGAGGAAATGAAACATGCAAACTCATATTATTGGACATCTCCTTCTTGTTTAGAAGTATCCATATTTGAGCATGCCAGATACAATGGTTTACTTCAAGATTAGGCATTATTTAAAAGGTTCTCTCACAAAATGATCAAATCCCATCATATTACCATTCAAATTTTCTTGAATCTAAATGAAGTCAAATTTGAAGCAAGACTCCAACTTGAGAAGCTCCATAAAACTAAAACAACTAAATGCAGCTCTACAACTGCCTATCAAATATCAATCTGACGTCATCCATCTGGAAGCTGGTATTTACTAGCCAAGTCTTAAGACAACTATGGTTGAAACTGATGAAAACCTAGTGATGCAGCTAGGTGACAGGACTGCACTGGATTCAAAATACCGAGAGGAAGAAGAAGATAAGGATTGGAAGAGGAGGCACACATCCTAATTTAGGGCACACAACCAATAACTTCTCAAAATATCAGCTACTTTATCATTCATGATTGAGTCCTTAAATAAGGCTGAATTCTTTCATAAAGGAAAAATACAATAATTAACCAAAAATAGGAACTGCCATAAATTGCATGATTTGATATGATCACAATCCTGCAATTTAGGATATATCTGGTTTGATTTGCTATATCAAATAATTATTTGAAAACTACTAAGAAAAGCAAACTTTCTTGTTCAGATGTTTTGGGGCCTGAAATAGCTTATTTTGGCCTTGAATTGCAAATCTGAGTAGGGCCTTTGGCTATGTTGGCCCACTTTTAGGTTTTTTTGTTAGCTTCCAACGCCACCTGTAATGCTGAAAAGAGAAGTTGTATGAGGCAGTTATGCCCGTTTTAGTGTGCCATGTCCGTAAGACTACTTGAGTCATGTTTTGGTGCTACCTAGTCGCTCCATATAGGCCAGGGCTGAATCATTCGTCCTGTCTTGAAAAGAACTCGCCCTCGAGTCACATGTTCTTCATCTTATGTATCTCCAATATAGGGTAACAAATGCTTGACATTAAACACGTCAGAAGTCTTCATGTGACTAGGCAACTTCAGTTGGTATGCGTTGTCACCCATTTTCTTCAAAATTTCACAAGGACCCATCTTCTTGTTGCTCAGTTTCTTGTACTCCCCTGCTGGGTAGCGGTCCTTCGTGATGACGGCTCAAACAAAGTCACCTTCTTCAAACACCACATGACGACAATGCTTGTTTGCAGCAGCCTCCTGATATTTGGACTTTGGAGTTTGGAGCTTCAATATTTTGCTTCGTTTGCTCATTTATATCCTTCAATTGTGCTGCCATGTCCTCTGCTTTGTTGTTGTGTCGTCCACGATGGGGAAGTAGGACGAGGTCAAGGATCCTGTTTAGGTTGTAACCATAAATATGATTTCGAAGGGGCTCTTCTTTGTTGTGTGGTTGGTAGAACGATTGTAAGCAAACTCTGCCAATGGAAGGGACTGATTCCACTGCTTAGGGTTGTCACCAACCAAACTTTTCAAGAGATTGCTCAGACTCCTATTAGCCACCTCCATTTTGCCATCTGTTTGTGGATGGTAGGTACTACTATAGCACAACTTGGTTCCTGTGTTCCTCCAGAAGAGGCTCATGAATTTGGTATCCTACAGGAGTAATGGATTTAGGGATACCATGCAGACACACAATTTCCTTAAAGAACAGAGTTCTAATTCTGGAAGCGTCCATTGTTGTCTTGCATGCCGAAAAGTGCGCCCATCTTAGAGAAATGATCAACAACACAGACCGAATCCATTCCTCCTTGAGTCCGAGGCAAACCCAAGACGAAGTCCATGTTGACATCTTCCCATGAGGCCACTGGAACGAGTAATAGGGTGTATGGTCCTGCAGCCGCTCCTTTGGACACTTGGCATGTGTGGCAGCGCTCCCCAAAACGAATCACATTCCGCTTTATAATCGGCTAATAGCAGTTACGGCTTGTCATGGTTGAAGTGACCCTTGTTGTACAATTCCCTAGCACTCTTCTCTCAAAGAGCATTCTAGTATGCAAAGTTGCAGTCCTTGAAAGTGACACCCTTCATAAAGGGTATAACATGTTCATCGTTGCTCCTGGACTTCATGGTAGATGATGTTGAAATAAGGATTTGTTTAGTACAAATTCTTGAAAGTGTTGAAACCTAGGACTTAGTTTCTCATCGTGGAGAGAGAGAGTGACACTTTCCGACCTAGCATGTCCGCCACTCGATTTTGTACCCCCGCGATATGCTTTAATGAGAAAGTGAAGCGTTGTATATATTGAACCATTCACTATGCCTCATATTCAATTTGTGGGAATCATTGATGTACTTGTGAGCTTCATGATCGGAATGGAAGATGAATTCACATTGCAATAAGTAATGCTCCCATTGTCGAAGGGCTTGGACAATGGCATAGAACTCTATATCGTAGGTATTGTAGTTAACTTTTGCTCCATTCAGCTTTTCACCGAAAAGGGCCACTCCTGGCTGAGTACACCGCCTATACCAATGCATGATACATCAAAACCTTCTCGAAGTCTGGTAGTGCAAATACTGAAGCGGTTGTAAGTTTATCTTTGATGAACATGAATGGTCTTTCTCCTTCGGCCCAGTGAAAATGAATGCTAGTCTTCAAGCAATCTGTGACTGGGGCAACAAGGTTGTTGAAATTGCGAAGAAATCTATGGTAGAAGGAAGCAAGATCGTGAAAGCTTCAGGCCTCATGAATGTTGCAGGTCAATGCTTGCACATTTGATTCGTCTGTTCGTATGCCTTTGACGATGAACCCCATGAATATGACTTCATTAATCATGAAATGACACTTCTTAGGATGGACAAACAATTGTTGTTGCTTCAATGACTCCGACACTTATCAAAGATCCTGCAAGTGAGATTAATAGGAAGAACTATTAATTAGAATGCCATCAAAGTAGACGACAACGCACTTTCCAATAAATGGTTGTAAAGTATGGTCCATGACTCTCATGAAGGTGTTGGGAGCGTTAAACAATCCGAACGACATCACCAGCCATTTAAAGTCCATTTTGTGTCTTAAACAGTCTTCTATTCATCACCAGGACAGATGCGTATATGATGATATCTACTCTTTAAGTCAATCTTTGAAAACATCTTTGCTCCGACAAGTTGGTCTAACATGTTGTCTAGTTGAGTTATTGGGAAGCGATACCTCACAGTGATTTTGTTGATTGCTCGACTGTCGATGCATAGTTGCCAGGTTCCATCCTTCTTAGGCGTGAGCAAGGCTGATAATGCATATGGGCTTTTGTTGGGATGCAAGAATCCCTTCTCCTACAAACTGTCACTTGTCTCTTTAGTTAATGGTGCTTGTTTGGCCTTATGCGATATATTGGTCTATTAGGAAGGAGCAGAAGGTCGATGTGGTGTTGGATTACTCTCAAAGGTGAAAGATCCACGTGAAGGTTTGTAGGGAGCACGTCAACGTATTCCTCCAGTAGAGAACTATTATGTGATAACTGGATCTCCTGTACCAATTTCTGATGTTACATGGCATAAACACCCCCTCCTGTACCAATCTCTGATGTTACAAAGGCATAAACAATCTCAGTTTCCTGTGCTGCTTTGTCAAAAGGTTTAGCCTCGTTAATGAGAAACACCACCTAAAGGAGGCTTATGTCTTTTGCGGATTCTGCCTTGGCTTGGGCTCGACCCCTCCTTTTATGTGAAGGAGAACAAACTTCTTTATGTCCTTCTAGAAAGTATGAGAGTTCATTCGGCTATCGTGTATCGTCTTCGTATCACACTGCCACAGTCATCCGAGTAATAGGTACCATGCATCGATAGTGACGTCACACCATTCTTTGTCAAAGTACATGTTTCCAATAGAAAAGACAACCAAACATCGTGAATCCACCATTACCTCGCTGCCCCTCTTAAGCCATGTCAACTTGTAAGGTCGAGGGTGCTTCTGAGTCTTCATATTGAGCTTCAAGACAATACCAATAGATGTGATGTTTTCACAGCTTGCTCCATCGATTATCACAGTACAAACTTTATCTCTGATGGTGCAACTAGTGTGAAAAACGTTGTTAGGAAACAAATCTTCTAGGTCATGTTGAGGTGTAAAAAGAGCCTTGGACGACAAGCGCACCCGGCGACCCGTTACCTTCTAGCAATATTTCCTCATACCTTCTCTCCTCATCATAGATGGGTTCTTGATCATCTTCAGTTAGAAGTTGCTTTCGTCTTCTGTTTGTACAACTGGTTGGGTTCCTGTAGTTTCTTGTGAGATGACCATGTTCATGATAATTGTACTAGCGTATATTTGTACTAATACTGTAGGTTGGTAGGGTGGTTATAGTTGCAATAGGACCATTAGATGGGGCAACAACATTTTGGCTTGTCCTGGTTGTAACGCCCTCCTCCGTGCGAAGGCATTCAATTACCTTCTTGAATTGATCAGGCTGTGGGGATGTAAGTTGTGTTGGAATCGAGAGATTTGAGTGATGATGTAGTTTTGCTTGGCCGGATGAGATGATTTATGGAGCATAGCTCACTTGTATTGTTATGCCAAGTAAGAAGATTGTTCATCGCGTTTGGTAGAAACGTGGCATATGCGTGATCGGAGCAGGAAGGCTATAATTGTATAGGTGGGTATCTGTCCCTTCTTCTATACTCCTTTACGTTTAACAAAATGAATTCTTGTGTTGCCTTGCTATGTCCCTAAAATGTCATGATGCTTTAGTTAAGGTAAAGATAGTGATGTCCATGTTTAATGCTGTTGAAATGAATGAGACACACGACAGTTGAACTGTTAATGTAATTGACACAACAAATGCTAAGTTTACATGAGAAATGATGCGATACTATAAAATGAGAATGATGCGATACTATGAAATGAGAAATGATGCGATTCTATGAAGTGATGAAATGTGGGGACCGATAAGTCACCAAGTGTTGCTTTGATGATGAGATTTTGAAATGTTGGTTCTATTTCTGTCAGTACCTTACTATGCGATTTAGACTTATAGTTGAGTCGTATATGGACAACTTGTGCACAAGGTTTGAGTGAATTTTCTCGAACGGTACCCGGGACACTGTGACCGATTTGACTTAGTTGGAAACATTGGTCGTGCTATGGTGGCACAAAGTATTGCAGGACATTCATTGAGGCTTGCAATCCGCTCTGGAATGGTGCTTCGCAATACCTTTTCTGATGTCCTTTATGGTGTAGTTTCACCAATGACCATGTAGTCGGGATGCATGCTAATGAATGTCTTATGTATGGGTGATAAGTATTATATCCTGTTTTTTATGAAGGGACGATGCATCGGTTGTGGGTAAAATATTTTATAATTAAAAGTGATGTACATATTTTGCTGCTTTCAATGCTTCCTATGAGTATGAATTGTTAATTGACCCCACTCCCTAATAGAAAGATCATGTTTAATAAATACTTGTTCACATGATTAGAAGTGTTGGTTTAGTTGAGTGGGCTAGTTTTGCTCACCAGTACACGACAATGTACTGACCCACGTCTCTGTGGGCTTCCACAGGTGTTGGGGTTTTGCAGTATGCATGGAGTAACTTGATCAGTTCTAAGGCATTAAAGAATTGTTGGGCGTGCAGAAGCTTTTCTCGTGTAGATAATGTCTTCTGTTATATAGGACATAATGTATGGAACATTGTAATTATTGTGTTCTAGTGAGTTGTAAGCCAAGTCGACAAGTTCAATTTAAGCCAAGGTGGCATGTATCTAGTGGCTATTAAGAGCCTTTGAAATTCCACTGCATGTCTTTGTAATTTCACGACAAATCTTGTATTCCGTTGCTACGATGAATAAAGAGATTCTTTTTATGTATCTTATTTTGACTTCAATTTATTTGCTTATTCTGTTGCAAAGTACTTGTTTTAAAGATCAATTATTAACTGTGCACATTTCTGGCTTGTACAAGATAAATTAGACTTGTACGACATCACGCCTAGTGGCCACTTTTCGGTTCTGCGGAACTGGGACATATGATATAATGGTACCACATCAGCTTCTAATTTTCTTGGATCCTCATTCGATTCAACTCAATTTTAAAGTTGCTTTCACGATTATTCTAAAGTTGCTTCAACAATTATTCTAAATTGCTTCCGCGATCGAAAATTGTTTGAACATTTTGAATGCTTACTGGATGTTCCATACAATAAATCTAAATATATTGTGATGTTCTGGATGTGTTTATTGATTGTAGTGATACCGAGAACCTAATAATGAATCGATGCAATAGTATGATAATCTATGATTGATATTTTGAATGTGGGAATAAAGAAAAGTCAATATGTATGTTGTAACCAGTATGATTATTGTCATTTTGTGTAAGGAAGGAAATAAATGAAATTCGGTGAGTGGGATCAACATAAAATTTGAGTTCCGTGTGTACTGGCTGGGCTATGATTCTGACTTTAAGAAAAGTTGATATGGTGTTTGTGATCGGTAGTACCACAAGAACAAGATAGTCCAGAATGGATGCTAGTTCAATGCAGAGAAAGTATGGTGTGAGGGATGGTTTAGTTTCCGAGTGATATATGCTTCTACCCTCTTAGTAATGATTTATGCTTTGACTTTTTATGGTGATAGTGGTGATAAGTCTATCTGTAAGTAAATGGGTAGTGCTCAGACTTAGTTGGAAGTCATGTCTTGTTGTAATGCGATCAAATGTCACTTGATAATTTGAATTTGCGTGATCACTACGAGACCTTTGATAAGTTTAATGTTATATTAGGTAGTAGGAATTTGAGAAGTGTTAGGAGAGATGCCTTGGCTGGGAAATGTTAGGAATTTAGGAATGTTAGGAGAGATGTCTTGACTGGGAACAAAAATATGAATTTTATATATATTCATACGGTGACTTGAATCAATTAGATAAAACGTTTTTTGATGTGATACCGATTGTTGGATATTACTATTTGAGACTTATTGGACAAATGATGCGAATCAAAATATGGAATGGTGATTGAGTTGACTGGATAGAAATTGTGTATTAGACATCAATGTCCTAGGTTGCACAATTGAAAAGTTAGATGGAATGTTTGCGAGTGACCCAAGGTATATTAAGAGTTGTGCCATTGATCTTAGGTGGAAAATAGCTGCTTACGTGTCTAGTTCAAAGGTAGTATGAGTAAAGTGAAAATTGTGTTTACTGAGATGGATAATTTTGTATATCTACTTGTGTACTTAAGTATTTAGATGTGTCACGGAGTGACAGTCGTTGATCCTTGGAGATTTTAGTTGTATGAATGATGGTTAATCAACCTATGAACTCATTGGATTGAAATAGATTACTTGACCCTTATTGCATAGAATTATGTGGAATGATAATTGATGTTGGAAATTTTTTGTAAGCTTGATTTTTGAGATTCGGGGTAAAGTATATGTGGATTTTTATCGAACCCATTTAACGAATGTGGAAGTTCTTTATGTGACTTCGATGGATGGGATACAAATAACGATTGAGGTGTACCAAGATGTGATAGACATTGTCAGTGGATAATGTAGCAGCATGGATAATAGTTGGTTGGCATATAAGAATTGTTGAATTATAATTTAGTTGTATGATTCCTATCATATATGCTAATATGGTCTGATTATTGATGATGGATGATATGTATCATGGTTATATGACCGATGTATAGTGTTATTTGGATATTTGATGAACTTGGTTTAACAAATGTTGAATTATTTTATGGGACTTTGATGAGGTAATGCGAATAAGTCGATGATTACTGTGCATTTCTAATTTGGCCATGACACTATCGAAATAAGTTTGGTAAAATAAAAGACTCGATCGAATGCATTAGAGAAAATATCTTACCTTATGGATTAGGTGATGAGTCGAATATACCATATAGATAAATTGAACGTCGGGATATAGAGTATAAGTTGGAAAGGAATTAGGAGCAAAGTTCATAAATGATAGACTATTGGAATAACTAAGATGAATTGGTGATTTTGAATAGTTAACCTTGTCTCATGAATAAATTTGGATACACAAAAACTTGAGTATAATATAGGAATGCAAGTCGGAGTAAGCATATGATTGCAGGATTATGCAAATGACAAACTGAAAAAATATTTGAATTTGGATTGTTGGAAATTTACATGATGGATTTGGGATTTGGACCATAATGTTACTGGATTAACTTCGTTAATTTTGGGGTAAGTCTAGAGGGAACCGTTGTTGGAGATAGTCCCTTGAGGAATGGTCGCTGGTAGATACTTGACCCTAGAGTGTTGGTTGTGTAACTATTATCAGGTTGATTGGCAATGGTGAATCAGTTGTTCGGATTGGGATTATATTCATAGATTAGGGTAGAGTCCCTTAGATTGCTTGTATGATGGTTTGACTCTTAGATAAGCCGTTCATATTAGATGAGTTACCTAAATAACTAGGTGTAGTTTCTGGGATAGCTAGCCTTAGAGACTTGATTGAAGCAGTAAGGTGACCGTTGGAGACCCATAGGATGATCCTATTGATGTTGCATGAGAAATGATGGCGATGAGCGAGAGACCTAATTAGTATATGTTGCAAAGTAAACTTCGAAATGATTGAGATTTAGGAAGTTGATGAATTGACTTCACTGGAATTGTGATGAGGATTGAGACTTGAATCATATACATTTAGAGGTAAGTCTGGGAATTGATGGTTTTAGAAGTTGGATTGAGTACCTTCGATGAGAATGACGGATCGGTATTTGGTTCAATTGGTTGGATTATCTTGGAATATTTTTGTATCCAGTTGGAACAAAGGATAAAACTTGCAATAAAGATGGATTGTCGTTCGGAAATTTTGATGGTAATTTTCATACTCGGGAGAGACTTGGATATATGACGTGGTTGATCCGACTTTTATGTTGGATGGATAAGTGCTATTGAGTTTCATTGACTTTTGTAGTACGACCCATGATATGGTTGAAAGGGAACTTTGGATTCATTTGAAATTTATTATCACTAAGATTGGTAAATGCTAGAGATTTTGAAGCGAGTAATTTGAAATGTTTTGAGAAATTGTCGGATTAGTTGTGGTTTTAAATTTGAGTTGGAATTGAGGAACAATTGGTTTTATTTTTATTTGATTGATGATAGCCGAATGGATTGAAATGATGTGATAACGCCTCGGATTTACTCATGAAAGATGTAAAGGATGAAATTATTATTGAAAAGATGATTGAAAGGATGAAATTTCATTCCCGAGTTATTGAGAACTTGTGATACGGTTGGTTTTAAGTTAGTCCCTTTGTTTGGAAGGATTGGAGTATCATGCTTGGGTGAGTAACCTAAACTGGGTAGTCCATGATATATGTGTTTGCGGACTTGGAAGATAGCGATTGTGGCAAAATAGTTCTATTAAGGAACGCTATGATTGAGGCAAAAAGATTTTGTATAATGCTGACTGAAAGGATGTTGGTGAACTTTAAATGCCTAGACCGAACTTGATTGTTTTATGTGTGCAAAATTGTAACAAGAGCAATAGTTTCTTTGTTTTTTTGGGAAGAAAGTTGTACTTGTAGCCTATCGAATCGCACCACTACTGACATTGGCTGAAATACACGATATTTCCAAGTTTCACAAGTTCGAAAGTAAGTGCATGATCCAAGTCGAAGTGATAGGCTGGGACCAAATAGAGTTGCATGGAGAATTTCAGTAGACTAGAGAATTTGTGCAAGTATTTTGAAAAGAAAAGAGAAGGTAGATTGAACTCAGTGATATGTAAATTTGCGTGGCTGGGTAAGAATTTTAAATCTTTCAAGAAAGTAGTAGTGAGATGTTGAACCGAAGCTAATAAGAATTTTCTTGTGAATTAAGTGATATAATGGAATGAGTTATTTTTTTAAGTTTCAATGACGAAACTTTTTGAGTGGTATAATATGCAATGTCCCGCTCCGCACGAAGGCATTTTGTTGACTTCTTGAATTGATCAGACTGTGGGGATGTAAGTTTGTGGTAATCGATTGATTTGAGTGATGATGCAATCTTGCTTAACTTGGCCGGATGGTATAATTTATGGAGCGTGACTTGTATTGTTATGCCAAGTAAGAAGATTGTGCATCACGTCAAATCATCTCTTGGTAGAATCGTGGACATATGCGTGATCGAAGCATGAAGTCTATATTTTTATAGGTGGGTGGATCTGTTCCTTTTTTTTTTTTACTCCTTTACGCTTAACAAAATGAATTCTTGTGTTGTCTTGCTATGTCCCTAAAATCGAACGTTACCTGGGGTACTAGGATTGAGTCGACCTAGGGGAAAACGTTGTCGTGCTATGGTGGCACGAGCTATTGTGGGACATTCATTGAGGCTTGCAATCGGTCGTGGAGTGGTGCGTCGCAATACCCTATGGGATGCCATTTATGATGCAATTTTACCAACGACCATGTAGTCGTGATATATGCTAATGAATGTCTTATGCAGGGACGGTATGTACTATATCCTGTATTTTATGCATGAACGGTGCATCGACTGTAGGTAAAATGATTTATAATTAAAAGTGATATATATGTTTTGCTACTTTCAATGCTTCCTATGAATATGAATTGTTAATTAATCATAGTCCCTTATTAGAAAGGTCATGTTTAATAAATATTTGTTCACATGAGTAGAAGTATTGGTTTAGGTGAGTGGGCTAGTTCTGCTTACCAGTACACGACAGTGCACTGACCCACGTCTCTGTAGGCTTCCACAGGTGCTGGAGATTTGCAGTATGCATGGAGTAGATTGATCAGTTTTGAGACATCGAAGATTTGTTGGACGTGCAGAAACTTTTCTCGTGAAGATGACGTTTTCTGTTATAAAGAGCATAATGTTTGGAACATTGTAATTCTTGTGTACCAGTGAGTTGTAAGTTAAGTCGGAAAGTTCAATGTAAGCCAAGTTGGCATGTATCTGGTGGCTATTAAGAGCCTTTGAAATTCTGCTGCATGTCGTTGTAATTTTGTGACAAATCTTGTATTCTAGTGCTATGATGAATAAATAGATTCTTTTCATGTATCTTATTGTGACTTCAATTTATTTGCTTATTCTGCTGCTAAGTACTTGTTTTAAAGATCAATTATTAACTGTGCACATTTCTGTCTTGTACAAGTGCAATTTAGGCTTGCATGACATCACGTCCAGTGGTCCACTTTCGGTTCTGCGGAACCGGGATATCACTGGTCGTGTTTGATGAGACGAATTTTGGTTATCATTGCGAAATTTGACCTTGATCGACTTCGAGATTGTTCTTTTTCTACCAACAAAGCTTGTTGAGATGCCATAGAGAGGGTATATAAAAGATGTAGTAGAAGCACATCCTGAATCAATTGTTGGAGGCCCCTGAGATAGCAGGCCACAAATTGTTCCTCCGTCTTTGCTAGAACATTGCGGGCGATCAACAAGTGGAACTCTTTTGTGTAAGTGTCTACAGAGTTGGTTCCTTGGCACAATTGTTGTAGTCGCTAGTACATAGACTTGGTGTAGTTGACGAGAAGAAAATCCTTCAACTGCTCTTTCATCTTTGTCCAATCTGTGATTTTGGACTTGCCTTGTCTATCATGGACGCGACCCACTTGTTCCCACAATGCCGTGGCACGTCTTCGAAGTTTGATGGCAACGAGTTTCACATTGTTGTCCATTGCTACATATTTCTAATCGAAGATTCACTCCACCATTTGGAGACAATACATGAATTCTTTCGGTTGAACGCTCCCATGGACAAAGTTATCAAAGGCACGTCTAAGGCATGAGGCTTCAGCCACTGCGCCTCAAAACAAGTGAGGTGAGGTCCCTTTGTGTGGCGCGCGCCTCACTTATCCTCATAATAAGGCTCATGCCTAGTTGAGGCATGCCTCATGTATATGCTGCTTTATGTTCCCTTTTATATATTGTTTTACTAATCAATTTTTCCCCCTCCGAATAGGGACCACTGATGGATCTAACAGTTGATATCTTTTGGAAACTCAAAAGTTTCTTAAGATCAAAAGTTAAAAAAGCTCTAAACTCTTAGAGGCTTCCATGCTCGGCTATGTTGCAGGGATACGAATTCGGCGTGACACGTTTCAGACATGACAAAACGGATTCTACACCTATTTTGGCGTGTTCTAGTGTATTTTAGAGTGTATATCCGTGTCTGATACATGTGTCCGACAAGACATAAATACAATGACTTTAAAGAGTGTGTTTCTTAGCAGCTTGGTAGATAAATAGGAAAAAAAAAGCCCACATGATTTATAGTCAATGTTCGGTAATGAGCCTAGCATGTCAACTTTTAGTATTTATTACATATAGTCATATATGATTTAAAAATATGATTTTTTTTTTTTTTGAATAAATGTGCGCCTCGTCTTCATGAGGCTCACGACTTCGCTTTGCGCTTCATGCCTCGACCCTTTACACCCTTTGCACCGTGGTGCACCTTCCACCTTCAATCACTTTGTCTATGAAATTCTGGAAGATCTATCTTAATGCGATCCAGAAATGATCCAAGCCTGCGTTCTGGATCTCTTTGATGAAAACGACCGAAAGGGTTCTCTGCCTCGGAGTCAGACTCCAAGTGTTCGGACTGCGACTCTCGAGCACAAGCGCGCGCAAGTTCCAGGGAAGCTCTTTAATCCTTCTTCATAACTCTTCATTCTCCAAGTCACGAAGATACCGGAATCGTTATCATCGTCAATAGTTCCTTGGCCACTCCCATGAAACCTGCCTCAGATGTGGTGGCATCTGAAACTTCGGACGGTATTGCTCGTGGAACATATTTGCTCTGATGCCAAAATAATGTGGCACATGTGATAGGAATGCACTGGATTCTGAATATACCAAGAGGAAGAAAAAGAGAGAGAGAGTGGAAGATGGAGGCACAAAACCTAATTTAGGGCATTACAACCAATAAGTGCTCAAAATATTCGCTACTTTATCATTCATGATTGAGTCTTTAAATAAGGCTTAATCTTGCATAAAAGGAAATATAATAATTAACAAAAAATAGAAACTGCTGTAATTTGCATGATTTGATATGATGGCAAACACACACTTTTGGATACATCTGATTTCATTTGCTGTAGTAAATCATTATTTGAAAACTACTAAATCATTATTTGAAAACTACTAAAAGAACTTTTCTTGTTCGGATATTTTGGGGCCCAAAATAGCTTATTTTGGCCTTGCGAAACATTCTGAATAGAGCCTTCAGTCCTGCTGGCCCACTTTTAGGTTCGCCGTTAGCTTCAAAATGCCACCTGGAACGCTGAAAATGGACGTTGTACTAGGAAGTTATGCCCGTTTAGCGCGTCCTGCCCATAAGACTACTTGCGGTTTGGTGCAATCTAGTCGCTCCATATAGGCCGCGGCTGCATCAACTATATAACTAGTTGGAGGGTATGGTGACACTCTTATCATTCCCATGAAATAGGGAGCAAAATGGCATGGGCGCAGCACAAAGACATGCATGCTGCCATCCGAATAATACTTTTTCTGAAGGACAGTGGAAGGGTCGAACCTGCCTCCTTAAAGACTTATTTAGTTATAATGGGTTGACACTGGAGGACGTGGACCACAACTCATTGTTGAAAAGCTCTAGAAGAGGATGACCAAATCTTTACAAGCAGCTATCATTTCTCCACCAACCCTATTCGAGTTGCTGCTAAGTTCTTAGCTATATAGAGGGTCTTGCAATATCTATGAAGGCCAGTTAGAGTTTGTTAGGCCTATTGTTTAGTCACGCAACTTAAACTCATACTACAAGGAGTAACCACCCAAGTTCCTAAGAAGAATCACATTCAGCTGATGAAAATGCAAAATAAGTGAGCGACTCCAATGAAATCACAGTTGACAAGGAAATTTTAATGATGTATGGATATAGATAAGTTCGAAGGAGGGTAATCTCCATCTAGTCAATAGGGAAAAACTCGTTGAATAAATATGGAATTTAACCAAAGAGGGAGCAAGGCCTGCTTTATCTATCAGTATGCAGATCTCAAGACTATACCCAAAGTCAATATACATGTCTCCATCCAAACGAAATTCAGCATTTACTACTAACATGTATTCCACCTATTCAAATGGTGTACTGATTTGTCAGGCATAAACCAAAACAATATCATCAGAAACTTGTGAAAACAGGAATCATCTTGAAATGTTTGGAAACTTACTCAAACCTTACTTGTTCAATGGGCTATATCAGGTGAAATGCTTGTATCTTGTTTCTTTTATCTACAGATAATAATATTTTGGCCAAGTGATGCATTCGTAGATTTAGATTTACGCTTGAATATGACTTTTCTGAATCTTAAACGTGGTTATGAATTGTTCATTAGTGATCATAATGACAGTAAAAAAATATAATTTGAGTGCTAAAGCTTAAATATAAGATATGTCCGTTTTAGTTCAACAATAATTTTCTTCCTTTGCATGAGAATGCCCTTTCTTATATTAATTGAAGAACATGCCACATGTGCACATCGGCTTGAAGTTCCGTGTGTGTGTGTGTGTGTGTGTGTGTGTTTATTTTTATTTATTTGTTGTATCCCCATTTTGTCATAGACTGTTAAGACTTGGTCTTGTGAATCTGTAGGATTATTAGGGCAGCTAGCATGAGTACTGTGGTCTTGCAAAATTGGATGATTTATTGGTGTCGGGATATCTTATATCATTAGTAAGCATTCAATTGACACTCATTTGGGAACATATTCTCACATCTAGGTCCCCTTTTAGTTAATTTCTTAGTATTTCCAAGAACAAAGTAGTTGTTTAAACAAAAGGTGGGAAGTGCCTCTCCCCTCTAAATAGGCTTAATAACAAAACAGAGAGGTTATGACTGAACCATGCAAACTTCATTTTTTGGGTTGCCACTCTAGGAGGTGAAAATTTTCCGCGCAGGATAGGTAGAGGGGTCTTAATTGACTTCTTTTAGATCATTCATAATATCATATTATGTCAGTTGCTGTGGTCAGCTCTTGATAAGCTCTCAATCGTTTGTGTTAATGAAATTGGAAATGGAAACATGGTTATCAAAGAGTCCTTGCGTAAGGAATCTCTTTTAGTAATACAGATGCATGCCTCGATCAATCCGTGCACACTTCTACGCCACACATACAAAAGTGGCATTTTTTGCTTCACTTTTGAAATTTTCATTGTGGACTATTTTATACTTGTGGGTCTGAAGTTAGGTTCAACTGAAGCAGTGGACCCAATATGCAGTAACCAATGCTGTATCGTTGTCTTGGGCCATGCAAATGTCAATAGATTAACGCACATTTGAGAGCTTGTGTTAGAAATCCGTTTATAAATATGGTTCTTTTTGTGTTTTTTTATAATTTTTTTTGGCAAACGTGTTGTTACGTTCAGCTTTTGGTCTTTTATTACAAGTCTTTGGTGCTACCTTTCCTGTTCCTTTCTTATCATTTTCAGGTGTTCAGAAGCAGAATGAGCAACGCTGCGAACAAGAAATAGAGGATATAATGCAAGGAGTTGAGTCTGGCAGCATTACACCTGATACATCACATATACTATTTTCTGATGAGGCACTTGATGAACAGAAGCATTCTATCCGGATTGCTGATGAAAAATTGGCTTTGGCCACCAAGTCCTATGATTTGGTATAAAGTTTACCACTTGTTATTGAACTTTATGAAATGCTAACTTTGAATAAAAGCAACCTAAACTGTTGATGTTATGAGGTTTATATTAAATAAATGCAAATTAAAGATCAACATGATGAATGTAAACTCGCACAGAAATCACGACGAGCTCATATTTAAGGTTGGTAAACACCATCTTTTGACTTTAAAGTTGGTCTATCTTTGCATGAATTTCCATGAATTTTCTGTTTAAGTTTGCATCCAGACTTTTGATACTTGTACATGAAAATATACCAATCCTGTGCTTTAGAACATCAAACCTGTGGTTTATACTTTGAGCATAAAATTTCACATTTTTTTCCCATTTTCACAACATTATTTATGTGGTATAAGTTGTTGATTTCTTCTATTGAATGTTTACTAAACGTGTTGTACTTGTGTAAATGTGTGCATCGAAGTTTCCCTTTTCTAATAAATCAGGTTCCTAGTTATCACTGTTAGCTGGATAATTACACAACATCAAAGCTTTGTCAATTATTTGGTTTGGCTATTTGAGTCCTTTCTTTCCATTGAGTGTTGAGGGCCATGCCCTTTGTAACATTAGCAAAAATCCATGTCCTTTTTACAGCCTCACCAAGTTCATTTTGGCCTACCCCTTCTTCTATGCTTCTAGAAGCTCCTTTACTAATATCCTGTTGCTCTTCCTAACACAGTGTGTGCTTGATAATTATAAATCATGATTTTGTTCAATGTTCAAATATATATCAGATCATATGCACTGGAACAAGAAGGCATATATATATATATATATATATATATATATATATATATATATATATATATATAGGCTGGTTCCATTGTTCAGGAGGGTGGATCCTCCAGTTATCCACCTTATCTATGCAGATGATCTTTTGGTGTTCATCCAGCCATCGACGGAGGGTATGCAGACGATTGCGGAGATTATGGGAGAGTTGGATTCCCTCTCGGGCCTTCAGATGAACAGAGAAAAGAGCAGGATGTACTTCAGCTCCCTATGTCCCCAGAAGGAGGAGCGGGCCGATGTACTGGGAGTTGAGAGGAGTGATCTTCCGGTGAGATATTTAGGAGTCTCTCTCACAGTCAACTATGCGCGGGATCAGGACTGCCATAGTCTGGTAGAGTACGTCCAGAGGAGAGTGGAAGGTTGGCAAGCCGTCGGACTGTCCTTTGGAGGACGTATCGAGCTGGTCAGATCGAATTTCGGCTGTGGCTCATTTCTGGCTGCAATCCATCCTCCTCCCTGTTGCCACTGTTAGGAAAGTGGAGCGGATTTGCGCAGACTTCATTTGGAGGGGGGTATGCATGCGATCTCCTGGGAGCAGCTCTGTAGACCCAGGAAGGAGGGAGGAGTGGGGCTTAGGCCGTTGCTGGAGATCATGGAGGCCTCTGCGCTAAAGCTGGCATAAAAATTCATCAACGGGAGGTCCCTCTGGGCTGATTGAATGCACAACAGATATGTGAAGCAGGGCAACTTCTGGACCTGCTACTGACAACAATCATTCAATCATTTTTAAGAATGTCTTGAGACACAGGGGAGTTCTCAAATCTGCAATCCGGAAGGTCATGAAGGATGGGTCTGGAACGGACCTCTGGCGGGATCCTTGGATAGATCGGCTTTTGCTGTTGGACATCAGGGGAGTCCCGACACATCAGGAGGACAGGCGTGGGCTGACGTGTAGTCGTATCATACGCGACGGGGAGTGGAGGCCGGAGTCTTATCGGTTTACCGAGGAGCTGGGTGGGATTATTAGTACTATTGCCATTGATCCGGACTTGCCTGCTGATCGGTAGATTTCGGAGCCGACAGAAGCAGCTCCGGGAACTGGGGAGTTCCAATTCCGGAGCTGCTATAACCTCATCCGACGTACCTTTCCTCAGAGTTCTGACTACGAGTTCGTATGGTGCAAGGGTCTCGCTAGGAAGATGCAGCTTTGTGTTTACAAGATTCTACTGGACCGTCTTTTGACTAGGGCTCGACTGAGTTCGTTTGGAGTGCCGGTCCCAGATCCTAAATGTGTGCTATGCAGTGTGGATAATGAATCTATAGGACATTTTCTTCGAGTGTGCCCTGGCATGGTAGATCTGGTCTGAGCAGAGTAGAGCGTTGGGTGGATGTGACTCTGGGAAGGGAATTGGGGACATCATCACTGTGCTCCGGGATAGCAGAGGTAGAGGCCGACAAGACTGGTTCCTGACCGCCAGAGTTCGACTGACGACCTCAGTTTGGCATATATAGTGGGAACGAAACCGTCGTATTTTTGAGGGGCTGGTCACCCCTCCGGTAGGCATCCTCCATAACATAGAGTTTGATATTAATGCTATGGGAAACTGAAGAGTGTGAGTCTCACTATGATTATATATTGTAAGATTATTGCATTGCTTTTTGAATAAAATTTACCCTTTTTCCAAAAAAATAAAAATAAAAATAATATATATATATATATATATATATATATGATTAAAAAGATGACGGTTTCGGGAGCGAACCCTAGCTCTGCTAGGGCATCACCAAATCGAAGCGAGGAGGCGGCCAATCGACCTTCGGACCGGGGGAAGGGCATGGGGGTGGCGGCGGAGACCGGCGGCGACCGACTGGAGGCGGGCGGCGGCGGCCGGCCGCCGGAAATGCTGGTTACTGCTGCTGCTCGCGCGCTGACGTACGCTGGCGGCCAGAGGGGCGGCCGGGGGGGTCCGGCGAACCCCCCCGGGGGCGGACGGATGCCGGCGACCCTCCCCAGGTGGGGGGGGTGGCCGGGGAGGGCTGCGGACGGCGGCGACGCCACCGAGCACTAGTTCGGCCGGTGGTTCGACGACGGTTGCTCCGGGGGGCTCCCCTATGGTGTTCACCGCCCAAAGGAAATCGACGAACACGGTGGCTGGAACGGAGGATGGACAGAGAGAGGAGGGGGCTTGGACTACGGTCCAAAATCGAAGGGTAAGGCGAGGAGGTGGGCAACGAACGCAAATCTCTGAGACTAGGAGGGGCTCAGCTTCTACGCAGGGATCGGACAGGAGGTCAGGGATAGCCAGGAGAACAGGACCAACGGTGGGCCAGGCGTACGCAGGGGAACGGGAGGGACAAGCCAGGACTACGTTGAGGCCTCGAGCGAAGGGGTCAGCAGGGGCGGCTGGCCCAGTTATCGGGGTGAGAGGGACTGCTGCGAATGTGAGTGCCCGGCCGGCCCCGACGACCCTGCCTCGAAGTTCGGGCCCGCGGCCTGTGTCCTGGGCAGATGCGTGCAAGGTGGGGGTTGCAAAGACTCCGGCATCGATGGAGTATGTTGCGCCTATGGCGGTTGGGGGTGAGCTCTGCGCCGACTTTCCGGCTGAGGAAGTGGCAAAGGTGACGGCATTTTGGGAGAATACTTTAGTGTTATATGTGTTGGGGAGCAAGTCCTTCTACGGGCAGATCCGAGGTTATGCGGATAGAGTCTGGCGGCCGAAGGGTAGCATGGAGTTCTTCTCCAAGGAGAACGGCTTCTATTTCGTTAAATTTGGGATGGCAGAAGATGTGGCTCGGATACTCCAGGGAGGGCCATGGACGTTTGATGGACGCCTCATCATACTGAAGCAATGGACCCCTGACTTGAGATGTGAGAAGGAGGTGCTGAATGCGGTGCCTGTGTGGGTTCGGTTTCCTAAATTCCCGGTTCGCTTCTGGAGTGTCCCCCTTCTTATGAGACTTGCCAGCCTCATTGGCAAGCCGATTAAGGCGGACAATGCCACCGCCTTCAGGACTAGATTGATGTATGCTCGGGTATTTGTGGAGATTGACGCCAGGTTGGACCTGCCAGAGCAGTTGAAGTACCGGATCCCTACTGGCCAGATCCTGATGCAGAAGGTGGAGTATGAGTGGGTTCCCCCCAGATGCCCGACGTGTGTCTGCTTTGGGCATCTCCCGAATGCTTGTAGGCGAGGAGGAGCTTCTGAGGTGGTGACGGAGGAGGCAGTGCAGGAGACAGGTGGTGTAGTTGGTACCCCTGTAGTTGACAAGGCGGGCTTGATGGAGGATGAGATGGAGGCAGACCCTTCCCCCGTCTCTGGGGAAAACGAGGAGTCTCCGACGGAGATTTTTGCCGGGGCGATGGTTGAGTATACGGGGACGAGGACTATGACCACCAGGAGTATGGGACAGGAGGACAGGCGAAAATGAGAGGATAATACCTAGCACTTCAGGTATACAGTCGGAAGTGCCAGGCTACGGGGTCGCATAGTGAGGACAGCGGACAAGGTGGGGCGGAGAGAGTGTGGAAGGTCAACCCTAAATGGGTAGCGGTCCTAGCTCAGCCTCCCCAACAGGGGGACCCTCAATGGGTAGCGGCCCTTGCTCAGCCTCTACTTCAGGGGGATAGAGATGAGGAGTCCAGAGATATGGAGGTTGCACTCTTCCCGGGTGCACCTTCAGAGGATGTTCAGGGGACCCCACCCGCGTTTAGATGTCGGCCCTTGCCTGGAATGTCCGGGGGGGGGTGTTCTCTGGGGAGATGGAGGGAGATTAGTGAGGTGCTGAGGAAGGAGAAGTGTGAAATCTCGATCTTACTAGAGACTAAGATTAGGGGGGCGAAAACCCTGTCTCGTAGAACTCCTACGGACTGGGTCCAGCTCCACAACCTTGGTCTCTGTGATATGGCGAGAATCTGGGTTAGATGGAACGGAGCTAGTTGGGAGGGGGAGGAGGTTTTCATGACTGACCAGCTGGTGGCTATCTCCTTCGCCAACAAGGGTGGGTTCCGATTCTTACTTGGTGCTGTCTATGGGCACAATGACAGGAGGCTGCGGGAGGCCTTGTGGCAGGACATCATTAGGCTGAGTATATTGGCGGTGCACCGTCATCTCCCCCTGCTTATTATGGGAGACTTCAATGCCACGCTTTACAAGGGGGAGAAGCTGGGGGGGCGGCCGGTCCCGGACCAGATTCTATCAGACTTTCAGTCCTGTCTTCTCCAGTCCGGGCTCAGGGGTCTGGAGAGGGTGGGGCACATATGGACGTGGCACAACAAGGCGGTGGTTAGCAGGGTGGCATGCCAGCTTGATCGTGCTTTGGAAAACAATGATTGGTTCCGCCTATTCCCCTCTGCTGTGGCTGAGGGGCTTCCTGCGGGGACCAGTGACCATTCGCCGATCCTGGTGCGCTTCGTGGAGAGTCCCAGATGGAGAGCCCGTCCGTTCAGGTATGACAACAGTTGGTTCCTATCGCTTGGCTATGAGGAGACTGTGGCGGGGGGTCTTTGTCAGGATGTGGTCGGCACAGCTCAGTTCTGTATGGTTCACAGGCTGAAGAAGACCAAACGCGCCATCAGAGACTGGGTGAGGGCTCTCCCCCGGACCTCCTTACAGGAGGAGGCGGAGCTGAGAGACCTGCAGTCAGACCTTCAGGGAGACATGATGAGTGGAGAGATGGCGGCTAGAGAGAAGAAGATGGCTGCAGATGTCAACACCTTGCGACTCCAGCAGGAGATTAGTGCGGCCCAACGGGCGAAATGCTCCTGGCTCAAGGATGGGGACCGTTGCACCAAATTCTTCTATGATGTCATTCGGGCTCGCCAGCACCGGAACTGCATCCAGAGACTTTTAGGCAGGGATGGGCGTCTTGTGACCGACCAGGTTGCTATCCAGGAGGAGGCTGTCCGGTTCTACTCTGCGCTTTATCATCAGACGGACTATCCCACTGTATTCCCGCAGCTGACTACGAAGACGTTGATTACTGAGTATGGCAACAGTCTTCTTATGGCTCCTATCCGGATGGCGGAGGTGGAGGAGATTGTGATGCAGGCTGATGCTTCCAAGTCCCCTGGGCCGGACGGTTTCTCCAGCGGCTTCTACAAGCGACATTGGGGTGTCCTCAAGGCCCAGGTTCTAGAGGCTGTACAGGAGTTCTTTGAGACGGGCAAGCTCCTGAAGGAGCTGAACCACACCTTCCTGACGCTGGTGCCCAAGAAGGAGGGGACGACTTCCCTTGCTGACTTCCGACCGATTGCTTGCTGTAATTATTTGTATAAAATAATTACTCACCTTATGTGCAGGAGGATGGAGGACGCTATGCAGGGTCTGGTTTCTTGGAATCAGGCGGCATTCATCAAGGGGCGGTCTATTGCTGAGCATAGCCTGCTGGCTCATGAGATGATTCGGGAGTTCCACAAGCCAGGAGGGATGAAGGCGTGTGTGAAGCTCGACCTGAGGAAAGCCTACGACACCGTCAACAGGGACTTCCTCTGTCATTTGATGGGTGCGATGGGCTTCTCCGAGACATGGGTGGACAGAGTCAGGGAGTGCATCACCTCCCCTACATTCTCGGTTCTCATTCAGGGTATACCATACGGGTTCTTCGGCAGCAGCAGGGGGCTTCGGCAGGGGGACCCGCTTTCTCCCTACCTATTCACCCTTGTGATGGAGTATTTTACCTGTCTGATGGACATCGCGGTGCATCGGGAGAGGATTGTACCGATATACAGCAGGGTCTCACCAGTGGTCTCACATCTCATATATGCGGATGATCTATTGGTATTGATGAGGCCTTCCATGCGAGGGATGAGGGAGCTTGCGGTGGTGATGGAGGAGTTCGGACAGTTATCGGGTCTTCGGTTGAACAGGGACAAGAGCAAAGTTTACTTCAACACCTCTTGCACTTTGAAGGAGGAACGGGTCCTGGAGCTTGGGGTGGAAAAGGGAGACCTCCCGGTGAAATATCTGGGGGTGCCCCTATCTATCAACTACGCGAAGGACCGAGAATGCCAGAGTCTGGTGGACTTTGCGCAGAGGAGGGTAGAGGGCTGGCAGGCGGCTGGCCTATCTTTGGATGGCGTATTGAGCTGGTTCGATCGGTTATATCTGCTATTGCTTTGTTTTGGCTCCAATTTATTATGGTACCTTTGGCTACTATCAGAAAGATTGAGGGTATATGTGCCAAGTTCATATGGCATGGGGGGATTCATGCCATCTCTTGGGAGCAGCTCTGTCGTCCTAGGAAGGAGGGAGGTGTGGGTCTGCGTTCTCTAGTATCTGTCAGGGAGGCGGCGGGGATCAAGCTGGCGTGGAGGTTCCTTCAGGGCGGTTCTCTTTGGTCGGCTTGGATGTCTAGTCGGTATCTCCGGGGTAGGAACTTCTGGGTATGTGAAATTGACAACAACTTCTCTGTGTCTTTCAAGCATATCCTGAGGAACCGACCTGTACTTCGGAAGGCTATTCGGAGGAAGATGAGGGAGGGAGGGGAGACGGACCTATGGCTTGATCCGTGGATTTCAGGTCAGTCCCTTCTGGAGATTCTGGGTCCCCAGCCGGACGGTGTGGCGTACAGAGGTCTGACTTGTAGGCACATCATCAGTGGTGGGGTCTGGAGGCCAGAGGAGTATCGTTTCACTGCTCAGTTAGGAGGGGAGATCAGGCAGGTACAAATCACTCCTGCTGTACTGTCTGACGTCTGGGTTTGGGCCACTCCCGGCTCCACGGAGGGTGTTGGGGAGTTCAGATTTAGCAGCTGCTACGATCTTGTTCGTTCCCACTTCGATAAGATCGAGGAGTACGACTTTATCTGGGGGAAGGGCCTTGCCAGGAAGATGCAACTGTCTGCATATAAACTGGTGCTGGGCCGGATGCTTACTAGGGACAGACTGCTTCGGTTCGGGGTCCCAGTCCCTGACCCTAAGTGTGTTTTGTGTGAGACAGAATGAATCCATAGGACATCTGTTCTTTCAGTGCCATGTGGCGTGGAGCATCTGGGCAGAGCAGAGCCGGAGATACTTGGGAGGGGTTGGAAGGGAGCGTGACTTCAGAGAAATCCTTAAGTGGATTGGAGATTGCAGGGGCCAGGAGCAGAGCTGGGCCAGACGTGCAAGATTGAGGCTTGCTGCATCAGTTTGGCATGTCTGGAGGGAGAGGAACCGGCACATTTATGAGGGACTGTCCACCCCTCCGGTGGGCATCCTTCATAACATTGAGTCGGATGTACTAGTAATGTCCCCCTGAGTTGGGACTGTATCTCTATGCTGTAACCTTATTGCGCTGATAGTTGAATAAAATTTACCCTTTTTCCAAAATATATATATATATATATATATATATATATATATATATATATATATATATATATATATATATGGCAGACTGATCATTCTCAAGGAATGGACTCCGGAGCTGCGATGCGAGAGGGAAGTTCTGAATTCCATCCCAGTATAGATTCGATTCCCTGAGTTCCCGGTCGGATTTTGGAGCATACCCTTGTTGATGCGGTTGGCCAGCTTGGTGGGCACCCCGATCAAGGCAGATGAAGCTACTACCTTTCGGACGCGGTTGATGTATGCTAGGATCTTTGTGGAGATTCGGGCAGGGGAGAACTCCCAAAGATGATGGAATATGAGATCCCTTCTGGGGAGGTGCTCACCCAGAAGGTGGAGTATGAATGGGTTCCACATACCTGTTCTCGCTGTTCCTGCTTCGGGCATCTGGCCAGTGCTTGTTCGGAGGTTGGTCCTCCGGTGGAGCCTATTATCCCTCCTAGTGCGGCTCCAGAAGCCCCCTGCGATATGGATTTCAGAGATGATAGCGGAGCGGAGGTCTTGGAGGGGGAGGTTACTCATCATGTGAGTGATGGCAGTTTGAGCTTCGTTGTATCTACTCAGCTTGCCCCAACGGGTGGGGTGGTGTCCACTTGCCAGGGGCAGAGTAGTATAGTTACCAGAGGTATAGTGGTGATGGAGTTTGAGACACGAAGGGAGGACGGAGCGTCTGGAGGGCAGGTTTACTGTAGGAAGCGTCGTGCTGTCGGCCTGCTGAGAGATGGCCCCTCCATGGTGGAGGGACATACCACTGACAGAGAGGAGGCGGTGTGTGTTGACAACCCTGTCTGGGCGTTGGTTCTATCTCAGGTCGCTCCCCAACAGTCGGTTCCGACTGGGATGGATGCAGATTCTTTAGCGACGGATGCAACACCTCCCCCAGCTGCCGACCCGGAAGTTTCACAGGGGGACCCCAACTCATTAATTAATGGCCATTATCGCCTGGAATGTGAGGGGGACGTGCTCGCTAGGGAGGTGGAGAGATTTGTGGGGTGCTCCACAGAGAGAAATATGACATTTCTGTTCTATTAGAATCCAAGATCAAAGGTGAGAAGACTCGTACTCGACGGACCCCTTCTCATTGGGCCCAACTGAACAACCTGGCGCTTTGTGACATGGCCAGGATTTGGGTTCGCTGGAACCTGAAGAGTTGGGATGGTGACTTGATCCTGATGACGGAGCAGTTGATTGCCATCTCCTTCGTGAATAAGGGTGGATTCCGGTTCTTGCTGGGGGCTGTCTACGGTCACAATGACAGAAGGAGACGGGAGTCCCTATGGAGCGACATCTCCCGTGTTTCTTCTGTTGCTGCCTCGTCGTGCCTTCCCCTTCTCTTGATCGGGGACTTCAATGTCCTTCTGCACCAAGGGGAGAAGCTGAGTGGTCGTCCGGTTCCAGATTCCATCCTCTATGATTTCCAGAGATGTCTCCTGCTTGCGGGACTTCGGGGATTGTCTCGCTCAGGCTGCATCTGGACTTGGCACAACAAAACAACTCATAATAGGGTTGCGTGTCAGCTTGACCGAGCTCTGGGAAATGGGGAGTGGTTCCGTCACTTCCCCACCACTTCGGCTGAGGGCCTGGCAGCTGGGACGAGCGATCATTCCCCCATCAGGGTGGCTTCACTGCTCGGTCTCTTGGAAAGTCCCGCCCGTTCAAGTACAACAACAGTTGGTATCTCTCGGAGGGCTACCTAGAGGCTGTCGCTGAGGGGCTTACTAGCGGTCAGGAGGGGACGGTTCAATTCCGTTTAGTTCGTCGTCTCAAGGCCACGAAGAGAGCCCTTAGGAGTTGGGTGAAGGGGTTGCCCAAGTCCACCTTAGAAGACAAGGAGGTGGAGTTGCGGACCTTACAGCAGGATATGCAAGCTGACATGCTTAATGGGGACCTGGCGGCTAGAGAGAAGGAGTTGATCGGAGAAGTCAACATCCTGAGGCTGCAGAAGGAGATTAGCTCGGCCCAGCGAGCCAAATGTTCCTGGCTGAAGGAGGGCGATCGTTGCTTCAAGTTCTTCTATGATGTTATCTGGACAAGACATAATATGAATCACATCTCCCAGCTTCTTGATGCGGATAACACTCTGGTGGGGACGCCGGCTGAGATCCAGGACGAGGCTGTCAGGTACTACTCTGAGTTATATTTCCAGACTGACTACCCTTCCGTGTTCCCAGAGGTTGTGACGAAGAGATTGGTGACTCCATTTGGAAATAGCATTCTGCTTGCACCTGTTACATTGGAGGAGGTGGAGTCTATTGTCAAGATGGCGGATCCCAACAAGGCTCCTGGTCCGGATGGCTTCAGCAGTGGTTTCTTCAAACGCCATTGGGACACTTTGAAGCATCAGGTCGTGAAGGTGGTTCATGAATTCTTCACCAAATGGAAGCTTCTGAAAGAACTGAATCACACTTTCCTGACCTTGGTGCCGAAGGAGGGAGCGACAGCTTTGGCGGACTTCCGACCTATTGCGTGTTGTAATTATCTTTATAAGATAATTACGCACCTTATGTGCCGGCGGATGGAGGGGATCATGCACCTGGTATCTCCGAATCAGGCTGCGTTCATCAAGGGGAGGTCGATCGCAGAACATAGCCTCCTGGCACATGAGATGGTGAGGAGATTCAGCAGACCCGGAGGGGAGAAAGCTTGTGTTAAATTGGACCTGAGGAAAGCGTATGACATGGTCAATCGTGACTTCCTCTGCCATCTGTTGTCCACTATGGGATTCGCGGAACACTGGGTTGAGTTGATCCGGGAGTGCATCTCGTCCCTCACTCTCTGTTCTCATCCAGGGCGTTCCTTATGGGTACTTCCGAAGCAACCGTGGGCTTAGGCAAGGGGACCCATTGTTCCCTTACATGTTCACGCTGGTTATGGAGTACTTTACTTGTTTGATGGATCTGGCAGTGCACCGTGGGCGGCTGGTACCTCTGTTCCGGAGGATGGTTCCCCCAGTTACCCACCTTATTTATACTGATGATCTGCTGGTTTTTATCCTGCCTTCGACGGAGGGGTTGCAGACGCTTGCGGCTATTATGGAAGATTTGAAGTCCTTTTCGGATCTCCAGATGAACAGGGATAAGAGTAGGGTCTACTTCAGCTCCTTGTGCCCCCGGAAGGAGGAGTGGGCTGATGTGCTAGGTATCGCGATGAGTGATCTTCCGGTGCGTTACTTAGGAGTGCCTCTCACCGTCAATTATGCGCGGGATCAGGATTGCCAGAGTCTGGTAGAGTATGTCCAGAGAAGAGTAGAAGGGTGGCAAGCAGCAGGTCTGTCATTTGGCGGTCGCATTGAGCTGGTCAGATCGGTGATCTCGGCTGTGGCCCAATTTTGGCTGCAGTCCATCCTCCTTCCTGTGGCCACTATTCGGCGAGTGGAGCGTCTATGTGCCGATTTCATTTAGAGGGGAGGAATGCATGCGATCTCCTGGGACCAGCTCTGTCGTCCCAGGAAGGAGGGAGGAGTGGGGCTCAGACCGTTGCTGGAAATTAGGGAGGCTTCTGCGCTTAAGTTGGCCTGGAGATTCATCAGCGGGGGATCTCTCTGGGCGGACTGGATGCACATCAGATACGTAAAGCAGGACATCTTTTGGACGTGTTCTACTGACAACAACCATTCAGTCACGTTCAAGACTGTCTTGAGACAAGGGGGGTGCTCAAATCTGCCATTCGGAGGGTCATGAAGGACGGGTCGGGTACGGACCTCTGGCGGAATCCTTGGATAGATCGGCGTTCGCTGTTGGACATTAGAGGAGCCCCGACTCATCAGGAGGACAGGCGTGGTCTGACGTGCAGTCGCAACATTCGAGATGGGGAGTGGAGGCCGGATTCTTATCGCTTCACTGAGGAGTTGGGTGGGAGCATTATGCCTACTGTCATTGACCCGAATCTGCCTGCGGATCGGTGGATTTGGGAGCCGACTGATGCATCTTCGGGGACAGGGGAGTTCCAATTCCGTAGCTGCTACAACCTTATCCGGCGTACTTACCCGTTGAGTTCTGATTACGAGTTCGTTTGGTGCAAGGGTCTAGCCAGGAAGATGCAGTTGTGTTTATACAAGCTTCTACTGGGCCGCCTCTTGACTAGAGATCGCCTTAGTTCGTTTGGAGTGCCGGTTCCGGACCCCAAGTGTGTGCTTTGCGGTTTGGAGCCTGAATCTATAAAGCATATCTTCTTCGAGTGCTCTCTGGCATGACTGGTTCCGAACATTGGGAGTGTGCGTCTCCGAGAATTGTGTTGGGGATATCATCACGGCGATCCGAGATAGCAAGGGTAGAGGGCAGGACTGGTTCCGAACAGCCAGAATTCGTCTGGCTGCTTCGGTTCGACATGTATGGCGGGAGCGAAACCGTCGGATCTTTGAGGGGCTGGTCACCCCTCCGGTTGGCATTCTCCATAACATCGAGTTTGATGTAAATGCTATGGAGACTTGATAAGTGGGAGTCCCACTCTGGTTTTATGTTGTAAGATTATGGCTTTTCCTTTGGAATAAAATTCACCTTTTTTCCAATATATATATATATATATATATATATATATATATATATATATATATAATGGGAAAAGTTGGTGGTGAAACTTTTGAATTCCTAAAATACCCTCGAGTATATTATAAACATGATGTTATTATGTCAACTTGCATGTCATTTATGTTTATGAGTCAAAGCAATAAAGTTGGCATTCAAGTTTTCTTTTACCATACAACTTTTTATGTTCCAATGGTAAAAATAATAATTATCCTTACCATTTTTCGAAGATTATTATTTTCAATAGTAAATTAAAAAAAAAAAATTATACTTTGAATCTCTTGGCATTGTAAAAAGAAAACACACACATGAATAAGTACATGAAAAAAAAACAAAAAGACAACAACTGACCTTATGATATTCTAATTAAAATACGTACAAAGTACGTGCATGTAGAATATATATATATATATATATATAAAAATATTACGTTAGGCCCTATGCTGTCTTTGGGTTTCTGTCCATACAATAATACTTGTTGGTTCCCAGATGTTTCCACTCCACTGGAGAAAGATGTCAAACATCGGGCAAGGAGTTTTATTAAATTTGTCAACTTATAAGAGTATAATCTCAGGAAGAGAGAAATGAAAATTCTTTTGGCAAGTTGAATGCAGACTGGTTTTCTACTTGTTAAATTCTATTAGTCTATATAATTTTGTTAGTTGGTTATATCATTTACGTGCGTCTTGTGATGAGTTTCTGTAATCCTAGCATGGAGACTCCAAAATGCTTACCACGTTTGTGTACGGATACAATATGGACATGCTAAATTATACTAGGACATGCCAAAATTGGTTCCTTGTCCATGTTGCCATGGCCATGGCCATATCATACTGTGTCATATTTGTGTCTAATCAACATAGCTGTAACCCGTCCATATATCATACAACTGGATTATCCACCCACTTGAAACCAGTTTGATGCAACTTTTCTCTCACCTTGATGTTCTTGAATCTGTTGCTTACTGCAGGTGGATGCACATATTCAACAACTTGATAGTTATTTGAGAAAACATGAAGAGCTGCGGAGAGGTACTTCAATCATGATTCTTCACTACTGATGGTGTCTATGCACACAATTAGCTTGATTTCGAAGTTAGATCATCATAAGGAAGAACTAAGCACTTCACCTTTTTCCTTTATGGTCTCAGTAATGATATCTGATGTTTGCAAACAGAAAGAGAACACACTGCCAGTGTAGGAAGCAGTGGTTTGAATGGTGATGACTACACGGGATCTGGAAGAGCTAGAGAAAGTGGCAGAGGCAGGCGTAAGAAGTACGTCTCTGCATTCTACTGTCTTTTTACAGTAACTTCAGCTCGGTTTATTTGCTCGTATTTTGGGTTCAGGACTACATACGTACAGCAGCCAAGCATGGATCTGGAACTGCCAGTGGACCCAAACGAACCAACATACTGCATCTGCAACCAAGTTAGCTTCGGAGAGATGGTTGCTTGCGATAACCCTGATGTATGGTCTTCTAATTTCCTTAACTTCTCGTCTTTACAATTTCCCCCAGAGTCTCTGTGCTTGTTCATGGCCGCCTATAACGAAGGTGTTTCATTCTTTGGCAGTGCAAGATCGAGTGGTTCCATTTTATCTGTGTTGGCTTGAAGGAGCATCCGAAAGGGAAATGGTACTGCCCTACCTGTGTTGGGATACCTAAGCGTCGGAAAGGTAAATGAAGGTGAGGTTCCTGCCACAATAGTCGGTGTCGCGGTGAAACTGTTGAGGTAGGGAAAAAACTTATCAGCAAGAATTACACCAAGAATACAGCCCCTGGCCCTTGCACTTACTCTCGTGTACCCCTTGACTGATTCGAATGATAATATTGTACTGAAAGTCTGGGAAAGATGTAGCCTACCTGAATAATAATATCTGAACCGATAGTTGCAGGCAAGAATTACCACCCACTCTCCTGTTGAGGTAGGAAAAACTTATCAGCAAGAATTACCCACTTTCCTGAACGATAATATATTGTACCGATTTGTGTTGCATCATCGTATACTTTTGGAAAGCAGCAAAGAAAGCTATTTGGTAAAATCAACTTTTGGTTTTTATTCCGATATTGTCACTTCCCTCCTGGCTCTAGGTAAATGATTAGGGAAGGGAATCCTTGTGTTTTTAGGGTCCTGTCAGTTATTTAAAAGGTTTTTCTTTGGATGTCTCTATTGAGGTCATGTTTGGTTCGCCGAATCAGAATCTTGGGATTAAAAAAAAGTCATTTATTTTCTATGTTTGGATGTAAAAGAAAAGGAGCAGGAAAAAGATGGTTCCCTCCGCCCATCCTAAGCTTTACTTTTTCTTCCAATGTTTTGCACTTGTTAAAAAATTTAGGACTAATATTTTTTGCTTTTCCAAACACTAGAATTTTTTTTGACGAGAATTGCAGTGTTTCAAAAGGAGAAAGAATTGATTTCTTATCCTTTCCACGAAACAAACGAGGCCTATCTTGTGCTTTGCAGGGCGAGTATGTCCAAGAAGGTCCCTGTAGGCTGTAGTGAGTTATGTGTGATGGCTGTAGGTAGGTATTAACAATCCACAGGTTGTCAAGACCGGATAACAAGAAGTCGGCGGTCCAGAAGATTTAGAACATAGTCGGATAACCGTTTGTTCAAAGAGCAATGATATATTTATAACCAAACTTTGTTGCAAGTCTTTACAACCGCTATGGGGGACCAATTACCAATCACCACGTGGCGGTTTAAAGGTTTACAACCAAATTTGCTTGTAAACTTAGCTCTATTGTTTGTTTAAATGTTTACTCTTACAAGGTGGGAAATGTGTGAAAAATAAATTAATTCCACGGAATTATTTTACTAGGAAAAAAAAATTCCATGGAAAATTTTTCACGGAATTAATTTGGATATTTGATTGTCGTTATTTTTCATGGAAAATAGTTATTTTTATGGAAATTCATAATTTCCTATGGGTTGGGCCGATTTCAGTTTTCACTATTTTGAAAGAAAATATATAAAATGATAGATTTTTGGAAAATAAGTTCGTAGAAAATATACGCTATTAAACACTTGAAATTTTGTGATGAAAGTATTTTTCATGAAAAAAAAGTTCATTCAAACACAGCCTTAATGTTTGATGGTTTCTAGTTTTGTCTTGTTGTTCAAGAAGGATAGTAGTCAACAGTATTATACAAAAAGGTTGTTCAAGAAGGATAGTAGTCAACAGTATTATACAAAAAGGTTGTTCAAGAAGGATAGTAGTCAACAGTATTATACAAAAAGATTGCGTACTTTTGAGCAAACCCTAAACCTTAGTAGGGGTATCAACAGATACTTATAGGTACGGACAAGACAATATCCGTATCCGTATCCGAATTTTTTTTGTAATATCCGAATTCGATCCGATATCCGAAAGGATATCTCTTTTGATACTTCGAATTTGTATCCGTTTAGTTTAACGGATATCGGATAATATCCGATCCGATTAGCTAAAAAATTCGAATGCTATTATTCGAATATCCAAAATATTAAAAATTTAATTATTATCCGAATATTCGAAAACCAAATTCAATTGCTCTACATATTTGAGTCATTTCTTCTTATTCTTCTGTTGTAAATTGTAATTAATATATATATTACTATTATATATATATATATATATATATATATATATATATTATATTATAATTGATTTATGTAAAAGTCAATTGAGAATAAAATTCTTTAATCTTCTCTATTAATTAATATATATTACATATACATTATACTACAATATATATAAAATTTTGGATATCCGAATCCGATATCCGAAATTTGTAATTTAAGTCGGATCCGATATTAACGGATTCGAATACCTTAATATCCGAATTTGTATCCGAAAAAAGACAATATCCGAAAAATATTCAGATATCCGATTCCGATATCCGAAATTTCGAAAAATATCTGAAACTTCGGATACGTCGAATCGGATTCGAATTTCCGACTATTCATTGACAAGGTCTAACCTTAGGCTTGGTTCAGGATTGCTTTTACTTTTCAAAAATTGAACTTTTGATAGCAGGTGGGTGGTTTGCTACCAAAAGCAGCCGCAAAGATGAACCGACTTTTTAAATTATTTTTGATAAGCAGCTGTTATTAAATAGTTTTGGATTCCCCCCGCAAAAAAAAAAAAAAAAAAAAACCAACATAAAATTTTAATGGCAGTTGCTTCTCCTGTTCCTCTTCTTCTGCCCCCCCCCCCCCCCCCCCCCCCCCCCCCCCCCCCCCTTCAATGAAAGTGTAATTTGAAGGCTAATTTATTGAATGGTGATAGTTCTTGGAAAAATATGGAACTTTAAATTGAGAATTTAGGAATAGTTTTATGTATGGGAATCGAGAAATAAATATGTCCAGTGGCGAGAGGAGCTTCAATGAATGCGTTTATATGGATGAGTGGCAATATGAAGATAGCTTGGTTCCATTTAGTTTTTTTTTTTTTTTCCTTCTTCGAAAAAGTGTCTTTGCATATTGGAGGATATGGATTGGACCAAAAAAACAACAACTACCTTTCGATATATTGGGCTTAGCTTGTGTAAACCTTGGTCCTTTCTAGAGCCTATGTTGACACGGGCCTTGTGTTATGAAAGTTGTACCGACGATGAAGAACAATTAATAAAGATGTAAGATTTAATATGATTCAAAGATCTTTTCCTACGTCCACAGAATAAAATTTTACTGGGGGCGGGGCATAAGGAGTTCGGAGACAACACCTCCAAAAAATATTGAACATAAAGAAACAAAGTACATAATTGAAAATTGAACATACAAACCACTCCAAACAACTCCAAACAAAAGGCTAATTTTAGTACAAAAGATAGAAATTATTCTCTACGAGTTTTCATACAATAAAGCACTACATCTCCGTGATCTCACAATTGTTCTCTACGAGTTTTCATACTTTGAAAACGTTTAACTACAACATCATTTTGTAATACTACTAAGAAACTTTTTTTTTCATGAAACATACAAAATCATTTAAAAACTGATCACAAATTCGATTTTGTAAATCCGTCTTGACAATATTCATTGCATAGACGCATCTTTCCACACTTGTTGTTGCTATATGCAAAATCAATGCTAACTTCAAAAGTCGATACACCAAAGGGTACGAAAGGTATTTCTTTGTTTGCACTAGCAATCTAGATAGATCACCAAACCCCTTCAATTGACTAAATCTGTCATCTGTCCGCAACCCATAATATGTCTCTAATTGATGCTCAAAAGTCATGCATTCAATAAGAGAGAAATTATTATGATAAAATTGAGCCAACCTTATCAACTTTAATGTATTAACATCACCAAAATCAGCATGTGGATTCAAGCTAGCAACACAAAGAAGCAACTCAGAATTGACCTCATTGAATTGATCATTAATCTCCAAAAGTTGTTTATCCATAATCGCATAAAAGCATTCCACGTGATAATGAAATTCATTAGTAGTGTTGCTTTTATGCCGTGGATGGTAACGATCAACATATTCATCATTCAAATCCAAACAGTCAATCTTGTTCTCATTGCAAAATAATGTGATCTTACTTAGGAGAGATTTCCATCCATTATCTCTTACCGCTTGCAATCGCTCCTTAGCCACTTTGACAAGTATTATAGCATTCAAAATGTCTTCATCTTTCCTTTGCAAAGCCAATGATAACTCATTTGTGATCCTCGATATATTTAGCATCAATTGCAAACTGAAGACAAAATCAAATAATTGTAAATACCTACAAATTCAAGACAACTCATTCGTGATCCCAATAAACTTAGCATTAATTGCAAATTGAAGACAAAATAAAATGATTGCAAATACCTTAATAGACCACGTGCTTGGGCTTTTTTAGATGAATCCACAGCATCACATGAAACAACTTTAAGAAATTCAACTACCGAAGAGAACAAAGAAACCAAGTTCAACAAATGATCTATAATGGGACCCCCAACGTGTATCTCCGGTCCTCTTAAGACTTAATTAACTCTTGATTCAGTCTCTTTTCCGTCTCAATTGAACCACTCCTGATTCCTTTTGCTACTTTTTCTACTACTTTTGGAGCATCTGTAAGAACAACATTACGAACAGAATTATTTTGATCAGATGTATACTTAATCATTTCAGGAAAATTTTCTTTATTTGTAGAAGTTTCGGTCTCATCATGGTCACGAAAAGGTAACCCTTGGTGTAACAAAAATCTACAAGCATCAGTTGATGCATATAAACGAATACAGTATTCATTTTTCACAATATCTAATTGTCTATGAAGAGCAACCGCAATTGATTGCTCTTCTCTCATTAGATCCTCACATTTCTTCAATGATAAATTATGAGTACTATTAACCAGACCAACATGAGAATCTAACCTCTCTGTTTTGTTCCAAACAGAAAAAACCATCAATTACAAATGTCCCACTACTACCTTGATTGTCAAATTGATCCGGCCTAAACAAATAGCAACACAAGCAATACGCTTTCTTCTTTCACACTATACTCTAGCCAATTAGCATATTAATCAAATCAAACCAGATTAAATCGACGCCATTTATTTCCAATCATTTTCTTGGAAAATCATGACCACGGGGTTGATAAGGTCTCTTTAGCAAATAAGCTCTTCTAATTTCATCAATTTGGTTTGGGTGATATTCAAAAAAAAATTCTTTCTGCCAGATCTGAAGGGAGGCTATTCAAATCAACAATTTCTTTACTAACTGAAATTGAAAAAAGGCTATTGAGGACTATTAGATGCACCCCCCACTGAACTTCCAGTTCTAGTTGCACTTTCATGTGATAATTTTCGTTTAAAAAACTTTTCATATTCAGACTTCGAATTTCACACATCAATTCTTCAAATACAAACATTGGCATAATTGATAATTTCTCAATTAAATACTTCACAAATTTAATTTTGACATAATTTGATTTTGACCTAATTTGATTTTGAAATTTACCTTTGCAGTTTGTTTTTCTTCCAACAGCAACTCTCCCGTCCCGACCTCCTCCACCACTCCTTCGGACTTCAAGCCTTTAACAACTTCTTTATTCTTCCGGTTGTAGCAGGCAAGAGCACATGTTTCTATTTGTTTTTTTTTGGTGGAGGCTCGGAAGAAGAAGAGGAAGAAGAGAAGAGTAGGATTATTGTTTGATGCTGAGTGCTCTACTGTTCTTTGCTAGCTTCTTCTATTTTTGTGTGAAAGTGTGGGACTCAGCCGAAAAAAAAACCCCTTTTCAAAGCAGCAGCTAAACTGTTACACTACTATAAAAAAAATTCCACTGCCCATCCAACCCCAGTGCCCCCCACATACATCCGCCACTGACGTCCACAGCCGCACACAAGATCTTTTTTATTTCGAAAGAGAGAGTTACAATTACAAGAAGTTGAAGTCATGTTACATCCGACTATTGACACCCCACCCATTTCTAAGTACACCCAAAAAAAAAAAAAAAAAAACGTAAAAGTCCTATTCTACCTCCCATTGCTGAGTACACCCCACTCACTACCAAAATACATGGATTTACCGACGGCCTTATCCGTCGGTAGTCCGTCGCCAAAAATAAATACTGACGGATTACCGACGGATATTTTGGTAAAACAGCCGTCGGGAATAACCTCGTCGCTAAAACATATCCGTCGCTACTCCGTCGCTCAGCGACGACTTAGCGACGGAATACCGTCGGCGCATTTAAATATATATAGCGACGGATTACCGACTAGCTTTCGTCAAAACATGTATCAGGATATAGGGTTAGCGACGGAAAACTCCGTCGCTAAAGAGTCGGCAAAACCATATCAGTGATTTTCTGATACGCAATATCCGTCGCTAATCCGTCGTAAATTTGTCGGTAAAAGCGTATCAGAGATTTTCCCATACGGCAGGTCGTCGTTATGCCGTCGCTAATCCGCCGAGGTGTACGACGGATTAGCGTCGTATTAGCGACAAATCATCCGTCGCTAACTGCAAAATTTATGGACATCAAACAGAACCAGGTCGACGGACATTCCGTCGCTAAAACCGTCGCTCAATGTAAAATTCTTCAGGTAGCGACGGATATTACGTCGCCAATCCGTCGATACATTAAATTCCTACAGTTAGCGACGGATAGTCCGTCGGGACTTTGTCGCCAGTCCGCCGTAAGTTAGTCGCCAATCCGTCGCTAACTGCAAAATTTATGGACATCTAACAGAACCTGGTCGACGGACATTCCGTCGCTAAACCGTCGCTCAATGTAAAATTCTCCAGGTAGCGACGGATATTACGTCGCCAATCCGTCGATACATTAAATTCCTACAGTTAGCGACGGATAGTCTGTCGGGACTTTGTCGCCAGTCCGCCGTAAGTTAGTCGCCAATCCGTCGCTAACTGCAAAATTTATGGACATCAAACAGAACCAGGTCGACGGACATTCCGTCGCTAAACCGTCGCTCAATGTAAAATTCTCCAGGTAGCGACGGATATTACGTCGCCAATCCGTCGATACATTAAATTCCTACAGTTAGCGACGGATAGTCCGTCGGGACTTTGTCGCCAGTCCACCGTAAGTTAGTCGCCAATCCGTCGCGAAAGCTAAAATTTATGGACATCAAACAGCACCATGTCGACGGATCGTCCGTCGCCAATCCGTCGCTTTATTGAAATGCTCCAGGTAGCGACGGTTTTTACGTCGCCACTCCGTCGCTAACCTCAGTTTCTCCAGTCAGCGACGGACTATCCGTCGCTGAGTGGTCGCCAGTCCGTCGCTAACTTCTAATTTTTGAAAAAAAATACTGCAAACAGACTCTTTCCTGTTTATACAACACATCCAACACAATATCAAACATGCAAAATATCCATATACAACACCATATATCCATATCCAACACGAATATCCAACGTATCCAATATCCAACACCATATATCCATATGCAAAATATCCATATCCGACACCAATATCCAACGTATCCAATATCCAACAAAATATTACCAACACAATATATCCAATATCCAACATTAAATTATCCAAACATAAAAAAATATCCGAACATACAATGTATCCAAATGTCTACAAAACCAACAACATAAACAAAATCAAACCCCGTCCGTCGGATCGTCTCGTGCTCGTGCCGCCGCATCCGCTTTGCGTATGTACTCCTCCACCGTGTGTGCCGACACTTGGGACAAGACATGGTCTGGAAGCGCGCGTAGCTGCTCTGGCGACAACATGTCAAGGAGCGTCAAGATGGTGTTATCCGATACGATACGTGCGTCCGCAGAGCGGTTAAACGAAAGCCGTCCGGGGGAAGAAGGACCAGGTCGATCCGAAGCACCGGCAGCAGCAGTAGACGGACCGGGAGCACCACCAGATGAACCGGGAGCACCAGCAGACGGACCGGGAGCAGACGGATAGCGCCCCAACACTATCGCCCGCAAATCTGACACCGTGGAGGTCAGAGTCGCAAGCTGCGCCCTCACATCGTCAACCGGGGGCGCTGGGGGAGGCGGAGGCGGTGGATATCTCGGGGACGGCTGCAACGAGGGCGCCATGGAACCTAAGCCATAGACGCGCCCTTTCCTAACGCCGCCGACGGATTCTACGAACACGTCATCGTAGCGAGCGGCCATAGAAGAGTGCGTCTGGGTGGGCGTCGTTTTGCCGACATTCTCGGAAGGGGGCTCGATCTCAAGCCGACTAAGTGCCTCACGATACGCAGCCTATCCAATGAATGTGTTTATACTATAAGTTTTCCTAAGTTATAATCTAAATCCTATGTTTCCCTAAGTTATAGTCTGAATCCTAAGTTTTTCTAATTAACTTAACAATAATTATATTTCTAACATAAATCTCATAAACATAAGTACTTACATCAGTCTCCTCGGCCCTCGCATCGACGAAGCTCCCGTCCTTCCGTCTCTTGTGCGTATGCACGAATACATCGTGAGCGGTGACCGTCTCCGCCTCTTTTCCCTGCTTCACCGCCCGTTGGGCCTGCATACGTAGAATTTAATTAACTTCGTATATTAACAGTACGAAATTAAATAATAGAATGAATTTAAATTTGCGCTATCTCACCAAATCTGCACGCGTCGATGCGTGGGGCCTTGATCCCCCCGTATGCAGACCCGCGGCCTGTCGATTAGCCTTAGCTTTCTCCGATTTCAGCTTTAACTGCGGAGTATCCATCTTCTCCAACATCTGCTCATAGTACTCCGCCCGGATCCAGTCCTTCCTCGTATGCGCCGTACGAAGGTCGTATACCGCATCCCGTATCTTCTTCCCGGCGGCGGCTTTGTAGGTCCTGCGGATCGCCTCCTCGCGATGGGGGGGCCACCAGAACGTCCTCTGACATACAAATTCAAATATCACGTAATAAAAATTTAATGATTTAAAGAATAATTAATAATTCACCGACGAATTTATACCCTCATCTCGTCGAGCCAGACATACTTCATGTCCTGAGACACCTCAGAAAAATTGAGGTAGGGGCCATGGTAGTTATCCCGGATAATGCGCCCTAGAATCCGGGCAGCATCCCACGGAAAAAACCTATAAAGAAGCAACGACTGGATTATTAACTTGAATAAATAAAACAAATTTAATAAATTAACTTAAATTTACTTACGATTCACCAGCGGGCCATAGCTCTCGTCGGAACTCGCCCACCAGCCTCTCTGGTGGCGTCGGGGGATCCGCGGGTCCGCGTATGTACTCCCCGGTAACAGGATGAAACTGAATCCCGGGGTACTCCGAGGCCCACCCTGCAGTAACTGCTGGGCCCCCTGCTGCATCTGCTGCTGCATCCGCTGGTACATCCGGTGGCGGAACGGATCCGCTAGCGGATGGAGTCACAGGCCTCGACGACGATGTCGGTGGCACCGAGGAAGAATGACGGCGGGAAGAGCCTGTGTCCGGGCTCTCCAAGTCGGGATCGGAGGTCACATCCGGGGAATGCGGCTGGCGACCACGACCGCTACCACCACGCCCACGCCCACGCCCATGACCACCACCACCACCGCCACCGCCGCCGCCACCGCCACGACCACGGCCAGCACCACCAGTACGGGTGCTCGCAACCATGCCCTGTAAATAGAACACATAAACAAAATACCGACAACATAGATTTATAAATGAATATAAAACTAAACATATCCATACCAGCAGCAGGGCGATGAGTGCCGCCCAGACGAGTAGGCCTAGGAGTGCCATCTGCAAGAAGAAACTCATACAATAATACGCAAATATCCCAAACTGAAATAAATATTACAATCAGAAGTAAAGTACGAATAAAAGCTAGATACACAAAATCTGATAAAATCACGCACCAATACAACAAAGTACAATTTTTGTAACTTTTGATGAAAGGGCATCTTGTGTTCCACTAGACTTGTAATTGTAAATCCAAATGTAATAGGATAATTTAGGATTCGAGACTAGATATTGGGTGCTTCAAGATACAACTGAAATATAGCGATATTTAATCATCGTCATCGTCCTCTTCCTCGGCCTCGGCCTCATCATCATCATCATCATCATCCTCATCGTCGAATTCATCTGTATCCTCATCCTCGTCCTCATAAAGTTCTTCTTCTTCTTCTTCTTCTTCTTCAGTCTCAATACTTGGGACAAGACGCCTCTTTCTCCCCTGGTTGACATCTAAGTCTTGTATATCAACCTCTTCCTCCCCTCTATTTTCATCAGCAAGAGGTATATCAACCTCTAATTCAACATCCATGTCACAAGACTGTTGTCCCAAGTATTGGGGCTTTTCGATCTGGTCCTCTTGGTATGCTGGGTCTCCAACGTTGAATGTATTTCTAGATTTAATCTTGCATACTGCCCACCAGTCAAAGCGATCTCTACGACGCCTTGGGTAGCTTGTATAGTAGACTTGAACAGCCTGACTTGCTATCGCAAACGTGTCGGACCCTCTATACCTCCTGCGATGATTTATATCGACGAATCCAAATTGTTTATCGATTCTCCAACCGATATTTGGTGTCGTATCGAACCACTCACATTTGAACATAACAATATGTATATCAAATGGGGCACTATATTGTAATTCTACAATATCCCGAAGCACTCCATAATAGTCAAAGTCCGGCTCGTCGTCATAGATTGTGCCTCTTATGCAAACACCAGAATCCTTCGTACTGAAGCCGTCATTGAGAAATTCGGCATTTATAGGATGTTGAGTTGTCTTAAACTTGAAGCCATTAACGACATAGCCGGGCCAAGTCTTTGCATGCTTCTTCGGTCCCAATGACAAATAACGAATGCTCTCATTTGTGAGTGTACTTGGTTCAGCTAATAAAACCTGTAAACTTTAAATGTTTTAGTTGCATATATATATTTAAATGGTAGCCGCATAACATATTATCTCAGTTACTTACGTAATCTCGAAACCATGACGGAAAGGTAAAATCAACCTCTCTTTGAAGTCCCTCATCGGTAATATCGGGTGTCCTTATTTTGACTTCATCTCTAAATACACTGTTAGAGAGAATAAAAATTAGTGTAGTCACTTACCTCACCAAATTAGAGATTATAACGAGGTGTAGTCACTTACTTCTCCAAATCTCTCACTTCTTGTATGTCACAATTTAACAAGACATATCGGTGAGCGGCATCATACTCATCGTCACTCAACCACCGTTTCTTACTAGCCCCAATAGGCTTGCCCCTTAAATTGAATATACCTCCTTCCTCAACGTCTTCGTCATTCCTTTGAGGTCTATTTCGATTTGTCTCAACATGAGTATCGAAATAAATGGAGCAAAAGTTTGACACCTCCTCGATAAGATATGCTTCGCATATCGAAGCCTCTATATGAGCCTTGTTGCCAACTTTCTTCTTTAGATGATGTAGATACCTAGAGAGACAAATTATCTTGAGAATTAACAATGAATTGTAAAATCCACTTAAATTATATCGATTTTTATTTACCTTTCAAAGGGGTACATCCATCGATAATGAACAGATGCACCGACACGGGCTTCGTATGCTAGATGAATCGGTAGATGCTCCATACTGTCGAAGAAACCCGGTGGAAATATTTTCTCTAACTTGCAAATTGTTAAGACAATCTTCTTCTCAAGTTGTATCATATGTTGCACCGTGAGCTTAGTTGAACAGATATCCCTGAAGAATGTAGACAGCTCAGCCAACGGAACCCATACAGCAGAAGGCAACAACTCTCTCAACGCAATGGGCAGTAATCTTTCCATAAACACGTGGCAGTCGTGACTCTTCATTCCTGTTAGCTTACGTTCATTGAGATCAACGCATCTAGACAAATTCGACACATAGCCGTCGGGAAATCTTAAAGTAGATATCCACTTGCAGATTATTAATCTATCTTCCTTGCTCAATGCGTATGGCGCTATCGGCTTAGTTACTTGTCCACCAGCTCCCCTTTGTATCAAGTTTAGATTATGACGTTTGCATATCTCGGCCATGTCTTGTCTTGCTTTTGGATTGTCCTTCGTCTTTCCTTTAATATCCATAACGGTATTGAAGACATTATCGAACACATTCTTTTCGATATGCATGACATCAAGATTATGCCTAATAAGATTATCTTTCCAATAAGGCAAGTCCCAGAAGATACTCCGTTTGGTCCAGTTATGGCTTTGTCCGAACCCCTCGACACGATTGTTCGATGGATCTTCCATTGCGGTGGGCAATTCCTTTACATCTTTCCAAATATCGTATCCCGACAATCTGGCAGGAGGTTCAAAAAATTCTTGTTTTCCATATCTGAACGCGTCCTTGTTCTTTCGCCAAGGATGTCTCGTTGGCAGAAATTGACGGTGACAGTCAAAGAAAGAAGTTTTTCCTCCATGTCTAAGGCGGAACGCCTTACTATTTTTCATACATATCGGACAAGACATGTTGCCGTGCGTACTCCATCCCGACAGCATACCGTATGCTGGAAAATCATTGATTGTCCACATGAGTGAAGCTCTCATCTGAAAGTTTTGTTTTCTGGAAATATCATAGGTCGTGACGCCGATCTCCCACAACTGTTTCAGCTCATCCACCAACGGCTGTAAATATATATCGATGTTCTTTGTCGGATTTTTGGGACCGGGTATGATAGCTGTCAAGAACATATAAGGAGTCTTCATACACATCCATGGTGGCAGATTGTAAGGGGTAAGAATGACCGACCAGCATGAGTATTGAGATCCCGACTGTCCGAAAGGGGCAAAGCCATCAGAACATAGCGCCAGGCGTATATTTCTAGGCTCTGCAACAAAATCTGGATGACACAAATCAAAATATTTCCACGCCTCCCCATCCGAAGGATGTGACAATTCTCCTTCGTCCTTTATGCGATCTTCACTGTGCCACGTCATGTGTTCTGCTGTATTCAGAGACATATACATCCTCTGTAAGCGCTTCGTGATCGACAAGTAATGCATATACTTGTAAGGACGTCGTTTTCTAGTTGACTTTCCTTTTCCCTGTACTGTCTTGTAACGATCCGCATTACAGAACCAACAACTTTCTAATACGCAATTCTCTTTGTAATACAACATGCATCCGTTGCGACAGCAATCTATCTTCTCGTACCCCAGTCCCAGTTGTCGGACCATCATCTTTGACTTGTAGAAGTTTCTTGGAAGCTCTTTTGATTCCTTCGGTAACACCTCATTAGTTAATTGTGTGATCCGATCATAGCAAGATTGTGGCAAGTTAAAATCAGACTTTATGTTCAACAACCGCATCGTCACTGACAGTGCGGAATGAGTCTCACAACCAGGATATAGAGGAGTATCTGCGTCTTTAAACATATCATAGAACTCCTTTGCCTCGGGATTAGGATCCTCCGGATCAAAATTAGGCCCTGCCGCAGCATACACCATATCTCGTGCAAGGTTCTGCATGTCTCCATAATCCACAGAGCATCCGTCGTCTTCGAGGACATCCGTTGCAGCATTATCATCAAAAGCATAAGTACCAGCTTCTGCAGCCTGTCTTTCTGAATATAATTCACCTTGCGATGACCACAGGCCGTAATCACGTACGAAATCCTTACGGGTCAAATGATCTCTCGCAGTCATCACTTCTTCGAAACGTCTATTGTGACAATTAACACATGGACACTTGATTTTGTTATCGTTCATGTACTGAGTTTTGCTCATGGCATACTTAAGAAATACTTCCACACCTGCCTGAAAATCGTCACTCACACCAATTCTGCTCTCGTGTTGTCGTTTGTACATCCATGTACGATCAACAAAGTAACGATTCATGCTCGATTTGATGTGAATATCTGTATCGTAAGACAAACTAAACATAAGAATTAATAGCCCGATACCGATACTCATATCGTAAGAAAAACTAAACTTGTGGATAACACGCTAGGCCTACGACGAGGCTACTTAGTATCACAATCTAACATAATTAGTATATAATCATGTAACTGGTGGATCCGCTAGCTAGTAAGCCGGATGTACTTAATATCAGAGAGTATCAGATTAGTATCAGTATATAGGTTAGGTAGACCGTATCAAACGCATATCGGAATAGTAGGCCGAATAGGAGGCCGAGATAGTCGAATGAGAAGAAGGGAAGAAAGGAGGAGCAGATGGGTCCAGAGCCATGGTGGAGGAGGAGAAGTAACATGAGAGCAGTTTCCGCCGTAACATCTCCTGGCTCTGCTGGCAACTGAAGTCCAGATGCTATAAAGGACGATCCTTCGCTGAAATCGACTACAACACCCATCAGTTCAAGTTCATTCCTATATGAGTATATTCCAATGCCATAGAGGAAGGTCAATAAACTGATGGCTTCTATGGCATTGGAATCTACTCATATAGGAATGAACTTGAACTGATGGGTGTTGTAGTCGATTTCAGCGAGGGATCGTCCTTTGTAGCATCTGGACTTCAGTTGCCAGCAGAGCCAGGAGATGTTACGGCGGAAACTGCTCTCATGTTACTTCTCCTCCTCTACCATGGCTCTGGACCCATCTGCTCCTCCCTTCTTCCCTTCTTCTCATTCGACTATCTCGGCCTCCTATTCGGCCTACTATTCCGATACCGATACTTTGAACCTTGATCTTAACCCAAACCTATATACTGATCGATACTAATCCGCTACGCCCGATACTAAGTATATACGGTCGATACTGATAGCGATAGTCCGATACCGATAGCGATAGTCCGATACCGATAGTTCGATCGATACCGATAGTTCGATACCGATAGCGATAGTCCGATACCGATAGCGATAGTTCGATACCGATAGCGATAGTCCGATACAGATACACATGGACCTACATATCTATATATCACTAGTAGCCATACTCCTCTACATACTACTCTACACTAGGATCTAGTAACCATATACTACTCTACACACTAGCTACGTAGTCATACTCTAAAATAAGGTAAACTAATTTACCCACACATTAAAACCAACCCAATCAAATCTTAGGCAAACTATTCATATGATATCAATCGAAATACAAATAGGTCAACTAGGCTAGTTCTAGGTCAAATTAATTAGGAGTCCAAGTCAACTCTGTCAAAACTAACCTTAATTAGGCTAAACTTCTACCTTAGCTAATCAAATATATATACTAGACTTCACGACGTGTGTCTGTGTATATATATATATATATTATTAATAAATTACTTAAAATTATGCCTATATATATATATATATATACCTATATATATATATATATATATATATATATATATATATATATATATAAAATATATATATATATATATATATATATATATATGTCTGTGTGTGTGTGTGTATCCGTGTGTCTGTGTCCGTGTGTGTCCGTGTGTGTGTGTGTGTGTCTGTGTGTGTGTGTCCGTGTGTGTGTGTGTCCGTGTGTGTGTGTGTGTGTGTGTCCGTGTGTGTGTGTGTGTGTCTGTGGGAGAGGAGGAGGAGGACTCCTGCGCGGGGACTCCAGAGTCCCTCCTACGCCCCCCTGCCCCGACCCCCCCCCAACCCCTGCCCGACCCCCTCTCCCACCCCCCTGCCCCCCCTGCCCCGACCCCCCCCAACCCCTGCCCGACCCCCTCTCCCACCCCCCTGCCCCCCCCCTGCCCCGACCCCCCCCAACCCCTGCCCGACCCTCCCCCAACCCCTGCCCGACCCCCTCTCCCACCCCCTGCCCAGACCACCCCCCCACCCCTGCCCGACCCCCTCCCCGACCCCCCCTGCCCCCTCTCCCACCCCACCCTTGCCCCGACCACCCCACCCCCTACCCGAACCCCCCTGCCCAGACCACCCCCCACCCCTGCCCGACCCCCTCCCCGACCCCCCTGCCCCCGACCACCCCACTCCACCCTTGCCCCGACCACCCCACCCCGTACCCGAAACCCCCCTGCCCCACACCCTCTCCGACCACTACGACAGCCCCCCAACCCCCCAAATCGTAAAAGAGAGAGAGAGAGAGAGGGAGATAGAGAGAGAGAGAGGGGGGAGAGAGAGCATACCTTAGAGAGAGAGAGGGAGATCGCCGGTCGGAGAGAGGGAGATCGTCGGAGAGAGGGAGAGGGAAGAGAGAGAGTGTTTTGGGGGGGAATGAAAATTCTCTCCCCCCCCCGTCGGTTCAATTTAAGTTAGGGTACAGAAATTAGCGACGGAGTAGAGACGGATTATTCCGTCGCTAAGTCGTCTGTAAATCTCGCGCCAAGTAGCGACGGATTATTCCGTCGCTAAGTCGTCAGTAAATCTCGCGCCAATATTTTAGGCTTTTGCCGCCAAAATATGCGACGTTCTAGCGACGAATATAAAACCATCGCTACTTGGCCGACGTCCTATCGACGGCGTAGCGACGGATATGGACATAAAAAAATAATAATAATTGTCCACTGCTTTCCGTCGGTATTCCGTCACAAATCCGTCGGTGATCCGACGGTAATAGCGACGAAAAATTTCCGTCGCTAAATGGCCGTCGCTAAAATACTGTAATTTGGTAGTGACTCTCCTCCCTCCCCCCTCCTCCTCCTCCCCGCCGCCTTTCCTCATCCTCCGACCAGTTCCCTCCTCCTCCTCCTACGACCCTCCCCAGAATACGACGACCCTCCTCCGACGTCCTCCTCCTCCGACGACCGATCCCCGACGACCGCGACCCAAAAAAAAAATTAAAAAAAAATTTGGTTCGACCTGTACTGGTCGAACGGAGGAGGAGGAGCCGGGGGGGGGAGGGTCGGAGGAGGAGGAGGAGGCGCCGGGGGGGGGAGGGTCGGAGGAGGAGGAGGAGCCGGGGGGGGGGAGGGTCGGAGGAGGAGGAGGAGGAGGAGGAGGAGGCGGCGGGTCGGGATGAGGGGGGGGTCGGAGGAGATGCGGCGGAGGGGGAGGAGAGGCGGCGGGGAGGAGGAGGGGGACTGGGGAGGGTCGGAGGTGGGTCCAGGAGGAGGAGGGAACTGGTCGGAGGAGGAGGAGAGGCGGCGGGGAGGAGGAGGAGGGGGGAGGGAGGAGAGTGGGGTGTACTCAGCAATGGGGGGTAGAATAGGACTTTTACATTTTTTTTTTTTGGGTGTACTTAGAAATGGGTGGGGTGTCAATAGTCAATCTTCTCCTACATGACAGCACAAGTAAACTTTATTATTTCAAAGAGTTAAGTTACAAGAGATTTAATTTTTTTAATAACAAAAGATTCACCAACTTTAACATGTACATTAATAAATGGATGTACAATAGAAAAACTAATCAAAGTCTCACAATCTTTTGCAATGACAACTTTTTATTTATGAGAAAATTTGAGTTGCATCCCACATTATTTAACCATATTCAAGGTGCATCCCACTGTTTTACCATAATGTACAATACCTTCCACTTTCGTCAAAAACTAACGGTCAACGGAGTTGGCTGTTAATTTTTGACCAAAATACCCCTAGCAAATCACCATTATTACCAGTTCCCCCTCGTCAGCTTGGAAAAATGGAAATGGCATTTCGGTCAAAAATTAACGGTCAATGGAGTTGACCGTTAGTTTTTGACGGAATTGGGGGGTATTGTACATTATGATAAAACAGTGGGGTGCACCTTGAATATGGTTAAATAATGTGGTGTGCAACTCAAAATTTCTCTTTATTTATTTAGTTCTCACCGCCACCGTGTCATCGTTGAACATTCGATGGCAATAAAATTCTCCTATGATATGTAGGATGGGATCTGTTATCTTCATTTGATGCCTCCGAACATGTCCTCTCTCATAAATATATGTGGAGCCTACCAATTTTATAGAAAAATAACACTCAAAATTGGTCGGATCCACCCTACTTGTGAGAGGGGCAGGCCCAGACTTAATATGAGGCCCATGAGGCACTTGCCTCAGGCCCATAATTTTAGGGGACACAAATTTTTTTTTTATAGATATATATAGCCAATTGAAATTGGGCCCAACTGTTTCAGTTTTACACAAGCCCGTCCACCAGTCTACAACAAATGATCCACGGTCCACCCGGATGTCTAAGTTATTTAGGAATAGTTTTTAGGTTATTAGAGAGGTTTAGGTGCTTAGGAAAGACGTGTGACTTGCTGTAGCCATCTTCTTCTTCTTTTTCTATTAAAGAAACTTTTGTGGCCGGCTCTAGCCTTCATCTTTCTTGGAGTTAGTTGTTAGATTCGAAGCAACTAAGCATATCCAGCTAAGCCATTAGCCATTATTTCCTTTCATGCATAGCATAGGCCAGGTGAGAGTACTAAGTCTTTATTTATATAATAATATAAATTGTTGGGAGCTTTCAATTTATTAATATATTTTTTAATTAATTAATATATATTTGTAAAGCTGACGTTCCAGATGTGTTCTAATTTCTTTTTATATTTTATTAATATATATTTTTTCTCTACGGATGTGTTCTAACTGTATTTTTTTTTGTAGGTTTTTTAGAAAGGGAACTTCTGTGGCCGGCTTTTGGGGTTCCTAAAAGATCTATTGGAGAAGAATTAGTCGCATTCCATTAGGTAACATTTATAATTTATTAACTATTAATATATATTTTTGTATAAATTGTTGTTGATTGTCTTTATATGTGGTAGACCAAATTATTGAAAAAGAATATATTCTTGTCATTTGGGTGCATAGTTATTCCTATTGAGATTAAATCAACTAATAGAGAAACTGAAAAATAAAATAATTTTATATTTATTGTTGATTGTTTATTTGTTGTTAATTGTTATTATTTGTTAAAAAATTATGATAATGTCATTTAATTGTATAGCGTTCGTATCTAGTTAAGCAAACATGCCTTCAATAAGAAAAGAATTTGGTGATTTTTTTCGTTTGCAGAGCACTGCTACACTAGAGAAGTAAAATGCCTCCTATAAGAAAACAACTGTCTGGAGCAGAAAAAAAAAGAAGCAAAAAGAAGAAGCATTAATTCAAAGTCAAGCAGGGAATCTTAATAGGTATTTTACTAGCAACCAAGGGGCTGAGAGGACATAAGTCACAGAACCAGTTATAAATTTGGTGAATAAGGAGCAACAAAATCAGAATGACAGTGACAATGAACTGCATAGTCACCCTATATTGAATGAGATTGATAATGAAGAGTTGGATCAACAAGCTGATGTTGAATTGACTGAGACTCGTAATGAAGATCCACAACTGCCTGATAATGAGGAAGCTGATGCTAATATGACTGCAAATGTTGATGAAGCTTTAAATCAAGATAATTTGTTTCCATTAAATGTCGATGATCCAGAAAATTGGGATAAAATTGGGCAAAATATTAGGGACTTTCTTGTTGAAAGAGGTCCTACAAGAGTTGATGGCGTCTTGTTTCCCCATGATAGCTCTGGAAGACATTTTAAATCGTCACATTTTAAACGACAATTGCCAAATGGCGAGATGAATGAAAGAAGATGGCTAGTATATTCTGTTTCTATGGACATAATTTTTTGTTTTTGCTGCAAGTTGTTCAAGACTCAGAGGACCATGGCTAAACTTGGTTATTTGGCTAACGAAGGATCCAAAGATTGGAAAAATCTTAGCCGAAATCTCAGACTTCATGAAACTAGTAAAGAGCATATTGGTTGCATGACTAGTTGGATTGAATTATAAAGAAGGCTTCAAAAGAATAAGACAATTGATGAAAGCGTGCAAGTAGCAATCAACAAAGAGAGAGAACATTGGAAGCAGGTGTTAAAGAGAATAATTGATGTTGTGCAAAGACTTGCAAAAAATAACTTGGCACTTCGAGGAGATTGCGAGAAGCTTTATGTTGCAAACAATGTAAACTTTTTGCAACTAATTGAGATGATTGCTGAGTTTGATCCAGTAATGGAAGAGCACATTCGGTGTATTCAAGCACGCCAAATATATTTTACATATCTTGGCCCCAAAATTCAAAATGAATTGATACAAATGTTGGCAGCTGATATGAGAAGTTCAATTGTTACAAAGATTAAACAGGCAAAATATTTTGCAGTTCTTGTAATAAGATGTGTGGATGATTCAACAAATACTGTAGTGGTAGAATAATTTTGGGTTGAATTTTTGAAGGCTGACGATACATCGGGGCTTGGACTTTTTATTGAACTTAAAAATGTCTTGAACAACCTTGCACTTGACATTGACAATATAAGAGGTCAAGGATATGACAACGGATCCAATATGAAAGGGAAGCACAAAGGTGTCCAGAGTAGATTACTTGAAATCAATCCAAGAGCTTTCTACACTCCATGTGGATGTTACAGTCTTAACCTGGCATTATGTGATATGGTGAATTGTTGTCCTAAAGCAATGTCTTTTTTTGGAGTTATACAACGCATATATACATTATTCTCTTCTTCTACCAAACGTTGGAAAATCTTCAAAGATAATGTGCAAGGTCTTACGGTTAAGCCGTTGTCACAAACACGCTAGAAAAGTCATGTCGAAAGTGTTAAGCCTATAAAAGAGCAGACTTCACAAATAAGAGATGCTTTAGTTGATTTGGCAAATACTTGTGAAGACCCAGAAACAAAGAGTGAAGTTGAGGCCTTGGCAGCATATGAACTTGAAAATTTTGAGTTCTTGTTGGGAATGATAATTTGGTACAAGTTGTTATATGGTATTAACGTTGTTAGTAAATTTCTTCAAGCAGAAGATATGGATATTGATGTTGCTATCAGATTATTGCAAGGGCTTATTTCTTCTCTTCAAGAGTACAGAGAATCTGGGTTTGATCAGGCATGATTGAAGCTGAAAAAGTTACAAGTGAAATGGAAATTGAAGCTGTTTTTCGAGAAAAACGCATCATTCGAAGAAAGAGACAATTTGATGAGATCGACAGTGAAGAGGTAACCCAATCAGCTAAAGAATCTTTTAAAGTTAATTATTTCCTCTTTATAATTGATCAAGCTCTTTCTTCACTTCAAACACGATTTGACCAATTTAAGAAATATGAAGAAATATTTGGGTTTTTGTTTAGTTTGGAGAGGTTAAAGTCTGCTGATGATGATAATCTATTGAGCTTTTGTGTCAATCTTCAAAATTCTTTAGCACATGACGGGCGCTCTGATATTGATGGATCATATTTGTTTTTAGAACTGAAGTTCTTAATACACTCAGTACCAGGAGAAGCAAAAAGAGCAATTGATGTCCTAAATTATTTGAAGAATATGTATGGTTGTTATCCAAATGCTTATGTTGCTTACAGAATTTTGCTGACTACAGAAAGAAGTTTTTCCAAGTTGAAGTTGATCAAAACTTATCTTCGATCAACTATGTCACAAGAGAGATTGAATGGCTTGGCTATGTTATCCATCGAGAAAAAAATGGTTGAGAAAGTTGATTATGCAAACTTAATAAGTACTTTTGCTTCAAAAACAACAAGACGAGTAATATTTAAGTGATTATGTGATGCATTGAGGAAGCATTTGATGGCTAAGTTTTTTTATTATTATGCTTACCATTATGAACTACCTGAAACATTGTTAGTTTTTTTAATTTGTCTAGAACATCAATTTTATTTTATTTTTGGTTTGGAACATCTCCATTTTTATTAGTATCTCATTATAACATAAATTCCTTTGGATAATTTTGTTTACTGTTTTACTCCTTAAATTTTGGATTAAAATACTATTCTATCATTATCGTTGAAAAAAATAAGAACATTAAGTTTTAAGGGCACCACTTGTGGAGTTCGCCTCATGCCTCAAAATCTAAAATCCGGCACTGAAGAGGGGACATGGTTTGGAACACTAAAGTGGAAACAACAGATCTCCGGGAATGCAACACCCCAACCTGTAGGAATCCTGTAAAGATTTTAGCTTCTATTGCTGAGGAAGATCCATTTACCTAGGTAATCGCCAAAATATTTTCTTTTTCCGTGCTCCTAATGGGTCATCTTTCTTTTCCAATTTTTGGTTTCATGTACCATGAAGAGAATGATATTTCCTACAGTAAATCACTAAATTGTGTATCTTCTTCGGCTAAACACCGTAGAAAATCTTGAAAGGTGCTCATTTGTCAAAATCTTTTATATAATGTTTTTTTATTGTTCTTGTGAGATGAGGCTTGGATCATCTCGGGCTACTCCTTTCACCTATATGTTGTTGACTGAGTTAATAAAGTTTATTCTTTCGTTTGTTGTTTCAAATTGATTTTCATACTTTTGCAACTAATATTTTGATCTCTTTTTCAATTAGCAGCTAACCATACACAAAATAGTACTTACATGAATGCTTCTTCATCAAATCAAGCTGTGGGCTTGAACTATTAATCAAAATATGTGACAGGACAAACTATTAATGTTGCAAGTTGCAAAAAAAAAAAAAAAAAAAACACAAAGATACCTTACCTACTTATATCTAACTTGAACTTGAAACCAACTAGTCAAATAAAAACCCATACTGCACCTAATTTCTTCTGAAATTTCTCTTGCAGCATTTTGTATAAACTTAGGCTGACAAATATTTCCCTAGATACATGTTAAAATTTCACCATCTCATGTATTACTTATTATTTTCCTGGAAATTGCACATGCTTATTCAGAGTACATTTATAGGTTTAATAAAAAAGAACACAAAATAAAAATACACTAAGAATTTCATTGCACATGCTTATTCAGAGTACATTTATAGGTTTAAAAAAAAAAGAACACAAAATAAAAATACACTAAGAATTTCATCAGTATATGACAGATGATGGGTGAAGGTAGCATGCATGTTCATGATAACTAGACACCACTTACATGAGTAACAATCACTTGACATATATAAATTGCTGAAAACTGCAAATATGTGTACTTACCAGAAAATTTTATTCGGATGGCAAGTTTAAAATAAAATTAAAATTAAAATTGAAAATAATCAGCTCTTGTGTGAATTTATTGGATGAGCAGTCTTGTGAGGCTCTGTGGTGATTACATCAACCACCTGCAGCAGCAGTTAAGGTTGGCACCCTAACTGCTGCAGCACCAAAATGAGTTGAAAGTATCCTTACATCAATTTCACCCGTGAGAACTTAATATTTCGTGTGCTTCTTTACCAAGAATCCATTATAAACCCCTATGACCCTGAAAAAAAAACAATTGTAACAGAACATAAGACGGAGTAACAAAAAATGGAGGTAGACATAGACGAACATGGTTTGTGGGGTCAGTAAAGGAAGTATTTACGTGTATGTTTCCCGTCGTGGAAATGTGCATTCTTTGACGACTTGAAGGTTTCCAGAAAATCTTTAGCCTGCTTCAACTCGAGCTTCTGCCTCGACTTGTCCCACTTGTGCTCAGAAGCCAGTATCTCAATTATCCGTGGCAATGCTCGCCCTGCTGCATCAGTATCAAGGAAAGCAAGCCTCGACCTCCTCGCAATGAAGTCAACAGCAGACTCACAGTACTCGTTGCGAGCACAGTATGCGACCTCAGCCTCTAGAAAAGGGTATCCATGAGCCAGCCGCTTTCCCAAACTTTCGTTCTGTAAAACCGAACGCAGGTAATACTTTGTAAATTCATACTCCATAGTGTAAAGTAGAAAGAGCGAAGAAAAAAGGGGGAAAATCCATGTGATAAATCCTATGGATCATCTAAAACTAATAGCCATTTGGCAAACCAAACCCAGACCAAAATCATGTTTGGGACAAGAGAGGTATTGCTATTAACTCATGAACCTTTGACTATGATTGGGCCATTGCAGTGGTAGAACCTGGTGAACCAGGCCTACCACTAAACATTGATTTTCTCCTCCTAACCACTCTCTTCTATTTATATTAGACGATCTGCATGAATGGCTTAACTCGAATTCTTCACTCTGCATGGGAAATCAAATGCTGTAAAAGTCATCAACGTGATTTTCACTCGTAGGCCACATGGCCATTTTTGCAAACTTCTATCTTATATAGCTGTAAAAACAGTCCAATTTGGCCATTTAATGATGGTCACTCCTTGAGAAAAATCCAATTTTAGCCAAAAAAAATGGATGGGCGGGCTGAATGGATGAGCAAAAGGTGCCATGGACTGGGAAATATCTACAGTATCAAGTTAGACAACAAAATGCACCTCGAGGTGCAGCCCAGGAACTGGGGACCTTCGCAAACATCTATCTTATATAGCTATAAAAACAGTCCAATTTGGTCATTTGACTATGGTCGCTATGGAAAATCAGTTTCTAGAAACTCACTTCTCCTGCAATTGCTACTAAACAGACTAGCAAAACTACCTATGAAGCTACCGTCTCTGCTGTTGGTGATTAGTTGTGATAGACAGAATATAGGCATCAATGGCGCTTTGGGGCAACATGAAGAGGCACCGGATAACGTAGATGGAAGGGACGGACGAAGACCTTGGCTGTGGCAGAGATTCTGACACTCTTGTTCTATCTTTATAAGTAGTTATGTCAGAAGATATTGATTGGGGATCTACCCAGAAAATACTTGTTCAGTTCTATAGTTTCACACATTGGGAAAGAACGAAAAAAAATAAAGTTCCTAATGGAGAACTCCTCGAGCCTCTAAGCAAGTGCCTCTTTCCCGAGTACCACTGTGTGTTGTGTGCTCTCCAACAGTACTCACACCCGTCTGCCTTCCAATAAGCAAGAACAAGGCGGAAATCCTTTTAACTCGTAGCTTTTAGAAGCATTGTCCTTACAGTTTAAATATCAGTGCCTTCTCTCATTCCTGATCATATCGTAGCTAAAGCCAATAAATCGCTGGCAATAAATAGTGTCACTTTCGTCTGTCCACCCTCTTCTTCCTAAGACCCTTCTCTCAAAAGAAGTTCCTTCTTTCACACTTGCTTGGCTTCCTGCTGCTGCTTTAAGTTTCAAAAGGCACTGTTAAGCCCTCATGCCCATTATTAATCCTTGGAGTATTAGTACAAAAAAGAAAAAAGAAAAAAAAAAAGAACGGCAATTGATGATGGAAATAAAAAATAGGACATGGATAAAATACAGTAATACAGTATACGTATATGGATCTGTTGAATCTTAGTGTACTGTTCTAAAGTATGTCGAAGACTGGAAATCAAAGACATGAATAGGTAATACATGACTTGCATAAAGAAAAGATTTTCTGCTCAATTCTTTTCTCCACATTTAACATGCAACTTGCTCATGTATTCACAATATATCTCAATAATTCTGCATATAACTACTTGCATTCTATTTTTCTTATTTGGTAGAAACCCTGTTCGTACGTATCCAAGGGGCCTAACATTGTTTCATTCTTTCCATTTTGCTTATTTGATAGAAAATCTATTCTTACATATCCAAGGGACCTAACATTAATTTGTTTTTGAATTGGTGTACATATGCATGCAATAGACAAAGAAGTAACAGAAATGTCAAACCTGAGCAATAGCAGCAACTCTTTCAGCCAAAGCACCATATGCATGTGACAAATGCCTGGAAACAGCACTGTCCATCACTCCAGGAATAACTTTCCCTCCATGTGTTTTCTTCATGCGCACGTATTGCTGTGCAAGCACAGTGAATGATGCAGGATCCCAGTCATTTCCACCAACAATATGCAGGTGATCAGTTACACATCCATTGGCGGGTTTCAACTTGCCTGACTTGATTGCTGCATCAACCGCATCCTCAGCCATACTGGATTTAGCAGGTGTATTAGAACACTGAATGTATGTGAAAAATGTAATATACTCATTGGGAAAACAAAATGACAATAAGTGTCAGTTAAGACCAACCACCACCAAATAATCTGTCCCCTTTATTTCTGTAAACATTTTTTTTCATTTTGAATGTTAGATACTTAGAGATGTGATTGCAACTAGTGTCAAGAAAATGATCTTAGATGAAATGATAATGCTTAGATGGGAGTGGGAATATGTTAAAATTAAAATAAAGGATAAAGAGGAGTGTATTAGTGGGAAGATGGAGGTAATTCCAATAGACGATGAGAGAGAATCGCCTGAGGTAGATTGAACATGTGAACGTAGATCAATAGTTTCTGGAAGTGGGGGTAGGCCTAAACGAACTCGGATCAAGGCTGCAAAGGTCTAAGAAGTATATGTTTTTTGCTAATGTTACAAAGGGCATTGTCCTTAACAGCTGAATGATAGCGGAACCTAAAATATAGGGATAAAAGCTTTGTTGTTGTAATTGCAACTAGTACATGTAAGTGAGCCCTTTTCACAGTAGAACCCAAGACCCGGATCTCCGTATCCAATCTTATAGCACTACCGAGGTCCTGCTCTTGGGTTCTAATGTGAAAATGGTTCACTCTGGCCTTGATTGGTACCCCTATTTTTTAGGTTCAGGCATTCAGCTATTTCAATCCTCTTCATGTATGTGTAGTGTCAGTGTGTTGGGATGCCTCTCTATCTTGTTCATCTCTATGTTCAGTTCTCCTCAGTTTCACATGTGTGACCTTCAGATCAACTAAAATTGGTGTACTCTTTCAGTTATGAATATCTAAATCATACGACCTATGTTTAATGCTATGTATTATTATGTATTTATGTAATGAGTATGTATAGATAATCATACAACTTCTGCATAGTGCTATGTATCATGTCAACACTCCAATATTGACTTGGCAGCTCTTGACAGTAAAGTCAGTATATGTAAATGTGCCAATGGCTGAGGCATTTGTTTGACAATAACATAATAAAACTGATTTGGTACCTGGTATAGCCACTTAGATAGAGCAAGCTTTATGTATGTCTGTGTGGAATTCTATGAAAAAAGAATTATCCTTTATAGTTTTTAGAAGGAAAAAAAAAAAATCAAGTCGACTATCCTGCTCCTTGAAGATTCTAGATACCAGTGCCGAGGGGATGCAGATCCATGTGGATTTGAGAAGTCGAGAGGTTGTAACCGACATTCATATTCCTTTGGAATAAACATCCAAATTCAGTAAGGGAATTCCTGGCTGGTTTAGTCACCACGTAGATATAGTTTAGGTCTTCATATACCTTAGATTTCTGGGATGGCTCGAGAAGGACGTCTAAGTTCAGAAAATGGTTCTTGGCAAATTTTCTCTTGTCGCAGGAATCCTTCTAGAAGAATATACGATCATTAATACTTCCAACATATTGCATTGAGTAGCTTCCTTCACTTACATCGGGATGCAAGTACGTCAAAGATGTGCCCGAGTCGATGATTATCCCTCCTGTTCTATCATTTTTCAAATAGAATATTTCATCCTCGATATCCAGTCTTTCTTCATAACCAACAATTCCCTAAGATTCAAGAAATAATATGTGAACTCTCGTCCAATTGCATTGGGGTGGAAGGTCAACAAAGGATGGCCTATCTCCAAAACATATATAGGTGGGATCACTGGTATCCATTTGAAGACAATATGAAAAACTTCCAGAACCAAGTTGATTTGGAAGTGAAAGACGACCCCTTGGCAGTCCAATCAATCCTTCATTAGAAACTGTGCTATGCTCAACTCTGCCACAATCCACAATCATATTTTGGAATGAAACATTCTTTTCATTGTCTCGGAACATTAGCTGCACTGAAACGCCAGTAATTAGAGTTCTATCCACCTGGCTTATGGAATTCGTACAAGTCTCATCCACATAGCAACCACCTTTGTCACCCAAAAGCTTGCAAACGTCGGAGGAACGTGATAGGGAGCGGCAGCTGGACAATTTATAGGGTTTGAACCCGGGGTTGTCCAAGTCAATGCACATCTTACATGATCGACACGACAACACAATCGATTGAAGTAGCTTCCGGTGTCCGCCAGTGCAAAATTCTCCACAGTCAGTGTCCCAATGTAGAATTGCATAAAACATCCTGACATGGAGGTGGAGAGTTCTACGAGAGCTCAAAAAATACTCTTATCAGAATTTGACTTTGCAATGACATTGGATGTCCAATTGTAATGTAGATCAGAATTTTGAGAAACACTTTCCCAAAGTTCTTTTGAGGTGAGTTTAGGAGACTAACGAGGGAGTGTTAAGACGTGAAATGGATTAACTGGCCAGTAAAATCAGTTGAGCAAATGCTTAAACAGAGTTGAATCAAGAAGCAGAGAACAAGAGTTTTATGATGGGAGTGGAAATAAGGAGGAGGTGGAATTTTTTTTTCTTCTGAGATAAAAAAGGTCAATCGATTGATATGAGAAATGATCAAAATGAGATGGCTAACTAAATATTGCCAGGCAGAACCCTGCTGTGTAGCATGAGCTACCTACTGTCAATTGGTTAGTTGATGTGGATTGCCATGATACACTGGTCAGTAACAAAAAGTGTTTCTTCAATGACATGATGCACCCACTAACTCGGTAGGTAACAAATTAGTTTTCTGATTCTCAGAACAAATTTTCCTCACCAATGGCATGATACACTCACAAATGGCATGCTATACTTACTCCTTAACCCCCCAAAAAAAACAGTTTTCGGATTCTCATAGAAAAATGAGTGTATTTAATGAGTTTCCCTTTAGATAAAACGGTAGGTGGAGTTTCAATAAGATAATCAAGGAAACATAGTAAAATTATCTAAGCTCCGAGCACTTGCACCAAGGATAGAGCTGGAAGCCAGCCCATCAACGACCAGTATGAACATCCTTTAAGGCCAGCCAGCCCAAACCAAGTTAATCAAGACGGTCTCAGTCACCACCTGACCTCCAGTAGGATGTAAGCAAATAGTACACTTTAAAAACCTTCATCTTAGGATACTAAGGCCTAATTTTGATTTGATGTTTGAAAGATGTGTATTCTCTCGAACCCCTGTTTTCCAAATGTTTGTTGAGTCAGGTTAGAAATGGTGGTTTTAGCCCTAAAGGACACATAAGGCCCAAATAGAAATGGAGGGTTAGCAAAACGAAGTTCCCGATTCATTTGTCTCCAAATATAAAAGCCCAAACGAAAGCCAAACTTGTCCTTTATAAGAACAAACTGACATCCTGACCCAACTATCCACACGCAATATATAGATTACAAAACAGGAATATATATAAAGATAAAAAAGCCCAATACTTCCTAATGAGTTACAGTCTCAGAAATGACAATATATACCCATATTTATACAATACACCAGACTAATTTCCTTCCATGCTTTATAGATTGAAGCGCCGGAAATTAAAAAACATGTCCAAAAAAATAAGTGTACCTGAAATGACAATTCTAAGATGATGAGTGGCTTTATGGCAATAGATTGAAAGATGGAATAAAAAATGAGTGTATTCGTGGGAAGTTGAAACTGGGGCCAAGTGCCAAATAGAGGATAAGATGAGAGAAGATTGTTTCAGGTGGTTTGCACATGTGCAATGTACACCAATAGACGCACCGGTTAGGAGCTATATGAGATTAGTTGAACTTGAAGGAGCTGCTAGAAGTAGCGGTAGCCCCACAAGAACTTCGGTTAAGGTTGTAAAGGTATGTTTTTTGTTGATGTTAAAGAGGATATGGCTCTTAACAAAGTTGAATGCAAGGAAAGGATTCGAATAGCCAACCCCAAAAAATTGGGATGAAGGCTTTGTTGATGCAGTCGACGCAGTCAGCCGATTGTTGTTGGTCTGAGTGATCATCTACGTTTCACAGACATGGGAAAATGGTGTCCGTATTTGTAGCGCATCCATACCTGTATTTGTTTTTGTATCACGCACCATAGGTGATTATTTATTTTGCCTATCTGAAAATGTATGTATCCCGTATATGTATCGTGTCCTTACCTGTATCCATGTTAGTAATAGTGCAACATTGGCGACCATTTTACAGATGATTGAATCCAGAATGTCCAAGAGGAATAGCACAAGGAACAATTGAGCAATCTATATAGACCATCTATTTCTTGAGAACCCCAACCCAATCCTCTGAACAATGAATCTCACCGAATGAGTGGAAGAGAGGGGATAAGAGAAAATTGGAGGAGAATAACTTTTACTATTTATACTGATTGACATCTAACACCCTAAATGTCACGCCCCAGAACCAGAATACTGGAGAGCGGGGGCAGACACAGCCAGCTACGTATATTGAAATAGAATACATCTCAACTATACGGTCACGGCTGTCTAGATATGAGGGTTTACTACAAGCCAGCAGTCTCTTAAGGTCAAGCCTATTGTCTCAATCTCAAGCAATTAACAGAGTTACAAGATGTTAGAGCATCAAATATATATATATAAGGCGTCCCAAATATTACATATTGGATGATCATGAAGCTAGTCGTACAAAATGATAGGACTAGCAAGAGTTCAGTCATACATGATCAACCCTAGGATTTGTTAATCATGTTACAGCCCGTAGGCAGACAGTAAGTAAATGTGCATCGAGCTAACAGGTGCTCGTCGGCAAACGCCTCAAAAGAATAAATTTACATATGAGTGGGTGAAACAAAAAGGGAAGACCCACTCGTAGCCCGGGTTCCGTCTAGTGTTCACCATTGGGCTGGAAGCTTGGTAGATCCTCGGGAGCTGCTCCGAAATCTGGCCACACAAAACCAGCTGGGTCAAACCCCAGAAAGAGCAAGTGCCACAAAGGAGGCCACAAATAAGAACAAAAGCCAGCAAATCAGAACATAAAGAATAAAAGAAAGTACAAGTAGTAAAAGTACACAGAGCGATAAATGACTAGGGACGTGGAACCATTCCGGGAGCCAGATTACAATCCTTAACCAAACAAGGACCGGGATTGTACCCCTTCGCCTGAATAGCTCACTGTCTCTACCCATTTATCGTTAGAGATAAGTAAAACAATCATGACCAAGAGTTCCAGGTACAGGGGTTAGACAAGACTTAGACAAGGCTGGACAACATCCATTTCACAACGGCCAAGCAAGTACTACGGCTTACTACTTTAACTAACTAGGGTTATCACAAGCCTAATTACTAACAAGATGCAGGTGAGAAACTTCCAGTCCCAAGCCCTGCAGACCATCCAGTTATCCTTCCGCGGGTTGAGAGTTATAGGTGGGTACATTGCCCGGGAGACAAATGTACCCTTAGGTGACTTAGAGGGTGCAACACATGACAGTGTGCTGGAAATGTGCTCTACTCGTCGGCAAGCTACAAGTCCATTAATGCCTCCAGATAACGAGACTGCCTGTGACCGGGAATTCTCCATGTTCTAATTTGGTCTACTCATTACCTAGTCCAATTTTAGTGTGAGTCCCTGGCCGTGGTACCCAGGGAGTCACCCCTTAGACATGATGCAAGACAAGACAAGTGATTTGCACAGAGCAACAGGTAGTACACCCACGGTGTCAAGACAAGTCAAGTCGAGTCAAGAGTGCGCCGCCACGGGCCACTATCAAGTGAAGCCAAGTCATACCAAGTCAAGTCAAGTTGAGTTATCAAGTCATGCCAAGTCGGGAGTGCGCCACCACGGGCCACTATCAAGTGAAGCCGAGTTATCAAGTTACCGGTCCCAGTTATTAACAAGATATTCAACAGATAGGAGAAAACTAGCTGCAGGCCAAACCATGCCAAATCATAGAAAATAGTGTCAAGACGTGTCAGACCAAGTCAAGTTGTGCATGTGAGCAATCAAAATCTCAAAAGCTCCAATCATATCAAAGAAAACCAAGTTATAAAGCAGGCACTAAGGCACTAGGGTGTAGGTGAACTAGGGTGTGCCAGGGAACAAGCACACTAGAGTGCGCCTGGTAGCAGCACACTAGAGCGCGCCTGGTTGAGGCAGCACACCAGAGTGCGCCTAGGATGAGGTGCACTGGAGTGCGCCTAAGTCGAAACCAACAAGGTGCGCCTGGCCGCTGACCAGTGAAACGCGCCTAGTCAGGGTGCACTAGAGTGAGCCTGGGTCGAGCCAGCAAGGCGCGCCTAGGATCCAAGGGTCAAAGTGCGCCTAGGTAACTACGCGCTAAAGTGCGCCTAGTCAGGGGAGCAGGCGCAATCGGACCAGGCGCTAAACAGCGTGGCCCGCAAGGAGGCGCGCAGCGCTAAACAGCGTGCGGCCAAAAGAGGCGCGCAACGCTAAAGAGCGCCCGGCCAGGAAGGTAGGCGCGATCGGCCAAGGAGGCGCGCAGCGCTAAACAGCGCGCGGCCAGGAAAGTAGGCGCGATCGGCCAAGGAGGCGCGCAGCGCTAAACAGCGCGCGACCAGGAAAGTAGGCGCGATCGGCCAAGGAGGCGCGCAGCGCTAAACAGCGCGCGGCCAGGAAAGTAGGCGCGATCGGCCAAGGAGGCGCGCCTGGAGGTCGTCTTCCTCCTCAAGCCGAGGAGAAGAACCCATGGGTTCCAAAACTTTGGAACACCATAAGTCGGCCATCCAAGCTCCAAATCCGGACTTCCAAGACTCTAACTTGGGTAAAATTCCACCCTCTACAACATGGGAACAATAAAACCAACCAAAATTCAAGTTTAATAGATCAAATCTAAAGAAATCCGAAAATGAACAAAGTCTAGATCTAGGGAAATCCAAGCTTCAAAACCCAAAATGCCAAGCTCTAACATTGGTCCTAGAGCTCTAGTCTAACTAAATATCAAATAAAAAAAAATGGGTCCTCATTAAATGGCAAGGTGCAACTTGCCTATGGTGGGGATGTTGGTGGTGGTAGGAGGAAGAAGAAGAAGAAATAAATGGAAGTTATGGGAAGAGAGAAAAAGTTGGTGGGATTTTAATGGGGGTTGTTGTGGTATTCTTGAGGGTGCAAGATAGCTAAAGGTGTTCTCATTCCTACAAACCAAACCAAGTCATATTAAACCAAACCGAAAATCCGAATAAGAAAATACGAGAAATATCGAATACCGCAGTTAGGCAAGATTTAAAAAAATATACGCAAAAATCAAAATACGGGCAAAATACGAAATACGGGAAATGAGGGTGACAACTCTACCCACCTTAAAAGAATTCCGTCCTCGGAATTTAATCAAGGAGCTAGAGATTGCCACGACAAGCTACACTAATCACAGGCAAGCTACACTAAGCAGTTTAATCATACAATCATGCAATGCAAGCAAGGAAGGGAAGGCGTAAGGCATAAGAAAGACATTATACCTCACGAGTCAAACAGATAGGGATATCGCGATCGGATGTCGTCCTCACGCTCCCACGTTGACTCACTTGGAGAGTGATGACCCCAAGCAACACGGACCAATTTAATAGTCTTGTTCTTGAGTATCTTTTCCTTCCGGTCCAAAATAGACACGGGCCTCTCCTCATACGAAAGGTTGGTACCAACAACCAATTCCGAATGATCTAGGATATGGCTCGGGTCCGGAATATACCGTCGTAACTGGGACACATGGAATACATCATGTACCTCACTTAACGACGGCGGAAGAGCGAGACGATAGGACACATCGCCTACTCGCTCCAGAATATCGAACGGCCCTATATACCTAGGACTAAGCTTTCCCCGTACGCCAAAACGAATGACGCCGCGGGTAGGCGAGATCCTAAGGAATACATGGTCGCCGACAGCAAATTCTAAGGGACGCCGATGAGCATTGGCCCAATGGCGCTGGCGATCCTGAGCAACTCGGAGGTGATCTCTGATTCTTCTGACCACTTCAACTGTCTGAGAAATCAGTTCTGGACCGAGCATCTGCCTCTCTCCGATATCGTCCCATGCTAACGGAGATCTGCATTTCCTGCCATACAGAGCCTCGAAGGGTGCCATCTGGATACTAGCCTGGAAACTATTGTTGTACGAGAATTCCACCAAGTGCAGGTGATCCTCCCATGAACCACCAAAATCGAGGGTACACGATCTCAACATGTCTTCGAGAGTTTGTATAGTACGCTCTGACTGCCCATCTGTCTGCGGATGATACGCTGAGCTGAACTTAAGACGAGTCCCCAAACTTTGATGAAGACTGCGCCAGAAGTGTGATGTGAATCTCGTATCCCTGTCTGATACTATGCTGACTGGCACTCCGTGAAGTCGGACGATCTGCCTGAGATACATCTCTGCTAGCTGCGCCGTCGACTGTCCAACTCTAAAGGGAAGAAAGTGTGCCACCTTGGTAAGCCTGTCTACAATGACCCAAATAGCATCTCTGCCTGCCAGAGATCTGGGTAACCCAGTCACGAAATCCATGGTTATGTGCTCCCATTTCCATTCTGGGATCGGTAAAGGTTGAAGAAGTCCAGCCGGCCTCTGATGTTCAGCCTTGACTTGTTGGCAAACCAAACATCGAGAGACATACCGGGCTATCTCCCTCTTCATACCATTCCACCAAAAGTGCTGACGAATATCTCTGTACATCTTCGTGCCGCCTGGGTGAATGGAATACTGCGAACTGTGAGCCTCTGCCATGACTTCCTGTCTGATATCTCCACTGGGTACACAAAGACGCGTGCCGTGTCGAAGTGTACCATCCTCATGAATACATAACTCTGGCCTTCTCCCTGCCTCGCACTCTGCTCTGAGCCGCTGAATCTTGGAATCTGTTAATTGTGCTGTCCGGATCCTCTCAACTATGGTGGACTGTATCTGTAGGCTGGCCATCAAGACCACATTGGTAGGGAGAATCACTTCAATTCCCATCTTCTGAAGATCTGCCAATAGCTCTGGTTGCGCTGTTAGAAGGTAGACTCCGGCTCTCCGGCTCAATGCATCTGCTACCACGTTGGCCTTCCCTGGGTGATACTGCAAGTCCACATCATAGTCCACAAGTAGCTCGAGCCATCTTCTCTGCCGCATATTAAGATCCTTCTGGGTGAAAACATACTTCAGGCTCTTGTGATCAGTAAATATCTCCACTCTGTCTCCGTACAAGTAGTGCCTCCACAACTTAAGTGCAAACACTACTGCTGCTAGCTCCAAGTCGTGGGTCGGGTAATTCTTCTCATGATCACGGAGTTGACGTGACGCATAAGCAATTACCTTCCCATGCTGCATCAAAACACATCCCAATCCTCTGCCTGAAGCGTCGCAATAAACTGTGAATCCTCCGATCCCATCTGGAAGGGTGAGAATGGGAGCCGTTATCAAACCTCGCTTCAATTTCTCAAATGATTCCTGACATTCTGCTGTCCAAACGAACGGCACATCCTTGCGGGTCAACTGGGTCATCGGCGCTGAAATCCTTGCAAAATCAAAGACGAACCGCCGGTAGTAGCCGGCCAATCCAAGAAAGCTGCGAACTTCTGCCACCGAACTGGGTACTGGCCATGCCTCGATGGCCACAATCTTCTGGGGATCCACTTCCACTCCTCCTCGGGTAATGATGTGACCCAAGTATGAAATGCGATCGAGCCAGAACTCGCATTTACTGAACTTGGCGTACAACTGGTGCTCTCTGAGAATCTGAAGAACCACACGGAGATGCTGTTCATGCTCCGCCTCACTCTTGCTGTAGACCAGGATGTCATCAAGGAATACTATCACAAACTGATCCAAGTAAGGCATGAAAATACGGTTCATGAGATCCATGAACACTGCCGGCGCATTGGTCGCTCCAAAGGGCATAACTAGAAACTCCCAATGCCCGTACCTAGATCTGAACGCCGTCTTCGGGATGTCCTGCTCTCTAACTCTGATCTGGTGGTATCCTGACCGCAAGTCTATCTTCGAGAAAACTGAAGCCCCTTTGAGTTGATCAAATAAGTCATCTATCCTTGGAAGAGGGTATCTGTTCTTGATTGCCACTGAGTTCAAGGTACGATAATCAACACATAGCCTGGACGTACCATCCTTCTTTTTCACAAGAAGCATCGGGGCTCCCCAAGGCGATCCACTTGCACGAATGAATCCCTTGGTCCTGAGTTCTTCAATCATCTTGTACAAAATCTCCAACTCTGAAGGCGCCATTCTGTAGACTTGCTCTGATACTGGTGCTGTCCCGGGAATCAAGTCAATGGTGAACTCGATCTCCCGCTCTGGTGGCATCCCTGGAAGTTCCTCTGGGAAGACATCTGGAAACTCTTCAACTATCCGGGGCAACTGCACTGCTGCTACTGCCATCCGCAATACTGGAGGAGATGGCTCTACTGTGCTTCTGGAAAATGAAAACTCTGGCTCTCCGGGAATACTAAAGACAACTCTGCCAACATGGCAGTCTATCCTAGCATAATGGTTCCTCAACCAATCCATGCCTAGGACTACATCATAGTCTGCCATAGGGAATTCTATGAATCTAGCGGGGAACTCTCTACCGCTAACTACGATCCGACACGAGGAGAACACTCGATCTACTCCCACAAGACCATTACCAGTAAGTATATTGAGCCTCACTGATAATGACTCGGGCTCCAACCCTATCCGTGTCGCGAATCGTGCAGACATGAATGAATGCGATGCACCAGAATCAAATAATACAGATGCTGGAAAGGTGTTGACGAGAATAGTACCTGCCACTACCTCACCTGGTGCAACTTCTTCTTCCATGGTCATCATCATAGCCTGACCTCTAGCTGCGGGTCCCCTCTGCTGGAAACCCCTCTGTCGGTTCTGTGCCGGAGCCTGGGTGAATTGCTGCTGGTTCTGCTGCTGAAAGGCCTGGGCCTGGGGCGCCAATGGCCTCGGGTACTGCTGTTGCTGCTGCTGCTGGACTGGAACTGGGGCTGGTCCCCTCACCGAAGAACTAGAAAGGTTGGATGATGATGGACCTCCCCTATTCGGGCAGGTCCCTATCTGGTGGTCTGCTCCTCCACAAGCCAGGCACAATCCTTGTGCCCTACGACACTCTGCCACTACATGGCCCGGCTTCCCGCAATGAGAACATCCCACCGCGGAAGACTGCTTCTGCTTCTGCTGCTGCGGGTACGTCGGGGTCGAATGCTGAACCGACGTCACTGAGGCCGCCCGCCTCGGAGTTCCAATGGTTATACCCCTAGCTGCCGGGGCTGGAGCTGAAGATTGGTGCATCTGGTTGTGGGACCGCTTCCTGCCTCCGGTCCTGTCCACAATTCTCCGGGAGGTATACTCATGCCTCCTTGCTGCTTTCAATACTGCATCGAACGTCTGGTGCTCGAACTGTTCCACAGCCAATAATATCTCCAAATGCAGTCCCTGCTGGAACCGCTGAGCCCTATCGAACTCGGTTGCCACCAAGGTGGGGGCGAACCTACTCAGCCTAGAAAACTCGGTCGCATAGCCATCGACCGTCCTGCCTCCTTGCTTCAAGTTGGTGAATCTGGTCTGCAGGTCGTACCGTGCCACCGCATCGAAGTACTTTGTCTGAAACCTCTCTCTGAACGTCGCCCAAGTGACTGGTGTTGCTAATCCCATGGCCTGAGCTGCCCACCAATCGCGAGCCAAGTCTAACAACTGTAGGCGTACCACCGCCACCTTCTCATTTTCAGGTGTCCTAGCTGCTTCCAGGACCACCTCGGTATCCTGAAGCCAAGCATCCGCGGCAATCGCATCTTCACTGCCGTCAAAGAAGGGAGGATTCAAGCGCTTGAAACTGTTGGCCGCCTGATTTCCTTGGGGACCTCCTCGGTTTAGTGCATCATGAACCTCCTGGTGCAAGGCGTCACCTCGACGATCTTGGGATGCAAGCAGTTCTCTGATAAGCCCTACCAAAGGCCCCTCGTCCTGTCTAGCTGGTTGAACGGGCGGAGCTGCCTGAACTGGAGGTTCCGGGCCTCCGGAAGGCATAACTCGAGAGGCTACTCCAGAGTGCTGAGCTTGATCTTCCTGGCGCTGGAGTGCTTGTCGAGCTTCCTCTGGCTGGTTGGCAGGTCCGGGAGTAATGCCGCTGAAGAAGATGACATAGGGAACAATAAGGAAAGGACCAGGACAGATCAATTATACAAGCAATATGATCAGGTCAAGAATCTCAGGGATTTGAAGATACGAGCAGAGATCAAGGGCGAATATTGATTGAGACATCTATTTGGTAAACCCTCACATTTCTTGAATGCCAAGACCTGCATGGGCCACCACTTAAACCGTGTCACGCCCCAGAACCAGAATACTGGAGAGCGGGGGCAGACACAGCCAGCTACGTATATTGAAATAGAATACATCTCAACTATACGGTCACGGCTGTCTAGATATGAGGGTTTACTACAAGCCAGCAGTCTCTTAAGGTCAAGCCTATTGTCTAAATCTCAAGCAATTAACAGAGTTACAAGATGTTAGAGCATCAAATATATATATATATAAGGCGTCCCAAATATTACATATTGGATGATCATGAAGCTAGTCGTACAAAATGATAGGACTAGCAAGAGTTCAGTCATACATGATCAACCCTAGGATTTGTTAATCATGTTACAGCCCGTAGGCAGACAGTAAGTAAATGTGCATCGAGCTAACAGGTGCTCGTCGGCAAACGCCTCAAAAGAATAAATTTACATATGAGTGGGTGAAACAAAAAGGGAAGACCCACTCGTAGCCCGGGTTCCGTCTAGTGTTCACCATTGGGCTGGAAGCTTGGTAGATCCTCGGGAGCTGCTCCGAAATCTGGCCACACAAAACCAGCTGGGTCAAACCCCAGAAAGAGCAAGTGCCACAAAGGAGGCCACAAATAAGAACAAAAGCCAGCAAATCAGAACATAAAGAATAAAAGAAAGTACAAGTAGTAAAAGTACACAGAGCGATAAATGACTAGGGACGTGGAACCATTCCGGGAGCCAGGTTACAATCCTTAACCAAACAAGGACCGGGATTGTACCCCTTCGCCTGAATAGCTCACTGTCTCTACCCATTTATCGTTAGAGATAAGTAAAACAATCATGACCAAGAGTTCCAGGTACAGGGGTTAGACAAGACTTAGACAAGGCTGGACAACATCCATTTCACAACGGCCAAGCAAGTACTACGGCTTACTACTTTAACTAACTAGGGTTATCACAAGCCTAATTACTAACAAGATGCAGGTGAGAAACTCCCAGTCCCAAGCCCTGCAGACCATCCAGTTATCCTTCCGCGGGTTGAGAGTTATAGGTGGGTACATTGCCCGGGAGACAAATGTACCCTTAGGTGACTTAGAGGGTGCAACACATGACAGTGTGCTGGAAATGTGCTCTACTCGTCGGCAAGCTACAAGTCCATTAATGCCTTCAGATAACGAGACTGCCTGTGACCGGGAATTCTCCATGTTCTAATTTGGTCTACTCATTACCTAGTCCAATTTTAGTGTGAGTCCCTGGCCGTGGTACCCAGGGAGTCACCCCTTAGACATGATGCAAGACAAGACAAGTGATTTGCACAGAGCAACAGGTAGTACACCCACGGTGTCAAGACAAGTCAAGTCGAGTCAAGAGTGCGCCGCCACGGGCCACTATCAAGTGAAGCCAAGTCATACCAAGTCAAGTCAAGTTGAGTTATCAAGTCATGCCAAGTCGGGAGTGCGCCACCACGGGCCACTATCAAGTGAAGCCGAGTTATCAAGTTACCGGTCCCAGTTATTAACAAGATATTCAACAGATAGGAGAAAACTAGCTGCAGGCCAAACCATGCCAAATCATAGAAAATAGTGTCAAGACGTGTCAGACCAAGTCAAGTTGTGCATGTGAGCAATCAAAATCTCAAAAGCTCCAATCATATCAAAGAAAACCAAGTTATAAAGCAGGCACTAAGGCACTAGGGTGTAGGTGAACTAGGGTGTGCCAGGGAACAAGCACACTAGAGTGCGCCTGGTAGCAGCACACTAGAGCGCGCCTGGTTGAGGCAGCACACCAGAGTGCGCCTAGGATGAGGTGCACTGGAGTGCGCCTAAGTCGAAACCAACAAGGTGCGCCTGGCCGCTGACCAGTGAAACGCGCCTAGTCAGGGTGCACTAGAGTGAGCCTGGGTCGAGCCAGCAAGGCGCGCCTAGGATCCAAGGGTCAAAGTGCGCCTAGGTAACTACGCGCTAAAGTGCGCCTAGTCAGGGGAGCAGGCGCAATCGGACCAGGCGCTAAACAGCGTGGCCCGCAAGGAGGCGCGCAGCGCTAAACAGCGCGCGGCCAAAAGAGGCGCGCAACGCTAAAGAGCGCCCGGCCAGGAAGGTAGGCGCGATCGGCCAAGGAGGCGCGCAGCGCTAAACAGCGCGCGGCCAGGAAAGTAGGCGCGATCGGCCAAGGAGGCGCGCAGCGCTAAACAGCGCGCGACCAGGAAAGTAGGCGCGATCGGCCAAGGAGGCGCGCAGCGCTAAACAGCGCGCGGCCAGGAAAGTAGGCGCGATCGGCCAAGGAGGCGCGCCTGGAGGTCGTCTTCCTCCTCAAGCCGAGGAGAAGAACCCATGGGTTCCAAAACTTTGGAACACCATAAGTCGGCCATCCAAGCTCCAAATCCGGACTTCCAAGACTCTAACTTGGGTAAAATTCCACCCTCTACAACATGGGAACAATAAAACCAACCAAAATTCAAGTTTAATAGATCAAATCTAAAGAAATCCGAAAATGAACAAAGTCTAGATCTAGGGAAATCCAAGCTTCAAAACCCAAAATGCCAAGCTCTAACATTGGTCCTAGAGCTCTAGTCTAACTAAATATCAAATAAAAAAAATGGGTCCTCATTAAATGGCAAGGTGCAACTTGCCTATGGTGGGGATGTTGGTGGTGGTAGGAGGAAGAAGAAGAAGAAATAAATGGAAGTTATGGGGAGAGAGAAAAAGTTGGTGGGATTTTAATGGGGGTTGTTGTGGTATTCTTGAGGGTGCAAGATAGCTAAAGGTGTTCTCATTCCTACAAACCAAACCAAGTCATATTAAACCAAACCGAAAATCCGATTAAGAAAATACGAGAAATATCGAATACCGCAGTTAGGCAAGATTTAAAAAAATATACGCAAAAATCAAAATACGGGCAAAATACGAAATACGGGAAATGAGGGTGACACTAAATACACTCATATTTACAGCAACTAAAAAAATCTTATTCCCCTTCACCAATCAACTTGACTTACTCATTAAACCATGTGGCTGGTGTACATGTCCAGTAGATTGGTCATTGTTTTTTGCCCCCATACAACCATACGTGAGGAAATGGAGGACTGGCAAAAGGACCAATAGATAAACCACTCTGATGGTCATCTCAAATCTGTTTATTTCTTAACGATACCCAAAATCAATGATAAGAGTTTTATCTTTAAGACAAATAATTAATTACTCTCCAATGTCAAGAAGAAACAAGTTAGCCTTTGTCCAAATAGCACATATATCCAAGTCATGTAGTTCAGCATTTATGTGTGTTTCTATTGAGGAACCTTTATCAATAAAACAAAATAGAATAAGCTTTTACCTTCTGTAGGTGGTCCATTTTCCACCAGTAATTGTTACTAAACCAGGATAGTCTTCACATACAACATGATCTCTGGAGATACTCTCTGTGTTCTTTGCTGATGGATCAGTAGCTAAAGGGCGTATACCACTCCAAGCTGAAAGAACGTCTCCACGTCGTACCTAGAACTCCACAGATGAATACATCAGATGCTATAGCTTTATACATTCGATTACTTTACAGGTACGAAGTTGTTCTACTTTCCATGATGCATGATTTCTACCATCATAAAGCCGCAATCTTATATCAAATACAGTGTGTTAGTGTTCTTAATGATTGTCCTCTAAGACAACTTATAGACAGGTTCTACGTCTAAAGAAAGGGAAAGAATTGTGGATTTTGATGCTGGAAACAGATGTTAATGTATCACCAGCTAAATACAACGGCAATACATGTTATGTATCATTAGAGCAACTGAAAAGCAGAAAGGTGATATACAACACTATAATAATTCAGATTAAGAATGTGCATATTCTCATGTAAAACAAAGTTAAGAAATATTGGAACTTGCAACTAGAGAGAAAAGCAGAAATCAAATATCTCAAATATGAAAGACATGAATTTGGGCAGAGGGACAACCTGGACATTAAGGTAATCACAGATGGCATCCAATATGAATTGTATTTCATCTTCATGTGGTTCTGGGAGCATTGTGATTTCTGTATTGGAATCTGTAGTCCCTGCAATTGTTCTTCCCAACCATGGCAACATGAATACAACTCGGCCATCCTTAGTCTTGGGAACAATTAGCCCCATTCCTTCGGGAGAATAATAATCAGGAAGGACTATGTGCACACCACTACTTGCACAAATCATAGGTGGTGCTTCCTTGTCGGCCATTTTTCGAACAGAATCACAAAATGGTCCAGCCGCATTTACGATAACCTTTGCAAATGTATCGAACTCCTTGCCTGATGCACTTTAGAGGTGTTAAGGAGCATAACATGTATAAAAAATATTTTAGTTACTCTAGTCGAGCCATTATATTTATTCCAGTGAAGCAAAAGAATAATGGACTTCAGTGTATTGCAATGGTATATGATGCAAGTAGTGTTGCCTCACAGTTACATTTAAACTGCAATACTACTAGTATGAAACAAAACAACCACTAAAGATGTCAAGGCTGAACCGAATAGCCAGTATGAATATCCGAAGGGCATCACAGTATTGTGAGGCTAATGCAAGATTCGAAGGTCCCATTTTACACGACAAGACTAAGGGTGCAAATGGAGTAGATACGGAGTGAATATAAGTTTTCCCTATTAGTGTTTCCTTGTTGAATAGGGGGACGACGAATATAGATCCAGATTCAATGAAGACGAAGACAAATCCAGACAAGCTAGTACCGGAAATCAAAACTAAAATATTGTTGTATGACTAAACTTTAGAGAGAAGAAATCAGCTTTGTGTTTCAATTCCTTTTGGATCTAAAGAAAACATGTCCAAATACTAATAACCAGTTATACGTACAGAAACAAGCATGTTGAAGTGCAGAAGGTTTAGGTCATAATCAGAAATATTTGAATATATCATGATTACCTGGACTTTTTATGCCGGATATATATTTGATCAAAGTTGTAAAAGTTGCTAGGCGCTAGTCGGATGGGCACCGGGTGCGCAGTCCGCCTAGGAAGCCGCCTAATGCTAGGTGATTTATAAAAACAAAACAAAAAACTACTGAAATTTGCAGCAATTGTCCATAAAACCCCAAAACATACATAGTCCGACGTCGGGGGACACTAGGCGGACATCGGGCTGGAGCTTAGCGCCTAGGCGGACGCCTAAGCCGACTTTTAGAACAATGTATTTGATTAACTGATAACCAGTTGTGCATAAATATGCATGTTCAAGCATCATAAAACTTAGGTCCAAATGCATCCCAAATCGGTTACGTCGATCAGCCATAAAATCCATTGTAGATAACCCTCTTAAAGATTGAGAGTATATCGACAATCTATTATCTTGAGAAGTTCGAGCCCGAGAGAGATATAGCTTGCATTTCCCCCAACAACCTTGTAAATCTGTCAAATCGTATTTGGACTTACATTCTTCCTAAATACAAGGAGTTTTCTTATGTTGCATGGTCAGTTCTTTCCTGCTGATCTGATCGTGTCCTCTCACTTGATGATTTGATTAAAGGACATGCAACTCAGCTCACTCTTTCTTCTTTCACTAATTCAAGGTGTATAGCTTATTCCTAGATAGCTTTTTGTTTATCGAGCCCTCGCGTCTCCATTCTTCACTGCTTGTCCATTTAGAGCTTTCTATTTTAGACAACACTTGAAAAATATGGCTTTCCCACTAAGACAACTTCGTGGAATTCTTTATTACCCACTTGGTTTGAAAAGAGGCGAAGGGAGGTCTTGAGAGAGATAGAGACAAGGTTTAGCACAGATCTTTCATGGTGTTGCATTTCAAATCACCTAACCCTAAAAGATTGTACAATTGTAATTTAACTAGGTCACAAACTGGGCCTATTGATGATAGAACACATGCGCTAAGTGATGAAAAATTTATACAAGACGGATATTTAAGATGCAAGATTTTCTTTCGAATATAGCTAGGCAACTCAAATCAAAGTGGTAGCCCAAGAATTATAGAACAATAGAAATTGCATCAGACCCGCAAAACCTACATAGGTATCCTTTTTAAAGTTCCAAGTCGTACGCGAATATCTTCTTTATCTTAATATATACTTGGTTGGATAGAACTACAAATCATAAACTCTTGTTCGAGAAGCAGTTTGAATTTATTAACATGTATATCTATATTATTTAGTTTGATTTTATTAACACGTATATCTGTATTATTATTAGTCTAGTTGTCTCGTTTATAATTCATTGCAAATGGTTGATGCTTACAAAAAGAAATTTTCTTAACATTGATGGGCTTTCATCCAAGAAAAGGTCCAAAGCAATCAACCTATTTGTCCTAGTCCAAACAGAGGAATTACAGGTATCTACTAGAGAGGCGGTGCCCTGCCGGACAAAACATTGTTTATGTGGTCGTCGGTGATGCAGTCTACCGTCTACTATTGTCCAACCCTCATCTAAATTCTAAGTATTGGTAGGACCTATGTCTGTGGTTGAAGCAGAAGATGCATGATTATGATTTGAATTTCGGATTTGGGGCATGTTTGATGAATAGGAATCTATGTATCTATTCCTTGCCTGAAAGTTTAGAAGTCCATTCTTTGGAGGGTATGAGATTGCATTATGGGTTGAACAACTATCATTTCTGATAGACAAAAGGCTTGGTTTCCAAACAAGTCCAATCTTATCGCTCCATGGGGTTGCTTAACTGAGGTATTCATGCCTCTTTTATTTTCATCCACTAATCGAGGGAAAGGAGATCGACCATCATCTCTTTCTTCAGATATGAAAAATGAATGAAGTGGTCTTTTACTACGTTTTTGAAAGCCAAACAGTCAACAGTTGCGTGCTTTCTTGCATCATGGAAATATAACTTGGTTTTCTCTCGCCATACCAGGTATTGTACAAGAGAAGAATGTTTCACATTTCAGAACCTTTGGTTTGGATGCGTTTGCTACGTCATTGTGCCCGACTAGTTGAGGACAAAGTTGGAAAAGGTGTGTAGCACGGTCTATTGGGTACAATGAGCAGAAAAAAGGGAAGTGGATATATTGATCCCACTACCAAGAAAGCATGTGTCTCACCGCGTATGTTCTATCGTTCAATAATGTCTATATTAGATTCTTCGGATGAAATATGGGAAAACTCCATTTAATTCCCTATGAAAACTAAGTTTTGCGAATTCTCCTCGAAACTAGAAGATCATTTTGAGATTTTCGAACATATTCGAGAGTTCAATGTAACTATTGTCACTTCGACCAACAAAAAATAAGACTTTAACACCGTGGAACGGTTTTTTGCTAAAAGATGGAGGGGGGGGGGGGGGGGGTACTAACTAAGATGTCGGATAAACGAAATATGTGAGATCACAAACGTCGATTGTTCGTGGCTAAATATGAATTGAGATAAAAATTTTATAAAGCCTTTAGTAAATATCTCGATCTTCAATCTAATATGTGGGACAAACATCGTTAAAGTTGTCCAAGTTGCAAAGAAATAGTTCCTTTGTACGAGTACGAAACCGATGTATTTCCACATGTCGCCCTAATTTCGTAGTTGACTTATTTCGCATTTCTCGAATCATTTTTCACGGATTAGCATCTCGAAGTTCTTTGATGGGCACAAAAACTTGTCTTGGTTGCAACCACCAAACCACTAGAATAAAGGTTAGCTCCGCAATTAGTCCACAAGAAAGAGTTGTAAGACCGTTACCGTACATTTTCGTCTTTGTTCATTGTTCACTCCCCTAACCCGACGAAGTGAGCTAAACAGATAGTTCACCCTTGTTGGCAGGCACTGCCTTGAGATGCTCTTCTAAATAATAGTGATAGCCATTATCTTGCGAGTTATGTGAATTCCTTTTTTTATGGTCAATTTTCGTTTCCCGGACCAATGACTCGTTTTTTCGGTACTGCTTAAACTATTATAGGAGGATGCCAACCTCCCCCCCTCCTCCCGCTTCCTACCAATAACTCCGGTTGTTTAATATCTAAATATAGAAGTGAGAGGAGCGAACTGAAATAAAGAGATAAACGCCAGTAAGTTGAACCGTCTCGGGAGGTAATAGCCCGAAGGAAGGGCTGTAAGTGGAACGTAAGCGAGCGGAAGCGGTGTAGGTGTGTGTTGATCATGCACTTGTGTCGTGTAATGTCATATATATGATAGAGTTGTGTTGTGTGCCAGTTCCAAAAGACTCGATGTGCAGAAGTGTGGTGGTCGAACTATAGACACCACTATATCATCGTATTATAAGAAAAACGGAATTGCTATAGCCTCAATGTGCAGAAGTGGTGTTCAGATCCCTGTCTCCGTCCCGTCCCCGGTCGGGTTCAATTTTTTACCCCATCCCCATCCACGTTAAACAATGCACTCCCCGTCCCCGTCTCCATCCCATTAACACTTTCGGGGCCGGATTTTCCCGTCCCTGTCCCCCCTCCCCGTTAATAATGTTTCCTGTACAATATAAGCTTAAAACTGTTCTCATTTCGAAAAAAAATACAAGCCAGGTTAATAAAACCTAGTTTTCATTAAAAAAATATACAACTAAATAGATCATGAACCCATACCAATAGGTTGCACATATGAGTATAAATAATCGGGGTCGAAAACTTACTAGGGCAGGAAGTACTATACCCATGTCCAGCCCTGAACCTGACCAGAGATTTTTTTTAATCCCCATCCCCACCCCCGTCCCATTTTTAAATCCCCAAATCCGCCCCCGGCGAGAAAACAATACCGGGTCCCCGTCAGGTTTAGGGGAAATTGTCATCCCTAGTTGCATTGGTAGCTATGCTTAGCGTTGACATAAATCATTTTCCAACTTAACGTAATAATTGGGTACATACTCCTAAAATACAGATAGAGAGTTTGACATGGAATACGTTATTCATATTTGCCCCTAGTCAAGTTATGAGACTTGATGTGCATCGTCAAGATGCAAGAACAAAGCCTTAACTCACACCATAAGGCACTTTCTTGTCAATTATTCTCCTAAGTCATGACAACGGAGACAACAAACATTTTCAACATCAAATAGGTAGAACATAATGGTGTACATAGCAAGGTTACTAAAAAGAACGAAACTGAAAAGGTAATCAGTGGGAACGAAATACCAAAAAAGGAATTAGTGCATTAAGAAACATAGATCTGCTTTTGGTTTTACCTGATAATTTATCTCGGACACGAGCACCAATTATCCGTTCCCCAGCCTCATCCTTGATAAAGGATATAACCTCTGCATGGTTAAGCACAGCAGCACCCACTAAAGCAGCAGTGCATGCTAGTCCAACATTAAGCCTAGAGTCATTCATCTGGCCATCATAATAAACTACAGTTCCTTTCAAACTTCTGTCATGACCTTTTCTGGCCAGAGTTGGGAAAAGTTCAATTGATTCATCTGCAGAATAATATCTCGATAAATGTAGCATTCTTCGGCCAGCAACAAGATCGTATAGTTTAAGACCCGCCCAGTAGTACACAATTTCAAACCAACTAAAGCAAGGAGTCATGCATGGCAAAGCCTGGCACAAGTGTGGAGCATTTGCAATAACCTGTTTCCGCTCCTTGAGTGCATGAAAAACAAGTTTCAGTTGCCCATAATCCAGATTGAATACAGCCTTTTCTAAGTAGCGGACCCCTGAAAAGACACTTCAAGAAAATTAGAACACAATAAGAAATAGACAACTTGAAAAAACTATACATTGTTTAGTTTTTAAGTCTTAGCATCTGAAACAATAGATAATTGAAACACAAGTTGAATATTAAATACGTCTTCCACATGAGATAAATGAAGACGAATGCTTAATTCATCATGACAAACTATTACAGAATAAGGATACTGAATAAGCTACAAGTTTGTGGATTTGGTCATAAAGTGGCAAATCTAACACCACCATGGGATATTGCTTACGGCGATTCGCCAAAAGTGAGATACAGAAATATGGCTAAATTTGACAGACTCTTCAACTGAGCACATATAAAAAGTACATATACTAGTACAAGCTTGGTTGCTTGAAGTCGTCTTTGTAATATAGATAACTTTAAATCAAACAGCAACAGATATATTAACAATTTACAAAAAGAACTTTATTTGCCTCATTAAATGCATAAACTCTTAACAAATGAGGTTGACACATGGCTGTGTGTCAAATCAAGTGTTAAGCATAGATGGATGCACACAACATTCTGAAGATGAAATGACATGCCAATTTTACTAGTAGGGTGAAATTGTGTTCGAAAAGAAAAGAAAAGAAAAAAAGATGGCCCTTATTCTGAACAAAAGAAAAGAGGTGTGTTTGAAAAGATGAGGCTTAATTGTTAGTTTTTTTACAAAGGAAAGAAAGCTTAATTGATTGCAGGATTAAAAGAAGTTGGAATGATTGAAAAGACGAGGCTTAATTGTTAGTTCTGTACAATGCAAAGAAAGTTTTCTAGGAATGAACTGACTCCTATGATGGTGAAATTCAGAAATTGATATTGCAGGATGTAGTTCTCCTCATTACTTCAGTGAAATATTTTGATATCTTACGAAAGGGCAAAGCTCTAGTTTATGTATATCAAGCAATTATAAAGACTTCCTGAAGGATGAGCCTAAGAAAAACTAAAATAATCCATGCCATGTATCAGTTTCAATCCAACCGCAATGCTGCATATCTACACTGCACGTACACAGGAAAGTGGTGTCCGTACCCGTATCCATATTTGTGCAGCATAAGTAACTACCTTGTACCTATTAAAAAATGCTTATATCCCGTATCTGTATCGTATCATTATCCGTATTTGTGCAACACAGCTGCAAATCATTGATCATAGAATCAAGAATGACTCCAAGCTCGAGCATTTTCTTCTTTCGAACTTCCTGTAGAGATAACATATAGGACCTTACTCCCAAAAGTTGATGCCAATGCAAAACACATTGCTACTTTCTGGAATGTGTTGACTTATGAAACATACAAAATTTCATATCAATGAGACGAGAAATGAACAGAATTACAGCACACAGAGTTCTGCTCTCTCCCTGTCTTAACAAGCATCTGTGTTACTCTCATTACAGGGAATGCTTTTGGAGAGGATAGAGGATTTGTATCAGACTCATACTATTCTGAATTCAATTGCTCTCTCTAGATCTGCTCGGGTTCCCAACTAGCTTAATAATAATCTTTGCTTTATACTTAAACTTCCCGAGATCACGTACTGTTTTATTGTGAATCAATCTATCTAGGTTGCCATCTATGTCTTGTCCTATGTCAAGTTGGTATCAGGGTTTAGGCTAGATTTGTATGTTATTACATGGTGGACAATCTATACGGCAGAGTTGGACCACCAGGATAGGATAACACCAACTTATTGAGCAAATTAATGCTAGGTCAAAGCAATGAGAGCAGAGAGTCGTGGCCAGTTTGCTGACATGACCAAGATTCGCTGCAATCAAGACCAAGCAAGCTAGACACTAGGCTTCGTGAAGAAGCCACTATAATTGGTGCCAAGGACACTCAGAATTAGGATTAATGCTTTAATGGCTAAAGCCGCCTTGAGCAACCACGCATAGACATTCACACACTCCTGCCTAGGATGACCATAGGCTACAAGTTTCCGTGAATCTTGGCCCTCCAGTTTGAGATGCCCCTAGGAAGCAAGTCACACGAGTCCACACTAATGATAAACATGAGTTTGTTAAGTCTTTTGCACAACTCACTCATGAATTGCATTGTAAAATTCAAACTTTCACAGGAGTATAATTGTGAACAATACAACAATTTTTTTCGGGAAGGCTGTTTGAATCCTTTTCTTCCATTCGGTTCTTTTCAGGGCCATGTCCTTTATATCACTTTCACAGGAGTATAATTGTGAACGACAACAACAATTTTTTGGGGTAGGCTGTTTAAATCATTTTCTTCCATTCGGTTCTTTTCAGAGTAACAAAATCTATATCCTTCTTTAAAACTTTAATCTATGTTCGTTTCTACCTACCTCTAGTCCTAAGAGCTCTTTTAAGTGTACATCTTATCACTCCTCCTCACTAGAGCATATATTGGTCTAGGTAACCACGTTGCATGTTAAAACCACCTAAGACAGTTTTATCTAATGTTGTCCTCAACTAGTTCCACCTCTAACTTTTCATGAATACACACTCATTCTATCTTTTGATATATTGTCACTCATCTAAGATTCTCATTTCTGGTACACTAATTCTTTAGACATGTCGTTTCTTAATTATCCAATGTTGTGATCCTTAAAGCATGGTTGGTCTTATAGGTGTCTCATAGGATTTTCTTTCAACTTGAAAGATAACTTCCGATAACAAAGTATTCCAGAAGCACTCCTCCATTCCATCTATCATGTTTTAGTTCTATGCATGACATCATTCTCTCCATCACGATGAATAATTGATCCTAAATAACGTAAATTATCACTCATAGGTATTTTCTGTCTGTATATTCCCTTATCGTTTCTGTTTCCTTTTGGTTGAAAGTACATCTATATACTTTGGCTTTGTCATACTAATTTTAAAATTCTTAGATTCTAAAGTTCTTTCAACACTTCTATTTTAGCATCCAACTCTTCTCTATATTAATGACCAAGACAACATCAAAGGTATAGTTGTGAATGCTAATAATTATAAACCTCAGACACAAACACAAATACACACGTAAGGATGCAATGAGGGATATGAAATAACCATAGTGGATGCATCGGATGGATACCAAGTAGTTGATATTATACCTCAAGGACTAGAACTTGTTTCAGATGGAGAATCCATCAAGCTTGATCAACCATTAACAAGCAATCCAAAGGTGGGAGGTTTGGGTCAGGGAGATGCAGAAATAGTACTTCAAGGTCCATTACGCGTACAAGATCTTTTATTCTTCTTGGCATCCGTTATTTTGGCACAAATCTTTTTGGTTCTTAAAAAGAAACAGTTTGAAAATGTTCAATTGTACGAAATGAATTTCTAGATCCATAGATTACCTAACATCAAGTTAGTAAAAAGCGTTGAATTCTTGTCGATCAATATAACTATGTTATGTAATGTATGATAAAAAATATATTTAAATCTCTTTACTTGCTTTGTTTATATTGTTTTTGTGGGAGGTCCGGAATTCATTACATGTATCCGAGTGTATTTAGGAGTTTTTGACTTGGGTCTTATACATATCTGAGATGATATTGTGCAGTTTTTCGAGTGTCCGTGAATCTTATACTTCGGCATAAGATTATAGTCTATGTTGCATGGACACGAAAAAATAGTGTCATATATATCGTGTTTGTATCCATATTAGCGTTTGTTTTCATCCAATATAGGGAACTACTATGGTACCTATCTAAAAATGTTTGTATCTTGTATTTGTATCCAATTCATATCCATGTCCATGTATGTGTATTCGAGCAACATAGATCATAGTAGATTAACATGAATTTTCAGTCGGAGACAAGATATTGTTGTAGGTGAGACCAGAGAATTTTTGTCATCCACCATTGCTACAAGGTCTGCTGCACCATTGTCTTCTTGTCTTCTTTAGAGGGATCACTTGCTGAACCAAACCGAGTTCTCCCCTGCTTTCTACAAACCCATTTGATGCCAACAGGGCCGAAATGGCATTGTGTATTGTCATTGTCGTCAAGCTAGGCCCAAAGCTGCCTCCTACGGGTTTCCTAATATTTGATATCGTCAAATACAGCAAAACAATCATCCATCCCTCTTTTCTTCTGTAATTTATTATCGACCACCCACATCATCACCTCCCTGCTCGCGATACCTGTTTAGGGAATGATCAAGATCTAAAGCCTCGAGCATAGTTGATCTTCTGATCTAGGTTGTCAGGTCGTGATATATCATGTATCAATTTGTTCGTGTATCATATCATGTATCGTATGATAACTTTAGGAGTTTAGGTCTATACTTCTAAATTTATATAGAAATATGATTTAATATAATTTTCTCATAAATTTTGTTATTTTTCATCTTTACATGTGTATCTAGTTCTAATCTTCTAGAATCCAGATTTTTTAAGTATACATTATGTAACTTCTGAGTAAAAAAAAAACTATATATTAGCCTATTCGTATCATATCAGATCAATTACAATTAATACGCACCGAAATGGTAGTATATCGTATTGTTTCGTAAGATATGCATCGTGTATCGTAAGATACTAACAACACAACATAAAATTTTATCTTGTGATGGAGGTTTGTCATCACAGGTCATCATACTTTGTACGAGACACACGAGACAGTCAGATTATGTGGTTCAGCTTCACAATCCTATGGTAAACCCGATTTGTTCTTTTGAATTGAATTGTTCATTTCTATATTTGTTGGGTTATTTCATGCGATATTAACAACAATATTTCTTTACTTATCCAATTACAACGTATTAACTGCTAATTAACTGCTAATGTACCATTCTTTTAACAAATCTCAGTGTTGAGGCTATAAACGTAGCGCCTTCTTCTCGAACTTTGTAGAAGATCTAAATCTCAGCACGGAAGAACCAAATAAAGTGTTAATCCGTGGCACACTCAGACCCAAAAGAGAAAAAAAAAAAAACATATTGTGTCTATCCTTTGAGAGTACGTTAATATCTTTGCATGGAGCTATGAGAAAATGCCCTGTCTAGATTGAGCATCGTTGGACATCGAGCGAAAACGGTAAAACCGGTCAAGCAGAAATTCAAAAGATTGGATCCATAGGTTGTGCTACAAGTCAAAGAAGAGTAATTAGACTTCCATAAATTTCAGATTATCCTATCGTGAATCAACCCAACTAGGTTTCACTTTAGGTCATGTCCTGTGTCAAAATACATACTTATTGTCAATAACCAATCGTGGTTCTTTTATGGAATTTTTTGACTTACCCCCCACTTTGTTTATCACTAGGGGTGTGCATATTTGAACCAAACCGACCAAATCGAACCAAACCAAACCGAATCGGTCGGTTTCTAACCGAACCGATGGTCCGATCGGATTGGTTCGGCTTTGACCGTTTAGAAAACTGGTCGATTTGGTTCAGTTCACGGTTTGGTCATTCCAAAAACTGCTTAAACCGAACCAAACTGAACCTAATTAGTAACAACCTAAAGTTAGGTTTATATCCGGTCCAATTTATCCATCTCATGGTTTGTTTATCTTCCATCTTCAATTCATAGATCTATTAGGATTAGGGTTTATTTTCGAGAATCATTTTGAATTTGTGGAAGAATTTTATTATGCAAGTGATTTACTTAGAAGATTATTGTCCACTTTGGTATCTCATAAAAACATCTTCCAAACATGTGATGGTTAGGATTTATTTTTGTGTGAATTTACTTTGTGAAACACTTTTATATACTTGAAATTTTGTGTCTGATCAAAATCGATCAGCCGAACCAATCCAAACCAAACCAAGTCGGTCGGTTTCAAAACTGAGCCGACCAATTGGTTGGTTTGGTTTGGCTGTAATTATTTTCAAACCGATTAACTTCGGTTCGACTTTGGTTGTGACCAAATAGGTCGACCACCGACCGATGCACACCCCTATTTATCACTATTAAGGGTGCACCCCACTGTTTTGCATTAATGTACAACACCCTCCACTATGGACGGAATCCGTCAAAAATATTTTTGGACCAAAATGCCCTTGTCTTCTTCCTCCTTCCTCTTTTCTCTCACCCCTTCCCCCACCCCGCTCCCCCCCCTCCCTGCCTCCACCGTGCACTCCCCCCTCCCAGCCTCCGCTCCCCCCTCCCCGCTACCGCCCCCCCTCCTCGCAAGCAGCGGCAGCAACGGCAGCAGCAGCGGCGGCGGCGACAGCAACAACGGCAAGCAGCGACGGCGGAGGCGGGGAGGGGGGGAGGGGGCGGTGGCCGCGGGAGGCGGGGGGAGAGAGGAAAAGAGGAAAAAGAAAATGGGAGAAGCATTTTGGTCAAAACAGTTGACCGTTAATTTCTGACGGATTTTGTCCAAAGTGGGAGGTATTGTACATTTTTGTCAAACAGTGGGGTGCACCTTGAAATGGGGTAAACAAAGTGGGGGGCAAGTAAAAAATTCCTTCTTTTATTTATTATTTCATTGTCATATTTGCACTTGGTGTAGGGATTCCACAACCCGACTTCAACCGAGTGTCGAATCTTCAAAGATTATAGAAGGAATGTCTAATCTAGATTGATCAATTGTAGTAGATGGTTCATTCTAGATGGATTGAATGGAGAGGAGGGTGAAATACATAAAAAATGCACAACCTATCCCAACTTGAAACATGGTTTCTTTCGTGCACGGTGTCACATCCAACCCCCACACTTACCCCTCCTGAATTAATTCCTTATTTGAATGCTAATCTGTCTCGTACTTAGACACACGTTAAAATAGATGCAAAGTTCTGCTAGAATTGTGTTGGAATGGTGGACTACAAGAAAAGAGCTATCCTAGTTGGGGCACAATTTAGGGCCTGTCCTATATGATTTAAAAAAATTAAAAGGGACATGCTTATTTAAGTGAAGGACCATACCCATATACTAACGACTCAATTATCCCAATGTATCCAATGTGGGACGAGACATTGATCTAAGTCTCCTCCCGGAAGCCTTCTTGGGTGCGAGACACTCCGAGACATCGGCACTCAAACCAACCCGGTAAGTAATCATGAACGAGTCATAAACGACCAAACCCATAGCCAATTTCAAGTTAACAAGTTAATGGCAGTTCAAAAGAGAAATAAATTTGATTTCTGCACAAAGAATTTTATCTAGACTAATCTAAGAGTAAGAGGCTATACCGACACTCGAAAAATCAGTGTCGTGTCCAAACTGCACAATGCTGGACATGACACGGGCACTCCAAAGTACACTAGGACACACCTGTCATGTCCGAGTCGTGATGTGTTGCACTTGTGTGTCCGCTCAACATAGGCCAGCTCTAATAGAATGAACTACTCGGTAGACACAAGTTCATAATCGGTGATGAAGCGAATAAGCCCTCACCTCCGTGGATCAGCTTGGTGGACCTCGACGAGGTCCCGGAGGAGAAGTCCTCCCGCTCCACCAGGCCCACGCGGAGCCCCCTCGCCGCGGCGTCGAGCGCAACGCCGCAGCCCGTGGCGCCCCCGCCGACCACGAGCACGTCGAGCGGGCTGACCGGGCTCGTACCCGCCAGAGCCGCCTCCTGCACCTCCCTTCTCGGCACCTCCGCGAACGGATCGGCGATCCTCCGCCGCGCGCCGTCGATCCCGGCGGCGCTTCGGTCGCTCGCCGCCGCCGGGGTCTGGATCAGGGTTAGCGATACTCCTCCGGCGGCGGCGGCGGCAGCCGCGGTGGGGAGGAGTCGGCGGAGTCGAGATGAGGCCATAAATGATCGATATTCGATCGGTTGTTCTTTTTTTGGGATCGATTGGGATGACGACGACGGAGCCTTTTTATAGAAGTGGCAGCGGGGAAGTGGTGGTCGAATTACGGAATTGACCTTGGTGTTTTGTGTTTGTGCTGTGGTTCGGACCGGGACCGTCAGGACTCACGAATTTGTAAGAAGGTTGGATGGTCCGAGACGGCTGGGCTGGGCCTGGCTTCTTTTGTTTGTCCGTGACAGTTATGACTCCCAGCAACAAGGAGACATGTCACGTGTATGACATGTGGGCTGTTCGGGAGGGCTAAACCAGAGTCCGATCCGGTAAATTGTTAGTAGATTGGGTTAGGATCGAAGATACTTGAGCTCGAACTTGGATTCGGGTTAAAATATTTGAACCCGATCGAAAATCGGGTACCCAAAGAATCCGAAACCCGACATACATATAATTTATATATATAGTTATGTATACATTGTTTCATATTTTTTAAGTGAAAAGTTTAAACCCTAAAATTTTCAACCCAAGCTCTTCAACTCCTTCTAAGCCTCATGTCAGTTTGCATTTGTAATAAATGATGCTTGATTGCTATTTCATTGTGTTTATCTTCTTTAAAATTATTTTAAATTTTATATTAGTGTCCGATGAATCCAATAGATCGATCCAACCCAAACTTCCTTCGGACTCGGTCTTGGACTTCATATATTGAACCCAGTGTCGGATTGGGCATGGACTCGGACTAGACTTATTATTCATCAGGTTGGGCTCGGGTTAAGCTCAAGTCCGACCCAACTCGTCAGAGTTGCACCCGTAGTTTGGTTACTATATGTGGACTTCAAACAGTGGAGAGGGACTTACCACTTTCATTGTTTGGTAAAACATGAGAGTGAGAATTAAATTTAGAAGTAGATTTTTTTTGGAATGCCGGACGTAACTGTAAGCCTCGTGGATTTTAGGGTTATTTTTTTTAATTTTAAAATCACGATGTTGCTATCATATATGTCGGAATCGAAAATGGTTCCATACATATGAAGTTAGGAAACTGTGTGTAGTAATGTTGAGACCCTTGTTAGCAATTCGGCGAATGGGAAAAATTCGGAACGACAAAAGTACAAGTATAAATCGATACCGTGCAAATAAAATACGTTCAAAAATTCGGTTAAACATTCAAAAAATAGAAATATTAAGGTTAGAAACTTCACATTCTTAAATATGTTGTCAAATTTGGTTAATTAAACAGGTTTTCAACACGTTTTTTGTGCTAAATTTGTCCATAATTTATACAGAACTTTGCATGCTTAAAATTTACGTACTGATTTGGATCTGTCAAAAGTACGCAAGTATTATACGTTTATGAAATATACGAAAAAATTCGCGTATAATACGAATTTTATTCGGGTGATTGCTAACAGGGGTTGAGACTACTTGTAAGGTTGTTGGCATAGGAAATATCAAGATCAGAATGCATGATGGAGCTGTCAGGACACTAACAGGAGTTCGTCATGTACCGGATTTGAAGTGAAATATTTGAACTTTAGGTTCTAAGGGATTAGGGATGCATAATTACTATAGGGCGTGGAACAATAAAATTTTGGGAAAGGCGATCGTTATGTTCATCATATGAAAAAGAATAATAAAAGAAAAAAAAAAAAAGCTTGTATGTGTTTGAAGGCCAAGGGATTCGTTGGCAAGGATCCAACCGAATAGTGCTTGTTATGTTTAAAATATGGAGGAAACTCCTACTTATCCCTAATTGGTCAAGTCCAATAGACATTTGAACTCACCAACTCGGACAAAGCATGAAGTAACTCCATATTAGGGACTGTTTGGATAGATGTAACTTTTTGAAAGTGTAAAACTGACACTTACGTCATGATGAGTTGCAGTTGAAAGTGTAAAAGTGATACTTTCCAAAATGTGTTTGGATGTAGTACTTTTTGTCTGCTGCAAGTGGAAGAAAAATGGATTTGGTGTTTGGATGGTTGTTGAAAGTGGAGAAAAAACGAGTTCGGTTGTTTGGATGGTTGTTGAAAGTGGATATTGGAATTGTAGATATGAGAACCCATAATTAAATTAATTGCGATAATTAAATGCAAAAAATGCATTAACTATTATAATTAAATTAATTACCATAATATAAAGTATGATTATTATAATTTAAATATAAAATATAATTATTAAAATACAATTAATTTTACATAATATGAGTTATTATTCTTTCACACAAGTAATTAATATATAATTAGTAAATATAAAATTTCTAAAATATAAAGTAAGATTATTATAAATGAAAAAAAAATTGTTACACAAATAATTGTTCCAAGAGCTCATCCTTCAATAGTATATTAATTACTACTAATTAGCTATTAATTATCTGCCTTATATTCTGGACTTTTCTTACATTCTGGCTCTTCTCTCTCCAGACTCTTATTCCTATTCTTCTTCTTCTTCCTCCGCCCCTCATCTGACCGGAGCCAAAACCCCTCCCTCCCCTCCGCCTTCCCCTCCCTCTCCTCCGCCCCTCCCCTCTGCCCGAGTCCGCACGACCCCTGCCGCCGGAGACCGGCCACCTCATTCCTCTTCAAATTCGGCTGCTTCTCAACCTCCATCGTCACCGTCGACCTCCGAGCCCTCCAGAGGGCCTCTCCGCCCACCACCCCCCGCAGTCACCGCCGGCCCCTCTCCACCGCCGACCACATGCTACTGTCCGAGAACGCGTCATAGTGGTCGGATGGTCAGGTTGCTGCCAAAGAAGGGAGGTCGGATGGGATCCGGTGACCCCTTCCCTTCACCATCACCATCATCAGAACCCCCCCCCCCCCCCCCCCCCCCCCCCCCCTCTCTCTCTTCCACCCACTCCTCTCATACAGTTTCATGAGTTCCTGAGGAGTTTTAGCAAAAAAATAGACGAGGTGAAAAGTGGAAAAAAGAAGGGGACATGAAACTGCTATTCCATCACATCAAACAAATTTTACTCTCTTTCCATGTCCAGCCAAACACCTGAACTTGTCCAAGTTCCACAAAAAACTGAAAAACCCACCACATTCAGCTGGGTTGCATGCAACAAAACAGGCCCTTAATATGGAGTTACTTCATGCTTTGTTCGAGTTGGTGAGTTCAAATGTCTATTGGACTTGACCAATTATGATAAATGCATCAATGTGCTTATGGCTACAAATAAGAGTCAAGGTCTAGATTGCTAGGATTTGACTATCATTTGAATTAAAACAAGATTTAAATCTAGATTTGGTTTTATATTAACTAATCTAATTTACTAATCCTAACAAAAGTTTGATTGCTTTCAACGATTATATAGCCTATATAAATAAGGTTATTGCTTAATGTAGTTTCTAACTGTGAGGGTTTTTAGCATTTGGATTTATTGAGAGAAAGAAATGTAGGCTTTGGGTTGGAGAATTGGTTGTACTTAAAAATATTAGTAAAATGAATTAATTTTCATAATTAGATGATTGTTCGTATAATCACGATACCTCCTTTCACAACATGTTTCATGTTCCTGTATTTTGGTTCTCTCATACTTCTCATGATCTGACTTATTATTGTCAATTGACTGTAGGATAACTAGACTCTCCTTATATCCGTCTTAGGGCTACTTTGGATTACCGTTGAATTTTATATGTGCTCCACTTGGTGTCAAATGCAAGGATCGTCAAGCGAGTTCATTTCGGATTGAAGAAGAGTCTATATATGAAGTAGGCTCCGTGACAGTGATACAAAAAGTTTGAATCATTTATGGGGCGAACATGGTTATGCATGCACGACATCGACCATTATGCATTTGTGAAGCATTTTGTTGAGGATGATATTTTTATCATTTTATTGTTTTATGTGGATGATATGCTATTGGTGGATCAATATGCCATCACGATAGAGGAGTTGAAGCGCCAACTGGACGCGACCTTATGTATGAAAGATTTGGGCGTAGCTAGGGATCAGTCGAAAGAGAGTCCAAGTTGTTGTGGTTGTCTTAAAAGAAGTACATTTACCGGGAGTGTTTCGGGGTGGAGGGATCAAAGAAAGTGAGCACCCCTCTTGCAGCTCACTTTAAGCTCATTGTAGAGCAATGTCCATCAACCGAGGACGAAAAAAAAAAAGATATGGATAAAGTTCTATCTTTGTTAGTTGTTGGGAGTCTCATGTATGTCATAGTATGTATAAGGCCATATATTGTTCCCACAGTTGGTATGGTTAGCAAGTATTTCTCTAATCCGAGGAGGATACATTAGAGTGCGGTCAAGTAGATATTTGTTATCTTCAGGACATTGTAGATTGGTAGCTTTCATTCGGGAAAGACGAATCGAAGTTGGTTGGGTTTATCGATATTGATATGACTGGAGATGTAGATACTAGGAGATCGACTTCGGACTATGTCATGATGTTTGTTGGTGGAGTAGTTTCGTGACAGTCGCAATTGCAGAAGTGTGTTTGCCTTGTCTACGATAGAGGTAATGTTCATTGCGACGACATAGGCTTGCAAAGAGTTACTATAGATGAAGTTCTTACAGAAAATTGAGCTTAAGCAAGAGGAGTATGTTTTTCTTTTCGATAGCTGGAGTGCTATTCACCATGGAAGAATCCAACATTTCATAGTCGGTTAAAGCATATTGCAACTCGGTATTATTGGATATGAGATGTAGTGCCCCGTCCCGCTCAGTCAATCGGAGGAATCGAAACGCCGACGGCGTTCGGCCTTAACATTGCAACGGCTGCTGGAAGACATTGCTCGGTCGAAGCGACCGCTCGCTCAGGTGGGATAGTTTCGGTAAACTTGTCTCATCTTAGCCTTCACATAATAAATCGTGTGTTTTCAACATGCACAATAGGCTTGATAATAAAAGAGACGAATCCACATAGCTAAGGGAATAATTCCGACGGGTCGAAATGAGTTAGAACATGGAAAAAGGTCCAACGGTCGGCTTAGAGTTGGTGCACGGCGTGCTTTGAAAATGACACTCGGTCCTTCGTTCCGTGGCTTGGGAGAAGGAAAGTTGGTCTTCGGTGCAAAAGCTAAGAGTTAGCCTAAGTCATAGGCTTCGCCCGCGTAAATGCTTGATAAAGCATGCACGCTTCCACTGTGCAAGGCTTGGCATAGCCTTTGCTTGTCCCTCGGGTTAAGTTGTAGGCTTGAGTAAGTAAGGCAAAGTTATGCCGGTCGACCTAAGTTATTCCAAGTGTTGTCCCGCTCATTCTGCGGTTGTCAAGTTAAGTAGTCCCACGATCTCAAGGCCCGTCGACTTGGGCAGGAGTGTCGCGCAGAGCACGATTGGCTTAAGGCACGATGCACGGACTTAGTGTTTAAGGCAAGGATCACAATTGATTCAAAGTGAGTTTTGAGAAAGGACTATCAAATAGGCATTCATGAGTTGAACCAAATGATAGGGTAACAAGGAAGGAAATGTTCACGACCGTGGGTCGTCGAGGGGTCTCAAGGAAAGGAATGCTCGCGACCGTGGGTCGTCGAGGGGTCTCAAGGATAGAAGTCTTGGTTTTGGTAGAGGAATGACTGTGTGAGACGTCAGTTTGTGTCGAGTCTTGCATGGTTATTTGATAACTTGTCGACAAGGGCGATGAACCCTCGAGCGGTAACCCTTGGCCAAGGGGCCGACTCGGCCTAGGAGGGAACAGGGTATAGTCGTGCGTAAGGTTTTGGCACAGGTTAAGCAGGGACTTGCGACGGGACTAGCTACTTGCGTCGAAAGGATCCCGATTAACAAAACTATATGTCAAGATATAGCTTGTGATGTTAGTGACCAAGTTCATATAGATGTCGACAAATAGCGGCTAACCGCGTGTATGCCTTTGAATTTAGTTGAGTTGAAGGTGTGTACAGTTAGAACATAAAGTTTGGGCCTAAGATTGGGTTTCAACATAGGCGTCGTGCTTCGGCACGAGATGTGGCGTCAAGTCTTGAATTGTCGGCATATAAGTTGCTTAAGTTGGTTGAGTTGTTTGAGTTTAAGTCGGAAAACCGTCGCAAGGCAAAGTTGGTTGAGTGACACTAACATTCACAAGTCTTGATTGGGTCAGTTGGTGGTCAAAGTAGCAAGGGCCGCTAGGCGGCAAGGGCCGCTAGGCGGCAAGGGCCGCGAGGCAGCGATATGGTTAAGTCTTACCGAATTGCGAGGCACGGCCTCAGCAAGGGTTTGTAGCACGGTCACACCGAAAATGGAGCTTAATCGCGTAGTTGCATCTCTGATTTTAAGCCGTAAGGAAAATACGACTTGATAGGTTAACGTTGTTGGCACGAGAAGGGTCTTGAGGCAAGGTATGAGCTACATTGTCGTTGCAAGCACGAGATGGTCTATAGATACAAAATAAGCAAGGCGTCGGTCATAAAACTGATCCTAAGGCAAGACTAGAAAGATAATTGAATAGAAGGGACTATGTTGTACAAAAGTAAATCAAACGTGCGGGTTTTGTATGGGTGGACGAGGAGCTCATTCCACCAGTACAGTTGAGTACTGACACCCACATAGTTTCTATGTGCAGGCACAGGTAGAAGCTCGTGGCGCGGAGCTCGCTTGGATGCGTCGAGGCACGAAGTTCCTTGGCGACTCGAAGCGTACGACCGCATGGAGAAAAAACTTATACGGGACATAATGTATGGACGTCGTCTTCCGAAGCTTCCGCTGGATCGACAAATGTATTGAGAGATGAGAGAGAGCTGAGTGACTTGTAATGTGAGCTGAGTGAGCATGAGAGACTTGTAATTCTGGCCTTGCGCCCCCAATGTAACCGTTGTTTCGATATCAATAAAAGAGCTTCTTTGAATAACTTGTGTTTGTTCTAAATTCTGCTGCTATTATTCAATATCTCTGCACGGGACTTCTGTGCGACGACCCCGTCGCAGCCGCTAAAATCGGCCGTTATGGAACCCGCCTTGACGAGCACAATCTAGGCTCGTGCGGCATCACGCCTTAGCGAGGACGATCGCTCCTACGGGAGCGGGGAGTGACATAATGGTATCAGAGCATGGCTTTACGTCCTTGGACTATCGATTGAATTCTTTAACTCGTTGTTCCGCAAAACTCTGAATGTTGCTTCCGCATATTGATATCGTTGGTGCGCTCTCTCTCAAATGTCCTACGGATGTCCATACAATAAGTCTATCTATTTTGCAAAATGTAGGAGAACAGTTTTTGATAAAACAAAAGGATGGTTCGCGTGGGCACGGTTGGCTAAGTCGGGCTGGGCATATACACCAAAGTTGCGTCGACCTTAGAAAAGTCGAGTGCGAGATTTGTAACGTTTCGAGCTAGAATGAGTTGAACTCGATTGAGTAACAGGGATGACTATCGATAGGGGTGCTATCGAGCGACGATATCGTCGGTGCGATATAGATGAGCGTGCTTGAAAATTGAGAAAAGTTTTGAACGGGATTCGAAAAGTCGATTTTGATTCGAATGACGGTCTTGAGGATTTTTTGAATGACTTCATCCCTGAGTGGTGTATGCGATAGCCTCAGGGATGTCGAACGATCGAGGATTCGGGGGTATCGATGAGTCTATCAGCAAGCGTCGCGTGCATGCAAAGCCATAGATTGAGTATCGATGAATAAGTTTTAGTCTTGAAATTAGACGAGTGGATTCGAACGACCTAGAATTGAAGTGCACGGAACGTGCACGGGATTAAGGATTGTGCAAGTGTGAAACGTAAAAATAATCGAGTAGAAGAAATCGAATCGAGAAAAGTTAGGGTGTACGAATGGATGACATGATCGAGGAAATTGATGCGGATCGTATACGAAAAGTTAGCACGACAGGTAGATAGCGTGCATGGAAGACTTGATTTTAAAGTTACGCGAATGACTCTAAGGATTGGATTGAATGTTGCTCGATGATTTGGGTTAGCAAAGAATAATACGAATTGAGGAAATACGTGGGTCGATGACTTAAGATGGACGGATGAACGATACGTGAGTTTGGTTTGAGGAAATTGATGTTGTGAATGAATCGAGGGATAATGATCGAACATGAATTTGAATGTCGAGGAGATTATCTAGTCGGACGATGGCATCATTCGTACGACTCGAAATTGGTTGCAAAGGAAGATCGTCAGGTTATGTATATCATCGATGGTATTGAGGCGTATCAAAGATCGATATGCGATAACTCGGGGGTACTCTGACTCGACGAATGACGATCGTGCAAGTATTATTGTTCGGTTGGATGCGATACTTAGGATTTTGATCGAGATAAATGTTGGATGAAAATGATCGTGTCTTGATGGTTACGTTGATAGCCACAACGTCGACGATATTGTCTTACGCGAGCGCAACTCCAGCCTCGCACATGCGTTGTGTCGGATTTGGGGTGATTGTTCCACGCGAGCGCTGACATGGTGATTCATGTCGCGGGAATGATCGAACTCAGAAAATCAGGACGCGGCAACGTTGATTGTCTCGACTTGTCGGTTTGACGCGAAGGTGAATTCGAGGATGTTTGGACTTGCGACTGATGAATGAAAGAAACTTGAGGATTGAGTAGGTCCAATCCGCGCATCGAGAATGAACTAGTCTAGATGCAAAACAAGAGTTACGTCTCGATGAGGATGATTATCCCGCGGGAGCGTGCATGGTGATTCATGCCCACCGTGGAAAATCTGACTCGCGTGAGATCGGGACACAACATATTGTTAAGCTAGACGACCTCATGATCGATTACGTGAATTGGAATAGATGACTTAGGAAATATGGAATGTGGAATTTTGGTTAGCAATGAATTGCATCATAGCGTGCTCGAATTGAGAAAGATTGATAGGCGATCTGTGTCGAACGTGTTCAAAGAGATAGACTATGCGAAATTGCTTGTTGAACGAGTGAGATTGATATGTTAAGGAATTGGTTGAAACGTAAGTTGTCATAGGATGGCTTTGCTAAATGACTCGGACCCCATGCGATGAAATATTAGGATGTGCGTAGGAGATCGATGCTCGATGTTTAGAAATCGGAGTGATGCGAGCTTGGGTAGAAAATCCCGTACTATCAACTTGGTTTGACCTTAGAATGGGGTTAGTGTTGATATCGTTGTTTGGGAACTATGATTCCAATACTGGCGGAAAGACATAGCCTAGCAGTTAGGCAGACGTTCCGGTGCGGAGCGATAGGAATGGTGAAGGCACCACTCATGAGGCTCGGTTGACATGCATGTATATCAAGGATGCTTGAATGCGTGCACGATCCGACTCGAGTGGTGATGGCAGGATTCGCTATCACGAGGCTTGGTTGAAATGCATGTATTTTGGGGACGCCTAAGATATGTGCACGATCTATACTAAGTGATATGTTGAATTCAAGTAAGATTTGAGGAACGAGGAAGTATAGAGGATTTTGAGATCGTAAGTTTTGAAGAAAGGATTGAGGGTAGCACGAGCGTGGCTCGGATTTGAGTAAGGCATAGGAGAATTGTGTGCGAGAGTTCTTGAATGTTGAGTAAAGTGATAAGTCGATAAGTGTACTCAGTTAGTTTCGAGGACGAAACTTTTTCTGAGTGGTGTATGATGTAGTGACCCGTCCCGCTCAGTCAATCGGAGGAATCGAAACGCCGACGACGTTCGGCCTTAGCCTTGCAACGGCTGCTGGAAGACATCGCTCGGTCGAAGCGACCGCTCGCTCAGGTGGGGTAGTTTCGGTGAACTTGCCTCATCTTAGCCTTCACATAATAAATCGTGTGTTTTCAACTTGCACAATAGGCTTGATAATAAAAGAGACGAATCTACATAGCTAAGAGAATAATCCCGACGGGTCGAAATGAGTTAGAACATGGAAAAAGGTCCAACGGTCGGCTTAGAGTTGGTGCACGGCGTACTTTAAAAATGACACTCGGTCCTTCGTCCCGTGGCTTGGGAGAAGGAAAGTTGGTCTTCGGTGCAAAAGCTAAGAGTTAGCCTAAGTCATAGGCGTCGCCCGCGTAAATGCTTGATAAAGCATGCACGCTTCCACTGTGCAAGGCTTGGCATAGCCTTTGCTTGTCCCTCGAGTTAAGTTGTAGGCTTGAGTAAGTAAGGCAAAGTTATGCCGGTCGACCTAAGTTATTCCAAGTGCTGTCCCGCTCATTCTGCGATTGTCAAGTTAAGTAGTCCCACGATCTCAAGGCCCGTCGACTTGGGCAGGACTGTCGCGCAGAGCACGATTGGCTTAAGGCACGATGCACGGGCTTAGTGTTTAAGACAAGGATCACAATTGATTCAAAGTGAGTTTTGAGAAAGGACTATCAAATAGGCATTCATGAGTTGAACCAAATGATAGGGTAACAAGGAAGGAAATGCTTGCGACCGTGGGTCGTCGAGGGGTCTCAAGGAAAGGAATGCTCGCGACCGTGGGTCGTCGAGGGGTCTCAAGGATAGAAGTTTTGGTTTTGGTAGAGGAATGACTGTGTGAGACGTCAGTTTGTGTCGAGTCTTGCATGGTCATTTAACAACTTGTCGACAAGGGCGATGAACCCTCGACCGGTAACCCTTGGCCAAGGGGCCGACTCGGCCTAGGAGGGAACAGGGTATAGTCGTGCGTAAGGTTTTGGCACAGGTTAAGCGGGGACTTGCGACGGGGCTAGTTACTTGCGTCGAAAGGATCCCGATTAACAAAACTATACGTCAAGGTATAACTTGTGATGCTAGTGACCAAGTTCATATAGATGTTGGCAAATAGCGGCTAACCGCGTGTATGCCTTTGGATTTAGTTGAGTTGAAGGTGTGTACAGTTAGAACACAAAGTTTGGGCCTAAGATTGGGTTTCAACATAGGCGTCGTGCTTCGGCACGAGATGTGGCGTCAAGTCTTGAATTGTCGGCATATAAGTTGCTTAAGTTGGTTGAGTTGTTTGAGTTTAAGTCGGGAAACTGCCGCAAGGCAAAGTTGGTTGAGTGACACTAACATTCACAAGTCTTGATTGGGTCAGTTGGTGGTCAAAGTAGCAAGGGCCGCTAGGCGGCAAGGGCCGCGAGGCAGCGATATGGTTAAGTCTTACCGAATTGCGAGGCACGGCCTCAGCAAGGGTTTGTAGCACAGTCACACGAAAAATGGTGCTTAATCGCGTAGTTGTGTCTCTGATTTTAAGCCGTAAAGCAAACACGACTCGATAGGTTAACGTTGTTGGCACGAGAAGGGTCTTGAGGCAAGGTATGAGCTAACATTGTTGTTGCAAGCACGAGATGGTCTATAGATACAAAATAAGCAAGGCGTCGGTCATAAAACTGATCCTAAGGCAAGACTAGAAAGATAATTGAATAGAAGGGACTATGTTGCATAAAAGTAAATCAAACGTGCGGGTTTTGTATGGGTGGGCGAGGAGCTTATTCCACCAGTACAGTTGAGTACTGACACCCACATAGTTTCTATGTGCAGGCACAGGTAGAAGCTCGTGGCGCGGAGCTCGCTTGGATGCGTCGAGGCACGAAGTTTTTTGGTGACTCGAAGCGTGCGGCCGCATGGAGAAAAGACTTATATGGGACATAATGTATGGACGTCGCCTTCCGAAGCTTCCGCTGGATCGACAAATGTATTGAGAGATGAGAGAGAGCTGAGTGACTTGTAATGTGAGCTGAGTGAGCATGAGAGACTTGTAATTCTGGCCTTGCGCCCCCAATGTAACTGTTGTTTCGATATCAATAAAAGAGCTTCTTTGAATTACTTGTGTTTGTTCTAAATTCTGCTGCTATTATTCAATGTCTCTGTACGGGACTTCTGTGCGACGACCCCGTCGCAGCTGCTGAAATCGGCCGTTATGGAACCCGTCTTGCACGAGCACAATATAGGCTCGTGCGGCATCACACCTTAGCGAGGACGATCACTCCTACGGGAGCGGGGCATGACATAATGGTATCAGAGCACGGCTTTACGTCCTTGGACTATCGATTGAATTCTTTAACTCGTTGTTCCGCAAAACTCTGAATGTTGCTTCCGCATATTGATATCGTTGGTGCGCTCTCTCTCAAAGGTCCTACGGGATGTCCATACAATAAGTCTATCTATTTTGCAAAACGTAGGAGAACAGTTTTTGATAAAACAAAAGGATGGTTCGCGTGGGCACGGTTGGCTAAGTCTGGCTGGGCATATACACCAAAGTTGCGTCGACCTTAGTAAAGTCGAGTACGAGATTTGTAACGTTTCGAGCTAGAATGAGTTGAACTCGATTGAGTAACAGGGATGACTATCGATAGGGGTGCTATCGAGCGACGATATCGTCGGTGCGATATAGATGAGCGTGCTTGAAAATTGAGGAAAGTTTCGAACGGGATTCGAAAAGTCGATTTTGATTCGAATGACGGTCTTGAGGTTTTGTTGAATGACTTCATCCCTGAGTGGTGTATGCGATAGCCTCAGGGATGTCGAACGATCGAGGATTCGGGCATGTCGATGAGTCTATCAGCAAGCGTCGCGTGCATGCAAAGCCATAGATTGAGTATCGATGAATAAGTTTTAGTCTTGAAATTGGACGAGTGGATTCGAACGACCTAGAATTAACGCGCACGGAACGTGCACGGGATTAAGGATTGCGCAAGTGTGAAACGTGAAAATGATCGAGTAGAAGAAATTGAATCGAAAAAAGTTAGGGTGTACGAATGGATGACTTGATCGAGGAAATTGATGCGGATCGTATACGAAAAGTTAGCACGACAGGTAGATAGCGTGCATGGAAGACTTGATTTTAAAGTTACGCGAATAACTCTAAGGATTGGATTGAATGTTGCTCGATGATTTGGGTTAGCAAGGAATAATACGAATTGAGGAAATACGTTGGTCGATGACTTAAGATGTACGGATGAATGATACGTGAGTTTGGTTTGAGGAAATTGATGTTGTGAATGAATCAAGGGATAATGATCGAACATGAATTTGAATGTCGAGGAGATTATCTAGTCGGACGATGGCATCATTCGTACGACTCAAAATTGGTTGCAAAGGAAGATCGTCAGGTTACGTATATCATCGATGGTATTGAGGCGTATCAAAGATCGATATGCGATAACTCGGGCGTACTCTGACTCGGCGAATGACGATCGTGCAAGTGTTATTGTTCGGTTGGATGCGATACTTAGGATTTTGATCGAGATAAATGTTGGATGAAAATGATCGGGTCTTGATGGTTACGTTGATAGCCACAACGTCGACGATCTTGTCTTGCGCGAGTGCAACTCCAGCCTCGTACATGCGTTGCGTCGGATTTGGGGCAATTGTTCCGTGTGAGCGCTGACATGGTGATTCATGTCGCGGGAATGATCGAACTCGGAAAATCAGGACGCGGCAACGTTGATTGTCTCGACTTGTCGGTTTGACGCGAAGGTGAATTTGAGGATGTTTGGACTTGCGACTGATGAAGAAAGAAACTTGAGGATTGAGTAGGTCCAATCCGCGCATCGAGAATGAACTAGTCTAGATGCAAAACAAGAGTTACGTCCCGATGAGGATGATTATCCCGCGGGAGCGTACATGGTGATTCATGCCCACCGTAGAAAATCTGACTCGCGTGAGATCGGAACACAACATATTGTTAAGCTAGACGACCTCATGATCGATTACGTGAATTAGAATAGATGACTTAGGAAATATGGAATGTGGAATTTTGGTTAGCAATGAATTGCGTCATAGCGTGCTCGAATTGAGAAAGATTGATAGGCGATCTGTGTCGAACGTGTTCAAAGAGATAGACTATGCGAAATGGCTTGTTGAACGAGTGAGATTGATATGTTAAGGAATTGGTTGAAACGTAAGTTGTCATAGGATGGCTTTGCTGAATGACTCGGACCCCGTGCGACAAAATATTGGGATGTACGTAGGAGATCGATGCTCGATGTTTAGAAATCGGAGTGATGCGAGCTTGGGTAGAAAATCCCGTACTATCAACTTCGTTTGACCTTAGAATGGGGTTGTCACTCCCCGTTCCCGGAATGCGTATTTTTATATATGTACAACTCATGTGTATTTATTTAGTATTTATCATGTATTATTCTGTATTTAAATTCCTTTAGTTTCATGTTAATTAATTATCTGCTCTTTAAATTTTCATGTTAATTATATTTCTGCAATTTTATTACCTGCATTTTATTTGTTGCTTTAGTCTTATTGGGTTTCAGCTTGGATGGATCTGTGCAACCCGGCCCACTAACTCCCACCTACCACCACCCTTCCTATTTAAAGCTTCCATCTCTTTCTCTCTCCTCATTACTTCATTCTCACCATTACTTCTTCTTCTTCCTCTCATTACTCTCCACCACCTACCAGCAGCAGGAGAAAGCAAGTGCAAACTTGCTTCTACTTGAGAACCATGTTTTTATGGTTCATTTGGCTTCTCGTTATGATTCTAAGAGAGTTTAGTTCTTAGTATTTTGGATTTCGTTGGCTTGTTTCTCCTAGATCTAAGTTTTGTATTCGGCTGTTCATGGGTTCTTAGTCCACCAACTTTGCGTGTATTTCTCTGGCACTGGAACAAGGCTCCATAGGGCGAGTTCGGGAGATGTTGTACGCACACGTTCTTACGTGCTCGCGTGAGACATCAGCCCAGTCACGCACACGTCTTTACGTATTTGCGTGTATTTTAGTCACGCTAACGTTCTCATGAGCGTGCGTATATTTTTTAGTCATGCTCATGTCTGTGCGTGTCTGCGTGACTTTTAAGTTACGCTCACTCTGTGCGTGTCTGCGTGACTTTTGAGTTACGTCCACTCTGTGCGTGCGTGTATTTTTAGTCACGCTCGCGTTTGCGTGCGTGACTTTTTACGATCACATTGTGCGTGACTTTTGGCGTGCGTGACTTTTCACCCTCACACTGAGCGTGCGTGCGTGAATCACTTGTCCCGCTTCACTTTTCACGCTCACGTTTACCTGAGTGTACTCCTTTTACGCTCACTCCTTCATGCCGGACTTGGCGTACTTTTTACGCATACGATTCTTGTGTGACTTTTGGACTTAGCTTAGACTGGTTAGCATGACTTCCTGACTTGGGAGTTTTATTTGTTCTATATTTTATTCATTTAATATTGGCATGATAATTCCCTATTATATCCTTACGCCTTTTTGCATAAACCCGAAAATCTTAGCATGTTAATATTTTAATACCTATGGTTGTGTATTAGTGCCAAGTGTCTGGATTGGTATATGGATATCCAGTATGACTGGAACTTGACCTCGAGAGTTATAGACTCGACCCTATTTGATGATAAATGACTTTCATGCCTTGTCACCATTAATGACGATGGTTATTTGACTAATTGATCATGCGTTCCTAGTTGGAACTAAGAGACTGGCTAGTCGTCTTATTAAAATGAATGAATGAGACACGTTCATGTTATGAACTATTGCGATCGACTGGCTGATCCCGAATATTGACATACATGCACATGCAGGCTTCAATCTATTTATTTAATTATTTATTTATTTATTTTTCTACAAAGAAGCATGTGTACTTTATGGTCAAGGCATGATTACCGTGGTTAGATTTGATTGTTGTATTACGCTATGTAAAACCTGCAACCTAACCGCACTGGTATCGTTGTAAGGTTGTGCATATCGTACCCCGTACAAAAGTACTCATTTGAATGACCATGATCCACGACATGGGATTTCACTCAACGTAGGGACTATTAAGTTAAATAAAATAATGATTGCATGGAGAGAATGGATTCCCGAGTTCTTATATGGCAGCCCCCTTGGGACGAGTAGTACCCGACGGGCCGGCTGGTTCCCACAGATACTGTAAATCTGCCACACGGGCAGGGAACAGTATCCGCTTTTATTATTATTGTATATTGTATATTGACGGGCGTCCTGCTAGGACTCATCTAATTCATACATGGCGCACATGATTGACTGGATAGACTAGCCTTGCTCGCACATAGTAAGAACTATAGAATCCCTAATTGCATTATTCCAGGATAACTTGGGACTCACAATAGCAAGCCGTAGAATTTGATTGGCCGTCCAAGATGATTTGTCTGTGTACTGTACTACTCTGTTACCTAATGGGATAATCAGAATGTCAGGACATGACGGGCCAACTTCTGTCCTTGTTTGGTTGGGAGGTTGGTTCGAAGTGTCGTGATGTGATGTGAATCCTAGTAGCAAGCAGAGATCTATTATTATATTCTTTTACTTACTGGTTTATGTCCTTCATATCGTCCTTCCTTGTGGTACTTGCTATTAGAGGTCTAACCTCTCTAGTTTTGCATGGCCAGATTTAGAGCCGGTCCCCGAGGACTCAGCTTACTTCTACCTCCAGGATGGTCAATACTAGAGGCATGATTGCATGAGGACTCGAGTGGGTTCCTTACTTCACCGCTCGTTTTGTTATTTACCTTTATACTTAGCCGTTTGGCACCGACATGTTGGTCGGATTGTCTTGTACTTACTTTTACATAATTGTAATTAAGTCAGACTGCAGCTGATAACAATTGTGTATACTTGCTATATCATCTGGCTATGTTTTGTAAAGCCAGATCTCAAGAACATTTTGACTGAGCGTTTGGGATGCCTTACTGCTTTATCTTACATGTTCTCTATTACTGTTTCTTGCTTGAATGATTGAGACAATAGATGTGAAATATCCATAGTAAGACTCTTATGTAGTATGCACCCCCTTGTCTGGTTAGACAGCATTGATCGTATTATACGGTATTCATCTACCCGTAATACGTAGCTTGCTGAGTCATTCCCCCGCTCTCCAGTATTCTGGTTCTGGGGCATGACAAGGTTTTAGTGGTGGCCCATGCAGGTCTGACTTCAGACTTGTGGGGTATTTTGATTTATAGGATGTCTTAATCACACATGTTCCCCCTTGATCTCCTGATTCGTTATTCTCAACTCTTGCTTGATATTCCGGTATTCTTTGACTTCATTAATCCTTCATGTCCGGTCGTTTGATTGTTCTTTTGTCCCTTTTCTTAGGGGCACTTCGTCCGCAACGGTCAGAGCTGGGCAGCAACAACAAGGGCAACATGGGCAACATGACCAGGTTGGTCAGCAACCAGGGCCAGTCTCACCTCAGGAGACTATCCAGGAAGAAGTGATAGTAGAACCAGCGATTGGACCGCAGTATCCGGATATTCCAAACCCACCCGTAGTTCCACCTACCCCTGTGGAAGTGGACACACCAGCCTTTCTGGAGATCATGAGAGGAATGATGGCTGCTCAGCAACATCAGATGTTGGCCCAGCAGCGCATGCACACTCAGCTACAAGAGCAGAATGTGTTGCTTAACCAAGGATTACAGACGGCTTTGGAAAGAGGAGTGAGGGCTGATTCAGGAGCATCAGCCAGGTTTTGCAAGTACAACCCCCGCCGTTTCGAGGGTACGGAGGATGCCATTTCAGCGGATGCATGGCTTAAGGATATGGAGGCTATTCTGACAGCAGCTAAGGTACCGGCAGAAGAACGTGTAGATCTAGTAAAGCTGTTACTTCAGGATCTCGCACGTGATTGGTGGGAATCAGAGGAAGTGGGCATCAGACGTCCTGTAGCTTGGGACGATTTCACAGCAAGATTCAAGACCAAGTACTATGGAGTTGTGGCGCAGTTTGAGCTACAACAGAAGTTTATCAACCTCAGGCAGGCCGACAAGACTGTAGATGCTTATGCAGCGGAGTTCTACAGATTGAGTAGATTCGCCCCAGAGATGGTAGCAACAGAGCGCCAGAGGGCTATGAGGTTTCAGCAAGGGTTTCATCTCGAACTTTTGCAATTGATAGAGGGACACAATTACCAAACTTTTGATAAGATATTGACGGCAACTCGAAGGCATGAGCTCACCATTCAGAGGCTTGCGACTAGAACTGGGGGTCAGAAGAGATCCCACAGTCAGATTGAAGGAGGAGGGGAGCAGCGCCCCGAACAACAGCACCATCCACTGGCATTCGTATCCACGATGTGGCAATACGATTTCCAGCGCCACCCAGGCAGCAGCAGCAACAGCAACAGAGGAAGAACCAGCAACCCCCGTCGGGCTGCACTTATTGTGGGAAGATGGGACACACTAGAGATGTGTGTCGGACATTGAATGGACTATGTCTGATATATGGAAATCCAGACCATCGGGTTACCACATGTCCCATGAATTCGAGGTCAGGAGGGCCAGGGCAGCAGTTTCCTGCTCTGCCAGCACCAGGGGCAGGCCAGTATCGAGGACTAGCGGTGGCAGTTAGGCCATTGGCGCAGCGTCCGTTAGTACCGCAGGCTCAGATGTTTCGGCAGCAGGGACCGCCGATGCAGCAACACCAACATAGACCACCCCAGCATCATCAAGGCAGGGGCCAGCAGCAACATCAGGCAAGGCTGCAGCATAGAAATCAGCAAGGAGGTCGAGGGCAGGCATTCACTCTGTCCTTAGGAGAGGCATTGGCATCGGAAGATGTTGTGGCAGGTAACATTCTCGTTGCCTCATATCCCGCAGTAGCATTGTTTGATTCGAGAGCATCCCATTCATTTATATCTGTACGATTTGCGATACGACTAGGAATGGAGTTCGAGGCATTGCCAGGGAGGTTGAATATACTCACTGGTAATGGGCTCGTAGGAGTTAGTAGAGTTATTTTAGCGTGTAGCGTTGTAGTTTGCGGGCATTCCTTACCCGCCCGGTTGATAGAATTTCCTGTTGGAAATTTCGACATTATCTTAGGCATGGACTGGCTGAAAGACAGTCATGCGACAATAGATTGTCGTAGAGGGAGTGTATTTTTTGATATTCCAGGCATGAAGAGATTTATCTTAGTCAGATCAGAGGCAACTCAGCAAGAACAGGGAGTAGTGACGGCAATGGAGGAAGTTCAGATTCCGAAGGTAGTTGAAGAATTTCTAGACGTATTTCCTGAAGAACTTCCAGGTCTACCACCAGTTAGAGATATTGAGTTCAGTATAGAATTGGCACCAGGAACTAAACCGATATCAGATCGAGTTTACAGAATGGCAGATTCAGAGCAGGCCAAGGTTTATCAGCACATAGAGGAATTGAAGGAGAAGAAGTTCATCCACGCTAGCGTATCACCGTGGGCAGCATGGTACTTGTGGGAAAGAAGGATGGGTCATCCAGATTATGCATTGACTACAGGAAGCTTAACGCAGCAACAATGAAGAACAAGTACCCATTACCCAGGATCGACGACTTATTTGATCAGTTGAGCAAGGCTAGAGTTTTCTCCAAGATAGATCTTCGTTCAGGGTACCATCAGGTGAGGGTTCGGAAGGAAGATATTCCCAAGACAGCATTCTGGTCGAAGTATGGGCATTATAAATTCTTAGTAATACCGTTTGGTTTGACCAATGCTCCAGCAATATTCATGGATTTGATGAACCGCATCTTTATGCCATATTTAGACCAGTTTGTCATTGTGTTTCTTGACGACATTCTCGTATACTCTGCTAGTGAAGAGGAGCATGAAGACAACCTCAGGAAAGTGTTGCAGGTTCTGAGAGAGAACCAGTTGTATGCCAAGCTCAGCAAGTGTGAGTTTTGGTCGGATCACATTTCATTTTTGGGTCATATCATATCAGGAGCTAGAGTAGCAGTAGATCCCAAGAAGGTAGAAGCAGTAGAGAGTTGGCCAGTACCCAAGACCGTAGCAGATGTGCGGAGTTTCTTGGGGTTGGCAGGGTATTACAGAAGATTTGTATCAGACTTTGCAAGGCTTTCAGCACCCATGACCCGCTTGACCCGGAAGGATGTGCCATTTGTTTGGTCGGCAGAATGTCAGGCATCATTCGAGACTTTGAAGCAGAAGTTGATATCAGCACCTATCCTTACATTGCCAGTTGGGCCCGGAGGTTTTACAGTATATTGTGATACGTCAGGTAAAGGACTTGGATGTGTCCTTATGCAACATGGGAAGGTGATAGCGTATGCATCTAGGCAGCTTCGGGACCACGAGAAGAATTACCCAACTCATGATTTAGAGTTAGCGGCAGTAGTATTTGCTCTGAAGCTATGGAGGCATTACTTATATGGTGACCGAGTGGAGATGTACACAGACCATAAAAGTCTGAAGTACATCTTTACTCAGAAAGAATTAAACATGAGGCAGAGAAGATGGCTGGAGTTGATTAAGGATTATGATATGGAGCTTCAGTATCATCCAGGCAAGGCTAATGTAGTGGCAGACGCTCTCAGCAGAAGAGGCGGCACATTTATGTTGACAACGCAGAGGCATATCTTAGAAGACCTTCAGGAGATGGGCATTGAAGTTATATTTCCTAGAGATGTAGGAGTTCTAACTAGTCTACAAGTCCAATCTGACTTGGTAGACAGGATCAAGGCAGCTCAGGCACAGGACCCGAGGATTCAGAAGCTTAGGGCAGAATGTGAGTCAGGGCTCAGGAAGGAGATGAGGATTCATGAAGATGGTATACTTAGGTTTGGATCGCGTCTATGTGTGCCTAGTGAGGATATCAGACAGGAGGTTATGGCAGAAGCTCACAGTTCTCAGTATTCTATTCACCCTGGAGGGACCAAGATGTACCAAGATATCAAGCAGCATTTCTGGTGGAACGGGATGAAGAGGGAGATAGCTAGATTTGTTTCCCATTGCTTGGTATGTCAGCAAGTGAAGGCAGAACAGCAGAGGCCAGCTGGGTTATTGCAACCGCTTTCTATTCCGGAATGGAAATGGGAGCATATTACAATGGACTTTGTGACCGGTTTACCAAGATCGCCAAGTGGTAAAGATGCTATTTGGGTGATAGTAGACCGACTTACGAAGGTAGCACACTTTCTTCCCTTCAGAGTAGGGCAATCTACAGAAAAGTTGGCAGAATTATATATGCAACAGATAGTCAGGCAGCATGGAGTCCCTGTCAGTATTGTGTCGGATCGAGATACCCGCTTTACATCACATTTTTGGAAGAGCTTACATCATAGTCTGGGTACCAAGTTAAGGTTTAGCACGGCTTACCATCCGCAGACGGATGGGCAATCAGAAAGAACGATTCAGACTTTAGAAGATATGTTACGAGCTTGCACTCTAGATTTTGGAGGGTCTTGGGAAAGTCACCTGCACTTGGTCGAGTTCTCATACAATAATAGTTATCAGGCCAGTATCCAGATGGCGCCATTCGAAGCATTATATGGTAAGAAGTGCAGGTCACCGCTAGCATGGGATAATATTGGAGAGAGGAAGATGCTAGGCCCGGAAATGATTGTTCAGACGGTTGAAGTAGTTAAAGGAATTAGAGAGCGACTTCGAGTTGCGCAGGATCGGCATCATCATTGGGCGGACCAGCATCGTAGGCCGTTAGAATTCTCTGTTGGGGACCACGTATTCTTGCGGATCTCACCTGCTCGTGGGGTCATTAGATTTGGCGTTCGCGGGAAATTGAGTCCGCGGTACGTGGGCCTATTTGTTATCCTTGATCGGATAGGCGATGTTGCTTATCGTTTATCACTTCCACCTTCGTTACGAGAGGTGCATGACGTGTTTCATGTATCTCAATTACGTAGGTATGTATCGGACCCAAGCCATGTCCTCGATCACTCTGAGCTGGTTGTTGGTACCAACCTGTCTTACGAGGAACAGCCTGTGTCCATTTTGGACCGAAGAGAGAAGATACTCAAGAACCGAACAATTAGTCTTGTCCGTGTTGCTTGGGGTTATCACTCCTTGGGAGAGTCAACGTGAGAACGTGAGGATGATATCCGATCATGGTATCCACACCTGTTTGACTCACAAGGTATATCTTTTTCTGTATACCTTGATTGTCTTGATCCTTCATGTTTATCACCTTATGGGTAGAGTTACCTGATATCGTAGATTGATGGATTTACATATATAGTACTTGCTTTTGATATGGTAACAATGATTGCTTGCTCACTAGAATTGCTTGTATTAGTTTAGCTCTGATATTTCTATCCGGCTTGGATTTGAAATTTCGAGGACGGAATTTTTCTAAGGTGGGTAGAGATGTCACTCCCCGTTCCTGGAATACGTATTTTTATATATGTACAACTCATGTGTATTTATTTAGTATTTATCATGTATTATTCTGTATTTAAATTCGTTTAGTTTCATGTTAATTAATTATCTGCTCTTTAAATTTTCATGTTAATTATATTTCTGCAATTTTATTACCTGTATTTTATTTGTTGCTTTAGTCTTATTGGGTTTCGGCTTGGATGGATCTGTGCAACCCGGCCCACTAACTCCCACCTACCACCACCCTTCCTATTTAAAGCTTCCATCTCTTTCTCTCTCCTCATTACTTCATTCTCACCATTACTTCTTCTTCTTCCTCTCATTACTCTCCACCACCTACCAGCAGCAGGAGAAGGCAAGTGCAAACTTGCTTCTACTTGAGAACCATGTTTTTATGGTTCATTTGGCTTCTCGTTGTGATTCTAAGAGAGTTTAGTTCTTAGTATTTTGGATTTCGTTGGCTTGTTTCTCCTAGATCTAAGTTTTGTATTCGGCTGTTCATGGGTTCTTAGTCCACCAACTTTGTGTGTATTTCTCTGGCACTGGAACAAGGCTCCATAGGGCGAGTTCGGGAGATGCTGTACGCACACGTTCTTACGTGCTCGCGTGAGACATCAGCCCAGTCACGCACACGTCTTTACGTGTTTGCGTGTATTTTAGTCACGCTAACGTTCTCATGAGCGTGCGTATATTTTTTAGTCATGCTCATGTCTGTGCGTGTCTGCGTGACTTTTGAGTTACGCTCACTCTGTGCGTGTCTGCGTGACTTTTAAGTTACGTCCACTCTGTGCGTGCGTGTATTTTTAGTCACGCTCGCGTTTGCGTGCGTGACTTTTCACGATCACATTGTGCGTGACTTTTGGCGTGCGTGACTTTTCACCCTCACACTGAGCGTGCGTGCATGAATCACTTGTCCCGCTTCACTTTTCACGCTCACGTTTACCTGAGTGTACTCCTTTTACGCTCACTCCTTCATGCCGGACTTGGCGTACTTTTCACGCATACGATTCTTGCGTGACTTTTGGACTTAGCTTAGACTGGTTAGCATGACTTCCTGACTTGGGAGTTTTATTTGTTCTATATTTTATTCATTTAATATTGGCATGATAATTCCCTATTATATCCTTACGCCTTTTTGCATGAACCCGAAAATCTTAGCATGTTAATATTTTAATACCTATGGTTGTGTATTAGTGCCAAGTGTCTGGATTGGTATATGGATAACCAGTGTGACTGGAACTTGACCTCGAGAGTTATAGACTCGACCCTATTTGATGATAAATGACTTTCATGCCTTGTCACCATTAATGACGATGGTTATTTGACTAATTGATCATGCGTTCCTAGTTGGAACTAAGAGACTGGCTAGTCGTCTTATTAAAATGAATGAATGAGACACGTTCATGTTATGAACTATTGCGATCGACTGGCTGATCCTGAATATTGACATACATGCACATGCATGCTTCAATCTATTTATTTAATTATTTATTTATTTATTTTTCTACAAAGAAGCATGTGTACTTTATGGTCAAGGCATGATTACCGTGGTTAGATTTGATTGTTGCATTACGCTATGTAAAACCTGCAACCTAACCACGGTATCGTTGTAAGGTTGTGCATATCGTACCCCGTACAAAAGTACTCATTTGAATGACCATGATCCACGGCATGGGATTTCACTCAACGTAGGGACTATTAAGTTAAATAAAATAATGATTGTATGGAAAGAATGGATTCCCGAGTTCTTATATGGCAGCCCCCTTGGGACGAGTAGTACCCGACGGGCCGGCTGGTTTCCACAGATACTGTAAATCTGCCACACGAGCAGGGAACAGTATCCGCTTTTATTATTATTGTATATTGTATATTGACGGGCGTCCTGCTAGGACTTGTCTAATTCATGCATGGCGCACATGATTGACTGGATAGACTAGCCTTGCTCGCACATAGTAAGAACTATGGAATCCCTAATTACATTATTCCAGGATAACTTGGGACTCACAATAGCAAGCCGTAGAATTTGATTGGCCGTCCAAGATGATTTGTCTGTGTACTGTACTACTCTGTTACCTAATGGGATAATCTGAATGTCAGGACATGACGGGCCAACTTCTGTCCTTGTTTGGTTGGGAGGTTGGTTCGAAGTGTCGTGATGTGATGTGAATCCTAGTAGCAAGCAGAGATCTATTATTATATTCTTTTACTTACTGGTTTATGTCCTTCATATCGTCCTTCCTTGTGGTACTTGCTATTAGAGGTCTAACCTCTCTGGTTTTGCATGGCCAGATTTAGAGCCGGTCCCCGAGGACTCAGCTTACTTCTACCTCCAGGATGGTCAATACTAGAGGTATGATTGCAGGAGGACTCGAGTGGATTCCTTACTTCACCGCTCGTTTTGTTATTTACCTTTATACTTAGCCGTTTGGCACCGACATGTTGGTCGGATTGTCTTGTACTTACTTTTACATAATTGTAATTAAGTCAGACTGCAGCTGATAATAATTGTGTATACTTGCTATATCATCTGGCTATGTTTTGTAAAGCCAGATCTCAAGAACATTTTGACTGAGCGTTTGGGACGCCTTACTGCTTTATCTTACATGTTCTCTATTACTGTTTCTTGCTTGAATGATTGAGACAATAGATGTGAAATGACCATAGTAAGACTCTTATGTAGTATGCACCCCCTTGTCTGGTTAGACAGTATTGATCGTATTATACGGTATTCATCTACCCGTAATACGTAGCTGGCTGAGTCATTCCCCCGCTCTCCAGTATTCTGGTTCTGGGGCGTGACAGGGGTCAGTATTGATATCGTTGTTTGGGAACTATGATTCCAATACTGGCAGAAAGACATAGCCTAGCAGTTAGGCAGACGTTCCGGTACGGAGCGATAGGAATGGTGAATGCACCACTCATGAGGCTCGGTTGACATGCATGTATATCAAGGACGCTTGTATGCGTGCACGATCCGACTCGAGTGGTGATAGCGGGATTCGCTATCACGAGGCTTGGTTGAAATACATGTATTTTGGGGACGCCTAAGATATGTGCACGATCTATACTAAGTGATATGTTGAATTCAAGTAAGATTTGAGGAACGAGGAAGTATAGAGGATTTTGAGATCGTAAGTTTTGAAGAAAGGATTGAGGGTAGCACGAGCGTGGCTCGGATTTGAGTAAGGCATAGGAGAATTGTGTGCGAGAGTTCTTGAATGTTGAGTAAAGTGATAAGTCGATAAGTGTACTCAGTTAGTTTCGAGGACGAAACTTTTTCTGAGTGGTGTATGATGTAGTGCCCCGTCCCGCTCAGTCAATCGGAGGAATCGAAATGCCGACTGCGTTCGGCCTTAGCCTTGCAACGGCTGCTGGAAGACATCGCTCGGTCGAAGTGACCGCTCGCTCAGGTGGGGTAGTTTCGGTGAACTTGCCTCATCTTAGCCTTCACATAATAAATCGTGTGTTTTCAACTTGCACAATAGGCTTGATAATAAAAGAGACGAATCCACATAGCTAAGGGAATAATCTCGACGGGTCGAAATGAGTTAGAACATGGAAAAAGGTCCAACGGTCGACTTAGAGTTGGTGCACGTTGTACTTTAAAAATGGCACTCGGTCCTTCGTCCCGTGGCTTGGGAGAAGGAAAGTTGGTCTTTGGTGCAAAAGCTAAGAGTTAGCCTAAGTCATAGGCGTCGCCCGCGTAAATTCTTGATAAAGCATGCACGCTTCCACTGTGCAAGGCTTGGCATAGCCTTTGCTTGTCCCTCGGGTTAAGTTGTAGGCTTGAGTAAGTAAGGCAAAGTTATGCCGGTCGACCTAAGTTATTCCAAGTGCTGTCCCGCTCATTCTGCGGTTGTCAAGTTAAGTAGTCCCACGATCTCAAGGCCTGTCGACTTGGGCAGGAGTGTCGCACAGAGCACGATTGGCTTAAGGCACGATGCACGGGCTTAGTGTTTAAGGCAAGGATCACAATTGATTCAAAGTGAGTTTTGAGAAAGGACTATCAAATAGGCATTCATGAGTTGAACCAAATGATAGGGTAATAAGGAAGGAAATGCTCGCGACCGTGGGTCGTCGAGGGGTCTCAAGGAAAGGAATGCTCGCGACCGTGGGTCGTCGAGGGGTCTCAAGGATAGAAGTCTTGGTTTTGGTAGAGGAATGACTGTGTGAGACGTCAGTTTGTGTCGAGTCTTGCATGGTCATTTGACAACTTGTCGACAAGGGCGATGAATCCTCGAGCGGTAACCCTTGGCCAAGGGGCCGACTCGGCCTAGGAGGGAACAGGGTATAGTCGTGCGTAAGATTTTGGCACAGGTTAAGCGGGGACTTGCGACGGGGCTAGCTACTTGCGTCGAAAGGATCCCGATTAACAAAACTATACGTCAAGGTATAGCTTGTGATGCTAGTGACCAAGTTCATATAGATGTTGGCAAATAGCGGCTAACCGCGTGTATGCCTTTGGATTTAGTTGTGTTGAAGGTGTGTACAGTTAGAACACAAAGTTTGGGCCTAAGATTGGGTTTCAACATAGGCTTCGTGCTTCGGCACGAGATATGGCGTCAAGTCTTGAATTGTCGGCATATAAGTTGTTTAAGTTGGTTGAGTTGTTTGAGTTTAAGTCGGGAAACCGCCGCAAGGCAAAGTTGGTTGAGTGACACTAACATTCACAAGTCTTGATTGGGTCAGTTGGTGGTCAAAGTAGCAAGGACCGCTAGGCAGCAAGGGCCGCGAGGCAGCGATATGGTTAAGTCTTACCGAATTACGAGGCACGGCCTCAGCAAGGGTTTGTAGCACGGTCACACAGAAAATAGAGCTTAATCGCGTAGTTGCGTCTCTGATTTTAAGCCATACGACAAACACGACTCGATAGGTTAACGTTGTTGGCACGAGAAGGGTCTTGAGGCAAGGTATGAGCTAACATTGTCGTTGCAAGCACGAGATGGTCTATAGATACAAAATAAGCAAGGCGTCGGTCATAAAACTGATCCTAAGACAAGACTAGAAAGATAATTGAATAGAGTGGACTATGTTGCACAAAAGTAAATCAAACGTGCGGGTTTTGTATTGGTGGGCGAGGAGCTCATTCCACCAGTACAGTTGAGTACTGACACCCACATAGTTTCTATGTGCAGGCACAGGTAGAAGCTCGTGGCGCGGAGCTCGCTTGGATGCGTCGAGGCACGAAGTTCCTTGGCGACTCGAAGCATGCGGCCGCATAGAGAAAAGACTTATACGGGACATAATGTATGGACGTCGCCTTCCGAAGCTTCTGCTGGATCGACAAATGTATTGAGAGATGAGAGAGAGAGAGCTGAGTGACTTGTAATGTAAGCTGAGTGAGCATGAGAGACTTGTAATTCTGGCCTTGCGCCCCCAATGTAACCGTTGTTTCGATATCAATAAAAGAGCTTCTTTGAATAACTTGTGTTTGTTCTAAATTCCGCTGCTATTATTCAATGTCTCTGCACGGGACTTCTGTGCGACGACCCCGTCGCAGCCGCTGAAATCGGCCGTTATGGAACCCGCCTTGCACGAGCGCAATCTAGGCTCGTGCGGCATCACGCCTTAGCGAGGACGATCGCTCCTACGGGAGCGGGGCGTGACATGAGATGTGCTTGAGGCGAAGGATACGACACTTCAAAAGATCTATACATAGGACAGTAGATCGGATATGCTCATGAAGGTTCTACCAAGGAAGAAATTTGAGTACTGTAGGAGGATCGTCGGAATGTCGAGCTCCTCCACCTAGTTGGGAAGGGAAAGATTTGTTAGTGTTTGGTGAGGTTCTCAACCTATATGGAGAACACCATAAAGTGCGACGAGCATCATCCGTGTGTCGATCGAAAAGTCAAAGGCCACAAAAGTAGCTCGATTGAGCGCGTGTCAGAAGCTTTGGAAGACTAGTATCAGTGTCAGCAATATATTGTTGGTACACCGCCGATATACTGGTTTGATATATTTTTTGTCCCAGAAAGGTTCTGTAATGAAAGTACAATTTTTCGATATATCGTTGGCATGCTGATACCGGTATACCGTCGATATACTGGTGTCGGAGATGAAGTCAAAAATTGGTATTTTATTAATACCGTTGGATTTAAATCAATGGTCCAAATACCTGCGGGATTGGAATACTTTAAATAGGTTGTTTCTAACCCTAATACATCATTATCTACCACAGAGAGATCAAAGGAGAGAATTCTAAAAAACTTGCAACTTCCAAAGAAAAAAAGAAATGATTTGAGGCTATTTCGAAGATAGCGCTGTTCGGAGAGATCATCGGTGATTCGTTATCATCTCTATCTTCGGTAACCTCTTGTAATTCGTTTTGATTGGTTTGAGCAGTTGTGGTGTTCTAGTTAGATCAGTAGAGAAGTTTATAGACGGTGTAATCTTCTATTTCAGTAGTAAAGCTTTTTCAGGGTTGGGCTCTAATCGACTCGTAGGTTTTTTCACAAGGGTTTTCCACGCCAAAGGTGACTGTTTGCGTTTTATTTTTTGTTTGATTTTGGCAAGTGGGTTTTGTGTATTTTTCGATTATCTCACGGATCTTGGTTTTGGGGAACGGTTTTCGTGTTTCATTCCCAACATGTTAGACCTTTGCTTCTACCCAGGAACTGTTATTCCCGAGGCATAATTTTTGATAGAAAACTAAGAAATGAAACGATTGTAAAAACAACGTTTCGAAGCAACTCTTCAAAGAAGGTTCACTACAGAGATCCTTGAAGGATTCTGTGTAACGAATATCTAAAAAGATTTTGTTACCGTAGCAAACGAATGTAATACTTCTAAAAAGAAGGTACAAATTGAATTGCTAGCAGCAGCAACGACGAAAGCCACAAGGAGTTTCTGATTAGATCAGAGAAGAATAGAAGGAAAGAAGAAAGAGAGAGACAACTTTGCTGGGGTGATCAGATCACCGTTACTCAAATCAAGATTCGCCTTTATACGACCCGCTTCTAGGAGCCAGCAAGTTCTAGAGAACTTCCAGAACGCTCGTTAGTCAATATTTGAGACTTGAATGGGCTTCCTGAACTTGACGGACTCCTTTAACTCTCTTCTTAGTGCATCTTTCAAAGGAGGCCAAGGGGCTCTATTTATAGAGTGGAGTGAGAGTTCACATCTTCTCCTATCCGATGTGGGACTAAAATACCAATACTCAAAAATAGAGTTTGATATTTTAGATCATTCCACATTCAGCATAGAAGGGTGCCAGTCCACGCCTGCCCCCCGAACACTCCCGTGCATGCACAAGACATCCTGGAGTCCGAGTCTGAGTCCGATCAACAAAAATTAACTTACAACATTGTTAGAATTAATCCTCTTTCCTTCTAGAAAAATACTCTCACATGGCACACACTTGTGCCCATTATACCTCATGTGCATACCTCAACACAAGCAATGTATTATATTGAGATACTTATCATTTGGTGTAGCCGATGTGGGACTATCTTTCCTAGTCTAAAGGCAAAAACACTAACAATCCTCCACATATCTCAATATATGGATTGAGCGTTTCCTACAGTAACTGTCCATCATGCATTAGGAGAAATGTCGCTACGACTTGAATCTTCCCGCATAGGTTAAATAATAGCATGATACAAAAATGGACTAAGCCTTGAATTCTGCACCATAACTATAATTCTTCCTACTCACATAATAACATCAACTGTGCTTCTGGCTGCACATTAAAGGCCTTGTGCCAACTTGTTTTCAGTGTATAATTTTGGATGTCTACAAGTTTACCCTCAAGAGACGGCATGATATCTTTGTCCATACACTACAGGTGAGCTCTTTATCAAAGAGACATGGCATGAAGCCTTGCGCTTCCCTTGCGGTGCTATACCGCTATGACATAGCCTAAAGCCGAGGCATTACCCCTACCGGGAACCTCATCGTAGTGTCATACTACTGTAGCATGAGGTCACATCCTCTTTGTAGTGCCATACCACCTAGCATGAAGCCTTAGGCTCCTTTGCGGTGTTACGCCGCAACGATATGGCTTGCAAGGCTGAGGCTTTACCCCTATCCGGGTACCTCATCGTAGTGTCGTACCACTGTAACATGATGAACACCTCCCCTTTGTAGTGCTGGCTACCCCTCTTTAATTTTATCATACAATATTAGGCTACCTGCCTATTTACGGTGCTACTCCGCTGTGACTTGGCTCACAAAGCCGAGGCATTATCCCTAACCGGGAACCTCATGGTGGAGTCACCCTACTATAGCATGGAGTTATACTTCTTGTAGTGCTGCACTACCGTGCTTCCTGTAAAGCACACCAGGCATTCACTCTGTCTAATAACTCATTAAGGCATTTAAGCCAACCTTCCCACATGATCCGTTTTTTGTAGAAAACAACAGTAGACAGCAGTGGTTGTAGTCCGTAACCTCTCCATGCCACAGAGGACAAGTACCCACCATTTCTGATATTCTTTCGGTTAATAGTCTTCCCTTGAACCAAAAGCTAGATGCCTAGTAGATTTCTCTTTAAACTAATTGTCACGCTCCGCTCCCGTAGGAGCGATCGTCCTCGCTAAGGCGTGATGCCGCACGAGCCTAGATTATGATCGTGCAAGACGGGTTCTATAACGGCCGATTTTAGCGGCTGCGACGGAGTCGTCGCACAGAAGTCCCATGCAGAGACATTGAACATGCAGCGGAAATTTAGAACAAACACAAGTTATTCAAAGAAGCTTTTTATTAATATTGAAGCAACGGTTACATTGGGGGCGCAAGGCCAAGATTACAATCACTCAAGCTCACTCTTCTCATATTTTTCAAGTTCACTCAGCTCTCTCTCATCTCTTAATACATGTCTCGAGCCAGCGGTTGCTTCGGAAGGCGATGTCCATACATTATGTCCCGTATAAGTCTTTACTCCATGCGGCCGCACGCTTCGAATCGCCAAGAAACTCCGTGCCTCGACACATCCAAGAGAGCTCCGTGCCATGAGCTTCTACCTGTGTCTGCACATGAAAACTATGTGGGTGTCAGTACTCAACTGTACTGGTGGAATGAGCTCCTCGCCCACCCATACAAACCCAACACGTTTGATTTACTTTGTGCAACATAGTCACTTCTTATCAATTATCTTTCTAGTCTTGCCTTAGGATCAGTTTTATGACCGACGCTTTGCCTGTTTTATGTCTTTATACCATCTCGTGCTTGCAAGTAGAACGTTAACTTCATACCTTGCCTCAAGACCCTTCTCGTGCCAACAACGTTAACCTATCGAGTCGTGTTTGCCTTACGACCATAATCAGAGACGCAACTACGCGATGAGGCTCCATTTCTGTGTGACCGTGCTTCAAATCCTTTGTGCCGTGCCTCGCAACTATGTACGACTCAACCATATCGCCGCCTCGCGGTCCTTGCTACTTTGATCACCAACTGACCCAATCAAGACTTGTGAATCTTAGTGTCACTCAAACAACTTTGCCTTGTGGCGGTTTCCTGACTTAAACTCAACCAACTCAACCATAACCATGTAGCTTATATGTCGACCACATAAGACTCGACGCCACATCTCGTGCCGAAGCACGAAGCCTATGTTGAAACCCAATCTTAGGCCCAAACTTTGTGTTCTAACTGTACACACCTTCAACTCAACTTAATCCAAAGTCATACACGCGGATAGCCACTATTTGCTGACATCTATATGAACTTGGCCACTAGCATTACAAGCTATACCTTGACGTATAGCTTTGTTATTCGAGATCCTTTCAGCGCAAGGTAGCGATCCCCGCTGAAATCCCCCGACTAACCTGAGCATGAGCGTACTCCCAGCTCGGCTATACCCTGTTTCCTTCTAGGCCGAGTCGGTCCCAAGGCCCAGGGTTGCCGCTCGAGGATTCATCGCCCTTGTCGACAAGTTGTCAAATGACCATGCAAGACTCGACACAAACTGACGTCTCACACAGTCATTCCTCTACCAAAACTAAGACTTCTATCTTTGAAACCCCTCGACGACCCCCGGTCGCGAGCATTCCTTCCTTGAGACCCCTCGACGACCTATGGTCGCGAATATTTCCTTCCTTGTTACCCTATCATTTGGTTCAACTCATGAACGCCTATTTGATAGTCTTTTCTCAAAACTCACTTTGAATCAATTGTAGTCATTGCCTTAAACACTAAGTCCGTGCATCGTGACTTAAGCCAATCGTGCTCTACGCGACACTCCTGCCCGAGTCGATGGGCCTTGAGATCGTGGGACTACTTAACTTTGACAAACCGCGAGAGAGCGGGACAATACTTGTAATGTCTTAGGTCGACCGGTATAACTTTGCCTAACTTAACTTTGCAACAACTTAACGAGCAAAGGCTGCGTCAAGCTTTGCCTTAACGGATCGTACCGTGCACGCATCCAACTTGAACGACCAAGTCACTCAGGTGCCTAGACTTAGGTCACAAGCCACTCAACGCAACTTAATTCATGGGCAAGCCAAGGCTGTGCCAAGTCTTGGACGACGGGACCGTGCATGCTTTATAAAGCATTCATGCGGGCGACGCCTATGACTTAGACTAACTCTTAGCTTTTGCACCGAAGACCAACTTTCCTTCTCCCAAGCCACGGGACGAAGGACCGAGTGTCATTTTTAAAGCACGCCGTGCACCAACTCTAAGCCGACTGTTGGACCTTTTTTCATGTTCTAACTCATTTCGACCCGTCGGGATTATTCCCTTAGCTATATGGATTCGTCTCTTTTATTATCAAGCCTATTGTGCAAGTTAAAAACACATGATTTATTATGTGAAGGCTAAGATGAGACAAGTTCACCGAAACTACCCCTTCTGAGCGAGCGGTCGTCTTGACCGAGCGATGTCTCCGAGTAGCCATTGCAAGGCTAAGTTCGAACGCCGTCGGCATTTCGATTTCCTCCGATTGACTGAGCGGGATGGGGCACTACATCATACACCACTCAGAAAAAGTTTTTTCCTCGAAACTAACTGAGTATACTTATTAACTTATCACTTTACTCAACATTTAAGAACTCTCACACACACACTACGCCTATGCGCTTCCCAAATCCGAGCCACGCTCGTGCTACCCACAATCCTTTTCTTCTAAACTCACGATCTAAAAAATCTTCGACACTTTTTCGTTCCTCAAGTCTCACCTGATTCAACGTATCACTTAGTTAGATCGTGCACATAATCCAGGCGTCCCTAAAATACATGTATTTCAGCCAAGCCTCGTGATAGAGAATCCACCATCACCACTCGAGTCGGATCGTACACATATTCGGGCGTCCCTGATATACGTGCATGTCAACCGAGCCTCATGAGTGGTGCCTCCATAATTTCTATCACTCCGTACCGGAACGTCTGCCTAACCGCTAGGCTATGTCTTTTAGGCTATAGTCAATCCGTCAGTATTGGAATCATAGTTCCCAAACAACAATATCAACACTAATCCCATCCTAAGGTCAAACCAAGTTGATAGTACGGGATTTTCTACCCAAGCTCGCATCACTCCGATTTCTAAACATCGAGCATAGATTGCCTATGCACATCCCAACATTTGTCGCACGGGGCCCGAGTCATTCAGCAAAGCCATCCTATGACAACTTACGTTTCAACCAATTCCTTAACGTATCAATCTCACTCGTTCAACAAGCCATTTCGCATAGTCAATCTCTTCGAACACGTTTGATACAGTTCGTCTATCAATCCTTCTCAATTCAAGCACGCTATAACGCAATTCGTCGCTAACCAAAATTTCACATTCTATATTTCCTAAGTCATTCATCCAAATTCACGTAATCGATCACAAGGTCGTCCGACTTAACAATATGTTGCGTCTCGATCTCACGCGAGTCAGATTATCCACGGTGGGCACGAATCACCATGCACGCTCTCACGAGATAACCATTCTCATCGGGACGTAACTCTTATTTTGCGTCTAGACTAATTCATTATCGATACGCAGATTGGACCAACTCAATCCTCAAGTTTATTCAATCTTCAATCGAAGTCCAAACATCCTCAAATTTCCTTCGTATCAAGCCAACAAGTCGAGACAATCAAAATTGTCGCGTCCTGATTTTTCCAGTTCGATCATTCCCGTGACATGAATCACCATGTCTGCGCTCACGCAGAACGATCGCCCCAAATCTGACGTAACGCATGTGCGAGACAAGAGTTGCGCTCGCGTAAGACAAGATCGTCGACGTTGTGGTTATCTGTGTAACCATCAAGACACGATCATTTTTATCCAACATTCATCTTAATCAAAGTTCTAAGTATAGCATCCAACCGAACAATAACACTTACACGATCGTCACCCGTCGAGTTAGAGTACCCCCGAGTTATCGCATAGCGATCTTTGATACGCCTCAATACCATCGACGATATGCGTAACCTGACGATCTTTCTTTGCAACCAATTTTGAGTCGTACGAATGATGCTATCGTCCGACTGGATAATCTATTCGACATTCAATTCAAGTTCGATTATTATCCCTTGAATCATTCACAACATCAATTTCCTTAAATTGCATCATTCCTTGCTAACTCAAATCATCGAGCAACATTCATTCTAATCCTCCGAGTCATTCGTGTAACTTCAAAATCAAACCTTTCATGTACGCTATCTACCTGTCGTACTAACTTTTCGTATACGATTCTTATCGATTTCCTCGATCAAGTCATCTATTCGTACACCTTAACTTTTTCTCGATTTAATTTGCCTACTCTATCATTTTTGCGTTTCATACTTACGTAATCTTCAATCCCGTGCACGTTCCGTGCATGTCAATCTCTAAGTCGTTCGAATCAACTTGATAAATCTCAAGACTACAACTTATTCAACGATACTCAAATCTACGATTTTGCATAAGCGACGCTTGCTAACAGAGTCATCGATACCCCGAATCCTCAATTGATCGATCGACATTCCTGAGACTATCGCATACACCACTCAAGAATGAAGTCATTCAACAAATCCTCTATACTATCATTTGAATCTAAATCAACTTCTTCAATCCCGTTCGAACTATTCCTCTAATTCCAAGCACGCTCATTTATAACGCATCGACGATAACATCGTCGTTCGATAGCACCCCTATCGATAGTCATCTCACTTTACTCAATTGAGTTCAACTCATTCTAGCTCAAAACATTACGAATCCTACACTCAACTTTGCTATGGTTGACACAATCCTTGGTGTATATGCCCAGCCCGACTTAGCCAACCGTGCTTACGCGAACCATCTTTTTGTTTTGTTATCAAAAACTGTTCGCCTACGTTTTGCAAATTATTTAGACTTATTGTATGGACATCCTGTGGGACATTTGAGAGAGAGCGCACCAACGATATCAATATGCGGAAGCAATATTCAGAGTTCGCGGAAACAACGGAGTTAAAGAATTCAATCGAAAGTCCAAGGACGTAAAGCCGTGCTCTGATACCATTACGTCACGCCCCGCTTCCGTAGGAGCGATCGTCCTCGCTAAGGCATGATGCCGCACGAGCCTAGATTGCGCTCGTGCAAGGCGGGTTCCATAACGGCCGATTTCAGCGGCTACGACGGGGTCGTCGCACAGAAGTCCCATGCAAAGACATTAAACATGCAGCGGAAATTTAGAACAAACACAAGTTATTCAAAGAAGCTCTTTATTAATATTGAAGCAACGGTTACATTGGGGGCGCAAGGCCAAGATTACAATCACTTAAGCTCACTCTTCTCACATTTTACAAGTTCACTCAGCTCTCTCTCATCTCTCAATACATGTCTCGAGCCAGCGGTTGCTTCGGAAGGCGACGTCCATACATTATGTCCCGTATAAGTCTTTACTCCATGCGGCCGCATGCTTCAAATCGCCAAGAAACTCCGTGCCTTGACGCATCCAAGCGAGCTCGCCGCCACGAGCTTCTACCTGTGCCTGCACATAAAAACTATGTGGGTATCAGTACTCAACTGTACTGGTGGAATGAGCTCCCCGCCCACCCATACAAACCCAACACGTTTGATTTACTTTGTGCAACATAGTCACTTTTTATCGATTGTCTTTCTAGTCTTGCCTTAGGATCAGTTTTATGACCGACGCTTTGCCTGTTTTGTGTCTTTAGACCATCTCGTGCTTGCAAGTAGAGCGTTAACTTCATACCTTGCCTCAAGACCCTTCTCGTGCCAACAACGTTAACCTATCGAGTCTTGTTTGCCTTACGGCCATAATCAGAGACGCAACTACGCGATGAGGCTCCATTTCCGTGTGACCGTGCTTTAAATCCTTTGTGCCGTGCCTCGCAACTATGTGCGACTCAACCATATCGCCGCCTCACGGCCCTTGCTACTTTGATCACCAACTGACCCAATCAAGATTTGTGAATCCACTACAACAGAAATACCCTTTAATGACGGATAAAAATCGTCATTAATGATAAACCATGACGCTTTTTTTTTCAAAACAAGCGTGATGAAAACGGGTGTTATAAATGTTTTTTAAAAGCGTCATAAATAAAAACGTCATGAATATGATGAGTTTCTGTTACACTTATTTTCAGCGTAGTTTGAAAGCGTTATGAATATATAATCTGTATAGACTCAATTCAGCACATTTATAATGCTCAATTCTGTACATTTATATATTACTTTCCAAAAAATTATAGATCAATGCTCAATGTTGCTCAATTCAATTTCAAAACATTCATTTTGAACCATATTCACAAGAAAATATCTAAATGTTATAGAGTACCATTTAATCCATTTACAAATATATACATAATATATATCACCATCTTCATTACATTTTTTTCAAAATAGGACATCCAAATACATATATTTACAACTACTACTAGTAAGTAGACCCTCAAAACTATTAGTACATTGGCTTCAACTTTGAGCACATCAAAACTGTCGGCATCACGTAGCAAAACCCTGAAAAAGATAAAAAAAATATTACCAAAAGACCACCTCATGTCTTAAGAGTTGGTACCAAGTTTCCAACAAGAAACTAGCAATTGAGGATCATGTAATAAAATACTTTCATATACATTGAATCTAAGAATGCATTAAAATACCTACCTGTAGTAATAAACAGTCCACTCAAAGAATGAAGAAACAGGCCACTCAAAGAATGCAATCAAATTTGAGGCATGACAGAAGACGAGGTAGCTACTTGAAACTTTGTTGAAAGGGTTACAACTCAAAAGTATGAGCAACTTCTGCACATTGATGAGCCACCAAGTTAACACCGAAGTGCATGCTAATAATGCTAATTATATTTCAGGGAAACTGAACTGGTAAATAAAATTTCCTAAAAGTATATACATGGCATATAGAAATATATGAGCAAGTCCTATATAGATGCAACATCTCCACAAATATGCTTATTCAAACATAAACTACACATTAATAGTAAAACCAAAAAAATACTACTACCAAATGGAACTACCACCAAGTTGATACTATTATGTTGTCCCAAGGAATTTCTAGAATTCTCAAAGCCCTTCAAGAAATGGCACATCTCTAAGGATCATAAACAAAAAGCTATTCTAAATTACCAAGAAAAGATTATAGAAGAAAACCTTAGCTTTCCTGTTGGCAAGCGATCAACATTGTAATTTATAGCTAATTTCTCAGCCATATCGCCTAATGCAACCTGCCAAGTATCCAACAATTAATTAGAAAGTCTATGGAACATAAATAAAAGTACCTAAGAAACTGGTAAAAGACAGCTCCATCTTTAAATTATTCAAAAAGGCACATATAAGTACTCCAGCTCCCACATGCATTTCATAACTTTGGTATATATATATATATATATATATATATATATATATATATATATATATAGTCACGCCCCAGAACCAGAATACTGGAGAGCGGGGGCAGACATAGCCAGCTACGTATATTGAAATAGAATATATCTCAACTATACGGTCACGGCTGTCTAGATATGAGGGTTTACTACAAGCCAACAGTCTCTTAAGGTTAAGCCTATTGTCTCAATCTCAAGCAAGTAATATAATTACAAGATGTATGATCATTAAATATACAATAAAAGGCGTCCCAAATATTACATATCAGCTGATCATGAAGCTAGTCGTACAAAATGCTAGGACTAGCAAGAGTTAAGTCATACATGATCAACCCTAGGATTTGTTAATCATGTTTTACAGCCCGTAGGCAGACAGTAAGTAAAAGTGCGTCGAGCTAACAGGTGCTCGTCGGCTAAACGCCTCAAAAGAATAAATTTACAATAGAGTGAGCGAAACAAAATAGAAAACCCACTCGTAGCCCGGGTTCCTTCTAGTCGCCACCATAGGGCTGGAAGCTTGGTAGATCCTCGGAAGCTGCTCCGAAATCTGGCCACACAAAACCAGCTGGGTCAACCCCAGAAAGAGCAAGTGCCACAAGGGGGCCACGAAATAAGAACAAAAGCCAGCAATCAGCACAAGAAAATCTAATATTAAATTAAAACTAATAAAAATATGTCAGGATGATATACGACGAGATAACCATGGAACTATTCCGATAGCCAGGTTACAACCCGTAAACCAAACAAGGACCGGGGTTGTAACCCTTCATCTGAACAGAACTTGGTTTTCCACCATTTATCGGCAAGATAATAATGTAAGAAATCAAGACAGGAAGCAATCTTGTACTGGATCAAGACATGACTAGACTGGTTATACCTCATTCAATCAATCACGGCCAAGCATATACTACGGCTTACTACTTTAACTAACTAGGGTTATCACAGGCCTAATTACTAACAAGATGCAGTAAGATTGTTCCACAGCCACAAGCCCTGCAGACCATCCAGGCTATCCAGGACGAAAATTAGGGGTTGAATTCAGGTGGGTACATCGCCCGGGAGACAAATGTACCCTTAGGTGACTTAGAGGGTGCAACACTCGACGGTGCGCTGGAAATGTGCCCTACTCGACGGCAGGCTACAGATCCCAAGAGCGCCCAGGTAACGGGATTGCCTATAGCTGTGTCATCTCTTCATGACTACTGAGTTATTCTAGTTATTAACCTTAATCCATTTTAATAGGTACTCCTGACCGTGGTACTCAGGAGTCCCATCTTAGACATGATGCAAGACATGACAAGTGGATTTAACAAGCAAGCAAGAAAGAACCACCCACGGTGTCAAGGCAGGTCAAGTTAATTTATCAAGATAAATCATGTCAGGGTACTTGTCAGGAGTGCGCCACGACGGGCCACTATCATGTCAGGTTGGTCAGGTCAGGAGTGTACCACCACGGGTCACTGTCGTGTTATGCTAGTTCCTTGTCATATCATGCCATGTACAATAGTCATTCCAAACATATTAAGTAAAATCAAGTTCATGACAAAAGGCGTAAGGATATAAAATGGGCGTAAAATATCTAATAAAATATCAAAATACAGGTCAGGAGATGCGTACGCACAAAAGCACGCACGCAGGGGGAATGCATACGTAATATAACACGCACGCAGGAGGGCAGCGTATGTGAAAGTCACGCACGCTCAAGGGGACAGCGTATGTGAAAAGTCACGCACGCTCAAGGGGCAGCGTGGGTGAAAAGTCACGCACGCTCAAGGGGCAGCGTGGGTGAAAAGTCACACACGCTCAGGGGCAGCGTGGGTGAAAAGTCACGCACGCTCAAGGGGCAGCATGGGTGAAAAGTCACGCACGCTCAAGGAGCAGCGTGGGTGAAAAGTCACGCACGCTCAGGGGCAGCGTACATGAAAAGTCACGCACGCTACATGGAGCAGTGTGTGAAAGTCACGCACGCTATAGGAGTACAGTGTGTGAAAGTCACGCACGCTACAGGGAGAAGTGTATGAAAGTCATGCACGCTCAAAGGAGCAGCTGCGTGAAAGTCACGCACGCTACAGGGGAGCAGTGTGTGAAAGTCACGCATGCTACAGGGAGCAGTGTGTGAAAGTCACGCACGCTCAAGGAGACACGCTTCCAACAGGAAGCGTACTCAAGCCTGCGTACGCAGCACTAAAGAACGCGCGTAGCTCAGTGTGCGTAGCTAAACAGCTCTGCACACTGCTCACTGTCTTCTCCAAACAGCAAGAACACCAAGGAAGAACCCAAAGCTTCACAAGTTCATAACTTGGCCATCCGAACTCCAAATTCGGATTTCCAAAGTTCCTACTGGAGTGAAACTGAAAGCTCTTCCACATGGAAACATCAGAACTCAAAGAAAACCAACCAAAATGGATCAAAACATGTAAAATCCAAAATAGCAATAACTTAGATCTACATCAACAGAGACTCCAAATCATAAAAACCTAAGAACTAATGTTGATCTCCACGTCCTAAACTAGCAAATGGACAAAGAAAAGAGGGTCCTCATGTAGTGACAAGATGCACTTGCCTAGGGTTAGGAGAGTTGTGGAGGAAGGAGAAGAAGAAGAAGGAAATTAATGGTGGTTATGAAGAGAGAGAAGAGGTTGGTGGGGATATAAAGAAGGGGAGTTGTGGTGGGTTGAGGGTGGAGTGTAGGGCTAAGGTGATCCAACTCACACAAAACCGAACCAAATCGAACCATCCCCAAGTAAAACCGAGCCATGAGAAAACCCAAAATACAAGAAATACCAAAATTCCACAAATTGAGAAAAATAAAAATACATGCCAAAATCCAGATACGAGTATAAATACGAAATACTGGAAATACAGGAAATGAGGGTGACAACTCTACCCACCTTAAAAGAATTCCGTCCTCGGAATTTAATCAAGGAGCTAGAGATTGTCACGACAAGCTATACTAAGCACAGACAAGTTACACTAAGCAGTTCAATCATACAATCATACAATGCAAGCAAGGAAGGAAAAGCGTAAGGCATAAGAAAGATATTATACCTCACAAGTCAAACAGGTAGGGATATCGCGATCGGATGTCGTCCTCACGCTCCCACGTTGACTCACCCAGAGAGTGATGACCCCAAGCAACACGGACTAATTTAATAGTCTTGTTCTTGAGTATCTTTTCCCTCCGGTCCAAAATAGACACGGGCCTTTCCTCATACGAAAGGTTGGTACCAACAACCAATTCTGAATGGTCTAGGATGTGGCTCGGGTCCGGAATATACCGTCGTAATTGGGACACATGGAATACATCATGTACCTCACTTAGCGACGGCGGAAGAGCGAGATGATATGATACATCTCCTACTCGCTCTAGAATATCGAACGACCCTATATACCTAGGACTAAGCTTTTCCCGCATGCCGAAGAGAATGACGCCGCGGTTAGGCGAGATCCTAAGGAATACATGGTCGCCGACAGCAAATTCTAAGGGACGCCGATGAGCATCGGCCCAATGGCGCTGACGATCCTGGGCAACTCGGAGGTGATCTCTGACCTTCCTGACCACTTCAACCGTCTGGGAAATCAACTCGGGTCCGAGCATCTGCCTCTCCCCGACATCGTCCCATGCTAGCGGGGATCTGCACTTCCTGCCATACAGAGCCTCGAAGGGTGCCATCTGGATATATATATATATATATTATTTTTAAATTGACTCCCATAGAAAATGCTTTTTTTATTATGAAAAACCACAAACAAATTCCATAGCTCTTACTCTTCATATTAAACCAACTAAATTTAGGAGAAAATAAATTATTTTTGGAAATCAAAATCATTACAAAGAATAACTAATATAAAAAAAATCCTACAGAAAAAAAAACTCAGACCTTTTTTTGGCTTCTTTTTCATTACTTTCTGAGTCAAGCACTTTCCTGGTAGCCATTCGATTTCAGTCCTAGAGACAAACAAAGAGAAGACTTACAATGCCTGTAACTGAAAAACTGAACAAAAACTAACTAGCAGATGATAGAAATAAACATATACCCCAGTGCCTTCTCTAAAATTGGCTCTTTGTCATCGATCATGTGATATGTTTTTGTCAAAACTGAATTCTTGAAATAAGGGTTAGAATTGAAGAAGAATTCAAGTTTGAAACCCTTTGGGTCATCAATTTTACACCACTTTATGTCTTTTAAAAACGTCAGAGCTTCTTCATCACGCTCTTGGATCTGTAGTTTCGATGTAGAATAATTCCATCAGCTATCAGAGTTGGGTTAAAAAAAACAAAATTTTACTACTGCTAACCTCTTCAGCCAGCACTTCATTAGTTTTTATTGCAGTAAGCCAGAAGTTAGGCACGCCCTTTTCTGGAGCAACAAAACAATGAGTATATAAAAGAAATGTGAACAACTTCAAGAACATCAAGTTACAGAGCAAACCTTCACTGGCTTCCTTGATATTTTCATTCTTAGCACCTTCCACTTCAACCACACCATTCACAATTTCATATCTCTGTTAAAGTTATATAGCATATTTCAGTTAATGTTCCAGCAAACGAAACCAACAACAGTTTGGTATGAAAAGCTGCAAATGAACTAATTCATCTTTAAAAATCGAATTCACAAAAAAAACCTGGCATTGTCCTAATTTAGAGGCACCAGAGTGAGATACAACATCAAGAACATATAACGAAAAAGAGAGTATATACCTTTGTGTACAGTAGCTCATATAGCTTCTGGTATTTAGCTTCAAGCGCTGCCCTTTCCTCAAAAATTATTTTCAGTTACCAAAACCTAAAAAAGATCTAAGAATGCCAAGCCTATTACCAAAACAAAATCATTACAAAGAATAACTTTGCGGAGAAGACGACCTTCGGATCCAAGCTGGGGCATCCATGGCCTACTAGAACCTGAAGATCCTTCCTCGGCAACGACCTGAACCACAATACCACAAAAAGCTCAGAACTTTAACAGCATAAAAAAAAGCTACAAACTTCGACCACCGCCATACTTGAGGATGTCGAAGCGGTCACGGGCAAAGTTGATGCAGGCGTTACGTACGATGATCCAGTCGCAGGAGAAGTCGAAGCCCTCCTCCTTTCGGACCTCCTCCGCTAGCCCGCCCTCGGCGGAGGAGAAGTAGGTCCGGCGGTTGAAGTAGTTCTGGTGGCCAAGGAGCTCGATCCACTCTGGCCACGGGTGGATCACCTCCACCTCCTTCTTGAGGAAGTCGGTGATTTCGAAATTAGGGTACTCGATCATGGGGATGTTCGCCAGCGGGAGGAGCACTTAGGAATTTCAAAATTAGGGTTCAGAGATTTTAGGGATTTTTTAGGGTTAGGGTTTGGTGAGATGTACTTTTGGGCGCTCGAGAGTGATGGAACGGAACTTCTGGGCGAAGCTGTCCGCGAGAAGGACCGCCTAGAGAGTGGTTCGGACGAGTTCATCGGGGTCATCGGAGTTGGCACGACCGCCGCCGCCTTTCTTCTGCGCCAGTGGAGCCACCGATGGAGCCGGTAGAGAGAGGGAGTGGACTAGGGGTTTACGTACGAAGCGGTCTGATCTGAGATATTTGTGGTTCGGGTTAGGGTTTTGGAGTTGGGGGAAAGGAAGGAGAAGAAGAGGAGGAGAAGGAGAAGGAGAAGGAGAAGGAGAAGACCAGAACGATTTTGGGGGGAGGGGTTTTGGCCAAAATTGAACTTAAAAAATATTACAAGTTTGCCACCGCTCTAAAATATTAACAACGTTTTGTTTTATAAACGTTATAAAAAGTTCATAATTAGCCCAAACCGTCATAGAAAAAAGGTATTTCGAACTTTCATAACGCCTTTTTATCAGCCGTCATGAAATCCACTTATCAAGCGTCATTAATAGATCTTTTTGTTGTAGTGATCTTAGTGTCACTTAAACAACTTTGCCTTACGGCGGTTTCCTGACTTAAACTCAACCAACTCAACTATAACCATGCAGCTTATATGCCGACAACATAAGACTCGACGCCATATCTCGTGCCGAAGCACGACGCCTATGTTGAAACCCAATCTTAGGCCCAAACTTTGTGTTCTAACTGTACACACCTTCAACTCAACTCAATCCAAAGGCATATACGCAGATAGCCTCTATTTGTCGACATCTATATGAACTTGGCCACTAGCATCACAAGCTATACCTTGACGTATAGCTTTGTTATTCGAGATCCTTTCAGCGCAAGGTAGCGATCCCCGCTGAAAGCCCCCGACTAACCTGAGCGGAAGCGTACTCCCAGCTCGGCTATACCCTATTTCCTCCTAGGTCGAGTCGGTCCTATGGCCCAGGGTTGCCGCTCGAGGATTCATCGCCCTTGTCGACAAGTTGTCAAATGACCATGCAATACTCGACACAAACTGAAGTTAACCTATCGGGACCGTGCATGCTTTATGAAGCATTCATGCGGGCGACGCCTATGACTTAGGCTAACTCTTAGCTTTTGCACCGAAGACCAATTTCCTTCTCCCAAGCCACGGGACGAAAGACCGAGTGTCATTTTCAAAGCACGCCGTATACCAATTCTAAGCCAACCGTTGGACCTTTTTCCATGTTCTAACTCATTTCGACCCGTCGGGATTATTCCCTTAGCTATGTGGATTCGTCTCTTTTATTATCAAGCCTATTGTGCAAGTTGAAAACACACGATTTATTATGTGAAGGCTAAGATGAGGCAAGTTCACCGAAACTATCCCACCTGAGCGAGCGGTCGCCTTAACCGAGCAATGTCTCCGAGTAGCCGTTGCAAGGCTAAGTTCGAACGCCGTCAGCGTTTCGATTTTCTCCGATTGACTGAGCGGGACAGGACACTACACTAATAGCATAAAACTTTATGGTAGGAATATAATAACACAATATCAGAATACCTTCAAGCCCATTTTATAAGCTATGTCATCGACCAGCTGGCACTTGAGGCCCTTGGTGAACGGATCCATCAGGTTTTCCTGACTCCGAACATCAATCACTGCAATAACACCCCTCTTGATGAGATCATGTACTGTCCTGTGCTTCAATCGTACAGACCTCTTCTTCCCGTTGAAGAGGTCATTTGATGCCATCGCCGCAGTAGCCTGGTTGTCGCAGTATATCGGTATCACCGGTATTTATGCCACAACCACTGGAAGATCATACATGAGCTTCCGAAGCTATTTTGCTTCTTCCGCTGTGGTATCAAGTACAAAAACTCAGATTCCATGGATGACCGTGAGAGCATAGTCTGCTTCTTCGATTTTCACGATATAGCAGCTCCACCTATTGTGAAAATATATTCACCTATGGACCTCTTGCTCTCCACTTCTGAGCACTAGTTGGCATCACTGAAGCCTTCCACTACCGATGGATCACCGCTGTAGTACAGTGCATATGTCTGAGTCTTTTTGAGATATCTCATAACCCGTTTCACAGCTTTCCAGTACTCAATACCTGGGTTGCTCATGAAACGACTAAGCATTCCTACGACGAAAGCTATGTCAGGCCTTGTGGCAGTAGTAGCATACATCAAACTCCCGATTATACTTGCATACTCCAGCTGCCTGATGCTTTCCCCTGAATTAGGCTTCAGCTTCATATCACACATGTACGACGTATCGATCCCTGGAAGATCCTGATACCTGTAATGAGTGATCATCTTTTCAACATAATGAGACTGTGATAGCACTAGTCCAGTGTTTGTCCGGATGATCTTGATCCCTAAGATCACATCAGCTTCCCCCAAGTCCTTCATACTGAACTTCTTTGTCTCCGTGACACAATCCATATCTGTACCTAGGATCAGCATGTCGTCCACGTATAGACAAATGATCATACCTCTTCCATCAGCGAACTTTATGTAAACACACTTGTTCGTCTCGCTGACCATGTAGCCATTTAACCTTATAACCTTGTCAAATTTCTCATGCCACATCTTGGGAGCCTGTTTAAGACCGTAAAAGAATTTCACCAACTTGCAGACTTTGTCTTCAAGACTCTTGACGACAAATCCCTCTGGCTGTTGCATATAAATCTCTTCGGTCAGCTCGCCATTTAGGAATGCCGTTTTCACATCCATCTGATGTATCACCAGCTTGTGTATTGCTGCTAGTGTAATTAATAATCTGATGGTTGTCATCCGGGCTACTGGAGCATAGGTGTTAAAATAGTCGATCCCCTGCTTCTGAAAAAACCCTTTTGCCACTAGCCTGGCCTTGAACTTGTCAATGGTTCCATCAGCTTTCATCTTTTTATTGAAGATCCACTTGCATCCGATAGATTTTACTCCTTCAAGTAAATCAACCAACACCCAAGTGTTATTGGAAGTGATTGAGTCAATTTTATTATCTATCGCCTCCTTCCAGAAGACAGCATCTCTGGTCTTCATCGCCTCATCATATGTAAGCGAATCTGCTTCCACATGATAGGTGACAAAGTCATCTCCGAAATTCTTTGGCCTTCTCGCTCGTTTCGTCGATGGCTCAGCGAGTTCTGGTTCAATTGTTGTCTCCTCGCCAACAACTTTATCTTGGACTAACGGTTCGTTGGAGATCTCAGTTTCCTTTGCACCTTCATCATTCTTCGGAATGTCCATAAGAACAATATTCTTGTGTCTTGCAAACTTATCTTCAAAGTATTCCGCATCGCGAGATTCGATGATATGATTTGATTCAATATCAAGGAATCTTCGAGCATCACTCTTCTCGACATACCCCAAGAAGATCGTCTTGTATTCTTGTTCCCAGCTTCTGAATCTTCAGATCTGGGAGCTTGACATAAGCCAGATACCCCTACACTCGAATGACATTCAAGTTAGGTATGACTTTGAACTAGAGTTCATGAGGAGTTATATCCAAAATTACATATGGAACTCTATTCAGAATAAAGGTGGCCGTCAATGCAGCTTCTTCCCAGTAGCATTTCGGAAGGCCCGCAGTTAACAACATCGAGTTTATCATTTCTGTTAAAGTTCTGTTCTTTCTCTCTGCTACTCTGTTAGATTGAGGAGAATAAGGAGCAGTAGTCTCATTGATGATTCCATGTTCTTTGCAGAACGATGTGAATTCATTGGACCGATACTCTCCGTCTCGATCACTTCTTAGCCTTTTGAGTTGTTGTCCAGTTTGCCGTTCAGCTTCGGCTCTGAACTCCTTGAACTTCTCGAACGCTTCGTCTTTAGACTTGAGCAAGAAGACGAACGCATACTTTGAGAAGTCATCGATGAAGGTTATAAAGTACTTCATCCCAGCCTTTGTAGAGAATTGTTTGAAGTCATAAATATATGAGTGTACTAACTCAAGAAGATCTGTGCTTCGATTGACCCGATGAAAGGGTTTTCTAGTGATCTTCGTCTGAGCACATACTTCACACTTCTCTATCTTACCCCCACATTTGGAGATAATTCCTAGACTAGACATTTTATGTATTCTTTTACAATGAATATGTCCTAGCCTATTATGCCATAACTCAAGAGAATAATCAGAACAAACGATTGCATTGATTTCATTTGACTGGTTTATAAGCTAAATTTTAAACATTCCTTCTATTTAAAAAGCCTTTCCGAAGTATGTTCCCTTTTTGGACATCACCATTTGGACATCATTGATATCCATCCTCAAGCCTGCGTTGCTAAGCAGGCTCCCAGAGAACAGGTTCTTGGCAATCACCGGAACATGCTTCACACGTTGAAGCGTCAGAGTATTCCCGAAAGTAAGTTTCAGCTCCATAGTCCCGATCTGTAAGCCCCTAAATTTAGTTTATATTTAAAATTAGGGTTTTAAAACCACAAATGATTATTTTAGCCTTAAAATAATTTATTATAATTATTAGGAATTTTCTAGAATTTTTAAATAGTTTTTAAAACTTAAAATATTATTTTGTATAATTATTTAAATTATTTTTATATCAGTTTGCAATAAAATCAAATATTTTAAAACAAATTACAATATTTGGTTTGTCTGTGTAAATTTAATTTTGTACAGAACACTGCGAGGTGAGTTTTACAAATGAACATCGACGAAGTTGGAGCTTTCCTCCATCGATCTGAAGCTTGATGGACCAGCTTTGATACTATGTTGAATATTTTGTTATAATTTCATTGATAATCTCATGGCAATATATAGCCTTACAATCCTCTTCATTACTTTAACCCTTTGTGGAATATCCTGTGACATATTCTGACATACCAAATATATCAACAGGATATTCCAATATACTTATTCTAATATACCAATAGAGCACTTGCAAAATACTTGTCAGCCTAAGGGATACAGCATCCGACCACCTGTGCATACACATCAGCACAAAACAGAGTAACATAAAGGAAGAACAGACACCTTTCTAGAGGTGTCAAGAAGCGTGATGATCGATATAAATGTCCCACAAAGTCTGTGGGGGCATGTATTGTTGACAACAACTCAATTAATCAATATGATGCCCTCGAAGGTACTGGTATGGAAGTCTCCATGTAAAATATTGCAAGAAAATAATAGTAGAAAACTTCCACTGAAGGTATTTGTTTGCGTGTATTTTGTGAAGGACAACGGACCGTCAGTTGGAAAACTTGATCCTAGAACAGTCAAGTGCATCTTCGTGGGCTATTCGACGACTCGGAAGGGGTATGTGTGCTGGAGCCCAGTAGAGAAAAAAAAGTTTGTGAGCATGGATGTTCACTTCACGGAACATAAGCCATACTACCGCCAGGAGGGAACCTTAAACAACTCACCTGATATTGCGAGTATGAGACGAGAGGGGGAGATTGGTGAAAGTTTGGTGATCGATTTAGGAGTATGGCATGAAGACGCGGTTGAGGAGGAGCAGAAAGGTGAAAAGGAACAGGGGAAGGAGATGAGAGGTGTTAGGACCATGACTCAGGGGGAGATACTTATCTAGAGCAGGAGAGGAAAGCAAACTGCAGGACCAGTACCTACAGTGCCAGTGCCAAGTCCCTTGCCTGAGTCCATCTCGACTCCTGAGACACCTACACCACCACCATAGTCCCCTTCAGGTGATATCATTCTTCCTACTCCTCTCACACCTACTCCTCTCACACCTACTCCTCTCATACCATTATCAGTACGAAGGACCACTCGCAGCAATACGAGAAATCCTTATGTTAGATATGGTTGGGACCTTGCTCAGTTTGTTTCATATGATCATATCTCCTCTTCTCATAGAGCATTCATTACATCTTTGGAGAGTATTACTATAACTAACAACTGGCAGGTTGCCAAGAATGATCCAAAGTGAAGCGGTAATGCACGAGGAGTTGGGGGCTCTTGAGAAGAACCACACTTAGGAGCTGGTAAAACTGTCAGAAGGGAATAGAGCAGTCAGTTACAAGTGGGTCTTTACTGTGAAGCAGAACCCAGATGGACAGGTTGAGCGCTACAAAGCTCGACTGGTGGCAAAAGGATACAGTCAGACATACGGCATTGACTATGACGAGACCTTTGCACCAGTGGCGAAGATGAGCACTGTCAGGACCCTGATTTCTCTGACAACAAATCGTAGATGGAAGCTACACCAACTGGATGTGAAGAATGTGTTTCTTTATGGAGATCTAGTAGAGGAGGTGTATATGGCGATACCACCAGAATTTCGCACCAATCAGATAGTGGACAAGATCTACATGTTGAAGAAGTCCCTCTATGGACTGAAACAGTCTCATCGAACGTGGTTTGACAGATTTAGGAGGGCGATGATAGGAATGGGATATCGGCAGATCAATGTTGATCATAATGTGTTCTTCCGTCGAAATAGAGGCCATATCACCATGCTTGCGGTGTATGTGGATGATATGATCATCACAGGAGATGATGAGCAGGAGATCGCCCGACTCAAGGGGAAACTTGGCGAAGAATTCGAGGTGAAGGACCTTAGCCTTCTTCGGTACTTTTTTGGGATTGAGATTGCTCGAGAAGCATAGGAGATTGTTCTTTCCCAGAGGAAGTATGTTGGACCTTCTTACAGAGACATGGATGTTGGAATGTAAACCTGCAGTGACGCCGATAGATCAGAGGTTCAAGCTGGCTGCTGAGGTTGGAGAACCAGTTGGCCGAAATATATACCAGAGACTGGTGGACAAGTTGATCTATTTTAGCCACATCCGTCCTAATATCTATTTTGCAGTAAGTGTGGTAGGCCCCTACATGTATGACCCACGGAAGGGTCATATGGATGCAGTGTACCAGACTCTGAGATACTTGAAGGGTGCCCCCGGGAAGGGACTGATATTCAGAAAGAATAATCACGTGAGCATCGAGGGCTACTGTGATTCTGACTGGGCTAGCTGTGCTGATGACAGGAGATGTACCTCGGGATACTGTATATTTGTAGGAGGCAACTTGATCTCTTGGAGGAGTAAGAAGCAGTCAATGGTGGCCAGATCGACAGCTGAAGCAGAGTACAGAGCTATGGCTTTGGGAGTTGCAGAGCTGCTATGGTTGAAGAATATGCTGGTAGAGCTGAAACTGGATCAAGGAGCCAAGATGAAGCTGTAGTATGACAACCAGTCAGCTATTAATATCGCCAACAATCCAGTACAACATGACAGAATCAGACACATCGAGATTGATAGGTTCTTCATCAAGAAGAAGTTGGATAGTAGACTATTGGAGCTAGGACACGTTCCAACTAAGGATCAGGTAGCAGACGGACTGACCAAGGGACTTAGCTCTGTGAGCATGATTAGGGGATGTGACAAGATGGGCTTAGTGAATATCTTTCGTCCATCTTAGGGAGGGAGTGTTGGTTTATTTGGTATTGGTATATTAGAATAAGTATATTGGAATATCATGTTGGTATATTTTGTATGTCAGAATATGCCACAGGATATTCCATAAAGGGTTTAATGTAATATGGAGGATTGTAAAACTATATATATCCATGAGATTATCAATGAAATCATAACAAAATATTCAATAGAAACAGGTAAAATGCATCAGAGAAACTAGACCCCATACCTGAAACCAACAAGATATTCATATATATGCATATTATTTCATAGGTTATCTAAAGAATTCATAAGAGAACATAGAAACTTTACTAATTCTTCTTATATGTATGTATGTATGTTATGTATGAACTTATAAATTAGACCCCATACCTCAAACCAACAAGATATTCATATATTCTAAAGAAGTAGACCCCATATCTGAAACAAACAATGTAACCTGTATGTATGAGCTTATAATTGCGATATGTACTGTAAATAGCAAATTCAAGTAATGTTTGCTAATATAGATTGGGTCTAGTGTCATTGGTTTCTTACCATGTAAAAGACCACAAAATTGCAAGAAATTGGAGGCAGCACAATGTGACAAACAACATAAAAAGGTGATGGGCCAACATAGAAACAAGAATAACACAGATTTATAATTGCCTATCTATATCACAGACCTTGAAGGAGAACAACACACAACATCAAGAAGGATGAATGTTATTGGTATGAAACAAATAAAGAGAATTTAGTAGCTAATTACTAGGTTATTGGTATGAAACCAGGCATAGACAAAAATAGAGAACTCGAGTATCAGAAAATACCATGAGAATGGCAGGAAACATACCCAACAAAAACATTTTTGAACAGCATGAAACATACACAAGAATTGCCCATGCCCTGTGGCTTTTTTAATAGCTTTTTGAAAACAGATTGGTTGCAATGCCTGATAAAAATTGCCCATGCCCAAAATTGCCCATCAATATATATGTATTCAGCACCGATAAGTGACTGATACAAAATCGAAAATATTTTTAAAAACATTGATAAAGTAATTAGAATGAGAATCAAACTTGAACAATCACACAAAATGAGCAACTCAAAGTTAATTTAGACACTCAGAGAAGATAAGCCATAGAAAAAATGTAACACATAATTTTCCTAGAGGTTTGGATTCAAACAGAAGATTACATGAAGTAGACTATAAACTATAATGAAAGAACATCTCAAAGTTCATTGATCACATCCATGAAAAATCTTTCAGATGCAAGACAATCATGATTTTGTTAGTAAAAATCCTGACCGGATACAAACTAAAAGATCATGGCTACGGGCCTATGACTCACTATAATATTATGAAGTGAACCATATCCCTAATGTCAGTGTCTGGCATCTGAATCTTGCCATTAAGGCATTAAAAAGTTAATAATACAGCAAAAAATTATATGAACATATGTGTTTCACTTAATAAAATGCCTAAAATTGGCTTTTGAAAGAAAACTAGAAAAGTACAAGAAGTACAAATTATTTTGGAAAGTATTGCTATGGAAGTCTGATCTGAGAGCGATCACTTTCTTCCTTGGACCATACGATGATGATGAAAAAAACTGCTTGAAGAAGACGAACAATCGAAAGAACTAAGTCACCGGAAAGGTATCGAGCAACGGCACTGATGGTACAGTCGAATGCTTTCTTACTTTGCTTCACCCTGTTCTTGAGAAAAAGTTGAAGAAATGCTTCTGGAAATATCACTCTGGAAGTATGAGCTTTCTCAGAATCTCCTCTCCTGTCTCTCTGTTGATCTCTTGATTCTGTCAATGTGAAAAAAATAAATCTATTTATAGACTTAACCCTTTGTGCGTAAAAAGCAACAAAATCGGGTCTTTACGCTAGTAACTGTCACCCACGATGTAAATTATCCTCTACACACGTTGACACGTGTCCCATTACTTCAACAAAATGGAAAAAGTACGTACACACGTTCGATAAGTGTGGCATGTAAGCCACGTAGGCAAACCACATTCTCAAGTAGCCAGGAAAGATCGAGCGTAAAAATGTCCCAAAATACACTCCCAGCGTAAAGTGGAAAACTGGCGTAAAATAGCCCAAAATAAATTTTCTGCGTAAAGTGGCTAAAAAATAGCCTTGAGCGTAAAAAGTAACCCAAATAAATTTTACACCCACAATAGCCTTGAGCGTAAAAGCTCGAATAGCTATCGTGCGTAAAAGAAGTAGTTTTATTGAGCGTAAAGTAGCCCCATTTGCACACTATACTACGAGTATTGGGTTTGGTGAAAAGATTTCCTCGACTTCTGTGTAATCCTGCTGTTAGAAAATTATTGTGTCAGATCAAATCACTTGCATTAAATGCGGCCTGACAGTCTATCTCCGGCATAAAATTGGAGGATAACTCTCGCGTAAAAAGCTTCTCGCGTAGAGAATAACATGCGTAGAGAGTAGCTCGCGTAAAGTCTGAATTTGACTCAGTTTGAATTGCGTAAAGTTCTCAACTTCTTTGACTTGGCCTTTGAAGTACTTTTTACGCTCCTACAAGACCCCCTTCAAAGTTTTCAAATTATTTTCAAAATTTGAAATACTTTGAACAGAAGCGTAAAATTCTGGATTTCAACAGTCAGCGTAGAATTCGGGATGTCCAACGGTTATCTGCGTAAAAGTTGGGATATCCAACAGTCAGCATAAAATTCGGGAATTTGAACTGATTCAAAATTCTCTATAAATAGTGCTTTTCGAATAGAAATAAAACTTTACTTGTCTTTCATAATCCCGATCTCTCTTCACTCTTCTTCTTCATTCATACTCTCGCTTCGATCCGATGGCCCCCAAGAAGTCCGTCGCCGGCATCAAGGGCAAGAAGCCCATCGCCGATTCGTCGTCGGCCGCTCGTGCGAAAACCTCCATCCAATCATCAACGACGCCCCAACAGAGCAACCCCGCCGTGGCTCCAGCAATGAAGGGTAAAGCCCTACTTAATCTTGGCTACAAGTTCGTCGGAGAAGAAGAAGAAAACTCGAACCTTCAAATTTCACGCCCACATCATACGTGTCAGCGTAGAAACTGAAATAACAAAATACGTCCACGTTATACGTGTCAGCATAAAGTTAAGAAATACGCCCACGTTTATACGTGTCAACGTAAAAAGTAAAATACGCTCATGTTAACACATGCCAGCGTAAAATTCAAATTACGCTCATGTCTATACGTGTCAGCGTAAAATTCAAATACGCTCATGTCAATACATACCAGCGTAAAGATTAAAATACGCTCATGTCAACACATGTCAGCGTAAAATTCAAATACGCTCATGTCAACACATGTTAGCGTAAAATTCAAATACGTTCATGTTAACACATGTCAGCGTAAAATTCAAATACGCTCATGTCAACACATGCCAGCATAAAGTTCTAAATACGCTCACATCAATATGTGCCAGCGTAAAATTCATAATTAAAAGACTTTGTGTGTAAAACAAAGAACTTTTACACTTAAAAAAGTTTTTATGAACTTAAATAAGCGTAAAATTTGCATAGTCAGAGTCTTTAATCTTTATGCGTAAAAAACGCAGACCAAATTATCTGCGTAAAAATTTTAAATTAGATTTTCACTAACTTGATTTTTTTTTCTTTTTTTTCTGTTGGCAGTGGATTTGCTGATTCACCCACTTGCAGAAGTATTTGGCTCATCAGCTGGTATGGTGGACTCGAATTATTTGGAGAACCTGTCCCATATGGAGTTTCCCCAATCGAATCCGGAATATCCTGTAGAGAGAGCACAGTTGATAGCTGCCTAAGGGGATAGAATGCTGCTATCCAGGATTAATGGAGAACTGTTGACCTCGCTGGATGGCCAACAATTTATAAAACCAGCTTTCTTATTCGGGGATGCGATAGACTTCAAGTCACAAACACGCCCCAAGAAGGAGTCTTGGGTGTTCAAGTCTGGAGATAGAGCAATGTATCTCCCTGACATGGATAGAGATTATCCCCTGTCTGTTTTTATCCATGCCACCCATCCCCGACAGATGCTGTGGAATCTGACTCCCAGCAGTCATGGAAGGCCAGGAAGGATCATTTTCAAGAGGGATAGTGCCTACGATATGGGGTATCACGTCAGTGTTCCCAATGGCGGTGTCGTCCCTTTCTCCGGTCTCTTGCCTGGATTTACTCCGAGTAAAGATTCGGCTTTAATCCAACCGATGCAGACCTAAATGTTCATCAATAAGTTCATAAGGGCTACAGTACTATATCCTCAGGCCAACCCCAGGCTACCAGGGTGGCTAACTCCTTTTAACCAGAACTGGATCCAAATTAGTGTTTGGATCATGAAGAACTTCCAGACGGAGCTGAAAGACATCGGCCTGTATGAAGCAGTGTCCTCCACTAGTTAGGGTATACCACCGAACAGTAACTTGTTCATGGCTCTGATGGAGATATATATCAGTTCAACAGGAACTTTTGCGACCCCAAAAGGTGAAATGGGTCTCGCACTCCACGAGATACAATTCATCTCAAAGCTGCCAATGGAGGAAGCCCCATATGAAGAATATGTTCCCTCCAACCGGGAACTTACTGAAATCAGAGAGAAAAACCCTCAACTGGTTGAGGTATATGAAGAGTTGATGTGCCATTACATGATTTGCACTACTATGCATGAAAGTGGATCTCATTTGGCGTACATCAACAAATGGACAACATATCTTTTTTTCCATAACGATAAGATATCCAAAGACGATAAAGAAAGATTTCAGGAGAACAAGGCTCCAACTATCAACACTGGTTCAATAATCCCTGCTGATAAAATACGGTATATGATAGTTGGCTACAAATTCCCGAACAAATATTTGTCCACCAAGACCGGGGAGTTCTCTGCAGGAACCGAAGCCTTAAGTTTCCTCAGATATGGCAGCCAGAAGATCTCCAAGAAAGCCTTGCTGGCAGGCTTCATTTCTCTATGGTTGAGGAGATGGGTTGTACCGGGGACCGGTACAGTTGATAGAATCCACCGAAACGTGCTATGGCCAGCGGTATGTTTGGCGTTTAAAATCAGAATCAACCTGCTATCGACAATGGTGTGCCGAGTAAACGCAGGTTTGAGTACTTTTGGTGAGGAGCTAATCAACAATGCTCCTCATCGGAACGTATTTCCTAGGATAGAAATGCCCTACACTTACTTGATGGGCTGGCTGTTGCATCACAACTGCAATTTATTGCCACCAGGCCCGGGAGATGATGCAGAGGTCTTCCTCCAAAAGTTTAGCAAAGCTCTGTTGCATCACAACTGCAATTTATTGCCACCAGGCCCGGGAGATGATGCAGAGGTCTTCCTCCAAAAGTTTAGCAAAGCTACATGGACTGCCCCGAGCAGTATTAAATTATTCTTACGGATGGAACTTTTTCTGTACCCGGCCACAAGTTCCAGCCGACTGCTTCGGCGTTCAATTTGAAGATAAAGTTGAAGGAAGAACTTTATTGTCAGCACCAGTCTTCAGATGGTTACAGTGCATCAGACCCTCCTACCTGATATACAGAAATGAAGATAGCTGTGCGTTTGAACCATATCTACCAAGTAGGTTCGCTCGCCAATTTGGGTATGACCAACTTCATGTTGGTAATCCCTCTACTAGTTTCCGTCATTATGGGAAACTGATTGATGGTGCAAGAGGTTGGAGATATTTTAGTACTGCCTGTGCCGGTGCCAAATTCAAAGTGTTAACTGCTACCAGCACCACCGAGCTACGTATACTTCATACGTATGCTCACTTTTATGCTTCCATCTGCTCATTCGCCCATGGCGACAACCTGAGAGGTAGTCTAAGATGGTCCAAGGAAGGAAATATTGAGGAGCCAATCAGGGTACCATCAGACATACCTGACGACGCTGCCGTTCCAGATCAGTATCTAGAAGTTATCCCTACGGGAGTTGGGAAAAAAGCTGCAGAACTTATCATTATTGGCAAATCCCGAAAATGAAAACATGGTGCAGCTGTTACTCTTCCAAAGAAGACCCCAGAAAAGAAGAAGAAGGCTACCACCAAAGGGCCTTCTAGACCAAGGGCCGCTATTCCAGAGATTGATATTCCAGTCGAGGAGCCGCAACATGTTGCATCTTCTTCATCTCATCCTGGAGAAGGGTCTTCGGCCTCCCAACCAGCAGCATCAATGGAAGCTGCGGTAGTCTTTTCTCCCGGACGCCTCAGCTCGTCGCTTCATTTAACTTTGCCACAAAAGGCACAAGTTGTTGAAGACGTCGCCCCAGTACATACTGTTGATCAAGAGCCCATCCCATCAGATGAACCAGCTATTAATTTTGACGATGAGGATTGGACTGGGGATTATGACGCGTACTTGGCACGTCCTACACCTACTCCAGGTAAATATAATTTATACAAAATCTATACAAAATTATAATTTTTTATATATTAACTTATTTTGTGTAATTTTTGTAGGTGTCATCATTACATCCAAGATTGTGGCTCCTCCTCCTCCTCAAGAAGATATTTATGAGGAAAACGAGGAGTCTGAGGAGGAGGCTTCTTCTTCAGAAGAAGAAGATGCTCAAGAAGAAGTACCACGAGAGCCCGAAGTGGAGACTCAGGAAGAATGTCCTCCATCTATAGAGGTACAACAAGAGCCCGAAGTGCAGGCTCAACCAGAATTGTCCTCTCCTGCTGAGAGCAAGAATAAAAAACAAACTGCAGTAGAACCTACTGTAGATGATGAAGAGGCTACTGAAGAAGAATTAGACTTCAACGAAGAATCAGTTGTAGAAGGATTCACTACAACTGAAATACTTGAAGATCCTGCAGAGCCAGTAGCTGAAGAAGGTGATAAAGGCATACTCAAGTCATTAACTGAAGCTGGAAACGTTGTAATAGCATCCTCTGCTATTGTTACTGATCCAGTACAAGTTCCTGAAGAGACAATGCCCGAACCGAAGTCAGCTGCCATAGCTATCATTCCACCCGCATCAATCACCGCCACCGAAACTCCAGTAGTTTCAGCTCCAGAAATGGCTGGAGTAACAAATGCTGAAGATACTGTTCCTGAAGCACCTGGGAATCAGTTGACCATGGTAGTAGTGACAACAATGTCTTTATCTCAGCTTGTTACCAAAGCAACATCTGCTCCTAGTCTTCAGAGAAGAGATTTGGTAGACATCGTCGCAACGCCGAGTTCAAGTGCAGAAATGAATCTCTTAGTTGAGATTCATACTGATACTTTTTACAAGACTCTGGCAGCTCTAATCAAAATGGTCCTGAATAAGGGCCTCAATTATGAGAGCTTGAAGGCGGCGATTGCTCTTACTATCAGAAATGTTGCCATGTTCAATGATGCGGAGAGAGCAGCAGCATTGAAAAAAATCGTAGAGGGACTTGAACAGCCCATCAAAGAATATCTAAAGCTGTCAAGTAAAACCGTTGAAAGTCTCATCCAAGAGGAGTATGACGCTCTATCGGCTGAATACCTTGCTCGGGAGACGACTTTTAATGAGGCCCTCCATGAGTACAGCATCAAAGTAGCTAAAGAAAAAGCTTTTTTGGCTGGAGCGAAGCCCCAGCTGGATATCCAGAGAAAAGCCTATGAAACTTCGAATATAAGAATTTATCAACAGAATGATAGAATTCGCGAAGTCGAGGCTGAGCTGGCTCGCTTGAAGGCGGAGAGGGATCAGCTGATCTTAGCTCGAGACCAGCAGCTTACACAGAGCTCAATTTTAGAAGAACAAGTCTTTAGAGCTGAGACTACCATCAAAACCCTTGACGAAGCCAAGGACAAGATGATAGTCACTTTTGCTGGACTTTTTCACATATGTACTCCCGAAGCTCGATGCTCCGTAGCTGCTAAAACTGTATTGAGCTCCCGTGACAAGCGTCTAGCGGAGCTACAGAAATTACTTCATGATGTCTCTACCCCGCCTTAGGCAAATAAAGAGCTTTTGTAATCTTCTATCTTTTTTATTCTGTAATATTTACAAGAAATGAATAAAATATTTATTTTGTGATCCTATCATTTATTTTTGAATTTAAACAATATGTATGAGATAGAAAACACTTATCAGAGGTAATATGAACGTGACAAGTCTTCTAAAATCAATAAATTATATCTATCCAGAGGTAATATGGACATGATAGATAATGAATCTCGTTTTCTGTTCAGAGTATACGATACTATCAAAGGTAATATGAACGTGACAGATCGTGATAACTCAAAGAAAAATAGATTAATATCTATTCAGAGGTCAAATGGACATGATAGATAGGAAAAAAATAGACTTAATATTTATTCAGAGGTCATGAGAACATGATAAATAATAAATCTCACTTTTTAATCAGTTGGTAAGATAGAAGATTAAAATTCTCTTCAAGGAGAACTAATAACTAGCTTAACCAAACATTGGTAGCTGGAGAATAGGGAAGAAATTTATACATAATATTTTTTCAAGAATTTGCCATTAATCGGCATCATGAGTAGATCTCCATTAGGTTTAGACAACCTATAGGCACCAATGGAGAACATTGTCTCGACTACATAGGGTCCTTCCCATTTTGTTTGGAATTTTCCTTTGCTCTTATGAGTCATCACCATCGGTCTTCGAACAGCTAGAACTAGTTCACCGACTTTGAATACCCTTTATTTAACTTTACGATTGAAAGTTCGAGATATGCGGGCTTGATTAAGCTCAATGTGCTGTTGCGCTTGAAGACGCTTCTCGTCCAATCTTTCAAGTTCTTGGAGTCGTAAGCGATCATTGTTCTCTGTTCATTAGCAATGGCTATTCTAAGAGATAGAATCTGGATTTCCAGTGGAAGAACAGCCTCACATCCGTAGACTAGTAAAAATGGCGTAAACCCAGTAGGAGTTCGGACTGTCGTTCGGTAAGCCCATAAACATTCTCCAAGTTTCTCATTCCAATCACGTTTATTAGAAGAAACGAACTTTTTGAGAAGTTTGATGATTGTCTTGTTGAAAGCTTCGGCCAAACCATTAGCAGCTGGATTATAAGCCGTAGAAGCCAGATTTTGGATCCGATTCTTATCGCAGAATCGATAAAATGCCTGACTAGCAAATTGTGGTCCATTGTCATGAATTATCCGTCGGAAAATCTCGAAGCGATAAATGACATGGTGTTTGATGAAGCTAACCACATTAGATATTTTTATTTCAGCAAGGGGAACTGCTTCCGCCCATTTAGAAAAGTAATCGGTTATAGCCAATATAAACCGTTGTCCCTTAACAGAAGGAGGGTTAATAGGACCAATAACATCCATGCCCCAAGCTTCGAAAGGCCAAGAAGCTGCTGTAGGATATAGGAATTCAGATGGTTGATGAATAAAATCAGCATGAATCTGACATGCTTTACACCGTCTAGCATAATCCACAGTATCTGCTATCATGGATGGCCAAAAATACCCCATTCTTCGAATGCGGTCCTGTAATTTCAGACTAGGTTGGTGAGCACCACAAACACCATCATGAGCTTCACAGAGTATTTGCTGATGGAACTGGGGATTCCCAGGACCCTTCCTTTGGTGTGCGTATTGATCGATAGAAAGTTGAACTGATCTAATACGTGTTCTAACCCTTCATAGGCGGAAACTAGGGTTCACGAATTATACCTGCGGCGGAAAGGAGACAAGTAATTTCTGGCAATCTCGAGCGGACGACCCCAAGATCTTCTGTACGTATTCTTTCCACGAGTTGGACGTCGTGTGGGCGACGATCTTCCAACTTTTTTTCTCCTTGGCAGCCCTCTCTTTCTCTCCTTACGTGAATCACGAAATTAGAGAAAATTTCAGATTTCTGATCAGTAATCTGGCGGCCAGAGAATAGAGGATATATATAGGCTACGGCAGGGACCATGAGGAGAAATTAGGGTTAGACCTCCTAACGGATCTGGATATCCCGTGTTCAGCCCGAACACACAATCCAGGCCCATTAACAATAGCTCGATCCACTAATGAGCTATTGTTGCACTACCTCCCTAATCCTAAATTATTTTTGTGGGCTCCTTTTATTATATGCTCGTTTGGCTCCCCATGTTAAGATATCGTATGTCCGTCGATCAAATTAAGTTACTGACAACTATATTGATTCGACATCTTTTATCCTTAAGTAGTACCGCTCAACTTTATTTGTCATATCGGATATAATCCACCTGCAGGGTTTACATGACAATCCTTATGAGCTTCTTAGGAGGACATAATCAACCCGATGTATCGGAACATGGATTCCATTTATAATCAACAGTCCATCATACATACAATATTATTACCCAATTCATAGAGGTTGTTGATCCATAATGAATCTCACTCTTTTATGAGTCAAAGTAATGCACACTGCATATACATGTTCATTATTATATTCGGATTAAGAGCACAAGCATCCATAATAACAAAGGTATTTGTTCACTTATGTTGTCAGTACAAAGAGAACAACCTCAAGTGGTCCTGTTCAATATACACAAAGTGTACTAGTGTAAACCTATAGTCAAGATAGACTAATACCAGATTACACTACAACCTTTCCAATAGATTGTCCAAGTCCATCTAGGTTGTGAACTATTTATATACTCAATAGAAAACTGATAATATAATCTTCTGTGTGACACCACACACCATATTATCTATAATATAGAATATCAGATATTTGTATTAACACTTGTAACAAATACAATATGCAAATATTTGCCCATATGATTCTCATTCAAAATTTAAGGAAATAAGGTTACTACAAAAGTGATTCTTTTAGTATATAACCCTAACAATCTCCCACTTATACTCAAAGCTTTGCTTTTCAGTATACTGTTACAAATCTTCCACTTATACTTAAAGCCATGTTGCTACACATCTGACTCCCAATCCTTCAACATGACTGTCAAAAGCCTTAGCTGGTAAGCTCTTTGTAAAGAGATCAGCTAGGTTGTCGGCTGATGCTATCTTGATCACAGCAACTTTTTTTTCTTTACGAAATCTCGTATCAGGTGGTACTTGCGCTCAATGTGTTTGCCTGTCTTATGGGTTCATGGTTCCTTCGAGTTTGCAACTGTACCACTATTATCACAATAAAGTGTAATAGACTTAGGCAAACTAGGTACCACATCCAAGTCCAACAGAAAGTTTCTGAGCAAAATCGCTTCTTTGGCTGCCTCAGAGGCTGCCACATACTCGGCTTCCATGGTGGAATCAGCAATACATTTTTGCTTGATACTCCTCCATACAATGGCACCACCTCCCAAAGTAAACACATAACCTGAGGTAGATTTCCTGGAATCCCTATCTGACTGAAAATCTGAGTCTGTATACCCCAAGAGAACTAAACTATCTGCCTGGTAAACTAGCATATACTCTTTAGTCCTTTTTAGGTACTTCAAAATATGCTTTACGGTAGTCCAGTGCTCTTGTCCTGGGTTAGACTGATATCTGCTGACCATGCCTACGGTAAAGCAGATGTCTGGTCTCGTACATAGCATAGCATACATTAAGCTTCCTACTGCTGAAGCATAAGAAACTGCCTTCATATTCTCTATCTCTTTATGTGTCCTCGAACACTGCTCCTTTGATAGAGCAATTCCATGCCTAAAAGGTAAGAAACCTTTCTTAGAATTTTGCATACTAAAACGAGTTAGTACAGTATCGATATAGGAAGCTTGGGATAAGCCCAACATCCTTTTCTTGCGATCTCGTAGAACTTTAATCCCAAGGATGTGACCTACTTCTCCCAAGTCCTTCATATCAAACTGTTTGGATAACCATACCCTTACATCAGATAATACCTTCATATTGTTTCCAATGAGCAAGATGTCATCCACATAAAGTACTAGGAACACCACCATGTTTCCGTCATACTTTCTCTATACACATGATTCATCCTGACATTAATCAAATCCATAGGATTTTATCACCTGATCAAAACATATGTTCCAAGATCTGGAAGCTTGCTTAAGTCCATAAATGGACTTTTTGAGCTTACAAACAAGATGCTCCAGGCCCTTTTCAATGAACCCGTCTGGTTGCTTCATATAGATGTTTTCCTCAAGATTTCCATTAAGGAAAGCTGTCTTGACATCCATTTGCCAAATCTCATAATCGAGATGAGCTGCAATAGATAAAAGAATCCGAATAGACTTAAGCATGGCTACAGGAGAAAAGGTTTCCTTATAATCGATACCCTCTCTTTGAGTAAAACCTTTTGCTACAAGTCGAGCTTTAAAGGTTTCAACCTTACCGTCTGATCCTCTTTTTCTCTTATAGACCCACTTGCATCCAATGGCTTTTACACCAATGGGTGGTTCTACAAGTTCTCAGACCTGATTAGAATCCATAGATTCTATTTCAGATATCATTGCTTTTTGTCAAGACTCTGCATCTTTATCTTGGAGTGCTTCATTGTAGGTACAGGGATCATAATCTTGTTCCTCAGGGACGAAGTCTGACGACTCTCCCAAGAACATATATCTATCAGGTTGTATCACAACCCTCCCACTACGACGAGGCACTATCGGTTGTGGTGTAACATTTGTGACACATTGTGCAGTTATTTGTGGTTTATCCTCTTGTACTGTTGGTACCGAAGTACTTGGTGTCTAACGTCTCAGTTCTTCTAGAACAACTCTACTTGTGGGTTTATGGTTCATCACATAGTCTTCCTCTAAGAATCGAGAATTGGTGCTAACAATGACCTTCTGATCCTTAAGACTATAAAATAAATCTCCTTTCGTTCCTCTTGGACAGCCTACAAACAAGCGTACTTCTGTACGAGATTCCAACTTATCTGCTTTCCCATTCAGTACATGTGCTGGACTATGCCAAATGCGAACATGTTTCAGACTAGGCTTACGCCCAATCCACAACTCTGTGGGAGTAAAAGGTACTGACTTAGAAGGAACCAAGTTCAAAATATAAGCTGCAGTCTCGAAGGCATATCCCCAAAACGAATCTAGCAAATCCGAATAACTCATCATTGATCTAACCATCTCCATAAGAGTTCTATTCCTTCTTTCGGCTATACCATTCTGTTGGGATGTTCCAGGTGTAGTCAATTGGGATGCAATTTCAGCCTCTGATAAATAATCCCTAAACTCTCCAAAGAGGTACTCGTCACCACGATCTGATCGTAATGACTTGATACATTTTCTATGACGTTTCTCCGTTTCAGCCTTGTACTCTTTGAATTTCTCAAAGCACTCAGACTTACGGCACATCAAATAAATGTATCCATACCTTGAATAATCGTCAATAAATGTGATAAAATATTCAAAGCCACCTCTAGCTTGGATAGTCATGGGTCCACACAAATCAGAATGAACCAAATCCAACACATCTTTGGCCCTATACCCCTTTACCGTAAAAGGCCTTTTAGTCATTTTACCTTCCAAGCAGGATTCACAGACTGGTAGTGCCTCCACTTCTAATGAACTCAAAGGTCCATCTTCAACCAGTCTTTGAATCCTTCTTAGGTTAATATGCCCCAATCGCAAGTGCCAAAGATATGTTTGGTTTATACAAGAAGATTTTTTTCTCTTATTTAAGTTAGATGACATATTATTCATTTCCATAAGTTGCATTGTGGGCGAAATAGGATTAATGACATACAAATTATCAACTAATGCACCAGAATGGATAAAATGTTTATTCTTTCTAATAATAATATTGTCATTAAAATAAACTGAATATCCATCCTTAACTAACATAGAAACAGAAACTAAATTCCTTCTAAGTGAAGGTGCATAAAGACAATCTCTCAATGTCAAAGACTTATTTCTACTAAAGATAAAGTAACATCTCCTAATGCAACGACCGATACTTTTGTAGCATCACCCATGAACAAGCATATCTCTCCATCACTGAGCCGTCTGGTTTCTTGGAACCCCTGCAATGTATTGCAGACATGATTAGTGGCTCCTGTATCTACACACCAGGTGTCGGTAGATAACACCGCTAAACATGTTTCAACTACTAGTAAATGAGATATACCTTCTTTGTTCCCTTGTTTGAGAAGTGGACAATCAGTCTTCCAATGTTCTGACCCTTTGCACTTGAAACATTTGCCTTTCGGCTTTTTTACCGCGCCTTGAGGTCCCATGCCCTTCTTTGCTGAATTTGCCTGTTTCTGAATGTTATTCTTCTTCTTACCGCCTTTTGGCTTAGAAGTAGAAGCCTTTTCAGAAACAAAAACATGACCACTCTGCCTAAAGAGAGATTCAGCATCCTGTAGCTCTTTTGCAAGATGTTGCAGTACATTTGACATAGATGCCAGAATGTAACATCGCGCCATCTTATCTGCCTTTTTCCACTTCTTATAAGCCTCTTTGACCTCTTCATCAGAGTTAGCATCAGGCTTAGGTGGACATTCCTCAACAAGTACATATTTGTACTCCTCAGCAGTCAGAACAATGTCCAAATTACGTTTCCAGTCAATATAATTAGGTCCAGTAAATTTATTTTCTTTAAGAATCACCATAAGTGGACTGAAAGAACCCATTTGTGAAATCCTGAGAATCACATAAATAAAATTATGTAGGGCAAAAAAAACTTTTTGAATTAACTAAATATTGATTCCCTCAAAATAATAATAAGAAATTTACCAACACCTTGAACACCATGAATTTAGCATGCCACGATTGTGTGGACATATACAAATTCAACTTTGTTTAAGTAGATTTTTCTTATTAATTTTACTATCATGTCAACATAACTTTATGACAAATAAAATTAATATGCTGGTCTTGCTCTGGTCATACAAATAATAGCAGTGACTCCGATGGGGAGGATATCATTATTTGTATCTAAGTGTATACCATTACTTAATACTAAGTCCATTACCTTGTAATGAGTTCCTTCAGATGGAGAAGTGAACACATACTAGGTAACTTTCTACAATTATCCCTAAGGAAGTTTGTACTGGTGATCCATAATTATACTCATCTGATATGGAGGAAAGCACTAAAGCCAACACACAAGTATAATTACATCACCTACAAACCAGTAATAGAGACCATAGGATTTATACTAAATAAAAATCCTCTCCCACTTAGTTATTTAACAATGAGGGTTTTTCTACTAGTTGATATTATGTCCATGTTGTCCATTATTAATGTAGGCTTGGTTTTTCAAAAAAAAAACAACCACACAATAATAAACATGCATAATCAGAAAAAGCAAAATGACAAAAATAAGAGAAAATATCTAACTATTATGGTCATCTTTGCTGCTCTGTCCTCAACTATCCGAATCTAAAATCTGGTGCTGCGTAGATCTATTCGGGGTTCGACCTGCCCGGTCAGGTCGCGGCGTTCGGGGCAGCGCCCCGATTTTTTTAAAGGTTTTGGCTGTCGATTCCTTCATCGAAAATCATCTGTCTGCCTCTGGACTGCTTAAAACCAGCATCTCGTCCGGCGTCAGAAACAGCCACCACCGCCATCACGATTGATCAAAAATAATTAAAATTACATCAATCCTATGCCTCCCGAAGGAGTTCACACATAATCTAGATTGAAAAATTAAAATAATAAGCACGATCAACCCTCGTGATTTTAATTACATCCACAGCAACAATAACATCCACGACATGTTCGTGATTTAAACAACACAATAAAAAAAATATGCATTGGACCATAATAGTTGGATCTAAGATGCCTGCAAAATCGAGTTAGAACAGATCTACATCTACCGACTATTACACAACGCAAGTTTTATTGGACAACATGGACGTATCAATCAATACGTAGATCCAAACTGGCTCTGATACCAATTGATGGAACTGGGAATTCCCAGGACCATTCCTTTGGTGTACGTATTGATCGATAGAAAGTTGAACTGATCTAATACGTGTTCTAACCCTTCATAGGCGGAAACTAGGGTTCACGAATTATACCTGTGGCAGAAAGGAGACAAGTAATTTCTGGCAATCTCGAGCGGACGACCCCAAGATCTTCTGTACGTATTCCTTCCTCGAGTTGGACGTCGTGTGGGCGACGATCTCCCAACCTTTTCTTCTCCTTGACAGCCCTCTCTTTCTCTCCTTACGTGAATCATGAATTTAGAGAAAATTTTAGATTTCTGATCAGTAATCTGGCAGCCAGAAAATAGAGGATATATAGGCTACGACAGGGACCATGAGGAGAAATTAGGGTTAGGCCTCCTAACGGATCTGGATATCCCGTGTTCAGCCCGAACACACAATCCAGGCCCATTAACAATAGCTCGGTCCACTAATGAGCTATTGTTGCACTACCTCCCTAATCCCAAATTATGTTTGTGGGCTCCTTTTATTATATGCTCGTTTGGCTTCCCATGTTAAGATATCGTATGTCCGTCGATCAAATTAAGTTATTGACAACTATATTGATTCGACATCTTTTATCCTTAAGTAGTACCGCTCAACTTTATTTGTCATGTCGGATATAATCCACCTATATGGTTTACATGACAATCCTTATGAGCTCCTTAAGAGGACATCATCAACCCGATGTATCGGGACATGAATTCCATTTATAATCAACAGCCCATCATACATACAATGTTATTACCCAATTCATAGAGGTTGTTGATCCATAATGAATCTCACTCTTTTATGAGTCAAAGTAATGCACACTGCATATATATGTCCGTTATTATATCCAGATTAAGAGCACAAGCATCCATAATAACTGAGGTGTTTGTTCTCTTATGTAGTCAGTACAAAGAGAACAACCTCAAGTGGTCCTGTTCAATACACACAAAGTGTACTAGTATAAACCTATAGTCAATATAGACTAATACCAGATTACACTACAACCTTTCCAATAGATTGTCCAAGTCCATCTAGGTTGTGAACTATTTATATACTCCATAGGAAACTGATAATATGATCTTCTGTATGACACCACACACCATATTATCTACAATATAGAATATCAGATATTTGTATTAACACTTGCAACAAATACAATATGCAAACATTTGCCCATATGATTCTCATTCAAAATTTAAGGAAATAAGGTTACTACAAAAGTGATGCTTTTAGTATATAACCCTAACATTTGCTTGGCTTCACTCTCAGAGAGACAACATAGCAAAAGTCCGTCATAAGAACGACGATATAACATATGTAAAGAAGAATTATAATAGAATCAAAATGATCGTCTCTTGATTGATGCAGCTTCTTTTGGATCTTCAGATAAAATCTCATGAACCGCATAGTCAATGAATGGACTTCTCCAATCCCTCTGCTGGGAACTTGATTCTGTAGTATAACTCTATGCAATATGCAGATTATTCTTGATACATAATAAGTCTCGATCCAATAAAGTAATGGTGTTTTGTCTTCTAATTGGAATAGCTAAGTCTGCAGCTAAGCTAGCAAGAGCACCTGTTTCCAAATTCTGAGAACGTGGTATGAATTTGATGAAGAATCCTTTGAATGAAAGGACCAATTCGATTACCACTTGATGATAAGGAATGAGGTCAGGATTTCTGACTTCATATGTCCCTCTAACACGATTAACAATCAGTTGAGAATCTCTATAAGCTTCCAAGGACTCAATGTCCAATTGTTTTGCTACTTGGAGACCAATTAGCAGAGCATTGTATTCTGCCACATTGTTGGAGCATGGCTCATTAAGAGAATAAGCACGGTATATGACCATTTTGTCAGGAGAGACTAGGACAATGCCTACTCCGGAGACAATATTGCCTTTAGGTCCAACCCGTGATGCTCCATCAAAGTATAGTTGCCAAATGTCATCCTTCAAAGTCATGTTGCAATCTACGACTTCATCTGGAATGTCCTCATATAGTTTCGATGTCTCAGGTATAGGGTGAGCTGCTAAGAAATCAGCTAATGCTTGACCCCTTACTGATTTTTGAGGTACATAGACCATATCATAAGGAGTAAGCAACATTGCCCAGGTGGCTAACCTGGAGTTAAGAATGCTCGGTTTTATCATCAATACCCGAATATGATTTATTCTGGAGATGACATGAATAGTCTGTCCTGACACATAATGTCTTGTCTTTTGAACAGCAAAAATCAAGGCCAGACATTCTTTCTCCACAGGAGTATACCTGTGTTCAGCTCCGACCATCATTCGGCTAAGGTAATAAATTGCTTGTTCATGACCCTTGTCACTTTTCTGTGTAAGAAGAGCACCAAGTGAATGATCCAAAGCTCGAACATATAGCAAAAATGGTCTTTCTACCACTGGAGGTACCAGAACAGGTAGATTTGTAAGGTATTGCTTGATGTCATTGAAGGCTTTCTTACATGCTTCATCCCAGACAAATGATACACCTTTCTTTAATAGACGGGAGAGAGGTTGACATCTCCCAGAAAGATTGGATATAAATTTCCTGATATAAGCAATGCGGCCTTGGAAGCCACAGAGTTCTTTTAGATTGCGTGGAGGACGCATTTCAAGAATCGCTTTGATTTTGTCAGGATCAACATGAATACCCTGAGAAGTAATGACAAATCCCAAAAACTTGCCACTGGACACCCCTAAGAAAGACTTAGTAGGATTCATCTTCAGTTGATGTTGACACATCAACTCAAATACTGTCTTCAAGTCTTGAATGTGATCATCTTTTGATCGACTTTTGACAGCAATATCATCCACATAACATTCAACTATTTTCCGTAGATGTTCTTGAAAGATGTTGCTCATAGCCCATTGATATGTGGCACCAGCATTTTTTAGACCAAACGACATAACCTATAGCAGTAGACTCCAAGGGGTGTACGAAAAGCAGTATGCTTCTCATCTCCCGGATGCATCTTACTTTGATTGTGTCCTAAAAATCCGTCCATAAAAGACATGCGTTCAAAACCACATGTATTATCTATCATGACATCGGTAATCGAAAGTAGAAATTCGTCCTTTGGATAAGCTGTATTAAGATCTCAAAAATCTATGCAAACTCGAACTTTTTCGTTCTTCTTCATAACAGGAACAATGTTGGCAATCCAATCTGGGTGTTGTTTATCACGAACAAAGCCATATGTAATCAGCTTTTTGACTTCTGCTTCAATTGCATCCATCATGTCTGGTCGAAAACACCGCTGCTGTTGTTTTACAGGCTTGGCATTAGGAAGAATATTGAGTTTATGAGTAGCAACTTTAGGATCTAGACCAGACATATCTTCATAACTCTATGCAAAGATATCAATATATTCTTTAATCACTTTTATCAACTCTTCCTTTTCATCTTCGGAGAGGTTTTTACTGATGAATATTGGCTTGGACGTAGTTCCGTCTCTAACATCAATCTGGACAATCTCATCCTCTGTAGGTGGCTGTCGCTGTTTAAAACGAAGCTCCCATTGAGTGTCCATTTGCTGTGCCCAAGGGTCATTCTCAAATGGCTCAGATTCACCATTAGTTTGAACCATGTTAACCGAGAATACACACTCAGATTCATCATAATAGTCTCCTCCAGCATATAAGGATTGTAAAAAACTGGAAGAATATTCTTCCATATTTTTTTTCTACATATGGGGTGTATCTGATTCAATGAATTGGATTTCTTCAGAATCTGATGATTGCGAAGAACTGGAAGAAATTTTTTCTTGTATATCCTTATTAAACATGTGGGACGGATCGTATCCCAACCCATGCCGAGTTTTCTGGTAGAACATATTACCACATAATGGTAATCGTCTACCCTTGCCTTGATTGAGACCTTGCATAGTCTTCAAATCATATCCCATATTCTGGATAATCTTAAGAGATTGTTGACTATATTTGTCAATTCGAATTCTTCCTTTATCTTTATCTCTAAGATCATCTATCTGAATAACAGGGATATTTTTAGCCAGTCCAAACATAATTTGGCGCTTGTTTTTCTTATCAGACAAAATCACGAAATAAGATTCTTTATGACGTCTATAAGTTACACAAGCTTGTGATAAAGCGGCTACAGGAAGAAGATAGGAAGAAGATGTTAGGAACCTTTGAGGATAAGGTCCAATATCGACATGAAGAGGAAAGAAATTTTTCTTATGGTCAATGTATAAGGTTTTCTCTGTATTTATGTCATCTTTATATTGATGACTTTGATCCTTAGAAGATAAAGTCATTCTTTCAATAAATTTGACAGCCATATACTCAAAAAGAAAATCTTCATTGATATTAGAAAGTACAGAATGATCAATATTTACATCATTTACAATTTGACTGCTACGCTTCGGATTGATCATTAAAGGACCGTCATCTGTCTTCTGCGTAGACTTGCCAAGGTTGATGATCAGTGGTGGTTCTGGATCATTCGTACGAGAAGTACGTCCCTTGACTTTGATCATGAGAGGTTGAACTTGGGTCTTGGCAGGAATACTCACTGATTCCTCAAATGAAGCTCGAGTTCTTTCTTTGACCTTGATCACCAGAGGTTGGTCATTGACAGGTTGGGGTTGGATTCGACCTTTAACTTTGATCTTCAAATATTACTCTTCTGGAGGATCTTCATTGACAGATTGATCTTCAGCAGGTGATCGATCTTCGGCCATATCCGATATCTCTTTCATATGCTCTTGTTTATAGAGTATTGAATCAGAGAAATAGGCTTCAATACCCTTAAAAAGATTGATATCTGCAAATTCTGTCTTCACAACCCCTTGAGAATCTACGTACTTGAAGCATTGGTGGAGAGTTGAAGGCACGATGTTATGCTCATGTACCAATGATCTTCCAAGAAGGATGTTATAGGATACGTCTAAGTTGATAACATAGAAGGTCGCTATAGTTCGAAGATCACCAATCTGAATCTTCAGACGAATCTTTCCCAGTGGTTTACTCTTTCCAGAGTTGAAACCAACTATTATGGTACTAGTGTAAGTCAAATTACTAGTAGGAATCCTCAAAGGTCTTAGCATACTCTGAAGAATAATACTAATAGAAGACCCAAGATCAATGTAAATTCTGTCAATTTTATTGGATTCAATATACCCTGTATAGCACAAAGGTCTGTCGTGCTTATTATGCTTCAACAACATATCTTCTTGTGTGAAGGTGATGTTAGGAATTGCCTCCATCACACTATGACATTGTGGACATGACACTGGTATATTGTCAGGAGTTTTGAGTTGAGCTAAGCATGAGTCAGCTTGCAGCAAGACTTCACTCAAAGTTTTGCGACTTTCTTTAGAAAGGCGAAGCAACTCAAAGATAGAGAGTCTAGCCGGAGTATTAGCTAACTGGGCTAGAATATCAAATTTGTAGGGCTTCATTACCACCACTTGATTTGAAGCAGATTTCAATGGGACGTCAAAGCGTACTGCTTTCTGTTTCCCTTTCTCAACCACAGATGGTTTAGCAGGAACATGAGATGGTTGAACTGGTAGTGTTTCAACTACGCCCTCTGCTTCTTTGGAAGATCCCTCATAATCTTTGTGGTACTCTTTCCCAGATCTCGTACCAGCAAAGGTTTCTTCTTCGGACTCAGAAGAATGAAGTACCATATTGCAGGATTTAGTCTTCTTTCCCTTAGTCTTTTTCTTACGAGGATTTTTATAAGGAACCTCAGAACCCAATCCAACAGTGGATTTTTGACTTTGAATTTGTAAAGGAAGTCGCATTCCTTTATCATAATTCAAACCTTCTATCTTTTGAAAATCGTAGCCCATCTTTTTTATGAGATGGACTGATTATTGACTGTATAAGTAAATGGGCAGTAGACTTTCAATAGATGGTTTAATAGAGGAAGAAGAGACAAAAACCTCTGTAACCACATGAAAAGGAGGCATAGAGATTTCTGTAGAAGGAGTATTCGGGACACGAGAAAAAATCCCTGTAGGAGATTTTTCATAAGCAGCAATGACCTATTGTGCCCTGTATAAGGGGACGCTATTCATAGCTAACCACTGCTAATGAGTAAGTTTAAGCTTGGTAGGAGGAGCCAAGCTTGGAGGGCATATATTCAAACCCCTCAGTCTATCCTATAAAGGAATGCCAACCCATAAATGATTTAAATCATCATAGTCTGGGGTTAAAATATGAGAAATCATGTTGCAGGTTTTGACTTTTTTTACCTTTCTTGGATTTTGAAGTTTTACCTTCATTTTTTATTTCAGGTACTAAATCAGGGTGTACCTACATGATTTTACCAGTTTTTAGTGTAAGAGGCAAAAGTCCTTCATTTTGCTCCCTAGCAGGCGGGATATTCACAATCTTCATCGTCGCCTTTGGAATTGGGACAATCCCATCTGGGACTTGCTGTGGAGGAAAACCTCCAAATTGAAGAGAAATCATATTGGTTGTGACCGTATGCTCATCGTTGGTTAAAACGATGGCATTGGCATTTATCAGCTCATGAATTTTTTTCTTCAAAACATAGCAAGCCTTGGTAGGATTATTTATGTATCTGTGACAGATACAATACTTGGGATTGTCAGTCAGATTCACCTCATTAGGCCTTTTTGGCTCCAAAATCTGGAGTTCGCCACTCTTTACCAGATATTGGAATATCCCTGGGATATCACTGTCATCAAAAGAGTATTCTTCTTTTGGCTTAGAAGATTCCTGATTATTCGGTGTCGTTTTGGGTTTTGAAAGATTAACCACTAGGGTTTTTTTTCCCTTTTCTATTACGATTAGCGGAGTTATTGCCCGAAGAGCCTTTCTTTCCTTTGTCTTCTGAGGCAAAGATCATCCCATGTTCATGAGCCAACCTACCATTGGTCTCGGCAGAAACTGCTGCTATAATAAATGAAGCCCAATCTGTGAATTGGGAACCCATAAAGATAGCAATGGATGGTCGCAGATTCATCTTGCATGTATCAATCAATGTTGAATCTGGCATACCAGAAGGCATCTTCAGAGTTGCCTGTCGAAAACGTTCGATGAACGTCCGAGCATCTTCCTTCTCCTTTTGTTTGATTTCTATTAAGGATGACATATTCATGTCCATGCCTCCTTCATAGAAGCGGGAGAGAAACATTGCTTTAAATTTGTCAAAAGACGATATACAATTGTCGGGTAGACTACGATACCAATTGTAAGCTGAACCCGTTAGGCACCCGATGAAAACTCGGGTAAGAAGAGCATCATTCTTCTACAGATGCACAGTCATAATATCAAAGTAATTGGTATACTGACAAGGAGAAGCCTTTCCATCAAACAATACCATCGATTGTGGCTTAAATTTCGGAGGAAAGGGTACGTCATTCCAATGAGGAGGATAAGGTTGCTTAATCCCTAACCTCTGGAGTTGATCCTTATGCTTCAGAAATTCAAACTGTGCTTTTAGCTCACGCACTGCTTGAATAGCTTCGCTAGTTTGAGGAAGCACATTTGATTGAATAGTTGTTGGATGTACCGTAACCCCCACCGGAGGTGACACATCTTCTGGAATGATAGGATCTGGAGATGCAAAATTTTGATTGACAACAGGATCTTGATTATTCAAAGGTATATCAACCCCTTGACTATTTTGAGTTTGTGCTGCTACCTGTACCGGTGTTACTACTGCCGGCTGAGCAGCTTGCTGAGTCATTATTATTTGATACATACTTTGCATCATGGTAAGCATGTCCTTCAATGATTGCTCAATGGTAGAGAGACGCTGTTCTGTATTAGCAGATGACGTCTCCAGTTCATCTCCAATAGCATAGGATTTAACCTCTCTTGAGATACAGAGGGATTGGTATAGAGGTATAAATCGACACTATCAGTTTCAGACTCAAAAGACTGAGTACCCCCAGCTTCTGAATCAGAAGTCTGCAACTGTCTTTGTCTTCTTGGACGTCGTCCTCTGTTGGCATGAGATGCCATGTTGACTGACGCATATAACAACTCATGTTCTTGGTCATCAACTTGCTGCTGAGGCTCATTATAGGTTAATCGGTCAAAAACTGACCGTTTAGAAGCCGCACAGCAACACTTGATTACAATCTGGTGACACTCATAATGATGATTTTCTTGAGGGAGTGTCACAGGAGATTGTCTGTTTTTACGCTTTTGTATTAGCAACTCACATAAATCAGAAGGAGTAGAGGGAGTAGTCTTCTTTATTACATTTGGGATAGAGAAACGTTTAGTCCCTTGTGTATAAAGAAGATTATTGGCTGCATTAGCAGAACCAAACTGTACATTTTTATGCGCTTGGAGTTGCGTGCGTAAATTCTGAGATTTTTTAGCACAAAGGACTCCATCAGCATTACGTGTAATTTGTAGGTTTGGTACCTTGCGTAAAGAAGTATAAGAAGGCTGTTAGTAGAGAACCGAAGTTTTACCAACAATATTTTTACGCTGCATGCGTGCAGGTAAATTCACTTTAGATGCAAAGGCATCATTGTAAATTTTATCTACACTGTCACAGACATGAGATTTACCTTTACGCGTAGAGCGCAAAACATGATTATCTGCCATGTCACAGACGGAAGATTTACTTTTACGCGTGGAGCATAAATTTTGTGTGTCTACCACGTCACAGACGGGAAACTTATTTTTACGCGTGGAGCGTAAAACTTGTGTGTCTACCACGTCATTGACGAAAGACTTATTTTTACGCACGGAGCGTAAAACTTGTTTGTCTACCATGTCACAGACGGGAGACTGCTTTTTACGCACAGAGCGTAAAACCTGATTTTTACGCGCAGAGCGTAAAACTTGATCTTTACGCGCAGAGCATAAAACTTGATCTTTACCGCGCAGAGCGTAAAACTGGAGAGTCTGCCACGTCACAGACGGAAGACTAATTTTTACGTCCAGGGCGTATCACCAAGGTAGAGAGACTGCCTCGTCACAGACGGAAGCCTCCACAACAGGAGTAGGAAGGATTCATTTGCCAGTGACAGTAGGGAGATCCAAGGATGCTTTGGACTTAGGAATCCAAACTTTTTGCACCTTCCGCGATTTCTGAACATTGGAGCAGCAAGTACTACCCCCAGTTAGGAGCATTTTTTCGTAGGCAGTCTGGTCGAAGTGAACAACCAGAGTCTTCTTTGTCGATCCGACCGACACATCATCATATTGAGCAATTGCCTTCTCGTCAGAGGAGAAGGTCGTCCCCAGCAGAGTCGCCATTTTATTTCACTTAACAAAATGCCTAAAATTGGCTTTTGAAAGAAAACTAGAAAAAGTACAAGAGGTACAAATTATTCTGAGAAGTATTGCTATAGAAGTCTGATCTGAGAGCGATCACTTTGTTCCTTGGACCATACGATGATGATGAAAAAAATTGCTTGAAGAAGACGAACAATCGGAAGAACTAAGTCACCGGAAAGGTATCGAGCAATGGCACTGATGGCACAGTTGAATGCTTTCTTGCTTTGCTTCACCCTGTTCTTGAGAAAAAGTTGAAGAAATACTTCTGGAAATATCACTCTGGAAGTATGAGCTTTCTCAAAATCTTCTCTCCTGTCTCTCTGTTGATCTCTTGATTCTGTCTATGTGAAAAAAATAAATCTATTTATAGACTTAACCCTTTGTGCGTAAAAAGCAACAAAATCGGGACTTTACGCTAGTAACTGTCACCCACGATGTAAATCATCCTCTACGCACGTTGACACGTGTCCGATTACTTCAACAAAATAGGGAAAGTACGTACACACGTTCCTCGATAAGTGTGACATGAAAGCCACGTAGGCAAACCACGTTCTCAAGTAGCCAGGAAAGATCGAGCGTAAAAATGACCCAAAATACAGTCCCAGCATAAAGTGGCAAACTGGCGTAAAATAGCCCAAAATAAACTTCCCGCGTAAAGTGGCTAAAAAATAGCCTTGTGCGTAAAAAGTAGTCCAAATAAACTTTACACCCACAATAGCCTTGAGCGTAAAAGCTCGAATAGCTATCGTGCGTAAAAGAAGTAGTTTTATTGAGCGTAAAGTAGCCCCATTTGCACACTATACTACGAGTATTGGGTTTGGTGAAAAGATTTCCTCGGCCTCTGTGTAATCCTGCTGTCAGAAAATCATTGTGTCAGATCAAATCACTTGTATTAAATACGGCCTGATAGTCTGTCCCCGACGTAAAAGTGGAGGATAACTCTCGCGTAAAAAGCTTCTCGTGTAGAGAATAGCATGCGTAGAGAGTAGCTCGCATAAAGTCTGAATTTGACTCAGTTTGAATTGCGTAAAGTTCTCAACTTCTTTGACTTGGTCTTTGAAGTACTTTTTACGCTCCTACAATATGCTCAAGGCAATCCAACAGATGCTTTGGTAATAGAAATATAGGTCCATTTTCTTGTTGTCTCCTATTCAACAAAGTAAGAAAATACTTAGCAACAGTGCAGTAAAATGGCCCTTTTCCCAAAGTTATAGGTTTAACTTCGTGTATACTTTTCTTTTTTGAGATGGTTAAATGTATAATATTGTAGAGATTTTTAAGTGATTATTATTGCAATAGAGACTACATATATATAGGAGAGGCTAGCCTCCTCTCATATCATTCTAGGCAATGTGGGACTAAAGTCCAATAATACTTAACATATATATCAACACTCCCCCTCAAGATGGGCGAAAGATATTCACTAAATCCATCTTGTCACATCCTCTCATCATGCTGATAGAACTAAGCTCCTTTGTCAGCCCGTCTGCTACCTGATCTTTGGTTGGAACGTAGCCCAGCTCTAGTACTCATTTCTCCAACTTTTCTTTGATGAAGAATCTGTCAATCTCGATATGCTTGGTCCTGTCATGCTGCACTGGATTGTTGGCAATACTAATAGCTGACTGGTTGTCACACCATAGCTTCATCTTGGCTCTCTGGTCCAACTTTAGCTCCGTCAGCATATTCTTCAACCACAATAGTTCTGTAACTCCCAAGGCCATAGCTCTATACTCTGCTTCAGCTGTTGATCTGGCCACCACTGACTTTTTCTTACACCTCCACGAGACCAAGTTGCCTCCTACAAATATACAGTAGCCCGATGTGGATCTTCTGTCGTCAGTACAACTAGCCCAGTCAGAATCACAATAGTCCTCGATGCTTACATGATTATTTTTCTGATGATCAGTCCCTTCCCGGGAGCTCCCTTCAAGTACCTCAGAACCTGGTATACGGCGTCCATATGACCCTTTCGGGGGTCATACATGTAGCGGCTCACTACACTGACCGCAAAGCTGATATCAGGTCGAGTGTGGCTCAAGTAGATCAACTTGCCTACCAATCTCTGATATCTATCCCGTCAACTGGTTCTTCAGCTTCAGCATCCAGTTTGAACTTCTGGTCTATCGGTGTCGTAGCTGGTTTGCATCCCATCATCCCCGTTTCCGTAAGCAGGTCCAGTGCATACTTTCTTTGAGAAAGAACGATTCCCTCATTATCTCGAGCAATCTCAATCCCAAGGAAGTATCAAAGAGGGCCAAGATCCTTCACCTCGAACTCCTTGCCAAGCTTTTCTTTGAGTTGGACGATCTCCTGCTCATCATCGCCTATGATAATCATATCATCTACATATACCGCAAGCATGGTGATGTGGCCTCCACTTCGTCTGAAGAAGACAGTGTGATCAGCATTGATCTGCTGATATCCTATCCCTATCATTGCTCTCCTGAACCTGTCAAACCATGCTCGACGAGACTGCTTCAGTCCATAGAGGAACTTCTTCAGTCTGCAGACCTTGCCTTCTGTCTGTTTGGTGCCGAATCCTGGTGGTATCTCTATGTATACCTCATCCACTAGATCTTCATGAAGAAATGCATTCTTCACATCTAGTTGGTGTAGCTTCTACCCTCCATTGGCTGCCAGGGAGATCAAGGTCCTGACAGTGCTCATCTTCACCACTGGTGCAAAGGTCTCGTCATAATCGATGCCGTATGTCTGACTGTATCCTTTTGCCACCAGTCGAGCTTTATAGCGCTCAACCTATCCATCTGGGTTCTATTTCACAGTAAAAACCCATTTGCATCCGACTGCTCTTTTTCCTTCTGGCAGTCTCACCAGCTCCCAAGTGTGGTTCTTCTCAAGAGCTCCCAACTCCTCATGTATTGCTGCTTTCCACTTTGGATCGTTCTTGGCAACCTGCCAATTGTTAGGTACCTTAATACAATCCAAAGATGCTATATATGCTCCATGAGAAGAAGAGATATGATCATAAGAAACAAACTTAGCAAGGTCCCAACCATATCTGTCCGGAAGATTTTCCGCATTACTGCGAGTAGTCCTTCGTATAGATAGTGGTTTGGAAGAAGTATGAGGAATGATATCACATGAAGAGGGTGAAGTAGGAGGAATGATATCACATGAGAAAGGTGGTGGTGTCTCAGGAGTTGGGACAGACACATGCAAGGGACTTAGCACTGGCACTGTAGGTACTGGTCCTGCAGTTTGTTTCTCTCTCCTTTTTTAGGTAAGTAACTCCCTTGAGCCGTAGGCCTGATACTTCTATCTCCTCTCCCTGTTTTGATTCACCTTCATGTTTCTCCTCAACCTTGTCTCTATGCCATACTTCTTGATCGGTTACCACTAAGTTCTCCTTCTCCCCCTCTCGCCTTATACTGGTAGTATTAGGCGTGTTGTGCAAAGTTCCCTCCTGGCGGTAATATGGCTCATGCTCTCAGAAGTGGACATCCATACTAACGAACTTCTTTTTCTCTACTGGACTCCAGCACACATATCCCTTCCGAGTCGCTGAGTAGCCCACGGAGATGCACTTGACTGCTCTGGGGTCAAGTTTTCCAACTGATGGTATGTTGTCTTTCACAAAGCACACACAACCGAATACCTTTAGTGGGAGTATCCCACTATTATTGCCTTATAATACTTTGCATGGGGACTTCCATCCCAGGACTTTTGAAGGCATCATGTTGATAAGTTGAGCTGCTGTTAATACTGCATGTCCCCATAGATTTTGTGGGACATTCATGTCGATAATCATACTTCTTGCGGTCTCTAGAAGGTGTTGGTTCTTCCTTTCTGCTACTCCATTTTGTGCTAGTGTGTATGCACAGCTGGTCTGGTGCTGTATTCCGTGTGCTGATAGGTACTCTGCAAGTATCCTATTGGTGTACTCCGTTCCATTGTCAGACCTCAGTACCTTCACTACTGCATTGTACTAGGCCTGGACATGTTTATGGAAGTCCCGAAAGCAAGTAAATACTTCACTCTTATTTTTCATTAAATACAGCCAGGAGATACGAGATGTACAATCAATAAAGGAGACAAAGTACTTATATCCATTCATAGTATTAGTAGCACATGGACCCCAAACATCAGAATGTATTACCTCAAAAATAAGAGAACTCTTATGACCAGTACCAACATATGAGCTTCTAGTAAGCTTTTCTAACTCGCATGCATCACATACTAATTTCTGTTTATTTAATTTTGCATACATCTCTGGATACAACTTACTTAGAGTATCAAAAGAAGAATGTCCCATCCTCCTATGATGAAGTATCAAAGTATCTTCAGTCCTCTGCTGCAGCTTTTCCATTTCAGCCTTCTCTGCCATAGATATCAATACTGAGTCCAGTCCTTCCCGATCTAGGTACCACAATCCCTCATGCCAGGTGCCAGTCCCAAGTCTTCATCCCGTCCCTTTCTCCTGGAAGATCACCTTAGGAATATCAAAAGAAACAGTGCATTTTAGTTGGAGAATTATAGAACTAATATATAAGAGACTGACTGAAAAGAATGGAGCATGTAACACATTGGATAATCTTACTAAACCTGTACAATAACAGTACCCTTACCGACCACTGGTTGGAAAGTACCATCTGCAGTCTAAATGGTGTCTGCTGGTGCTAGGTGAGTGTATGAAGAAAACTCACTAGCGTTTCCGGTCACATGTCGAGATGCTCCTGAGTCGATAATCCAGTCTGACGTTTTAAGGGAAGACATAGATGCAAGAGCGAGTGACTCGTCAGTACCTTCTGATGGGTGAGCATACATAGCGACGTTGCCTCCGAAGAATGGGGTGGATGTCTCCTTTGCTCCGCTCTTCCTATCTCATTCGGTCGACGCTCTTTGCTTTCTCTCCAGCAGGTCCAGCAGTGCCTGATCCTCCTCAGTAAAGGTGCCACCAGCTCCTCCATTCCCTTCTGCCACCAGCAAGTTTGCCCGATAGCCTCCTTGGCCGCCTTGTCGGCCTCCTCGACCACGTCCACGTCCAATATATCCTCGTCCTCTTCCACCACCTGAGTCTCCCTCCTTAGGTGGTTTGGTACAAGCATATCGATGATGACCCATCTTTCTGCAGTTGTAGCACTGCGATTGTGTTGCCAGAGCTCTCCCTTAGATCCTGTGTCGCCCGAGCTAGCAGCTGCTAGTGCTGACTTTGCTTTGGGGGGACCACCTGTCCTTGTCTATAATCTGATCCTCGTCTCCTCCTGGATCATGGCTGAGATAGCCTTCTCGAGACTAGGGATCTCTGGTTGGACGATGAGTAAGGCTGTGCTCTGTGGAAATGCTGCAGTCAGCCCTTTGAGGAATTTCATCGTCGTCTCCTGCAGGCACACATATCTCTCTTTGTACTTCGGGTCCCCGCAGCTTGCCCATTTCGAGGAGTGATCATAATCCAGCCAGAGATGCTCCAACTCCGTAGCGTATTCCTGCACCGTCTTCTCCCCTTGTACGGTGTCATCGATCTTCCCTTTTATCTGGAAGATCCGTAGGTTGTTTCCTACGCCATCATAGGTTCTCCTTAACTTCTTGCATACCTCTTTCACTATCTCAATGCCATCTACTATGGAAGAAATAGACTGGACTAAGGAATTAAGAAGCTAGATGTAAATCACCATATGAGTGGATTTTCACTCGTTGCGTCTTGTCGAGCCCTCTTCCGGCTATGTCTTCTCGTCCGCCAAGAATCCTTCGAGGTTCTTTCCTGCAAGGGTTCTTCTCAACCGCCGTGACCAACTCAGATAGGTGACTGGTCCATCCAACTTCAGATCGATGGAGGGTAATTCCAACTTTGGCGGCGCTTATGTCGTGCTATCACCAGCCGACACCTTTATCAGCCGACACCTTTATCAACTTCATCAACGTCGCCACATCGTCAGCATCCAGCTTCTTGAGGATCGCCTCCATCGATGCTTTTCTCAATCACGTCACACTTGCTTCACAACTCACGCTTGTCCTCGTCGTCCTCTCCTAAATACGAATGTCTGGTTTCATCGGATCTAGACATCATCGGCATCTCCTTGAGAATTTCATATGAGATAAATCTTTAAGAACGATTTTAGGCTTCCCTATACTGTAGGTGCCACAGATGAAATAAATCTCAAGTTTAGGCTTACCAACACCGTAGGTGCCACAGATGAGATAAATCTCAAGTTTAGGCTTACCTACACAGTAGAAGACTTAAAAGTGTGTGCACGGAGGCACCCACAGCAGCAGTAGCGGCAGTAGCAGCCGTAGCAGCGGCACGGCCGCAGCGGCAGCGGCTCGACGACAGCTGCAGCGGCAGCGAGAGCAGCGGCGCAGTAGCTGCAGTGACAGCGACGACATAGGGAGGGAAGGGAGGGCGAGGTTAGGGTTAGGGTTTGTGTGGAGAGGGTGGCTCTGAAGGTATTCTAAGCAAGTTTAGGGTCTGATACCATGTAAAGATTTTTAAGTGAGTATTATTGCAATAGAGACTACATATATATATGAGAGGCTAGCCTCCTCTCCTATCATTCTAGGCAATGTGGGACTGAAGTCCAATAAAACTTAACACATATATCAACAAATATCCCTCCATCTCTATTAAGGACAATCTCCTCTACTATATTAACTACAATATCCTTTTCATGAAACACAATCCAGGTTCACCTTGGTCTTTCCTACTGTTCTAAAAATCGGCCTAGGCGGTGCCTAGGCGTTTAGCGCCTGGTGCCCTCCCGATGTCCACCTAGGCCATCCCGACGCCCAGTTATGCATGTTTTGGATTTTATGAACATTTTCTGCAATTTTTAGTAGTTTTTTTGGATTTTTTTTGAACCGCGGCCGCCTAAACGGACTAGGCACTAGGTGCCCGTCCGACTAGCACCTTTTACAACTTTGGCCTTTCCTATGTCTTAACATTTCATTCGTTATGATTATATCACTCTACCAAAATATAATATCCAGAAAACATAGAATCCTATGATAAATAGGAATGTTAAGGTATGAATGTGAAACCAACTGGAACTAGCAGATAGATCAGGAAATAAAGAGCTGGGGCAAATCTAGAAGCAACCTCGTATAGTATAAAGAAACATCTTCGCATAAAGTAGAAATAGCAAGTGCACAAAATGTCTGTAGCCTAAGGCAATAGGCAATTAAGGATGCCATATTGGTCTAATATATATGGTAGAAAGGAGATAATAAGTTAATATTGCTCAAAACATGGCTGTTATTCTCATAATAAGAAAGTATAGATGAACTAAAAACCGGTTAGGAGTCAAGCGAGTAATAGGAAGCAATATAAGAAAATGTATCTTGCTACATAAGGATACTAACATTGTTCCAGCAAAAAAAATAACTTACTCTATTTTAGAAGTATAACCTTGATCTTCTATTTTTGCATGCAGTTTGAGTCTTCTTAGGGGGGGAAATAGGGGTGAAAAACTCCCATTGATATCTGAAAAAATAGCCGCATTGATCCAGGAGAAGCAATCGCTGGCAGAGAAGCCAGCAAGTGTAAGAAAACTTCAATTGTACACAAGCATCAATTGCAGCAGCTAGCAGAGGATCACCTAAGTCAGCATAGTATATCTTAAACTCGCAGATAACTGAAATCAGCTATAAGATAGAATCATAGAACCACCCAAGTCAACCAACAAAATCAGATAGCAGCAGAAGACTAAATAACATACAAAAGAATGAAAAACTAGCATACTTGAAAGGGAGTGGTAATTGCCAAGGAGCCCTTTACAATATCCAAGAAATTTTAAGGTAGATTACCAATGCTATCCTTAATTTATTACAATTTTTAAAAGTAAAATAATAGTTTTCCTTATGAATCAATGATAATTTTGGTATTCACCATGAAAATCCTTGGATGTTGTAAAAGTCCCCTTGGCAATCGCAACTCCCTACTTGAAATACATCAAGATGCTGGTATTAAAATCTTGTTTTGACAGCCAAGGATACAAGAGGACACTTCGACTCCAAAACACTACTAACACCAAAAAAGGTACATTTCAATCCTTAAATATTACTAACATGTAGTGACACCTTTAGGCCATGCAGCAACAAACAAACAGGTAGCTGGAAACTCAGGAGAAGGAGATGCTTGCAAAGTTAACAACAGGTTCAATAAAAATGGTGGCACATGTTTGATTTTATATTTTGCAACAACAAACAGGTAGCTGGAAACTCGCAAGAACTGAAACTTCTAAGTAATGATCGGTAAAGTAATTGTCTTTCACCAAAAGAGACGTGTATAAACATAAGTTGACTAAGGAAATCAACTTGGAAGTATCACATAAAATTCAGGTATCACAGGTATGTATTACATATACCTTGAAAGTATCCCATGATTTGGTTGAAAACAAAAGAAATAAACATACATTCCATTCGATAGACATGCAAATCCTTAAAAATCTCAAACGTATAAATAAATGGAGCGTGTATAGCAGATACACACGAAAACAAGCCTAATCTTGAAAACTATCTACAGAAAATCACTGATTGAGGGTCAATATTCAATATGGGCAGTACTAGGTGTTAGAAAGTTTCTGCAATAAAAAATTAAATATTAAACTTGTTACCGGCCTCCGGGGAAGTCGCGCACGTAGCATTGCCCTAAAAGTTAGCTCGGGTCTATGTACAGACTGAATCCAAACACCCCTAGTGGTAAAATCCCCACTCCTTCGAAATCTCGTTGCCGCATACAACTCGGAGAGAGTGACCACCGACTTAGTTCTGCCCAGAGCAACAACGAAGAAAACAGCAGCGAGAGGATGAAAAATACAGAGAATTTCGAGAGGAATGTATTTCTGTGTGTTGGAAAGGAAGAAAAACATGAAATATATAGGCTGACGAATGATCACCAACGGACAGAGAGTTGATGACCATTTAAATTAAACGTTACAAATGTATACAGCACATGATTCATTGAACCTGGACGGAATTCAAAATCGAACCATTACAGAAATAAATATGCGGTAACGGTCAAAAATTTGAATGAAA